>CM047882.1:17155747-17333840 GCA_026212405.1 Petrea volubilis
GATCATGCAGTAGGCTCAGAAGCTTGTTGACCGCAATTGGGGACTTATAGAACTTGGAAGAGCACTTGAGGAGTGCAGTCGGCTTGAAGGCTTGGAGACCGTATCTTGAAGATTTGTGAATTTGACCGTTTAGCTGATTCAATAGCTTATTGACCACATTTAGAGATTTGTAGACTTGACCGTGCCAGCTCAAAGCTTGTTGACTATAGATAGAGTTTGTGGAACTTGGAATGCAGTCAACTTAGAAGCTTAGTGATTGCATCTCGAAGATTTGTAGGTCTGACGTAGTAGTTAGCTCAAAGGTTTGTTAGCTGAATCTTGGAGATTTGTGGATTTGATCGTGCAGCTGGCTGTGAAGCTTGTTGACTACAACTAAAGATTTGTAGCACTTGGAAGAATGCTTATGAAAATGCTTGATGATTCTCCTTCTTCAAGCTTGGTGAAGTAATGGTTGCACGAACAAATGATTTTATCTAACAATTACGATTGAACTTAGAAGTTATCTAAACTGCATGTGTTCCTAATGAAGGGATCAAGTCATAACGTAGTGCAAAGACAAAAATGATTTTGAAAGGGGAGCAGCACACAATTTATACTCAAGAGGGCTAGGAGTATCCATTGCTTAGCCACCTCGGACTAGGTGGAGTATTTTTATGTTTAACCACATGCAATACCTTCAGTGGAGCATGCTAGCAGTTTAACCATGTGCATTACTATTGGTGGGTACCTACATGGTTTATACTCATGCGGGTCAGGAGTGTAATGCAGTTTAGTCTCGTGTGTTTAGGAGCAATATTTTTTGAATTTGCTGACATTTTATACTCATATCAAGGAGTTTGTTTGAACTTGATTTTAACAGTTTTTACTCATGTTAAGAAGTACACTTGAATTTGAATTTAACAGTTTATACTCGTGTTAAGGAATACACTTGATTGAGTTCGTTTTTTTTTTAATCATAAGACATTTTATGCTCATATCCAAGAGCATTTGCAGCTTGAAGATGAAGATTATTTGCCCCCCGCCTCTTTTTGGGGTGATATAACCATTTCATGATCCTTAGGAATTCTTGGCATTCGGAAGACAAGACTCTATCTTATTGTTCCATTTGCTTTCATAATTGGGACGAGCACTGGCTTTAACTTAAAGTTTGTTAATTGTACAAAACCATATTCATTGAACTTTTTGAGCTCGTTCATAACTTGATGGCCAAACTATGTTCTTGGCTTTTCTGTAGTACTTGTATAGTATGAGTTGACAATGACTTCCACTTTATTGGCATGAGGAATTTTTGTACAAAAAGAAGAATTTTGGCCTCCTACTTTATTAGAGGTAGCATGCACTCTTTTGACTTTTAGCTGAAAGCCTCTCTTAGTGAAGAAGTCAGCTAAAGTCAGGGGGTCCCACTTGCAACAACTTAATGATTTCTTTAATCTAACATGCTGAGCTTTGGAGCTTTTCTCCAACTCATGGTGTTTGCACTTAATTGGAGTTGGCTTTCTTGACCATGTCGAATGAGCTTGCTTCATGTGTTGCTTTTGTTTGCTTTGGCGCATCACCAGAATCCACTTTTGTCTTCTTTGTAAAAGGCTTTGTCTTTGATTTGGTGTTTGCATTAGTAGACATGTTTTCAACCAAAGTGGGGTCAAAAGTCCCAAATTGAATTATCGTCGACGCCCCTATAGGTGTTGACGATAGAACAACCTTTTTTTTTAATTTTAGAGATATCCTCTCCACTTGTAATAACTGTGACACTAGTAGTATTTGCGTCTGTAGCTTTTTCACTATCAAGGATTATCTTTCCATCCTTGCCAGTGCCATGATTTTGTCCTTTGCCACAAAGCATTTTTCTATAGGGTGACTAATGACTCGATGATATTTGCAGCACCTTAGCTCATTCACCCTTCCACTTTCCTTCGGGTGTTTTGGCTTCGGTAACTTAATCAACTTCTTAACCACCAATTCATTGAAATTATAGGAAACATAGGAGTCTAGGAAAGGGTATTCCTTTTCTTGCATCTCTTTTAGCATTAGCAGACCTCTTTCACTTGGGATGTGTTGATTTCCTAACTTGCCTCCACTTTTGTCATTGCCGACAAGGATTTTGACATAGGTTGTCTTAGCAAGCATGGGCTCTTTGGCGGACAACTTATTGTAGTCATCATTATTCTTTATACTTCTTTTTTCCTTTCATTGATCTCTCACAAGGAAGTTGGTTCCATGATTGGCAATACTGAGCTCCATGTCAATGGCACGGGTGGCTAACTCTTCAAAGTTGCAAGGCCTGATTCCTTGGAGAATGTATAGGAGCTTGCAGTGCATTCTTTGGATGAACATCTCCACCACTGAAATCTCGGAGAGCTTATCCTTGTAATTTAGGCTTAGCTCACGCTAGTGATTGATGTAGTCCGCGACAAGTTCGTTTTTCCCTTGTCTTGCATTGGTGAGCTCAGTCATGTTTACAATACGCCGTGTGCTGTAGAAGTGGTTCAGGAACTCGCTTTCCATTTGGTCCGAACTATTGATGGACTCAAGCTCCAGATCGACATACTAGTCAAAAGCAATTCCCTTTAGCTAATGCGCAAATTGCTTCACCAAGTGGTCGCCATAAGTTCTCGTGTTGTTGTATGTTTATACAAAATGAGTGACATGCTGCTTTGGGTTTCCATTGAACTGCTGCAAACTTTGGGGGTTGATAGCCTATTAGCATCCTCAACAAGTCGATGTGCTTGGTGTAGACCTTTGAGTATGCTGAGTAGTTTTGTGCAGGGACACCACATCGAGCTTTTATTATATTGGTGATCATATCTTGCAGTTTTTGCACAAATAGTATTACTATGGAGGTAGCAAATTGCTCAGGCTTCGGCACGTGTTCATGCTTTTGAAACGCCTCATGAGTTTGCCCCTTATTTGCTTCTTGAACTTAACAAGACATATGCTTTTGGCTTGACTCTTCAACGTTCGAATGCTCTAACTTGTCCATGAGTTGAGCGATTTGAAAGTCCTTGTCTTCAGCCTTTTGAAGATCTGCTATTTGCTTATCAACAGTTGCAACTTCATCAAAGTGTAGTGATTTTGTGGCAGTTGGGCTCAGAAGATTGAATCCATCATAAGAGCCAGATTCAACAACCTTACCCCCAGTAGAAGACTAATTGACGGCATCCTTAGCAGGCTTGTCAGTGTCGTCCCTTTTGGTCGAAGTGGCATTGGTCTTCTTGGGAGCCATTGAACTTGCTAAAAGAGTTATTTGACATATTTTTAAGAAGAAAAGAGATAAGGGTAGGTTCAGGTCCCACTGGGCCTGCTAGAAATTTGTTCACACAAAATTTCGAGTTTGTAAATACAAATTACAAGATAGAAAAAATATATGACAAATATTTGAGAATAATATGATTTAGTAGAAAAATAATCCCTAAAAGATTAATCCCCTGATTTGTTTTTCTGAGTTTGACTTGACACTCTAATAACGCGATTCATAGGCTAAGTAACTTGATTACAAATCAAATGTTGGAAATTTTGATGAATGCTGTGAAGAATGCTTTGAAATTTGCGAATTTGACTTGAACTTGACTTTTGGAAAAAAATGCTAGTTTGCTGGTTTAACACCTTGATCGCAGATCAAACACCTTGCTTGAATGATTTTTGCGAAGAATGCAGTGAACGTGGATTTGATTTGAGAGAAACGCCAAAACGCGGGGCCAACACCTTGATCACGGATTGAACGCCTTGATTTGATGGCTTTTGCACAGAATACTGGAAATTTTGCCTGGATCTTCACAAATTTTCTTGAGCTTGACTTGAGAGAACTTCGAGATCTTCTTCACTTCTCTGGCTTTTGAAGGCTTCTTGACGATTTTTTTGAGCTCCAAATGACCCCTACTTACAGGTGTTTATGCGGGATCTTTGGATTGCTACCGACTTCCTCGGTATTTATCCCTCTAATATAAATTATTTTTTAAACAGAAAAATATCATTTGCATGTCATGATTTGATTGGTCCGCATGACCAAATGCGCCACTTGTCACAGTTTGATTGGTTTTTGGACTTTCGGCATGTAAGAGTTGATTTGATTGGTCGAAACACTTCATATTGACACGTAGCGACACCCTCATTCGTCGGTAAAAAAAAATTAAAATATCAATTAGGATTAACTATTTAATATTGAACTTAAATTTATAAAATTCCAAAATATAAATAGAAAATTTAATTGATATTTAATATTTTAATTGCACTTGTCAATTTTCTATTTGACCAAATTTAATCGCCAACAGGTTATATTATCCATATCCATATAAAAATGATATTAGTCGTACCTGATTACAAATATCTAAATAATAAACGGATACAGATATGGTAATTTCATATCCACTCCGAATGTGTATCCGACTGAATATATTTGTTTAATTATATCCGTTAGCCATATCTGATAAATAACATTAAAATAATAATTATTATTAATATTAGTAGTAGTAGTAGAAGTAGTGTGTGTGTGTGTGTGTGTGTGTGTATTTTGATGCCTTCGTACAAGTAAAATAGATAAAAAAAAATCTAATTGACTTATATTTTCATAATTTACAACGAAATAAAAATATAACTAAATATATTAACTTTACATATATTAATTAGCATATTCTATATTTATATCTATACAAAAATTTCTATTAGATAAGTTATATAAATTTTATTCATATTTTTATTTATATAAACAGATTCGAATATTCAATTGGATATTTGGATAATTATAAGCGGAAACAAATATTGGGATATTCGGATATCCAAATATCCATAATTTTCTCAAAATTTCAGAAATATTAAATGGATTCGGGTATATCCGAATTCAAAAAATATCCGTTGGATTTGAATTCGGATATGATGTTTTGAATATCCATCGAATACAAATATGGATACGAATATCAGAAAACTTAATCAGATATGGATTCTAGTAATGTATATTTACTTCGTTGGCGAAATTATAAAATTAGTCCTTTAACTTTATCTGTTTTGGGTTTTAGTCCTCTAACTTTTGATTTTGCAAAAATACCCCGTATCTTTTGGTTTTTTGGCAATTTTAGTCCTTGCAACCGGGACTTCCCTCTTTCCGGTTAAAATGCTTACGTGGCAAGTGATGTGTATGGAAAAAGTTGCAAAATTGGTCCTTTAACTTTACCCATTTAGGATTTTTAGTCCTCTAACTTTTGATTTTGCAAAAATACCTCGTATCTTTTGATAGACTGGCAATTTTAGTCATAGGAAACTTGGATTTTCCTATTTTCGATTAGATCACACAATCCTTGTTTAAACGTTGGCTTGAATTAACCACGAAGAAACTTCTGACCCTAAGGCGTGATCACACCTTTTGCGACGAACACAATTATTTTCATATTTTTTAATTATTTTTTATTTATTTTTAATTTTTTAAATTTTTAGGCGGAATTTCCGCCGAAAATTCTGCTGAAAAATTTTAAAAAAATTATTTTTTAATTAATTTTATTTAAAAAATATTATTTTTTATTTATTTTTAATTTTTTAAATTTTTCGGCTGAATTTTCCGCCGAAAATTTGCCGAAAAATTTAGAAACTTATTTTTTAATTATTTTTTATTTAAAAAATATTATTTTTTATTTATTTTTAATTTTTTAAATTTTTCGACTGAATTTTCCGCCGAAAATTTGCCGAAAAATTTAAAAAATATTATTATTTATTTATTTTTAATTTATTCCGCCGAAATTTGAGCGTTTTCTTGTAGTGCAAGTTATACATGTGGTCTAGTGCATGTTATACCTTAAATCAGAAATAGAAAAATCCAGCTTGCCTAGGATTAAAATTGCCAGACGACCACAAGATATGGGGTATTTTTGCAAAATCAAAAGTTAGAGGACTAAAAACCCCAAATGGGTAAAGTTAAAGGACCAATTTTGCAAATTTTGCATACACATCACTCGCCACGTAGGCATTTTAACCGGAAAGAGGGAAGTCCCGGTTGCAAGGACTAAAATTGCCAAAAAATCAAAAGATATGGGGTATTTTTGCAAAATCAAAAGTTAGAGGACTAAAACCCCAAATAGGTAAAGTTAAAGGACCAATTTTGCAATTTTGCCTTACTTCGTTTAATATCCGTTTACACAACTCTTATATGGTATGTTTGTACAATATGTAAGAAACATTTCTAAATGCAATCAAAGAAAATACAACTAACTCCCAAATTAAGACATTCTCCATTTTTTAAGGAATTAAGTACACCTCAATTTATTAGTAAAGTTTACTTGTTAGGTTACCTTTTTTTATGCAAATTTTTCCTTTTGATGCATTTTTTTAATACTTTTCACAGCTTTTCTATATAACTAGTTTTTCTTTTAATGGCACAAGCATAAAGAGAGTAGGACAAACTTAAGGCACTTCTGTTTGAAAAAATAAGTAAAATTGAAAGGAAATTTTAGTATAGTAGCTAACTTCATATTACACAAAATTAACAAATCTATTTTATTTCCATGAGATAAAGTATTAAAATGCATGTTGACTCGAATTTGGTTATGCTAATCATAAATAAATAAGATCAACTTATATACTTGGTTAGGGAACATTTTCGAGTATTATAATCATATACATATTTATAATTTTTATTTATGTATTTAAGTAATTTATATTCATAAATTCACATATTACATATAAAATAATAGTTGATAGTTTGAAAAATTGGTATATATAAATTTACATATTCTAATTAATTTATAATTTTTAAAATGATTTTCATGCATATTACGGGAGACAGGCTGGTATTATCGTATTAGAGATTCGTTATAGACTAATCTCAAAAAAAGGCAAAAAGAAAAATGGAGAAGGAGAAAAGGAAAACTTGAGTGGCCTGGAAAACTGGGAGTTCTTCATTTTCTTTTGTTTTTGGGAAATCTATATCTATATCTTCTATATGTCAAGCGGAATAGTAATCCAAATTAAATGATAACTGCCATTAGGGTCGTAATCCAGTGGTAGAGTTTCAAGCCAAGTACCATGGAGGTTCAAGGTTCGAACCCCCTTGTTCCTTTCCCTTTCCCTTTGAGTGTGTGTGTATGGCACTTGGCTTGATATCTATAGGTTGTCTTGAGTTAATTGTATCAAAAAAATTAAATGATAAGTGTTAGCCCAATTTCATGACAAGTGACATCAACACGTTCATATTGCTAAATATGCAAAGTTCTCAATTTAAAATTTACTACTACAATTGATGTATTTGAATTAATTTGACATGCTTATTGTTACGCCCCAAAATCAAGCCCCAAAAGAGGCCTAATTCCAAGGCATGAGACATATCCCAAACACTCAAGCAATCTAAAGAGCAAGTAACATATAAGCGAACAAGAATCTAAATCAACGTTCCAAACATTCCCTTGATATCTAAACGTAAGCAAAATTCAAAACTTGCAGTAGAAATAAAGAAACAATCTATGTCTTGTCACTAGTCATACATGCACAATCAGGACTTAATCAAAGTGTTTAGAAAATAAAAACGAAGTCTCAATTCGAAATATGCAATTAATGGCAATTATAACACTAGTCTTCTCCTCTAGCGAGATCCTCAGGCTCAATTTGTTTGCCTTCGTCCTCTGGAAGGAAGGAAAGGAAAACAGTTCACAAATTAAATATAAATTAACAGTTCATTGGTTCGGGGCTCTTGGTCTACTGGACATGTATCCAGTTTTAGAGGCATGAAGAGCCTAATGGTTAGGGTTCAAATCCTAGCAAGTGTGCGTACGTGGGTTTTAATGTATTATCAAAAAAATTAACCGTTCATTGAATATCATGAAGCATTTCTAAACTTCAAGGCGCACAGGTCAAAAACTTTTATGCATCCAAAAATATTTACAGATATCATCATCATTTGAAAGGCACTTATAGATACTTCTTTCTAGTTTTCAAACTACTTATAGATAAGTTTTTGCAATACACATCGTACTTAGCAAAATCTCTTGATGAATGGTCACTCAAAAGCTCACTCGCTTAACCTACTAAGTAATAACCGTAGTTAATTTTGCATCATCATCATCAAGTACCCAATTAGAACTCTAAAAGCATGTACTTTTAGGAGTTATAGATTCTACTTCCCGAGGACACCCGCTGAGAGTAATTTTCTAAAATTTATCGAAAATTAAATAATGGTGATAATTACATGGAATTTTGATGGAGAACTATAAATAGCTGGAAGTAAGATGAGATTTAAAATTTTTTTTTAGGCAAAATTACAATTTTAGGACACTATGTTGCATGTTTTGCAATTTTGGGACACATAGTTACCTAATTTCAAATTTAGGATAGGAATTTACAAAATTTTCACACATTTAGGACAATCTGCATTAGGCCACCGGAAAGTTATATGTGATAGTCACGTGCCAAACTAATGTTGTGCTGAATTGCTTAGGTGGAAAATGTATATAGTGATTTGGCAGCTGAGTCAGTTATGGAGGGAAAAGAACAAGCAATTTCCCTCCAAAACACATCTTATTATGTGCCCTAACTATGAACAAAAGAAAATGGGATATTTCTTAACAGAAGAGTAGTAGAGAGTGAGAGGGAGAAGAACACTAAATTCACAGTACTTGAAAAATTGAAGAATGATCTTGGAAATTATATCGTCTTCTGCTTCCACCGGGCGGTGTGGTGTTCCGTACATTTGTGATTTCAAGAAAATGACCGTCCTTCAAACTTCTTCAATCGATGAACATCCTGGTAGAAGATTTTAGGGCTACCCTAATTGGAAGGTTTTGCCTTCTCGTTTGTCAGTTTTTATGTACTATTATTTCGTTTAGTGGTATTGTTTTGCCCCCAATTTTTTTTTTACAATATCTTCATGTTTTTTTTTCTAGAGAGGGGGATGCGAATTTTTCATGTGGGAGGACCGGCAGTGGAATACAGAACGAGAAGCTTAGATAAGTCACTCCGGCATGAGAATCGTAAGCTGCGGGCAGAAGTTGATAAACTAGAAAAAAGTGTACTGAAGTTGAAGTTGGTGATTTTGGCTTCATGGGTGTTGTTTATGTATTTCATGTTTTGAAGGAAAATTTATGTTTTTCCTTTTTTTTTCTCTGTTCAAGGTGTATTAGGTGTATTGTTAATGGTGTTTTCATGAACTTCAATGATGTATCAAACTTTGGTTTCAGTTGTTTATTGCACAAATGGAATGTACCATATGTTCCCCTCACATCATGCTCTGTTTTTTATTTTCATCAGTTCTCTATTTTTCTAGCATGCGTTGTTTTTACAAACAAAGCACTGTTGTTATAGCATGCCATTTTTTCATCCCATGTGATGATTTGTGTGTTACAAACAAAGCATTGTACAAATGAAGCATGATGGAAACAAGATGAAATCAAGCATGAAATTTAGCATATCTCCAAAAATAAATCCTTAGAAGTTACATCTGTCCAAAATTAAAGTTGCATAAACAATGCTTCAGTAGCCAAAAAAATTATCAAGTGCCAATTACATTCCTAAATAAAATGCACAAATGATTGGCCTTCAAAACAGTCCAAAATAAGCAAAGTTGGTCTTTTTTTTTTTTTTTTATCTCCAAGGTTTTTTGAGTTTCCCCTTTGCATTCTTCTTCTTGTTTAGTTTCCCTCGCAATTCACTCAAACACATAAACCTTTTTTCCTTGTCAACTGGTGGTCCTCGTATGGTTTGGCCTTGTTGGTGTATAGTGGGCGGTTGGATGTAAGTCTGTTCAGTTTCCTTGGATACATTATTGATGGTCCCTTCACTTGAGTTAAGAGAAAACTTCAATCTTGTACATCTTCTCACCTGTTTGTGCAGTTAACAAAACAGTTAGATAAAAATTGGATTGACACAGTTATTGAAAACACTTAGTGAAAACACTTACATTGCCCGTATCTGCAACGTGGTCTTGACTTGGTGGATCTTCTTGTGTCAAGATGTTTGGAGCAGTTTGAGACAAGTCAATCGTGTCAACTTCATCAAGTATGCAACTCTTCTTGTTGTGTCCCTCTTGACCACACTTGATGCATTTTATTGTAAGATGCTGCCTCCTGAGCTTGTTCCCAATAATCGTATTTAATGGCTTACCCCTCGGCCTCTTTTTGTTCTTCTGTTGAACCTCATTAGGTTCCCTTCTCCTAGCCTTAAGAGGTCTTCCAATTGGCTTCTCATACAATGGTGGCAAAGGTGGTAGGTACCCTATTAGTCTCCACTCCTCTCTCCCATTGATAGGGTATATAGCATACTGATATATCATCTTGTATAACTCAACATGATAACAAAAGGGTCAACAAAATCCTCATAGTTCAACTTTTGACAACTAATTGCACATAAAGCATGCTTACAAGGAAGCCCTAATAGTTCCCACTTTCTACAGCCACAAACCTTTTTTCCTAAATTTACTACAAATTGTGTACCATCCATGCATGACACTTTGTAATGTGTGTCATCAGATTTGATTAGTGCACAACTACCAACCATCTTTATGGTGCTAATAATCTATTTCTTGATTTTAGGGCATATCGCACCCTTCCACTTTCTCTTTCTATTAGCATTGTCCCTGTTATCTTACATTCTTTTCATCAAATATTCCATTATTTTTTCTAACATTAACAACATTGGAAGCTCTCTAAATTTTAATATGTTACTGTTGAAAGTCTCATAGAGATTATTAAGTAACATATCACATTTTGAGATGCAAGAAAAATGAGACTTACTCCACTGCTGTGCAGGTTTCTCACTTAGCCAATCTACATCTCTTTCATCTATATTCTTCAAGTCTTGCATTTTCCTTCCAAATTCATTCATTGTGGTAGCCTTCGCCAATCTCCAAAGAGTTGCTTTGTATGACTCTCCTCTAAAACCTATTGACACATAGTTGTTCAACATATGCCTAACACAGAACCTGTGTTTTGTATTAGGAAACATCTCCTGAAATGCATGTATGAGGCCTTTTTATCTGTTAGATATAAAGGTGAACTCATAATCCCAACTAATCCCTAAGTCCTGCTTCCAAGAGTGCAAGAAACCACCCCTACATCTTACAGTTTTCCTTCCTAACAACAGTATATGCAATGGGCAGTATGTTTTTGTTAGGGTCCACCCCAACCCCACTCAACAGAACACCCTGATGAGGCCCTTTCAAATTGCACCCATTAACCCCAATCAATGGCCTACAACAAGTAGAAAAAGTCATTTTCAAAGCATTCAAACATATATAAATCATATCAAACCTCACATCCCCACTACTATCATCAATACCCAAGATAACAGTTGACCCTGGGTTTGTCCTTTTTATTTCATCCACATAGTCCTAAAGGTATTTTATATTATTCATCAGGAGTACCTTGTAAAATATCTATAACCATTCTTTTTACTCTGTAAGCTTGTGGCACAGAAACATGACAACCATTTCATCAATCATCTCCTTCCTAAACCCCTTAACATCCATTTTATAATCAGATTTAAACTTATGCAAGTATTTCCCACGAAGCCAAGATGATTTAACATTTTTGACATTGTAATTGGGCATACATGAATGATCCCCAGTAAACAATTTGACTTGAAAAAAAGCTTCATTTTTTACTTAAATTGCATGAATTTTCCAATTGCATTCAGCATCAGTACACTTAGCATACATTCTTTCCCTATGATTTTTTGTAATAATGATATTCCTATTCTCTTTGATTGCACGAGACAAAATAGCCAATTTACATTATCTTTGTTGTCAAATTTCTAACCTAACAAAAACTCAGGATCATAAATATTGGCAGGGCTAAAGACACTAAATCCATCACCCTCATTTTCTTCATCAGACACCCTTGTACTATCTAAATCATCATCACTGGGATTCACATCTTTTTCTCCAATATAATCATCAAACAAAGCATCATTATCAACACTGTCTTCTTCAAAAGAAAAATCATTATCATCACTCTCGTCACTCTCATCATTATCGTCAATTTCATTATCAATATTTACACACAAATCAGCATGCACATTACCAATTTCAACATTGACACCACTTTCATTAACCCCAATACTAGCATCATCAAAATCACCATCATCACACAAGCTTTCAATATAAATATGGAATTCCCTTACAGGCCTAAGTTTTTGCTCACAAAGGTCCCTAAGACCATTGTCAATGCCAATAAACAAGTAGTCTTTTTTAACCTTTTGATAATACTTCTTAAGCCCCCTATACCCCAACTTATCACAAAACTGACCTATTGCACCTAGGCATATAACATCCACATAATCAAACTTATTGACCTTACCACCCACAAAACTAGGTCGGTTGGTGTTCGTGAACTTGCCCCCGCAATGAATACTCAACGTCAACAGCTTGCTATTTGTATTTGCAAGGAAAAATTTATTGTGAGTTAAAACACATCTACTCACGGACAATACTAATAAAGTGTAAATAAATACAAGTACTATATCAAACAAAACAGTAGTTTAAAAAAAAGGCCAAAAAACATTACAAACTGTTAAAAAGGGAAACACGGGACCACAAACACACTTCTAAATATTCCATTCAAATGGGGAACAAGGGACCACAACCCAAAGAAAAACCCTACAACCAATGTCGAATCATACCTAGCCCCATCATTTTTTTCGCTAAAACACATGCATGAAGAATAGAACACACCATCATTGAAAAAATAAAACAAGAAACGGGTTATACTTACCATAACGTGGGGGGGGGGGCAGAATATTTCGTACTTCTTCTCGGAGTTGAGGCATTCTCCTTTCAAGCATCAGAAAACGAACATTGATTGGGGAGAAATTTGGGTGGAAGAAGGTTAGGGCTTACGAATTCAGATTTGGGAATTTTTGGGGTTTCTGTCGATTTAGGGATTAGGTATGCGGGAGTTTGAGGTTTTTTTCCCCAATATTAACCCCAACTAATGTAATTTATATCACGTGATTTGCACGTGAGGTAATTTCCCACCCTCTTGCGAATACATGGCACGATGACATGGCAGAAACTTACATATAATGTACAACTCATATATTACCTGTCAAACTTTAAAAATTTTTTAACCGCCGACGGCTTACGTATTATAATTCCGGCCAAATTCCGGCAACTTTTACAATTACGAGGTAGATTGTCCTAAAAGTTCGAAAATTTTTTAAATATTGTAAGTGTTCCAAAATCGCAAAACGTGCAACATAGTGTCCTAAAATTGTAATTTTGCCTTTTTTCTAAGGTGGTTTTCTGCCTGGAAAAATTCCACAATTGGCAATCAAGTTTGGTGATTTTTATAAAATTCCATGAGTATAGGAAAATCCTAATATTTCAGTATATGATTTCGGATACAATGAAATAAGTTTATGAAAAATTTAAAACCAAAAATACATTCATTGAGATTGACAAACATATTCGCGAAGTTAAGACAAAACCACCTGACCGCACCCAGACCGTTAGCTTTGAGAAATTTTCAAAAATCGAGCGAAGAGTTTGGAAAGTTGGAAATTGACAGAGTCATTAAAAACATATTGGAAATACAATTTTAAAAAAAATTAATTCGAGATGTAATCTTTCACTTAGGTTAATGAAACTTTTAATAAAGTAACGCAGATTCAAAATAAACTGCGTAGAAAATTTTCACGATTTTTAGAAAATAAAATATAATATGTATGAATTTGATTTTTTTCTTTTTATCATAATTAAAAGAACCTCAAAGCTATATACTAAATATGGAGTCCACATACTTTGTTTTGATTCACAACAAATTGTTGAGAACTCCTAACCCCAAATTTGTAAATTCAAGATCGCTTACACAACTAATGAATCATCAAGTAACAGGAATATCTCACTATAAGTTTTTTTTTTTTAATATCAGAAAGAAAATGTAATTGGCCACTATTGTTTTAGGTCTCACAAGTTACAATCCACAAATTGTTATTTGACATTTTACCAGTGTTTTTAAACTCAGACCGGATCGGTTGGTTCGACCGGGAACCAAAGGCCTGTTCGGTCTAGTTAACCCCAAAAAACCAATTTTTACTTGACCTAGTATCAACCAGTCCGAATCGACTAATGAACGGTTGAATCGTATCTTAAAAAGGAAAATCAAAAAACTCAGCTTTTTTTAGGATTGTTTGTCGGCTATCACTTAACAGCAACAATAGCCTCTTTAAGTTTTCTTTTCGTTTCATCTTCATTTTTTTGTCTTCTCTCTTTTCTCCTCTCCCCCACCCCCCCTCCCCCCACAAAAAAAACAAATCCTTTTTTTTTAAAATTTTTCAACAAACATGTTGTTGATGGTGGTTATTAGTTATTAAAATTTTAGTCATGTTATTTTTTCTCAAAATTGCAATTCAACGGCCAAAGTTTAATTTTGGTCTATGTCAAAACAAAATAATGCGGTAATGATGTTAATTTTTTGCATTTTATGAAAGTGTATTAGATTTATTTGAGTGGGCATTATTTCAATGGTGATTAAATATTAATATGGAATTTTTGGCTTTAAGCAAACTAGATTTACTTCTTGTTGGATACAAATAATAAATCATTTTAAGAATGATATCCGGCCGAACCAAATCTCGACCATTAGTTGCTTTTCATTCATTTACACAAGTAGTATTATTACTTTTTTTTTTATTTTGCAATATAGTCAACTATAGTTAATTTATTATTTGGGGGTAGTAGATTAGCAATGGATCAATATTTTCTTGTTATTAAGTAAACTCAATAATGAAGTGTTGGTTCTGAATTTAATTTTACTGAAGTTTACGAAACCTGTAGGGTATGGAAAACATCATGGTGGAGTTTTTTGTTTCGTATGATTAATATTTTCTGAATTTGGTTGGATATTTGGTTCAAAATGATATTTTTTAGTAGGAATTTAAAAGAATTATAAAAAGTTAGAAAACTTTTTTTATCTTTTAATTGCAGTATTTTTATAATTTTTCATTAGTATTTACAAAATCATATATATATATATATATAAATATATTTTGTAATTTATTATAACGTCATATTGGTTAATTCGGTGGTCGAACCAGTCGAACCGGTAATCAATAAGATGCTTGGTTCCATGTCCGGTTCGATTTTCAAAATATTGCATTTTACTAACTTTCTACGAAAACGATAATTATATTATTATTATTATTATGTGAAGTATATATGTTAATTAAATAGCGATACTTTTCTCTGACTGACCTTTTGATGTCTATCAATTAACGGATCATGCTTAAATTTTGAATATTAGATATGTTAGTGTATTGTCATGATAATTCCGTTTTACATTAGATAATTTGGATGTTTATTTTGTTAGATTTATTGTGTTTTTTTTGGTTACATTAAATTGTGGGAGACATTGTTCTCGCAATTTCAGGGGATGGAGTATTAAAAGTTACTCCCCCTCCCAACAAGTGCGCTTCCCGGGATTCGAACTTATGTTCTCATTCTTACGGGGTCAGAGTTGCTTACCACTCGACCAACAACTTGTTGGTGTTAGATTTATTGTGTATCTTTGCCTATTTGAACTTAATTGTGAGCTAAAGTGAGTTGATTCATTATTTTGTAGGTAAAGAGGGCAAAATAAAACCAAAGACACAAAAGTGAAGTTGAAATTTGAGTACACATCCAAAAAGTTTTGATTATTTACCTAGTTTCTACAAACTGAAGGGGTGTCTTCTCTAGAAGATTTGGTATTTATGCAAAATAGTTTGAGCATGTACGTAGAATCTGCGTTAGTAGTTTAGAACTTTCCTTTTTTGAGTAAGGTTTTGATTAGGAAAGGATCTTTTGGGTGATTTCCTGCATCTTTAAGGGATGGGAAGACTTGTAAAACAAGGCATAATGATTATTGTTAGGGTTTAGACATATTTTTCTCTCTAGTTTTGGATATTCTTAGATCTAGTCTTACTTTTCTCTCAAGAAGGTCATCCACGAGAACATTCAAGATACAAGGAGTGAAGCAACGATTCGTCTATGAGTTTTTCATTCTCTTCTCTTTCTTCAATTTATTGTATCGATGAACCTTCATGAATTTATGATGTTTTGTTTCATACTATTGAACTCAACATCTTTTAAGGATTGCCATAGAACTTATTACGTGAATCTATTGTTTTTTCTTCTATTTTATAAATGTTTGTGAGTTTTATTTCGATAGCACGAACCCTAATTGATTAGTAATAGGGGTAAGTCACTTTGATTTTCTACTTTGATCACCCAAAGGAAGTTTTTAAGGCTTTACCTGTTGTTCTATATCTACCAGACAAAAAATATATGGAAAAATTACAATTTTTATCCGCTACCTATAACGTTTTTGGTTTTTGGTCTTATAAGTATTCAAAGTTTAATTTTAGTTCTATAATTTTTAAAAAATGTCAATTTTGATCTGATTTGATCGGACTTTGGCGAATTGTGTGATGTGGACAATGAATTTGAAAATTTTCTTAATTTTCCCGCCTTTTTGTCTAACTAGATGGTGTAGTTGGATATAATTTTGACAAAAATATATTATTTGCCACATGTGTTGACAAGTAAGCCAAAAATATATATAAATAATATACAAAATATTTGTAAATATATATACACACATATATATGTGTATATATATATACATAATATATATCCAACCACCGTCGCCTGCCGTCCTCTTCCGTCGCACCATCGTTGAGATAGAGAGATCCAAAGGGAGAGGTCGAGATTGAGAGATCCAGAGGAAGAGGGACATAATGAGAGATCCAGATCGAGAAATCAGAGGGAGAGGGAGAGTGAGAGATCGAAGGGAAAGAGGTGTGGAGACAGAGAGTTTAAGAGGCAGGAGAGAGAAAGAATGGGGTGGGGGCGGTGGCGTCGTGGTGGTAGAGGAATGGGGGAGGGGCAGTGGACTCGTGGTGGTAGAGGAGGGGGCGAGGGGGGAGAGAGAGAGACAGAGAGGTTGGGTGGTTGGGGGTAGGGGTGGCAGTGGGAGTGAGGGGTGGGGGGTGGAGCAGGTGGGAATGAGGGACGGCAGCGGCATGGTGGTGGAGTGAGGGGCAGTGACTGCTGGGTGATGGGGGGTGGGGTGGGGGTAAGGTAGGGTTTTGATTGAAGAAAATAATGATTTTTATTTTTAATTGATTTATTTTTTATTATTATTCATAAAATATTTAAGTGTGCATTTAAAAAAAGTACACAAAATATCTGTAAATACATACATGTTAGCCATGTCACCTCAAGATTGTGGAAAAAAAATACTACTTGGCTAACACGTCCACACAATTCATTGGAAATCCCTGAATTTATTAACCACGTCAGCGTAATTCACCGGAGTCCGGCTAAAATGAACCAAAATTGACATTTTTAAAAAAAATATAGGACTAAAATTAAACTTTGAATACTTATAGGATCAAAATCCAAAAACGTTATATGTAGCGTACGAAAATTGTAATTTTCCCAAAATATATCCAAGGAAAATGCCCAGCAACCAATCTATTGCTGCCTAAGGAATCCATTTGCTTTCCTGGCATGTTAAAACTAAAATAGGATGATTGACCATCAATTGTTCAATAGGATTCCTACCAAGTCCCGAGAGAAGAAAATTAGAACCAGACATAAATTGGATAGTCTATGTTCAATTTGTTTTATTGATTCATTTTGAGATAGACATATACTTACAAACCTTGCATACCCTATAGAGCAGATCATAATGATTTATTGTGAATTTACAAGCCATAAATATATAGGATAGTGGTTCACGATAATAGAATTAGAGCAATTCGACATAAATCCACAATTACAGTAATTGTCTAGGGTATCAAAATAGCTCGTAAATTGATTGAATTTGGGATGAAAAAAGATCGAGTATCATAGTCGGGGAAGTTGTAATTCTAGCTTTTCGTAAATTGATTTTAACCCTTGGACATTTACTTTTCTTAGTTTGCTTGGTTTTAATTTTTCTAGCCAATTGTTTTAATTATTTTTAATTCATTTATTTGATTTATGATAAGTCAAGCAAATAAATTTTAAAATAAGATTAAATTTTAGATCAAAAATTAAATATTAATATAAATTAAAAGAAAAAAAAAATAGAACACATTGTTGGAGTGAGGAGAAACGAAAGAGAAGAGAGGAGAGTAATTAAAAATTAGTTCACCAGACACACACAATGCGCATGCAAATTAAAAAGTGAATATAATCTATTCAAATACTTAATTTTAAGAGAATAAACTAGATTCTTTTTAAGATTTTCTATATATAAACATATCTAACTATTTTTTTTTATCATTGATACTATATTTTGAAATCTTCAAAATATTTATTAAATTTATAATAAGCAAAAGAAAGAAAATCAGATTTTTATCATTGATACTATATTTTGAAAATTTCAAAATATTTATTAAATTTATAATCAACAAAAGAAAGAAAATCAGAATAAGATCAAATTGTGTGATTGAAAAAAATAAATAGAAACACAAAGTAGACACAATTGAAAAGATGATAGAGGAGAGATAAGAGTATGTAAAGATTTTTATGATTGTAGTTCTTTTAGTAAGAGTATTTTAGGAAGAACACATTTAAACATACCAAAAAAAAAAAAAAAATTAAAGGGTCTCCCACTTACTATAATAGTGTAGATGATTGAAAAAAAATACAAATAAAAAAGTAGAAAAAGATTGGAAAGGATGAATGAGAGAAAGGTGAAAGGAGAGAAATGAAGGGAAAAAAAAAAAAAACACAAACGTTGCACGAGGAGAGAGGAGAGAGAAGAGTATGTAAAGATTTTTGTAATTGCAATTATTTAAGTGAGGGTATTTTAAGAAGAATACATTTAAATGCATCAAAGAAAAAGTCAGAATGGTTTTCCATTTAATATAATAGTATATACATTAGGATAACTCTCTCAAGGTTGACAATGCCTTTTTTATTCAATGAAAATTCAACAAATAACATAAAGAAAATATCTCTGCTTTCTGGGTTGATTGTCAAAGCGAAATTGACGATTTGGGATGAAACCCGTATGCGGAATAAGTATTGCTTTGAAGCATTGGACAAAGCAATAAGAGACAACAAGAGATTTGACAACCCACTAAGCTTATATCAACTTTTTGGTGAAAAATTTGTTGTATTTGGAAGTGATTTCAGGCAACTTTTAGCTGTAGCTCCAAATGAGACTAGACAAGACATTGTTAATACCTTTTTAAATTCTTCATATATATGAGATTATTGTGAAACATTGAAATGATCAAGAACAAGAGGCTTCAACTCAACAATAGAAGTGACTCTAATTAGATTTGGCTTCAGTGTCAATGTGGTTGTTAGATATTAACTATGGAAATGTTGAATCTCTTGATTTTTTGATTGCAGTTGTTTTCTCAATCAAGGATGTAAATGACCAAAATTACTGTAAATTATCCAAATTTCAAAGTGAACCTTAAGAACAACTCATACTTGCAAGAAAGAGCGACTCTAGCACCTACACTTGATGTGGTTCAGCCTGTCAATGTCTACAAGACTTCCTTGAACTCTAACAAGGAAGAAATATATCTCACCCGTGACAATGATCTCAAATTTGATATTAATGATTTTTGAGAGGTTGCATATCCTAAAAATATTGAATGAAATCAATGTTGTGATGTTCCTGACCATGAGTTGAAGTTAAAGATTAGACATCATGTGATGCTAATTAGAATCATTGACCCATTAGTTGGACTGTTAATTTGATAAGATTGGTCATTACCCAACCTGCAAAACACATAATAATGCAAGGGTGATTCAAGAGACAATGTTGCAAGAACATTTTGTATTACTATATTAAATTTAACTCCATCACATCCAAAGTTACTGTTAAAAGTCCAGCGTAGACATTCCCTTGGTTGTTTCTTTTACGATGAGCATCAACAGAACTTAAGGTCAATCTTTGTCACATGTCAGATTATTCTTGAAGAAACCAATCTTTACTAATGGTCAACTGTAAGTTACACTTCCAATGGTTATAAACAAAGACGATTAAACCTTTTGGTTTATAATCAATATTTTGAAATCGGACTAGATCGACCGGTCCGGCCGGTTTGGCCGATAACCCATGGCCAATCCGGTCCAAGTTACCCCCTAAAACTAGTGTTCAATCGAACTAGTGGCAACCAGTGAGAATTGGTCAATAACAGGTCAAATTGGTATCTATTGGCCCAATATGAACTGACGGTTTTCTTTTTTTATTTTCCTCTTCTTTTGTTTTGTTTTTTTTTTTTTTTGATTTTTTGGGTTTATTGCATGTATGGCACATTGCTCACTTGCTTTGTGTGTGTGTGTGTGTGTGTTTATATTACTATTCATAATAAATATCTAGATGATATGTATAATTTTTAGCAATGTGCTTGTGTGTATTTGTGTATATATGGTATATCTAAAATATATTTATACATATATATATATATATATATTTATTAATGATTCATTATTGATAAATAATATATTAATACTTAAATAATTTTAAAATGATATTTTTTTAAGAGTTACTAAAACAGAATGATTAGGAATTGAAGAACTTATTTTGTTAATTTTCTTATATTAATTAATTATATTTTTTTCTATTCTTTTGTTAATATTAATAATATTATATATACTAAATATATTTATTACATATTATGACGTCACACCCGGTTGAATTGATGGTCAAACCGGTTGAACTTGTAACCAATAAGGCTATTAGTTTGACAATTGGTTTGAGTTTCATGACACTGTTTATAATGCACACTTAATGTAGTGTATAAAGAAGTATTTTATAATTTGGCTTGATGTTTGAGTCATTATATGTTATTTTGACATATCACTACCACTTTTTTCCTTTTTTCTCCAAAAAAGAACCTATCCCTTTTATAATAATTTTTTTACTACTTCACGAAGTTTAATTTATTATTGGTTTATTTGGATATTTAATTAAGAATTTTTACAATTTCAACTCCCTAATATAAGCCTACATGTGAATTTGAAGAAAATAGATAGAAAAAATAAATTTGAAAATTTTTAATATAAATTATGAATTCGTAGCCGAGATGAAAAAATAATAAATTTTGAATTTTAGAAAAGTAAATTCCACCAATGATTAAACCAATCTAATAAACAAAAAATTTCCCCAATAGTAAAACGTAGTTTAGCATATCAAATTGGTTTCTTGATGACTATGAGAAAAATGAGGTCTTACATTCATAAACCGACACATGTTTTCGTTTACGTGGCCTTCCACCTGCTCACTTAGCTTTTGGAGAAAGCAATTCAATCAGTCCTTTGGAACTGGAACAAGAACTAGAACTAGAATTAGAAATAATATTGGTTTATTTACGAAAAAATTCATTGAGTTGTATAAATGAATTGAGTATTTTGATCTTTTAACAATATTAGTTGTCTCGGATCAAATTTCACTAAAAAGTAAATATGTTTTCATTTGGTGCAATTTTTAATTAAAATAAATCAAGTCCCAAATGCGTCATATGACATTCTCGCATGCACATAAATGTGATCACCGTTGTATGTCAAAGAACCATCACGGCACACTTCATTCTTTCATTCACAATGACGTAAAAACCAGTTGATTATATATTGATCCTATCTGTTCTGCATATAAATCAAAAAAAAAAATAATAATAATGATATAATGTATTAGATACTGTTTGCTGAAAAAATCAAAGCGAAACTGTGCAATGGTGCAGGTGTGCCAGCTTGTTTGGTGCAGGTGTGCCAGCTTGTTTGATGCGAAAATACACAACAATATAGTAAATGGGAAATAGGGCGAAACAAACGATGAATTATGCTGCAAAAACCTTCTTTGCAAACAACTATACCGAGTTGGCAAACTCCACATTTGAGGTTCAATTGCCTGCAAGACCGCATAAATTTCTACAATGATTACTATTCAACAACGAAAGGAACCTAGCGAACTAAAACTAAAGTAAAGCACCCACCTCATAGGAGATGAGCTCTATTGCTACTCCTAACGAGACAAAACAAAAAGCAAAATGTTAGCCGACACTGATGCCTTGAGTTACCCCCGCTGCCGCATTGCTATTGAGAGAAAAGATTAAGGGTGTGTGTGTGTTCTACTTGATGCATGGTTTGTCTTTTTTTAGTGTTGTCTCTTAACAAACTCCTCCAAAAAAGGTGGAACTCCTCCTAAAGTGGTTGTAGGGCTGTAAACGGAAAACCGAAATTCGATTACCG
Organism: Petrea volubilis; assembly: GCA_026212405.1. NCBI lineage: Eukaryota > Viridiplantae > Streptophyta > Magnoliopsida > Lamiales > Verbenaceae > Petrea > Petrea volubilis. The sequence continues at coordinate 17,177,892 of CM047882.1, forward strand.
TCCGCATCTGTATCCGTTACAAGGTATATTATCCGCATCCGTTTAAAGTGGATATATCCGTATCCGATTATAGGTATCCGAGTAATAAACGGATACGGATATGGTAATTAGATATCCGCTCCATTTAATATCCGCTCCGATTGTATATCCGTTGGATATATCCGTTTACTTATATCCGTTATCCGTATTCGATTAATTATATTAAATTATTATTATTATTATTATTATTATTATTATTATTATTACAACCTTATCTCTTCTTACCCTTTATATGATTTAATTAGATTATTTATTAATTTATATACATTATAAGAATAAATAGAAAAATAGAAATGAATAATATGAATTATATTAATTGCATTAATGATAAAATATACTAATATCTTCTTACTTTTGATGTGCTTTAATTAGATTATTCATATTTGTATATTTGCTATGTTTATAAATTTTATTTTATACTTTAAGAATAAATTAAATGAGTAATACATATTATATTAATTATAATAAACAATAATGATAAAATATACCTTAAATAATATAAATAAAACACTCTAATTGTCTCAAATATTCATAATTCAACAATAAAATAAAAGAATAATATGTCAACTTTACTTATGTCAGTGAGTATATGCTATATTGCTATTTGCTATGCATATAAATTTTATTTTATACTATTAATTATTATATAAGTAAAAATATGATAATAATAATAATATCTTTCTTTAATAATTAGCATCAAGTGAAAAAAAAAATATACATATATTTCGCTGCACTCAAGATTCGAGCTTGAGACCTCTAACTTGAACAACAAACCCGCCACCGCTGCGCTAGGAGGGAGATCAATAATGTTTTATGATTTTTTAGATTTTATAGTAAAGATACGAACTTTAAATTGTTGCCCTAAAATTTCATTCTTCCCCTACAATCCACATTTCAGATTCAGATCTGCAGAACAAGCAACAGAACCATAGTTATCGAAAAATCCGATCTTCTCATTTCGCCACCTGAAAATCCACAATAGGTAAGCAAATATTACATTTTAGCTTCGCCTCTCACTTCTTATTGTTCAAAGATTATTGTCTATCTACATTAGCTATATATATAAATATAGACAACACTATTAATTTCGCCAAACCATGTCAAAAGATAGTAGAAAACTTAAATCTTTGTTGCTCGTGCTGTTGATGGAACGAACTAACGATATTAACATAAATAACGAAACATATCTATATGCAGCAATTTTAGGATATATGTAAGCCATTTTACAGCTAATTAGTTTCTATCTCTGAACATAAAAGAAATACTAGTTTTTGTTTAAATGGAAAAAAGTGAAGTAACAAAGTCTTGATCAGTAAACTAAACTATTCCAGCTGCTATGTGTTATTTTCCATTGTTAGAAAAATAAAATTGCATGTTCATCAATAGGAAAGCACATGTATGTTAACTATGGAGTTTCTTGTATTATTAAACTCTTTTTCCTTTTTCTATTTGTATAGATATATTTGGTTAGTTGTGAAGCAATGTCACAATCTAGTGCCGCCGCTTCAACACAATCAATGATGGGGAGTAGTGTAAATGCTGAAAATTCGACACCCGATGACTCCGAACAAGCTCAACAAGTTGAACTAGTTGAAGTTAAACGGAGAAAATTAACTTCTACGGTATGGGAGCACTACACTAGGGAAGCCGTGGGAGGTAACGGTAACATTACTGCTATTTGCAATTATTGTAAAAGAAAGTTTGATGGGTCTAGTAAAAGCGGAACATCTCATTTGAGAAATCATACTAAAACTTGTCCTCTTAGGACCTCAAGTGACATACGACAAGCTTTTATTGGAAAATGTAGTGATGATATTGGAAAATCTGGTGATGATGTTGATCCTAAGATGACAATACACAAATTTGACCCTGCGGTTGAAAGAAAGTTATTTGCTAAAATGATTGCCAAGCATGATTTGCCTTTTCTTATGTCTCAATACGAGCATTTTAGAGCTTAGGTGTCTTATTGCATGCCATCTTATAAACACCGATCAAGAACTACGGTGAAAAGTGATTTGATGGATCTTTATGTTGAGGAAAAGTCGTTGGTATACAAAGATCTTGAAAATTTAACTTCTCGAATCACTCTTACAACTGATGGTTGGACTGCAGATCATCAAAATCGTGGATATTTTTGTATTACTAGCCATTACATTGATTCTAATTGGGAGTTGCAAAAGAGATTGCTTGCTTTTCATATTGTTCAGTATCCACATAATGGCTTGCGTTTGTCTAAATGGTTGAAAAATCGTATTCTAGAATGGAATATTGATAAGAATTTATTTGATGTAGTTGTTGACAATGCTATTCAAAATTCTGGAATGTTGGATGGTATTATGAAATGGTTGAATGATAAGAACGCACATTTGCATAATGGGGACATGTTTCATATTCGATGTTCGGCTCATATAATGAATCTAATTGTCAAAAATGGGCTTGATGTGATTCGTGGACTAATTGAGAAAATCCGTGATAGTGTTAAGTACATTAATGGGTCAGTAGCAAGAGATGAAAAATTTTCTCTTGCTTTGAGTCAAACTCGATTAAATCCAAAAAGGCGTGTAAGCTTGGAGTGTGATACTAGATGGAATTCAACGTATGATATCCTTATAAAGGCTTTAGATCTTCAAGAAGCATTTAAGCGCTTGGTTGAATTGGACAGTGATTATATATTTTTGCCTTCAAAAGAGGAATGGGAAATGGGAGCAAAAGTTTGTAGACATTTGAAAATTTTTAAAGATGCTACTGATGCACTTTCTGGAAGTAAGTATCCAACTGCCCCTTTGTACTTCACATATGTGTGTCATATAAGAGTTGCATTGATGGCTTGGAATAAGAGTGATGATGAAAATATTCGGAGAATGGCGTTTTTGATGCAAGCAAAGTTTGACAAATATTGGGAGGAATGTAATATGGTGTTGACTATTGCTTCGATTCTTGATCCCAGATACAAGATGACTCTAATTCAAGCTGCTTTTAGCAATATATATAGTGATTATGCAGATATTTATACAAGCAAAGTCCGTTCCTTTTGGGCTGATTTATTTGCAGAATATGGGAATACATCGCTTGCTTCTGATGTTTGTGAATCTTCATCTAGTCATATTGAGAATCTCGTCATTGTTGATGATCCAATGCCTATGAATCCTATTATTTCAACATTTAAAGCTCTTGTTGCTGAAACTAACGCTACTACTCTTCCTATAAAAAGTGAGATTGAGTTGTATTTGGAGGAAGGATTGTTACAACATGACGAGCAAGATAATGCATTTGATGTTTTACATTGGTGGAAGCATAATGGAATGAGATTTCCAACTCTTTCGAAGATGGCTCGCGACATCTTGCCTATTCCATGTACCTCAGTACCGTCAGAGTCCACATTTAGTCAAGCACGTAGAGTTGTTGATGATACACGTGCTTCATTAAATTCAGAAACAGTGGAAGCTTTACTTTGTGTCAAAGATTGGTAGCAAACACTTAGAAGTGAAGGTATGCATGTCTTTTATTTCTTTTAAATTTTTCATTTATATAGTAATAAATAAGTACATAGATAGACTAATGATCATTTTTTTATAGAGTAAATGGATGCACTTTGAAGTACATGATTTGAAGGTTGATGCATCTCATATTGTTTGGTGTAAAAGGTAACTTTTTGGTTATTGTTTTCCACTATTAAATATTAATGTTGGATACAAGTTTTTTTTTCCTTTTTTTCTTACTCTTTCTTTTCAAGGTATGCTTGGTGAATAAAAGAAGATAAAGTGCTTGGAGCAAAGGTTTAGAAGCTACTTTGTTAACAATTGTGATTTGTGATCATTTATGTAATGTTGTGTTAACATTTTGGACTTTGATTGTATTTGCTCCTTTGGGATGTAAAACATTCTAAATCTCGGATAGTATTTCACTTAATCATGTAAAAGACTTTGGTGAGATAAAGTTTGTTTTATTCTACTTCATATTGTATTTTATCTCATATTTCTTTTTTTAAATATGCATGAATGGATAAACAGATTTGGATATTCGGATAAACGAATTCGGATATCGAATCAAATATTCGGATAAACGGATTCGGATATCTAAACAGATATTCGGATAATTGTTAGCGGATTCGGATATTCGGATATCCAAAAATTCATAATTATGTTATATTTTAAAAAATACTAAACGGATTCGGATATATCCGAATTCGCAAAATATCCGTCGGATGCGGATTCGGATATAGGTTGCGAATATCCGACGGATTCGGATACGAATACGGATACGGTAAAACTTAATCGGATACGGATACGGATACAACATATACGCTCCGTTTAGTATCCGTTACAACTCTAAGTGGTTGGATCTATTGTGCATGTTTTTCCCGCTCTTCCTCACCTGATGCCTATTTTGTAATCAAAATTTGACATCTTATATTGACCATTGGGCCAAGGTAATTCCCTGATAGACAATTTTAATAGTTTTAATTAATAGCCTATCCCCCTCTTTTTTTTTCCACCTTGCAACTTCCTTTTGGTCTTCGTTCCTTCCCTTTGTTTGTCTTGGGCTGCTACCTCGTGGTTGGGCTTTTTAATAAAATTTATTTTAGGCCCAAATAATGGCCCTTGCATCTTGATAAGTAGATAAATAGTAATTAAGAATTGTATTCATTCTTCCCTTTAGCGCCAAATAATGGCGGCTCTGCACCTTCTTAGAAAGAGCTATTTCTAAAATGGTTCCCTAGAGGCTAACTGATGATGAGATGAGGTTAGAGTTCTAGCCTCCTTCATATTCCTTCTTATAAAAAGGTTTTTCCCCTTTCACTTCCTATCACCATCAATCCAAATATTTCCCTTTTTCTCTCTCTTACTTTACTCTCTCAAAAGATCCTTTTTCTTTGTCCTTTCCATTTGCCATATTTCTTGCTTCCAAAGACCACCATGGCAACCCAAGATGTTACCTCTTATTCACTTTTTCCTTCTCATGGGATCTATTCTCTCAGCTCCATGTCGGCAGGCCATCCATTCCGATTGCCAGAGGAGCGCTTCTTTGAGTCGAATGGCACACCTTGGACCCTGATCTCAAAAATTAGCCATGGTTGCCCGATTTGTTGGCTCACAAATTTTGGATCGCTTGGTTCAACCACATCGAAACTATCTACGCTAACACTTGGTGAGCGGCTAGCATCTTCGAGGTGATTCAAGCTATAAAGGCCTTCTATTGGTCGATTTGAGCTTGATCCAAGTTTTGATTTGTTTTTGGTGCACTATTGGCAACATATTCCACTTTTCCATCGACCCCATAACTTCTACCTCACCGGGCCTATGTCACCTCATGGGGTTCAACGCCTCAATCTTGCCTAAGATAAACTACGACTCAGACGATGAATGTGGCCATTTGTAGGATGACAGGAGGCGTGAGGTAGAGCGTGTTCTCTTCTTTGCCTTGGGGCTATGTAGGTATGTATTTTGCAATAACTCTTGTGAGCATAATGTTGAATGTAATGCTATTGTTGTGGTTTTGTTAGAAGGGCGGAGTTGGCCTTGGCCCCACTGTGGTGGCCTTTATATATAAGGTGATGCAAAAGCTCACCCGATTCAGTAAACGATAAGGCCAATGTTATTATGAGGCCATTTGGCTTGTTCAAATGTGGTTTCAGACATACTTTCCCCTCTCATATGGGTTGGATAGCCAATGTCTTTTGGGATAATTATTTTCCTTTTATCTAGAGAGTGTGAACATAAAAAGAGATGTCAACGTTCGAAGTGCTTTTGATTGCTCATACCAACACCGGGATGGTAGCAGGCTTGTTTTCCATGCTCTCTACCAAGATGACCATGCCTTTTACTGAAAAAACCCCAATACATTTTACTCTAAGGAACGCGATTGCTAGGTGGCCTACTTTGTTGCTAGGGATCTTTCTTGTAAATTTTTGCTGCACAACCCCATTGCTCATAAGGCTTTACCCTATGCCCCTTACTGTGTTGTGAGGCAGTTTGGCCTTGTACATTCACTGTTGGCTGCTATTATGATGCTCAACCCTTAGTGTGCTAAATTGGCTTGCCTCAAGAAAATTGCTAAGGAGGTCGTTTGGGCTCTCACTTGAAGGAACAAAGAGGCCCTAGCATTCTTCAATTTTAAATACTTCACAATCAACATAAGCTACTCCACAAAGTTTAATTCATAGTGGCACTAGTACCTAGCTATGTCACGGCCTAAGCCTATCAACATGGTGTTATGAGGTGTGACTTTCCTCACGGCTTTCCTAAGATTGCTACACATGTGTTGTTTGTAGAGAACATTTTAGCCGTGCGCTTGTATTTGGCACGAAAAAGTGTTACACTTTTTAAAAAATTTTATAACATTGTTTGGGACCCTTTATGAGAAAAAGGTAGCTCGTATTTAGCAAGCCAATGATGACTTTGCTAAACACAAGAAGAAAAGGGGGTGATCACCTTTAGGTTAGCTATTACAAGCTACCCCACCCCTAACTGTGTTTACGCAAATGTTGCTATCGCACAATGACAATTTCCTAATGTCACCACATGTAGTGGTAATTTTTGTGATGATCGTGTTAGGGCATCAAGGTTTGTTGCTTTGCTTACCACAGACATGGCTAAATTTTCACCTTGTTGTCATTTTGGAAAGGCTAGGGTCTTTGTGCCAACGGGTTGCCTCGGTAGAGATACTAAAGGGAGTTCCTCTCACCATCCACCTCACTGCAGCTTTACCTTTCGCTTCTTCCAGTGTCACTAAAGTTGGTACGAGGTGGTCAACTTTCTTTTTTTGCACTATCAGGGTTAGAGGGGTCATAGATCTCTCCAATCACAAGGAGGAAGGGGCAAAGGCGACCAACCAGGTACATCTTATTCCACCTTTCCTTACGTTTCTCATTTCTTAGTTTATTTACCTTTGTTAGCCATTTCATAGTCCAAGAAGGCAAGAAAATGCTCCACAAGCAGTGACCCCAAGCGGCGCAAGGGCTCCAAGGTCCCATGGAAGTTGGTTCTAGCTCATACCTCTCAAGAATCAAAGCAAGAATCCGAGGGCCATGGTGATGAGATTACCTTATCCATGCTACGTGGAGATGATGAGGATGACTTGACCCTAGCTCACATTGTGAGGGAAGTTTAGAAAGGTCCACTTCTAGTGATGCCCTTTAAAGGCAAGCAAGTTTGCCTCATGTTGTTCACTTGTCAACCTTTATTGTTTTCTACTAACGCTAAGTCTCTATTTAAAGCTTAATGGATTAGTCTCTTTTCGATGCACCACTCACCTTTCTAGAGGTAAGCCATACTTGTATCTTTATTTTCTGCTTTATTTTCAATTATTAATCTCTTATGTTTGCTGCAGGTTGCACTTTTGCTCCCATCGCACCCTATGATCCTACGACCAGTGCTTGTAGGTTACTAATGGAGCTTGATGAGACACTTGACTTTGTGAGCCCAATAGAGGCCATTGCCTCTTTTTCATTGGCCCACATCAAAGAGCTCAAGGTTGCCTTGGAGGATATTAAGAATGAGTCCACTGCTGAGACGTTGAGCCAAAGAGGCCAACTACTGGAACAAATCTTGAACGAGCTAACTTCATTAGCTCGCCAACCATCCATAGCCTCATTCAACAACGACTTCATAGCTAATTCTTCAGAATTATGAGCCTGATGTGAGAAAATCTTGGTTGCCTTCTAGGCAGGGCACAAGTCCTCCGTGAAGTGTATTACAGTAGAGTTGCCATCTTTGTAGGCTCACTATTCTTATGAGTGGAGCGGAGTGACATGTTGAAGGCCTTAGAAATGATCTTGGAGTACCATATTGCCAAGTTGAATACCAAGCTTGCGGTGGTACATAAGGAGCAAGTGAGTCTTATGGCCGAGAAAGAAGAGCTTCATGGGATGGTTGCATAGAAAGACATTATTGTAGGTAGGGCGGTTGACCAGGAACACGACATTGATGTGGTTACAAAAGAGACTACTCAGGCTATTGCCAGTACGACCATCCATTGCGTTATTGGCAATTTTAGGGCTGACTTCCTTGATGAGAGTACCATGCAGACTAGTGCAATGCTCAGTGCAGTTCGTGGCAGGGCCACACCATTTGTCATCACTCCATCTCCTTCTGCCATGAGTGAAGCTGGGGCTAATGGAATGGCCCAGAATTGATTCTATTTTTTGTACATCTTGCAAGCCATTTTTTTGGATATTCTAATCTTTTCAGTAGCTCGCGACCCACTTTTATGTTAGTATCCCTTCTAACTAAATAAAGATGATGTCAAGTTAGACATTGTATACTACACAATTTGTTTATTAATTCATTTTATCTTGGTTGAAAAGGATGGTGGGAAAATTGTCAAAATTAATTCCAAAAATTAATAAATACAGTGGAAAATAAAAAAGACCATGCCCTTATACGTGCATGCATGACATTCAAAATTTAAATCAAAACCATATATTATGGAAAGCAATAAATAATTAATTAAATAATTTAATTAATTAAACAACTCCTATTGCATAATACTAGAAATCATAAAATATACCAACCTCAACATTAGAACAAACTAACCGCACTTGGATGCGCATTGACCGTGAAAAACCTCCCATTAATTCCTTATGAAGCTCAAGATCAACTCATTTAACCACCAAGATCTTCTTCGCAATCCTCCACTGACTCCGAAGTGTGGGCTCCGAAATCAATAAAACTATTTAACTAGAAAACAAAATTTCGTATAAAAGAAATTTTTTACTAAAACAATTCTATTCTTTAAATTCTCCAACTCATGGAATATTAAAAAATTATTCTTTTTTGGTGTGTATTGAACCTATTGTCAAGGATCTCTTTTATAAGGAAAAAGTGTGAGGAAAAATCGTATTTTTCCGATGTGGGATGAGTGAAAAAAACAATAAAAATTGATTAACAAAATAATGTTGTTATGTGGAGTTGAACCCCAACCTTTCAAATGGCAACACTTCTCACCATTAGACCAGTCCACATCTTCATGCAAACTTTTGCTTTTGAAAGCTATTAATTTTATTCGAAATAAAATTCCATTTTTCTTCTCAACCTTCATCCAATGTGTCCATCTCATGGAAAAGTTAAATATTTTTCATACGAGTTATGATTAGAGGGTTACGAAGGGACCTTAGGGAAAATTAATTTTAGCTCCAAATGGATCAAATCTAATTACCATCTCATGATAATATTTGACTACCATTTAAGAATATTTAATTGCACTAAATACATATTGTTGCACTCTAAAATTAATTAAATTATTTATGAGTTCACAATGTAACAAGTATTTGCATTTAACCCCTCTATAAGCCGTGAAAAATAAAATTAAACTACTATCAAATTTATTTTCACATTTTATCATAAATTCCTGATTTACCTTTGTTCAAATATTCCACATGCAAATCACATTTTCATATAATTTTGGTGACACTTCACTCGAAATACTTTGGCCAAAGATTTAGAATTAATTTGAGTTTTGCAAATCAACTTAGGGGATATCAATATCTTTAAAGGATTTATAGATTCCATCAAATATTCTTCTTTAGCACATTTCATGCAATTACCTAACATACAAAGTATGTTGGCCACTTACGACATCACTTCCAAGTACATTAAAGTGATTAACACTACATGCCCAAAGTCGCAATATTTTCAAGATTTAGAGTCAATGCATATGAATTATCCATTTTAGATAGTAGTTCAAAATGAATAATTCAAATGGTCCAGTTCGGTGTTCCAATCTCATTGGTGAACACCAACATGCAATAACTTGAATCACAATTTCCATGATTAAAGACAAATCATCATTTATAGCATATTATAGTCTTAGCAGATAAGAACAAAATACTCTTATCACCAACTACGAACTCAAACAATAATGTATGGTTTTAGTAATTTATGTCTTTCCATGAAACAACACTTCCATTTAAATTACAACCATGTATCATGAAATATTATGTCCATCTAATGGCATAATTGTAAATACACATAACTTGCAATAAATTCAATTTCATAAATGAAATAATACAATATTATCGTTTAAATTGGATTTTAGGGCCCATATTCCTAACAAATAACAGTCCATATAGGTGAATACAACCTACCAGTTGCATTGTTGTGATGAGAAAATATCTAGGTGAGCTTGCACGATACTTGGTGCTTGAGTCCACTCAAAGTACTGTGCTACGTGTGAAGAGACAAGCACTCGTCTAAATAACTTATGTATACAACCTTACTTATTTCCTCTAGGAGGTCGAAAGTCAGGCATTGTGGATTCATGCTACATCACATCAAAAATGTGTCAAATATGACAAAGATAGGAATTAACTAAATACCACCAATCACCTAGGTCCGCGGATACTTAATACATATTATTTTGATTGTTATTTTTCCTTTTTTCTTTCATTTTTAATATATAAAATCATTAATTTGTGGCTTCTATGATTCGAGCATATGTCTCCATGGCCACAATATGGAATTATAACCACTAAACTAAAGCCACTTTGTTTACTTGCTCAAAGTAATTAATTTTCAAGCTTATTCAAAATCAATTACTCCAATTTCGCAGGTGCCCTTGAGGTTAACTGTTGTGGGCTTACCGAAGATCTCATTAGTTTCATGTGGGGCCTTTGTTTTTTTGAGGGAACACGGGTCCCCCAAGGGGTATCCTCGAGGACTCTTGTCCCTCACTTGGTAACTCTTTCTGGGCAAACCAGCGCCTTAGGCTATTCTAGGAGGCTGCTACCATCGGTGGCGTATCCCTTCTGGAAAAACAAGGATCGCATCAAGTTAGACATCGTACACTACACTATTTGTTAGCTCCTTTCATCCTGGTTAAAAATGACAGTCCATATAAGTGAATACAACCTGCCAGTTACATTGCTGCATCAGGAAAGTGTCTAAGCGAGCTTGTGCAGTACCTGGTGCTTGGGTCCACTCATAGAACTGTGCTACGTTTGAAGAGACAACTACTTGCCCAAATGACCTGTGTATATGACCATACTTATTTCTTCTAAGTGGTAGAAAGTCAAGCACAGTGGAATCATAATACATCACTTTAAACATGTGTAAAATGTGATGAAGATTGGAATGAACTAAATGCCACTAGTCGCAAAAGTCTTCGAATACTTGAAACATATATTCTTTTGATAGTCATTTTTTCTGTATTCTTTCTTCTTCTGTATATAAAATCAATAATTTGTGGTTGCTGGGATTCGAGCCCAAGTCTCCACCGCTACAATATGGAATTCTAACCACTAAAATACAGCCACTTTGTTTGCTTTCCCATGGTAATTAGTTTTACAATTTATTGAGAACCAATTAATACAATGTCATATGCGCCCTCAAGGTCATATCTAATAGGCTTACCCAAGATCTCATCAATGTCGCATGTGCCCTTTGTTTGTTCGAGGAAGGGCGGGTCAGCCAATGGTTATACTGGTGGACTATCATCCCTTGCTTGGGGACTCTTTTTGGGCAAGCCAATGTCGTTGCTATTCTAGGAGGTTGCCACCATGGGTGACATATCCCTTCTAACAAAATAAGGATAACATCATGTTAGACACCATACACTACACTCTTTGTTGGTTCCTCTTATCCCGATTGAAAACGACGGTCCATATAAGTGAATATAACCTACTAGTTGAATTGTTGTAGTAGGAAAATGTCTAAGCGAGCTTGTGCAGTACCTGGTGCTTGGGTCCACTCATAGCATTGTGCTACGACTTACGTGCGAAAAGACAACCACTCGCCTAAATGACCAGTGTATACAATCTTACTTATTTCCTCTAAGAGTTAGATAGTCAAGCACAGTAGATTCAAGTCGCATAACTTTATAAAAGTGTGTAAAAAATGTGACCAAGATAGGAATGAACTAAATGCCACTAGTCGCCTAAGTCTACAGGTATTTCATACATATTATTTTGAAAGTCAATTTTTTCTTTTTTCTTCCTCTTTTTGTACGCAAAATAAATAATTGTGGCTATTAGGGTTCGAGCTGAGGTCTCCACGGCCACAATGTGGAATTCCAACCGCTAAACTAAATCCACTTTGTTGCTTTTCCAAAGAAATTAGTTTTAGAATTTATTGAGAATCAATATATCCATAGTCGCATGGGCTTTCAAGGTCAACTCTGGCAGGCTTACCCAAGATCTCATAAATGTCACGTGTGCCCCTTTGTTTGTTCTAGGAAGGGCAGATCTCCCAATGGGTAGACTGGAGGACTCTAATCCTCTACTCGAGCACTCTTTCAAGGCAATCCCATCCCTTAGGCTATTCTATAAAATTGTCACCATGGATGATATATCCCATCGGACTAAATAAGGACGACATCAAATTAGACAACTAACACTAAACTATTTGTTGATTTCCTTCATCCTGGTTCAAAGCGACTGTCTATGTAAATGAATACAACCTACTAGTTGTATTGCTGCAGCAGGAAAGTATCTAGGTGAGCACACGCACAATACTGTGCTACTTGTGAATAGACAACCACCCGCCTAAATGGCCTGTTTATACAAGCTTATTTATTTCCTCTAGGAGATAGAAAGTCAGGCACAGTGGATTCATGTCTCATCACAATAAAAATGTGTAAAGTGTGATGAAGTTAGGAATTAACTAATTGCCACTAGTTAGCTAAGTCTATAGATACTTGATACATATGATCTTGACTGTTATTTTTTTTTTCTTTCTTTCTTTTCACATAAAATCGATAATTTGTGGCCATTGGGATTCAACCCTCGGTCTTCATGGTGACAAGAAGGAATTCTAACCATTAAACTACATCCACTTTGTTTGCTCACCTAAAGTAATAAAATTTTGAATGTATTCAGAATCAATTAATCCAATGTCACACATGCCCTTGAGGTCAACTCTCATCGCTTACCTAAGGTCTTATAAATGTTACATATGCCCTTTAGAGGAAGGTCGGGTCTCCTAAGGAGTTCTCTCGAGGACTCTCTTCGCTTGCTTAGGGACTCTTTCTGTGCAAGCCCGTGCCTTAGACTATTCTAGGAGACTGTCATCTCGTCTGATGTATCCCTTTTTACTAAATATGGATGAGGTCAAGTTAGACATCGTACACTATGCTATTTGTTGGTTCCTTCCATCTTGGTTCAAAACGACAGTCCATATAACTGAATACAACCTACCAATTGTATTTCAGCACCAAAAAATTGTCTAGACGAGCTTGTGCAGTGCCTAATGCTTAGGTCCACTCATAGCATTGTGCTACGTGTGAAGAGATAACCACCCACCTTAATGACCAATGTATATAACCTTACTTATGTCCTCTAGGTGGTAAAAAGTTAACCACAGTGGACGTCACATCATATTAAAAATATGTAAAATGTGATGAAGATAGGAATTAAAAAATGCCACTAGTCACCTAAGTCTACGGATACTTGATACATATTATTTTGATAGTTCTTTTTCTTTTTCTTTTTTCTTTTTTTTTTTTGTATATAAAGTTGATAATTTATCTTTATTTGGATTCGAGCCCAGGTCCATATAGCCATAATGTGAAATTCTAATCACTGAACTACAACTACTTTTTTTTATTGCCAAAAAGTAATTAATTTTCAAATTTAATCAAGATCAATTAATCAAATGTCACAAGTGTTGTTGAGGTGAACAATCATAGCCTTACAGATGATCTCATCAATGTCACATGTGCCATCTATTTCTTCGAGGGAGGCAGGGTCTTCAAAAAAGATATTCTCAAGGACTCTTATCCCTCGCTTGAGGACTTGTTCTGGGCAAGCCCGTGCCTTAGGGTATTGTAGGAGGTTGTCACCACAGGTGACGTATCCCTTTTGACTAAATAAGGATGATGTCAAGTCAGATATCGTAAACTACAGTATTTTTGGTTCCTTTCATCATGGTTGTAAACAACAATCCATATAAGTGAATGGAACCTACTAGTTGCATTGTTGCAAAGGGAAAATGTCCTGGCGGGCTTGCGTAGTACCCAGTGCATGGATCCACTCACAGCACTGCGCTATAGGTAAAGAGACAACTACTCTCCTAAATAACCTGTGTATACAAACTTACTTCCTCTAGGAGGTAGAAAGTCAAGCATAGTGGATTCATGCCACATCACGTTAAAAATGTGCAAAATGTAATGAACATAACTAACTAAATGCAACTAAGCACCTGGATCTACGGATACTTAATACATATTATTTTGTTTGGTATGTTTTCTTTTGCTTTTTTTCTTTGTGTATAAAGTGAATAATTTTTAGTTATTAAGATTTGAGTTTAGGTCTTCACGACCACACCGTGGAATTCTAACCACTAAACTATAGCCACTTAGTTTGCTTGCCCAAAATAATTTAATTTTAACTTTCTTCATAGTCAATTAATCAAATGTTGCACATGCCCTTGAGGTCAACTCGTGTGCGCTTATTGAAGATCACATAAGTGTCGTGTGTGCTCTTTGTTTGTTCTTGGAAGGACGAGTGTCCTGAAGGTATTCTTGAGGACTCTTATCCCTCGCTCTGGGACTCGTTCTGGGCAAGTTCGTGCCTTAGGCTATTCTAGAAGACTATCTCCACAGGTGGCATATCCTTTCTGACTAAATAAGGATGACGTCAAGCTAGACATCGAACACTACACTATTTGTTACTTCCTTTCATCCTGTTTGAAAACAACAGTCCATATAAGTGAACGCAATCTACCAGTTGCATTGCAACAATGAGAAAGAGTCCAATCGGGCTTACACAGTACCTAGTGCTTGGGTCCAGTCGTAGCACTGTGCTGTGTGTGAAGAGACAACCACTCACCTAAATGACCTATGTATACAACCTTACTTATTTCCTCTAGGAGGGAGAAAGTCAAGCATAGTGGATTCATGCCACATCACATTAGAAATGCGTAAAACTGTGATGAAGATAGGCATTAACAAAATGCCACTAGTCGCCTAAGTCTACGGATACTTGATACATATTGTTTTGATTGTTTTCTTTTCTTTGTTCTTTCTTCCTTTGTACATATTGAAACTAAATTTTTTTTTTTTGCTAAATTAATGATAAGTGAAAAGTAGAATAATTTTTTTAAAAAAATTTATAACAATAAGAAAAAAACACAAAAAAAAATAAAAACATATGTGGCATAATGAGAGAAGAGAGAGAATATGAGAAAATATAACAACTTGGTAGATGAGAGAGAGAAAATAGAAGTTTTAAATAGGTAAGCCCCCCCCCCCAACAGATTCTTTATTAATAATATAGATATAATATCAATAATTTGTGACTGTTGGGATTCGAGCCAAGGTACCCATGCCCACAATGTTGAATTCTAACTACCAAACTACAACCGCAGTGTTTACATTCCCAAAGTAATTAATTTTCAAATTTATTCAGAATCAGTTAATCTAATGTAGGATGAGCTCTTGAGGTCAACTCTCATGTGGTTATTGAAAATCTTGTCAATGTCGTGTGTGTCCTTTGTTTGTTCACAGGAGGCAAAAGGCTTCCTTAAGGACTCTCATCCATCGATCAAGGACTCTTTATGGGAAAGCCTGTGCCTTAGGCTGGGATTTACCTAAGTCTACAAATACTAGATACGTATTATTTTGATTGGTATTTTTTCCTTTCGCTTTCTTCCTTTATATTTAAAATCAAAAATTTGTGGTTAATGGGATTCAAGCCCAAGTCTCCACATCCACAACATGGAATTCTGACCACTAACCAAAGTTACCTTTTGTCTTGCCTGAAATAATTAATTTTTAAAGTCATTTAGAATCAATTAATCCAATCTTGCACATGCCCTCGAGGTCAACTCTCATGGGTTTATCCAAGATCTCGTCGATTTTGCACATGCCTTTTGTTTGTTTGAAGAAGGACTAGTCTCTTGAGGGGTATCCTCGAGGAGTTTCATCCCTATCTCAAGGACTCTTTTTGGGCAAGCCCATGCCTTAGGTTATTATAGGATCGTCACCACAGGTGGCATATCCCTTCTGACTAAATAAGAGTGAAGTTAAGTTAGACAATGTACACTGCATTATTTGTTGCTTCCTTTCATCCTAGTTATAAATGGCAGTCCATATATCTCAATGATACCAACTAGTTGTAATGTTGCAAAGGTAAAGTGTCCAGGTAGGCTTGTGTAGTACCCAATGCTTAGGTCCACTTATAGTAGTATGCTGTAGATAAGGCTACAACCACTCACCTAAATGACCTGAGTATACTAGCTTACTTATTTTCTCTAAGAGGGAGAAAATCTGGCATAGTCGATTCATGCCACATCTCGTTAAAAATATGTAAAATGAAATGAAGATAGGGATTAAGTAAATGCCACTAGTCAACTAAGTCTACAAATACTAGATACAAAATATTGTTATTTGTAATTTTTGTTTTTCTTTCTTTCTTTCTTTATATATAAAATCAAATATTTGTGGTTGCTAGGATTCAAGCCAAGGTCTCCACGGCGACAAAGTGGAATCCCAACCACTAAATTGTAGCTACCTTGTTGGTTACCTCAAGTAATTACTTTTGAAATGTATTTACAATCATTTAATGCAAAATTGCATGCGCCCTTTAGGTCAACTCTCACGGGCTTATCAAAGATCTTATCAATGTCACACCCGCCCTTTGTTTTTTGTACGGAGGACGGGTCTATTATGGGGTATTCTCAAGAACTCTCATTGCTAGCTTGAGGCTCACTTTAGACTAAATAAGGATGATGCCAACTTAGACATTATACACTATACTTTTTGTTGCTTCCTTTCATCTATGTTATAAATGGTAATCCATATAAATGAATGCTACCTACAATTTGCATTGCTGCAAAGGCAAAGTGTCCAAGTGGGCTTGCACAATACCCAATGGCTAGGTCCACTTGTGGCATTGTGCTACGCATAAAGAGACAACCACTCACCTAAATAACTTGAGTATAACACCTTACATATTTCATCTAGGTGGGAGAAAGTCAGGCATAGTGGATTCATGCTTCATCACATTAAAAATGTGTAAAATGAAATAAATATAGGAATTAACTAAATGCTACTAGCCACCTAAGTGTAAAAATACTAGATAAGTATTATTTTTATTGGTATCTTTTTCTTTTTGCTTTCTTTCTTTGTATATTAAATTCAAAAATTGTAGCTGCCAGGATTCAAGCCCATGTCTCTCCACGGCCACAATTTCTGAATTATAATCTATAAACAACGGCCACCTTGTTTCCCTACCCAAACTAAATAATTTTCAAATTTATTTAGAATAGATTAATATAATGTTACACGTGCCATCATAGTCAACTCTTGTGGGCTTACCGAAGATCTCGTTAATGCCTCACGCGCCCTTTCTTTGTACAGGGCATAATAGGTCTCTCGAGGACTATTCGCGAGGACTCTCATCCCTAGCTTGAGAACTTTT
Organism: Petrea volubilis; assembly: GCA_026212405.1. NCBI lineage: Eukaryota > Viridiplantae > Streptophyta > Magnoliopsida > Lamiales > Verbenaceae > Petrea > Petrea volubilis. The sequence continues at coordinate 17,195,284 of CM047882.1, forward strand.
TCCTGAAAGCCTGTACCTTAGTCTATTCTAGGACGGTCACCATGAGTGATGTATCCCTTCTGACTAAAGACAAATAACATCTAGTTAGAAATTGTACACTATACTATCCGTTGCTTCCTTTCGTCCTGGTTACATACGATAATCTATATAACTTAATTCTATCTACCAATTGCATTGCTACAAGGGTAAAGTGTCCAGGAAGGCTTGCAATACCCAGTGCCTAGGTCCACTTATAGCACTATGGTATGCATGAGGAGACAACCACTCGCCTAAAGGACCTGAGTATACCAACTCACTTATTTTCTCTAGAAGGGAGAAAGTCAGGCACAGTGGATTCGTGCCTTATCACATTAAAAATGTGAAAAATGAAATGAAGATACTATATTAAATCTACAAATACAATATACATAGTATTTTTATTGGTACTTTCTTTTGCTTTCTTTTTTATATATTAAATAAAAATTTATTATTATTGGGATTCGAGCCCCGTCTGCATGGGAATAGCGTGGAATTCTAGCCACAAAACTACAACCACATTATTGGCTTACCTAAAGTTATTATTTTTTAAATTTATTTAGAATCAATTGATCACCCTCGAGGTTAACTCTGGTTGGCTTACCGAAGATATCATCAATATTGCATGTGGCTTTTGCTTGTTCAATAGAGGACACGTCTCTCAAGGATTATCCTCGACGATTCTCATCCCCATCTCGAAGACTCTTTTTAGGCAAACCTGTGCCATAGCCTATTGTAGGAGAGTCACCATGGGTGACGTATCCCTTTTGACTAAATAAGGATGGCATCAAATTAGACACCATACACTATACTATTTGTTGATTCCTTATATCCTAGTTATATACAATAGTCCACATGTGTAAATGCTACCTACTAATTGCATTGTTGCAAAGTTAAAGTATCTAGGCTAGATTGTGCAGTTCCCAGTACTTATGGCCCACTCTCAGCATTGTGCTGTGCGTGAACATACAACCACTCACCTAAATAATTTGAGTACACCAACTTACTTATTTTGTCTAGGAGGGAGAAATTCGGGCACAATGCATTTGTTCCACATCATATTAAAAATGTGCAAAATGAAATGAAGATGGCAACCAACTAAATGGCTCTAGCGACCTAAGTCTACAAATATTAGATACATATTACGGTTATTTGTTTCTTTTTTCTTTTTCCTTTCTTAATATATAAAAATCTAAAATTTGTAGCAGCTAGGATTCGAGCCCAAGTCTCAACAGCCACAACATGCAATTCTAACCATAACAACCTTGTTCATCTGTTTCAAGTAATTATTTTTCAGAATTACACATGTCGTTTGTTTGTTCAAGGGAGGATGAATCTCTCAAGGGGTATCCTTGTGGACTCTTTATGGGCGAGACCATGCCTTTTATCCTAGTTATATATTGTAGCCCACATAAGTATGCAAGCAAGTTGCATTGCTGCAAAGGTAAAGTGTCCCGGGGGGCTTACATAATCCCCAGTGCTTAAGCCCACTATTGCACTATGCTCCACATGAAGAGACAACTACTCACCTAAATGACCTCAGTATACCACCTTACTTATTTCCTCTAGGAGGGAGAAAGTCAAGCATAGTGGATTCATGCTACATCACATAAAAATGTGTAAAATGAAATGAGGATAAGAATTACCCAAATACCACTAGTTACCTATGTACAAATACCAGATACATATTATTTTAATTGTTATTTTTTCTTTTTGGTTTCTTTCTTTTTATGTAAAATCAAAAATTTGTGGTCTCCATAGTGACAATGTGGAATTCTAATCACTAAACTAGAACCACCTTGTGGCCTACCACAAGTAACTATTTTTTGGATTTGTGGAGCATAAATTGATCCAATGTCGGACGTGCCTATGAGGTTATCTCTCGAGGGCTTATCTAGGGTCCCGTCTATATCATATGTGCCCTTTGCTTGTCAAGTGAGGATGACTCTATCGAGGGGTATCCTGGAGGACTCTCATCCCTAGCTTGAGCGCTCTTTCTAGGCAAGCACGTGCTTTAGGCTATTCTAGGATAGTCACCATGTGCAGCATATTCCATTTGACTAAATAAGGATACCATCAAGGTAGACATTGTACACTACACTATTTGTTACTTTATTTCATCCTAGTTTTGTACGATACCAACTAGTTGTAGTGTTGCGAGGGTAAAGTGTCCAGGCAAGCTTTTACAATACACATTCCTTATAGTCCACTCATAGCACAGTGCAACACATGACACAACCACTTGCCTAAATGACCTGAGTATACCACTTTGTTTATTTTCTTTTGGAGTGAGAAAGTCAAGGATAGTGGATTCTGCCACATCACACAAAAAATTAGTAAATTGAAATGAAGTTAGCAATTAACTAATGCCATTAGTCACCTATGTCTACAAATATTAGATACAGTTTTATTTTAAATTGTTTATTTTTGTCTTTTTTCTTTCTTTATGTAAAAAATCAAAAAGTTGTGCCTACTGGGATTCGAGCCAATATTTGCACGGCTTCAGCATAGAATTCTAACCCCTAAAATGCACCCATCTTGTTAGCTTAGCAAAAGTTACTATTTTTCAAATTTATTCAAAATCAATTGATGCAAGGTCACACGTGCCATCGATGTCAACTCTCGAGGGCTTATTGATGGTCTTGTCAATATGGTACATACCCTTTGTTTGTTTGAAGGAGGATGGGCCTCTCGAGGTGTATCCTCAAAGACTATCTTCATTCACTCAAGGATTCTTTCTACGCAAGCTCATGCCTCAGGATATTCTATGATTGTCATCCCAGTTGACGCATCTCTTCTGACTAAGTAAGGATAACATCGAGTTAGATCATGTACACTACACTATTTGTTGCTTCTTTTCATCTTGGTTATATACAATAGTTCACATAAGTTAATGCTCCCTACTAGTTGCATTGTTGTGAAGATAAGGTGTCCAGGTAGGCTTGCATAATACCCAGTGCTTATGGTCCACTCATAGCATTGTGCTATGTGTGAATAGACCACAACTCACCTAAATAACCTAAGTATACTACCTTACTTATTTCCTCTATGAGGGAAAAAATTAGGCATAGTGGATTCATACCAAGTCACATTACAAATGCGTAGGATGAAGTGAAGATAGGAATTAACTAGATGCCACTAGGCACCTAAGTTTGCAAATATTAGATACATATTTAGATTTGTTCATTGAAGTTGTAGTTGTTTTTGTTGAGTTGAATGCAAACTAATTTTCTTGTGCTTCCTAGCTTCCTTTTTATAGTATTCAGGGTGCAACCTACTTTCCTTTATTCTATTTTGGCTGAGTGGGCCATAAAATATTTTTCAAGATTTTTGCCTTGGCTCGTATGTTAACATGGGCCGGCCCCACTTGGCATTAGAATGACTCAGCCTAAAATAAATTCAGCATGGCTAAAAACTAGCCAACTCTGAAAAATACAAAAAATTATTTTTGGGCCAAGTAATGCTCTATGTAAATCTTAATCAAATGCAAAATTTGGTTGAGGCTTGGCAAAAATTCCATCGAAGAGATAAAATCCTTTTTTTCTTGTTTTTTTAAGGTAAATAATACATAAATATGTACACACACACATATAAGTATAGTGACTGATATAGCAGTTCGTACTTAAAACACCGTCACAAATTTAAAAATACGGTCGTTGGTGCCCTCTTGGGTTTCTCAAGAAGAGCCATTTGTAACGGCCTCCTTCACCTCCTTGAACTCTAATTAAGCTTTGATTCTTCAATTCCCCCATGTTTTCTACTTTCACTACTACGGATCCTTTAATTTCTAATGTTAATCTCTCCCTCTTTGTATCTATCACATCAAATCACTCATTTCTCTAAAATCACCTCTTCACTCTCTTTCTACCAAACCTCAGAAACCCCCAATTTCTTTATTTTCTCTCGTGTTCCTCAAACCCTGGATCTTTTTCCCTTTTCAACTTTTTGTAACTTTCAGCCATGGCAATTATCAATTCATCCACCTATTCCCCTATGATGGTTCTTTCTCCCTTGCCCCCGTTCTCAATAGTGAAATTTCTCAAGATCATCCACGTGACTTGGAGTAAATAGAGGAATGCCTGCCTTTTGTGGTCCTTTTCCAGATGGCCACTATTTTGGGATAACACTTCACAGCTGGCCTTGGGCTCTGATGCTGATACCTAGAAATTTGTGGGGATTTAAGATCCCATTCAAGTCCTAAAGTATTATTACCTTTTCGATCTCGATTTTCTCCAAGCCGCCTTACCTTTTTAGAGCAACGTGGACAAAAATTTCCAATTCGTCATGGTTCTAATAAGATGGCCAATCATCGTCGAAGTGAGATACCATTTTGATATATTGAAGCTTTCCTATCTCCCTTGGGAACCCAAGGGAATGGTCAGCTATGGGCACATTATCGCCCATTTCGCGAACAGAACAGGCTCCATCACCAAAGAGGAGAATGTTCAATTCTTAGTCTTTTGGCTATGCATGTATGCTTTCTGCACCTATTTTGTCAACAAACCTCTGAATTTTACTACATTGTTGAGGCTCTAACTACTAGGGCCAAATTGGCACCTGGACTAGCCATTTTAGCCTTTATAAACAAAGGAATGAAGAAGTTGACAAAGGTAAAAAAGGAACCCAACAAACCAAAGTAGGACATTCAACATGTAGGGTTGTTCTTAGTTTAGATGTCCTATACCTCCATTGCAGATCAAAATAAATGAGAATGTTTAGGGAGCTTTCCAACGATTTCTTGGCGTGCACTCCGATTTCCACCACCCAATGAAGCAAACAAGATAGGCTCTACCTTTACTCCAGTGATCCGGCATTTTATCTCAATGGATCGATTGTCTCTTGTTTGATTCCAACGAAGACGAGTCCAAAGCCACTAGCAAGGTATTTGTTAAGTTTTTCTACTTTCTCTTGGATTTTTCACCATTATGGTTTTCTTTTCTTGTAGCCACAAAAAAAGGAAACTTTTGGCTACTGATGAAAAGAAGTTGAAGGTCACAAAGCAACCTCAACAAAGAAATGCCTGGTCATGCCTCCTCCCTCTAATGAATCCGCCGATAAAGAACATACACCCCATGTCAAAAGTACTAGGGAATCTGCTGCTACTACTGATGATGATGATGTTGTCCTTATAGACCTTAATGTGGTGGGTTTCTCACCTATGAGGATTTTCCTACCTGCTATAGTTCTTATTTCAGGCTCTCTTACAAAAATGATAGCTCTACATCTTCCGTCGTCCTGGAAAGTAAAATGGCTACGGCCATTCTGGAGAACAGATAGAAACTTATCCAAGAGATTCTGGAGAAGTCTCCCAACTAGCTTTGGCTCCACATAAATGCTAGTTCTATAAGTTAAGGAAAATTTTGGCAGACTTGAGAACAAAAGTGAGTGCCACAATTCCACCATCTAAACGCCCCACATCTTTGCCATTGCCACTACCACTTTTTCCCAGGACCTAAAGATGCTCCGCCTCCAATTAAGGGAAATGTGGATCAACTAAACATTCTCAAGGTGAGAAGAAAAGGTGTGGTTGAAGAAAGGGTGAGAAGAAAAATTGACCCAAAAGCCTCAGATCTCTCTGTAGAGGTTGCTATTATTAAGGCCATACCAGATTCTTATATTCAAGTCTTAAAAGTAGTCAAGGACAAAGATATTGCACACAAGTGAAAAGTGGAATATCCCGATGCTACCTAAACAAAGTGACTATCTCTCTACATGTGCTTTTTGCTCATTTTTGAGCAGACTTTTTCAGCAAGGGTACTCCGTGAGCTAGTGGACTTGGTAATAGAATGAGTGGCTAGGCTGGTGAGTCGACATCAACATCAACTCTCCCAACCATCGAAACGGGTTGGCCAAATAGATCGGCCCAAGATAAGGATGCTCTGTTCTCTAGACTTGGCCAAAAGGCCAATCTTTCTAATTTCACTAAGGCCTGCGAGCCTTCTTGAAATGGCAGCATGTTGCAAAAGCAACAACTTTACTTAAAGGTTTTGCGGATTTTTTGAACCGTGCTTTGGCTCTGCCATTTGGATGCATTGTTATTTGTTTACACTTTGTATTGGTGTATTTTAGCCTTTAAATAAAACTTCTTCAAAAAATAGCTCATTGTGGAAACAAAATTTATACTTCAAGCCAAAATCAAAATACGGCATAACCGAAGTAGAAAGACGACCTCAAGAATGGTTGATGTTGGACGCCATTTTTTTAGATCATCACTCCTTCCTTCTAACGGCAAGGTTTCCGACATCGTAGGAGAATACGTTTGAGATATTTGTTATTTATGGGGTCCCTAAATAGGTCACCATCTAAACATTCTTATAATTAGGCATTTCCCTTAGTGACAACATGGACTGCAGTGGTCCTTCCCAATTCAAACTCCAATTTCCTAACACTGTGTTTTTCTTTTCTTAAGTAAAGACTACCTTCCATACGAGGTCGGTTGGCTGAAAGTGTTTGGTCTTGACATTTTTTCTGTATGATTTGGCAGCTTATTTCTTTTGGGCTTTGATACAATCCAACGCCTATATTCTCAATTCCTCTACAGTGTCTAATTCGTCTACCATTTTTCAATGGTACTCATTAGGAGGCAAATTATTTTGTTGGCAACCCTAGTGGACTTCACATTGATTTCTGTAGGAAGAACTCGGGCATGACCATAAGTTAGCCGAAATGAAATAGTTCTTCTACTGGTTCGCTTGCTAGTTCAATATGTCTATAGTGCTTCAGAAAGGAATAAGTGTCATGCTTTGGGGTTATCCTCAACCATTTTTGAAATGATACTCTTCAAGATCTTATTGGTGGATTTGTTCCCCATGCATATTACGAAGTAGAATGTGTGAGTTGGATGCCATACTCTTTGGTAAAAGCCTGAATTCTGCGCTTTGCGAACACAATTTCTCTATGAGTCACAATAGTTTGTGGGATTCCGAATCTATGGATAAGATTCTCCTTGATGAAACTGACTACGACTATTTGATTAGTTTGGTAATTGGAACTATCTCTACCCACTTCATGAAGTAATCAGTGATCATATTAATGTGCGTATGCCACTGTAAAGAAGGAAAAATAGCTCCTATAACGTCAATGGTCCAATATCATAATGGCCATGGTTTTATTATGAGGTTCATTTCTTTGGCCGAAACTCGCTAAATAGGACCATGTAATTGGCACTTTTCACGTCCTGTAGCCAGCTAATGGAAATTTGGCACCATCTTTGGCTAGAAATAGCTATATTGTTTGGTCAACCATGTAATTTTGCACCTCCTCTGATAGGCTTCACACACAAGCCCTCGTGTACTTCCATCATGACCTCCATTGCTTCCTCTTATCCAATGCACTGTAAGAATACATCGTTGTGACTTTGCTTGTATAATCAATCATCACCTAAAACCATATAGTGATCAACTCTTAACTTAGTCTTACAGGGTGTATCCTGAGAAAGATTTAGTAAATAGTCCAATATGGGTTTGTGCTAATCTCCTAGTTACTTCACAGTACTTCCAATAGCACAAATGTTGCTCCCTTCAAAGTGAGATGAATAGGCCTACCTTGTTATGATGTAACTAACGACCATGCAATCTTTAGGTGATTTAGCACCTATGGCTACTTGAGTCAATTCGTTAGCTTTGGAGTTGGATTTTCTAGCCATGTGCTGTAATATTACTTCATTGGAACCCATTGACAATGTATTAATAGTGGAAATGTACATATCAAGGATGAGGTTTCTGTATTTGAAAGTCCCTTGAATTTTTCTGATAGCCAGCTAGGAATCTCTAGTCATATATATGTTGGAGGCTCCTAACTCATACAATAATCTGAGCTTAAGAAGCATGGCTTCATTCTAGGCCTGATTGTTAGTACACGGGAATTTGAATTGAACCGTCGAACCAGTCTTGATACCAAATAGCAATATGATCAGTATACTAGCCCTAAAAGATTTGCCTATTCGAGCTAAGTCGAATTGATGTATCCATGACCTTAGAAATACTGAGACATTTTGATATAATGAGCCACTTCCTCATCAATTTTGACGCTAGGGTGATCGATGAGAAAATCCGTGACTTAGCCTTTCATTGCCTTTTGTAGAACAAACTACAATTGAAACTCCATAAGATGGATGGCCCATTGGTCAATTCATCCTTATACTGTTGATCTCAAGAGCGTGTATTTATCACATTGAGACTGGTTACAATAAGAACTTTAACTGGCAGCAAATATTGTCGAAGCTTAACGCACGCAAAGTATAGTGTCAAACATAGTTTTTCTGTTGGATGATACCTTTGTTCCGTATAAGTGCCTACTTAAGTAGTAGACGACCTGTTTAAATCCATTTCCATCGTCTTAGGCCAAAAAGGCTCCAATTGTGACACCCCTCTCGCTAGGATCATCTTATAGAAGTAGGGCTCACTTAGCAGTCTTGCTGAGTACCAATTTTCCAATCAACACTCAATGCTTGCAATTTATTTGATGCTGCCCAAAATGAGATAAGACTAAAACGTAATTAATTAAGTAGAATTGTAGGGTGACAACTGTTCGAGTACAATATTTTATGTAGTGATCTTCCATTTTCTACTAAACTAGCTAATCTTCTACACAAGATAGACAACTATATACTAATGACTATAACACACCGATTGCTTAAACCATGTCCCCTCAACTTATTTTTCTGAAACTGAGGCAGTGAACAGAAAGAACATGGGCTGGTAACTCCAAATGACTTAGTGAGGTTGGAAATATACATATTGAAAATAAGATTCATAAAACCAATAAAATAATAAATTATGAAAAAGTATACTGCAATGTGAAGCATGTATGTACAGTTTGAACAAGATAGATAGTGAGCCATAAACAGAATCTCCAACCTTATAACTACCCAAAACAAATAAACTTAATAGGAACCTTTATGCCTCCCTCGTCAAGGAGCGAACTTGACATTAAACTGGACGAAGATGTACCACACGTCCGTGCAATACATTGCTCCAACTCTACTACAGTCATTCTCTGGCTGCAAGTACAAATTGGTATCACGGAATGGTATCATATAAAAGTTCCATCAACGGTCCATTTCGCCCGATAGATCCCTCTTACATGTACCTGGGCCCGAACTTTTCAAGGGCGTTCCCAAGGATAGACAGATATAATAGGACTAATATAACTTACAAACTTTTAATAATGCAATAACTTGATGCTACACACGAGATACATAAAAATATAATTAATATATGATATCCCAAAGGTGTAAATAAATCATTTCGAGACAGGCATACTGAAAATATTAGAAATGCAGTATTTTCTGATGTAACTTGACTTATAATTTTTGTTAATAAACCATATCGCAACAGAAGTACTGACATTTCAAAAATGCAATATTTTTTTAATATAATTTTGAAGTAAAATTTGAAAAAATATTTTGCTCCACATAGAGAGTAAAATATAATTCCCAAAAAATTGGATAAGATAAATCAGGCAGGGTAGGCCAAACATATAATAATATTTATAAAACATATAGTTCATTGCCCTAACAAGAAAAGTATAAGACACTCACCTTGGTGGTTTAGGTCTCACCAATGTTTAGGAGTCATGCTAGCTATGTTTACTCGGTTCTCACCTAAAATTTGTATTAGTAGGTAAGATTAGGACTTTATAGCAATTACTCATGATTAGTAATCACTCTTAGGGAGTAACTAACTTAGACGTATAATACTTGCATATGTATAACCTTATAACTAGTGGTGATAAGTGATCTAACTTGTATACTATCTACTTTAAGAACAATACTTTGCATAAATGCACAAATAAACAATATTTACACTTACGCACATATTCTTAACTTTTAACATAACTTTAACTACATATATGTATACAGTTCATAAGAGCAAGCTTAATCCTTTAAATATATAGGTATGTGCATATGGTCAATCCTTATGTTGCTTTACTTATGCATAGGCATAACATGTATATATGTAATTTTAATGAGATAACTTATGAGTTAACTACTTTTGGTAAAGTACTATGCATAAGTACATGAATAAACCATATTCTTGCATGAGTGCATATCTATAGTTTTCAAAATAACTTTAGCTATATATATGCATATAGGAGAATATTTGTAATCTTTCAAATATGTAAGTGTATGTATAAACATATTAGCAATCCTTATGTTACTATAGTTAACCTTGTAGACAAAACATGGATATAGGCATATTTATAAGATAACTAATGTTTACACATGTATATATAAACTAGTTATTTAAAGTAAAAAGAACTTGAATTTAAAGCACATAGATACATAAGTAATATTTTCACATGATTTCATATAAGAAACATACTTCTTATGCTTATAAAAACATAACTAATGCATATTTTGAGATAATAAAACACACATGCTTTCTTATTAATTTTATGAACATAAAGTGTAAACATAACTAGAAGCATGCTTTTTGCTAACTTGTGATAGCATAATGGAGCATAGTATTATGACAACAAGATGTAATTAAGGAAATCCCTACCTTCTAAGAACTAGCACTAGAACTAACTTATGTAATTAAGGAAATCCCTACCTTGTGCACGTATGTATATATATTTTTCTTTCTAGGTAATATGTATAGTGTAGTAGGATAAAAGTTGAAGAAGAGTGAGGGTTTGAGTGTGTGTGGGATCGTGTATATGTGTGTGTGAGTGTGTGTTGTTTTGATTTGATGAAAATGGCTATGTATATAGACTTTAAGACAAGAAATAGGATTATTAAATTATTAATGTCAATTTGTAATAAATGCATATTTACACCTAAGTAATATAATAGATGCAATTCTTCCAACTCATGAGGCTAAATGTTGCCCTAAAATGGCTTAAGTGTTGCTCTATGTTCATGACTCAAAGCCTATGTAAATATGATCATCACAAGTGTATTGTTTTCTAGAAAGAGTGTTCCAAGTGTGAAGAGTAGCTACTGCATGGAAAAAAAAAGGATATTTATATCCAAAATATATAGATTATCTATATACACATGTAATTTTTGCCCCCTATAAAAATAGATACACAAATATATAATTTTGAAATATTTTAGAAATATAGCTATTTTGTGAACAAACATTTAAAGAGATAATATCATATTATCAAAAATAGAATCTTATGTATTTATATATACAATTTTCAAAAATGTATATATATATCAAGATAATTTGGGTATATATATATGTCATTATCTTTATCTAATTTGTTATGCTTATCAAGAATCTTAGCATTTGAGAACATTTATTAGGAGAAAATAACATGAGGTAAGAGACAATGACATTTTTGGACAAGTGTATATATATATATATATATGATAAAAAAAACATGACCTATTACATAATATATACATATAAATTCGAAAATTACTTATATATAGCTATATTTTTTGAAATATATATTTATACATATGACTTTATTTACAAATAAATTAATAAGTTGTAATTCTTGAAAATACATGTATTTACATATATATATATATATATATCTCGATTTATATATGTATTATAAATTCAATAGTTTATGATAAACATATTTATCATATCACTTAATTCACATATAAAATATGGACCATATAAAACATGTATATAAAACATGAAATAAATATATATAATTAATCATGCACATATATCATAAGAACCATTTTTTTTAATTTGTAGTTAGGCCTATTTTATGTATATAAAAAAAATTGGGATGTCACACCAATAGTCTTATTGGTCGATAAAATGCATAACTTAAGTAGCTTTATTTTTTGAGGTGGCATCATCACAGGAGAGGAAGTTAAGGCTTCATTGATCCTTTCAAATGCCTGCTTATGCTCTTCAAACCATACAAACTAATCATGGCCTTTTAGTTTTAGCAATGGTGAGAAGATTTTAGTCTTACCTGCTAGATTCAATATGAACCTCCTTTGATAGTTAACCTTGTGGAGCAATTGTTGAAGTTATTTCTTCATTTGAGGTGGTTAGGCAGCCAAAATGGCCTTTACCTTGTTTGATTCCAGTTCAATGCCCTTTTTATGTACTAAGAACTTGAGAAAGTGGCTTGTAGCCATAGTGAACACACACTTAAGTGGATTCAACTTCAGTTGAAGGTTTATCACTTGTTTGAATACCTTGGTCAAATGCTCTAGGTGTTGAGCAAAACTCGTAGACTTAGTGATGAGATCATCAATGTAAATTTTGACAAAATCATTCATGTAGTCATGAAAGATACAATTCATGGATCTTTGATAAGTGGCCCCGATGTTTTTTTATACCAAATGGCATAACCTTCCATTGAAAGGTACCAATGCCCCCTGGGAATTGGAATGCCATTTTCAAGATATCATTTTGGCCATGAAGATTTGATTGTAACCTACATTGCTATCGACCAGAGTCAAGAACTCATGTCCCGCTACAACATCGATCATTATGTTAGCCATTAGCATCGTGTACTTGACTTTGGATGACACCAAATTCAAATCTCTAAAATCCATACGGATTCTAACTTTACCAATATTGTTTTTGATGACTAATTCTACATTGGCCACTCATTCAGGGTATCTTGCCACTTCGATGAAATTTTCCTTAATCAACCTCTAAATTTCTTCCTTAATTAAAATGCCGGGTTCTTTAGACATTCTTCAAAGAGGTTATTTATGTAGCTTAAAGCCCTAGCAAGATGGGCACATGATGTTCAACCAAGTCCTTGATAAGACTAGGCATCTCATCATAGTTCCATGCAGAACAATCTTTGTATTGTTTTAGTAAAGTGACCATGGCCTCTTTGCTTTTGGGGCTTAATGAAGCCCTAATGTATGTTGGCCTATGGTTGTTTTCAACGACAAGCTCCACTTCAATTACAGGATCCAGAACTTGAATTCTAACATTATCAAGTTTGGCAGGGCGACACTTAGTTGATTTAATTGCATCTCGTTCGTGGGATTGAGAACCTCATCACGCTCATAAATCACATTGATATTACAATTGTAATAACAAGAGAGATCCCTGGCAAAGAAGGCCATAGTTTTATTTATTATTTTCAATCTAATAGTACTTAGATAGATTACAACCTCTTCTATGTCAAAATTATTCATTGCAAACACTTTGAGAATTAGGAAGCTGCCTTTCATTGATATTACAAGGTCCGCTAACTTCTTTGGACTTCAGCGCTACTTCTAAAGTGATTGGCACCACAGGCTAGGTGGCACAAAGTGAGAGGCCATACTAGTTATATCAAATGAACTTATAAGGTCCGATATTTTCTGAATAATACCTAGCCTCTACAACATTGACATTGGCTATGAACAACCTTTCTTCTGCCTTCACTACTTCTGTTTCATTTTGACCATCTCTTGGAAAGATTGAGAACTGATGTAGGGTTGATGGGACACACATGGCAGAATGAATCTAGTCTCTCCTTAGTAATACATTGTAGGAAGTCTTTGCATCTATTACAAACAATACAGATATTACAATTTTGCTTCTAATGGACTCTTCGATAGACAGCATCCCCATGATATCAAACTCCTAGTAATACATTGTAGGGTTGTGGTTTTTGGAACAAAGCCTTAATCTCTTCGAGTGTGTCACTCTTTTGGATAAGCTTCTCGAAATCATTTCCAACAAAGAAGGTTACGAGCTGACTATTGTCCCATTCTTCCTTACCAGAACATGTTTCATCATTGTAATTGTTATTAGAAATAAAATCATGAGGTAATGCCCACGCTATGTTGCACTCTGTATGTATGGTGTCACTACATGTTGCGTATATGTCCGAAGGTTGTTTGTTTGCAACTTCTATTGGCAACTCCTTATTCTTCTAATCTAATTCCTCTATCTTTTCAATCCATACCTCCAAAGAGTCATTTTTCTCATCAGCCTTCACATCATTTGCACCATCTTTCTTTGATTCATTGTGTTTCCTTCAAGTTGACGTCGGTTGAGATAACTTTTTTTTCCCTTTGAACTGGTTCACACAGTGGATTTCCCTTTTGTAGGTTTGGCTATCTCTTTCTTTAGTTGTTTAGGTTCGGTACATTGTCTCAATTACCTTTGATATTATATATAGGTTATTTCGCGAGTGGTTTCCTGTTGGGGAACTTGGGATGCTTCACTAGAGTCTAATGCACTTCTGGGGTTATGATGGCCTGACGAACCTAGAGTGAACTGGCTCTGGATACTAGCTCACGCCTTTGAGGTGGGCTAGAGGATGCCCTCCTATTATTACTTGCTTCCCTTGAAAATGAATTTTGATCTCTCTTACTCACACTCTGTATGTACCTTGATGATTTGCCATTGGCATAATGCCCCCCGAGTGTATGAGGAGAGAGATATGGTGCCATAGATAGCTGTGTAACCATAGAAAACTCAGCTATGGGATTGACCAAAGGAAACTATGGACTGATCGCTCCTATCAAAACCCTGGCATTGTTGCCATTTTAGAATGGCACCTCGCACAGAGACCTAATTACAATTGTGGTGGTTTGTCGTTTATTTATCTCGTTAGTCTTTCTTTTCAGTTGTTCCCTCTTGTATATATGTGGACCATTTCACGCTTTCTACCTGAAATGGTTCCTTATCGATTCCTATTTTTGCTTTTGTTAATCCATTCAGGTAAAAAGCACAAAGTGATCCAGGCAGTTTTGGATCAACCAATTAAAAATCAAACATTCATTAGTGTCATGAGACCAAGCATTATGAAATTTGCAATAAGACTTACCGTCTAGCTCTTTAGCCTATGTCAGTATATGACCATAAGGAATTTTAATTTTACCATCAGCCAAAAACTGATCAAAATAGCCTCAGCTTTTATACATCTAAACCATAATGTCTTTCTGCATCATAATAGAAATCTGGTTGTGATGACTTGCCAGGAGGAATTTTGATATGAGACTATAATACCCTTAGTTTTACCAAGACTGGACAAACTATGTTCATTTGGCAAACGATTTCGGCTAAACCTACTTCGTTATCCCATTAACTTTCTTCTAGATTGACTTGGCAAATGACTATAAGCTTACTTGATAGTGAGTAACCTTCCTGTTGAGACCTCTATGGTTCTCTTCCTTTAATAAATTTTTGTATTCAGTTATATATTTAATCAGGTAAAAATAGACGCAAATCGTTGGCTAAACATTTTCTTTTTGAAGATATATGCCCTCTACGATAAAAAATAATGTAACTTTCATCTAGCATGTTTACTGTGCAAAAGTGCTTGGCCCAAGCAAACCTATAGATGTACTCCTCGACTAACTCCCCAAGCATTTGCCTCATGTTAGGTAATTCCAAAATGGATACCTTATGGGGTAGTCGATAGAAGTGACTATCGAATAGACTTTTCATGGTTGGTCAGTTGGGAATAGAATTTGGTTTCAACTTAATATACCACAAAAAAGCTTCACCAGTTAGACAATTACCAAATAAACTTAATTTTAAATTACCATCCATTCCAACTTCGCCGCACTATGTGGTGAATTTAGCAATGTATTAAATTGTGGTTTATGACCCATTCCCATCAAACAATGGTAAAACATGAACCCTATATTGTTGTTCGGCCTCACTCTGTTGTAGAGGTTCCTTCGCCAGTGGAATATTAGCAAAGTTGTCCATCATTGCTGCCACGTTGTGCATATTCATTTCGTAATGTGGATTGGAAACTCATAGTGACTCCAACATGGAGGCCATGACTTTGGCCCTCTCACTCTCTTCTTTTCATTGCCTCTCCTAGAGTTCATGGAATCTACCACTACAGGAAAACGTTCATTTTCCAATCTAATAATCTGGCTGAAATTATAATCAAAAAATCCAGCGAAAATGCAGCAGAAATTTGTGCCTGAGTGTGAAAAAATAAAAATATTGGCGCAATTTTCTGCCAGAGTTCCACCAAAACACAGAATGTCCGGCAGAATATTTTGCTGGATTTTTTTTTTTAAAAAAAAAATAACTTCATAAATATTAAAATTTTAAAAACAAGTCCTATATTAACATGTTCTTAAATAGCACAATGGTAATACTAAACTTTTCATTTGTGGAGGTTTATGTTTCAAACCTCAATTGATACAAAAGTGTCCTTACTTTTTACTCAAAAATAGTAATTAAAAATTAATCTGGTAGATTATTCCGGCAGAACTCCGGTGGCAAGATTCTGTCGATTTATTTAAAATAAGTGTATTAAAAGAAAAACAAATACTAACAATACATGAAATAGGTTGATGGTAAGATTATTCTCTTCATTTGTTTAGGTCTATGGTTCAAAGCTCAGTAGTTACAAAAATTTCCTTGTTTTTTATAAGAAAAAAAATTATTATAAAAATATCATACCAACAAATTCTTAAATAGCCTAATGCCTAGTTTTTTCTCTTCATTTGTGGAGTTTCAAAGTTCAAACCTCAACAAGTGTAAAAATATTCTTGTTGTTCAATTAAGATCATATTCGGAAATTACAAACAAAAAATACAAAATTAATAAATTACATAAGAACAAAAATAATTAAGTTACATAATTGCAAAATATAAATTAAAATAAGTTAACAAAATAAGAATAATCAAATATATATCTATACTATTATATGAAGAGGGAGTATCCTTTAGTAACTATCTTTGTCTAAAAAATTCTTTGGTCTATCATTTTCTTTTTGTTTGTTTTGGTATTTTCTCTCTCCTCTTGCACGTTCTTTTTTCTCTCTCCTTCGTTCTCTCCCTTATTTCTCTCCTCTATTTATCTTCTTTCATCTCTAAATACTTTTCAATATTATTTTTTTTAACTTTCTTCGTAATTTTTTTATTTTAAATTATTTTCTATTTTTATCACTAATTTTATAAATTTATTCTAAATAGTAAAAAATATTTTGATAGTATAGATACTTTCAAAAATTTAGTATGTCAATAAATTATATATTTTTTATTATACACATGCATCAAATGTGCTAATATTACTAGTATTTATAAAGTATAAAACCATAATTGTTCAATAAACATCATATTCAAAAATTAAAAAAAAATAAGAAAAATATTAAATTAAATAATTATAAAATATAAGTTAAAATTAATTAATAAATAAAAATAAGTTAAAAAAATAAGAATAATCAAATATATATAATAAGTATCAAACAAAGCAAAAACATTACAACTTCTTGTAATAACCTAGTGATTAACTTTTGTCATCTAACTTTGGGGACTTGGGTTCGAATCTCTTCAACTATAATAATATGCATATTTTGGGATAGTACTATTTTAGTGACAGTGGTGATTGGGCAAATGGCTCTTAGACTGCGGTTGTAGTGGCGGCATTGGTAGTGACGGCAGCAGGCAACTCTCCAGCAAACACACAATTGAAAACAACCAAAGAGTATTCTGGCAGAAAATTTCATGGGTAGAAGTCCGGCGGAAATTGAGTGTGCAATTAGACTCCTTTATCTATTTATCTATGACTTACAATGCACCCTCCCCACATATTTTGGCCGCTCTGAACAATAAAGCGGGAGCTTTTTGAATTGGCACCTTTACAGGCTATGATTTTGTTCGAGCTTTAGAATAATCACCTGAATGTTAGGAGGGGGATCATTTCCACCTCTCTCTTTTGCATCATGTTCCATTTCTTCTTAGCTCTTTAAGTCATTTGGATTGATCTGATTTGGCTTCAAAATCGCAGTGCTATATTTGTTCTTTTTTGTGATTCTTTCGCATAAAATTTCACAATCGCTAAGTTCGATGAGAAAAAGAGCAACTGCAAGATGGCATGCCAAAATGTATGTTTGATCAGAGTTCGAAACGATTGGATTCGATGATGAAGACAACAACTTCGAAATGAGCTTTTGTTGTGAGCTAGTGTGCCAATGTGCAATGAACACACTTGAAGTCCTTTTTTATATGAATTGTGTCTCTGACTTCTAAATCAAAATGATTGCACCGAATAGTCGAACACTTTTCATGAGTTCTACTTGCCTACAACTGAATGTAGGGCCTAAAAATTTAATATTTAATGGATTCTAAAAAAAGTTTGGAAAAATATAATAAGGAATTGTATTTAGAGATGATGGCTATTTGAAACAAATATTACAGATTTTGGTCACAAATGTGGGCATTGATGACACGAGTGGTATCCACAAACAATTAAGTGCAATTAAAGAGTCTAGGGACTTTAGCTACAAACAGACGCATTGATGACTTCGTACGATGGCTACACATAATTACATTGAAAGACTTGCACTACACCTGCGAACATTGATGCCTTTAGCTACAATTCCTCATAAATGCGTGTGACATAAATGCAGGATACCACTAAACCCCATTAATATCTCATCCAACTGGGCAAGTGATGACTATAGCCTAGCAACACTACGCAGAGAACGCATTGAAAATCCCACATCAAGCCAAATGAGCATGGCTATGAACCCCTAAATAGTGGTTTTCTAACTTACAAACTAAGTTAATCTTGGTTTATTTAGACTAAAAATCAAAAGGTGTGTACTTCTTAATTGAAGTTGTAGTTGTTGTTAGAGTTGAGTGTAGACTGATTTTCTTGTGCTCCCTGGCTCCCCTTTTGTGGTTTCCAGCTGCAACTGTAGTTCGTTTGTTCTTGGATTTGAATAGTTTATTCGAACTTGATCGTTTAAATGGGTGGTGTGTCTTATAGCACATGCCTTATTTTTTGGCAATACGGCTATGTCGTTTATTTGAAATTTGAACTTTCATCATCACTTGGCCAATGTTTTTGGCACTTTCAGTTATGCCAATCCCTATTCCTTTGGCCATGTTAGTTATGCCTACTAACTTTCCTAAGGCTAAGGATGTGCAATTAAGCATATGATTTTATTCACATTTTTATTTTATTTAGGCCGAGTGGGCCATGAAATATTTATTAAAGATTTCGGTCTTGGGTCATGTCTTAACACGGGCCAGCCCCACTTCGGATCATAATGACTGTGCTTGAAATGAATTCAGCATGGATTAAAAAACTAACCAACTCCAAAAAATACAAAAAAATTATTTTCTAGCCCAAACAATCATTAAACAACAAAATAACCTCATAACCAAGCACACTAAATAAGCATTTAAAAATCAACTCTTTTGAAGCCACCAAATTAGTTTAGAAATTTCAGCAGCCAATTTACATGCTTCCTCTTATCACTGACTTGGAAGTAGAATTACTATTCTATAATTAGAATGCTATTCTCTAGTCCTGGCAGAATTAGAAGATGTATGAAAAATGTCATCTTTCTCATCTGATTAGGTCTGCTCCTCATAAACTTAGGCAAATCATGACAGTGTGACAATCATTTCCCCATCATTTCCTACAATGGGAACTCTTATTTCGCATAATTGCCCCACATTTTATGTATTTATTTTTCTCTTTAGTTGTTATTTGTCAAATTGTGAAATCATGACATTTTATCTCCACCATGGGGAGGCCAATATACCCCACGCTCCACTTGATGTAATCATATCTTGTGTTCTTGATGAGCCCCTAATGAGTCAAAAGCAATGATACAAAATTCAAAAGGAAAGGAATTTCTTTAATCTTTTCAAGTAAAAAGTGCCATTGTCATGTAGTGGAGGAGTGTATTATTTGAAGGTGGCAACACGAAACATGCACTCATTAATTGCTCTTTTTTCTATTTTTATTTTATTTTTGTTTGCAATTATCAACATATGAATGGAAACTTATTGAAGTCAAAAGCGTACTTTTTTTTGTGCGTGCGTGTGTGAATAATGTTGGGGGGATAATTTTTTGTGTGCCTAGATAACATTGTTTTTGAAAAGGGCTTCAAGAAGCCTTTGTGTGTAGTGAGTTCCACATCCTCCCCATGTATCTAAAATCTTCGCTTTGTAACTCTCAATATTTAAATATTGTGCATTTCTAAATCCCCCAATCATGAAAAACCTACTTTGGTCTCATATTTCCATATTTTACTTGGCAAAAATCTCTAATTGGGGCCTTGTGGTAGGTAAAAAAATGGATATTTAATAAGGAAAGTAGCTCCATATTTTGCCTTTTGATCACAAACTTGACATAGAACCTGCACTACTAAAAGTATAAATTTTGGGCATATTCATTACGTCAATTCCAAAATAGCCTGCAGAAACAAGTAAAAAGAGCCCTTTATTTTAAAGTGCCATTTGGAGAGTAGTCTGATCTTAAGGGTGGATTTAAAGTTTTGAAATAGTTATAAGGGATAAATATTTTTTATCCTCCGAAGTTTTTGTATTTTTGGACTTTACCATATAAACTTTTTTTTTTTTTGTATATTACTATCTAAGGGCATTTTTCGGTAGAATATTCCTCCGGAATTCCATCACAGGCATGTCATGTGACTTTAAGTAAGGACAAATGTATAATTTTACATGGGGATAAATATTTTAAACCTTCCGAACTTTTCGCGTTTTTGGAGTTTACCATATAAATTTTTTTTTTTTTTTTTTTTGTCATTTGCCATCTAAACTTTGCCTATTTTATATATTACTATCTAAGGGCATTCACATGTATGTCATGTGACTTTAACCAACTGAAATAACGCATTTGCCCTTAGCTCCACCGGAAAATGTAATGTGTAAAAAAACACAAAATTCAGATGGCAAATGGCTAAAAAAAAGCTTATATGGTAAAGTCTCAAAACACTAAAAGTTTGGAGGGTAAAAAATATTTATTCCTAGTTATAATCTGACTCTAAAATGTGCATGTGGGGAAATTTAAATTAAAAGGTTTTTTTTTTAACTGCTATGGAGGCTTTTATCTAGTGACTCCATATATTTTGAAAATCTTTGGGTTAATGTTACTAATAATTCCTAAAGTTTAAAGCTAAAATTACTTCAGTCCCCTAACTTTAAATTGATATATTTATTCTTTATGTTATAATAAGTAACATTTTAGTTATTCAAATGAATTTTTGACCAAATTTAACCTAAAGCGCTTATTTTAAGGGTACTTTTATCAATTTTTGTTTAGAGACGTTTTTCTAAAATAATAAGTTTGCTAGTGACAATTGAATAAAAGTTCCATTCAAATACGTATTTTTGGATGAAATTTGCCTAGACATTCCATTGGAGGGACTATCTATTACTAATTTAAAATATGAAGGATTAAAGTGCGGTGATTTAAGGTTTAGGAATTATAATAATTTTAATTTTACACTTAAGGGATCATTAGTAACATTCACACGAAACAATGTTATCATATTTTTAAGGGCACAAAAAGGATTTTGGAAGCATTCTGGCCCCTTCGTACAATGATAGATTATTGTTATAGTGAAGATTGAATTATAATACGCTTAATCATTAAATAAAATATTCACTATATGTTACTTTTGTTGTAGTGCCAGTGCTGCAGTACAACTATGATTAACATCAAAGCAATCATCAATTGAAAATGATCGAAATTTTTTAAGCAGTGAAAATCAAACTAGACATAGTATTAGAAGACACCACCTAATTACACCCCAAGAAAATAGGAATGCTATATTACAACTTGTTTTAACCTGTCAAACAAACTTGGATCCTTTTAGGAAGACATGTTCCCATGAATCCATCATCTTCTTGACAAGTACTCTCACTTTTCTCTCCCAAACAAAGCCTAATACTACAAACTTTCTCCCACTCACCGCCATCCACCACCCGTAAACTCGTCTGGAAAACTTGTTTCAGCCATTGTTCGAACAAGTTATTCAGATATAAGCCGGACCCTTGTAAGATATCCTCTAATACCCTCTCCTCAACACTAAAACTACTAGCTATCCCACTAACCTCCTCGAAAGACCTTTTGAGTTTGGACAAGAACATATCTCTCGTGCGCTTTTCTTGATCTGTATTCCTATTCAGAACAAAGCGGTTCTTGATCTTTTCAAGAAACCCCAGTGAAGTACTATGTTGTTCTTTGTTTGGAATAACGGGTCTGTTCAACTCTCCTTGTTTGTCTTCACGGTCATGGTCATCATCATCATCATCGGCTTTGATGTTGAGGTCGAGGGCGTTTGAAGAGATAACCTCTTCAATCTCATTAATAGTGTTTCTCGGACTCTTGCTTCTGTTTGGCAAATCCCAATCATCTGCTTTGCGCTTGTGATCAAGATTAGAATCACCAACAATCAGTTTCATCTGGATTACATAGTCCATGTTTTCTTTTCCCTTATTACACCTTGTATTATGATCTCCACCCGTAGTTAAGACAAATGTTGCATGGCCATTATTGAATGTACCATTCTCATAACCACCAACAAGAAACTCAACAAACTCTGGATCAGCATGATCAACATCTTCAACAAGAACAACAATCTTTTCATGATCCCTCAAGGCCTTCTCCAACATTTCACGGTTATGAGCCGCCGTATTAACTTTCTTCCTCATGCCCACGTGAAACAGCAAATCAGACGAACCAAACATGGACTTTGCAATCCCGACTGCTAATCTTCGTTTTGCAACAGAGTCATTCCCCTGAATCAGTACAACCTTATCTTGATCCAATGCCTCAAGAATCAAAGGAATGTTTTCAGATTGCCATGGCACATTTTCTTGAAAAATTTCGCCCAAATCTAACTTATCATTATCAGATTTGTACGTCGAATTCCCAAGAGCCAGAGTGATCTTTACTTCCTTATCATCAATCCCTTTAAGTGAATCCAACTTTGGTTCCATTGTTTGATTTTTCGATGTTCTGTTTCCGAAACTGAACTCAATATGGCATGATTGTTGTCTTCTGAACCTTGGCAGAGAGGAGGGTGCTTTTTGGTTAGCAGGATAATTGGCAAATGAAATTTTCCCAGAATCAGCAAAGATCAAGCTGTTTCTGTTCTGGTTTGGCCAACTGGGAGAGGATGAAAGACAATTATAATCCCTCCCTACGTAGGACTGATTGCTGTGGCTACTTCCTTGGTGGAGACTCTGGCACATTTTGTTGTATTTTCTCCTTAACTGAAATAAATCATCCTGAAATTTGGATAGAAATTTAAATCTTGAATGCCAAAAAGTTATACACTGAATATTTATCTTATCATAATTAATTCAAAAGTTGATTAATTAATTAATTAAAGGTATAATTGCAAAAAAAAAAAAAAAAAAAACTTAAGTTTCTACCAATTACCCGAAAAAAAAAGGAAGAAAGACCTATCTAATTATTGTAATTACAATTACCACCCTCGAAATTTACTTCTATGTTACAAATAGCACCAACTATTAGTAGATCCAATTAAAAAAAAAAAAAAAAAAGGCGCCTATCTGTTGAGGTCAGGGGAGTAACTGTGATTTCAATAGATAGAGGGCTTTTTCAAGAAAAAATGCAATTTTCATCATGTAAATTGGCATGTTTTTAGTCTTCCCGTTTACATTGTTTGGATTTTCATTCTCTAAGCTTTTAAATTGGCAATGTTGGTCCAATTTTTGCTTCAATTTTTCAATAATACACCATAGCAATTTTGTGTCCACATCTAAAATGCCTTGTCTGAAAATTGAAATTCTAGTAAAAATAGGACCAAAATTGTCAATTTTAAAAATTTTCGGGATGAAAATCCAAACTATGTACACAGAAGGATCAAAATCTAAATTGGGCCAACTTACTAGACAAAATTTGCGTTTTTGTCTTTTTTTTCTAAGTAAAGCAAATCTAAGTGAGGTTTTTTTGTAATTATCTCTTAATTGAATCAATGCTAAACTATAATTGGTGTACCTTCACAAGAGTATCATTAAGGCAATGTTTTTTGAGCCAGACGGGCAATTGGGCTGAGCCATTGTTGATTGAGTGCAATGAGAGAGATTCTTTTTCATAATTGGCTTTGCAATCACGACAACAATTGAGAATTTCATCTTGTTCACAAAATGACCTTTTTGCCAAATCTTGAGATGGACTGCTAAGTGAAAATCTAACCCTTGAATCTTGGCCACTGCACCAGGGTAATACAAACCATTATTTAATACAAAATGGATAGGAAATGCATTTTTTACGCAAACGAAGCAGAAATTAAATAGTTACACTTTAAATCTACGATTTGAGTACAACAAACCAACCGTGATAACCATGATTGAATATATTAGAAGAAACCAAAAAATAAAAAAAACAAAGTTTAATTACTCTAACATCCATCCGAAATATTTAAATTACCAACTCTGCCCTCAATCTTTCATAGTTACAATAACCTCCCCCCTAAGTTAGTATAGTTACATAACCCAGAATGAAAGTTTCAAATGATCTAGTCACGCTTCCCTAAGTATGCATAATTAAAAAATAATTAAAATACAAAATTTTTGAAAGATGATTTTGCGATTTGATATTTAGAAATGTTTTAGAAAATATTTTTCGTTAACTTAATGGAGTTGGAACTTTGTTAAGAGGTGAAACTTGGAGGGGAGCTCACTATAATTATAAAAAGAAAAAGGAAAAAGGATGGAAAAACTGATAATTTGGGTATTTCAATAGGTTTCAGCGTTGATAATTATCATACCAATTGACAATCCAGAAAAATTTTATATGAACTAGATCTTGAACTCTCCAAATACATCAGACGGTACATCACATTTATAATTCATTTCGTATGATAATATCCAAAATAAGGTAAAATTTAAACGACTTAATGTATATGTGGACCCAAAATCAAATTCACTTAAAGCTTCTCGGACAACCCTCTTACATTTTGGAGCCAAAACTTTCAAACTTTGTCCGTATCTGAGGTGGTCAAAAGAAAAAATATTCTGGTTGACATTCCAATAAAGCTACATGAAACAATCTGATCGCCTATTAATGGAAAAATCAAATCCATTGTCAAAAAAAGGTTCTACATCATGATTTCTTCTCACGTAACATTGTCAAGAGTGTACACAAAAGCAAATTGAACATGTCCAGACATGCAAATCACCTCAACTATATATATATATATATATGTGTGTGTGTGTGTGTGTGTGTGTATATATATATGTATAATGGACAGATGAAGCCATAACAATGGCGCAACAAATAACACTAAGTTTTGGGTCATATTCGGATCAAAAAGAAAAAAAAAAGTTTTGGGTCATATTAATTAATTATAAATTAGCTTAAAAATTAAGAAAAATGGACTCTCGCTGCTAGAAATTAAGTAAATAGATAACAACATAACAAGTAATAGTACAAAAATTTTCACTAATTTTATACATTTAGTGACATGAAATTTTTCCTTGTTAAAAATTGGTGTTTATAATATTGTTAATAATAATGACAAACATTGTGTGGTGAATTTGACGACAAAAAATTTTTTGTCACAGATTTATATTAACAACTTTTCTGTCACTACATTTTTACTATAGGTGTGTCATTAATTTTAACAGAGATCGATAACTTAAATTACTAAAATTTGTCACCTTTAACTTATTTAATGATAAAATAAAAATTATTTTCACCAAATAAATTTAATTGGCGACATATTTAGAAGATTTTCTCACTAGTATATCTCTTTTAATTTTATTCATTGTGGCGTGATCAAATTTAAAAAATAATAATAATCTTGACTGACCTTGAGGCATTGAGGCTCAACCCTAGTCCACCAGATGGAACAGAAACTGGTTGAAGAGCCCATTGAACATCAAGTGGGGGTTGTTTCATCTGGCACTTGGTATAAGTCTGATAATTTGCAGTAGCCATTAACCAAACCCTTGTGCAATTTGAACTATTGTTGCTATACCACGATAACAACTTTCCAATCTCTTCAATTAAATGATCAACCGCCCTATAAACATTAGTAGCACCTTCTTCTTCTTTACCACCACTAGAAAAACCTCCTTCCCTTTGATAATCATCATCATTATCAACTGTCCACTTCAAATCGCCAGTGTAGATAATGACCGATTTACCCTCGACGCCGGGTGATAATGTAAAAGCATCCACCTTTCTTTTTAGGTCGGCTATATTCATCTCAACTTCTTCTTTCTTCATGAACCTGTTGGAAAAGCATAGTGAGCACAATTTAGCTAGGGAGTTCGTTCAATATATGGTACGTTTTTTCGATAGCCCGACTTTGGGTAATTTCATAACCAACATATGTATTTATAAATTCAGTCTGGCATGAACCTAGCCTTATATATGGATAATAATTTCATATTTCAGCAATTACCAACATTTGACATGAATAATATCTATGAAATATATCTTGTGACTATTTAGGGAGCATAAATAATTCTCCTAAATAGGCTAGATTTCTCCCGTTCGGATCCTTTGCTGCAAAACAATGCTATATCTTCTTCTTCACCCATCAAATATATACATATTGATGGATGGTTGAGATAAGGAAAGAGAATTTTTAAAAAATTTCTTTTCTTTGTTCTTTATCTCAATTGCTTTCTTATCAATATACGTAAGTGGAGAAGAAAATGTAGCAATGTGTCTTGTAGCTAGATTTCTCACACATATATTGAACATATTTCGACTAACTTTTCAAGAATCAAGATTACTAATTCCAACAGGACCTGAGTGGCGCACATGATGAGAACTGAAACTTGATGAAATTCGCCGATTTCAACTCCTCAGGCACATCATCTCCTCTCTCCACTTTCTTCATAAGTTCCACGACAAGCCCTTCAGCCATGGATAAACAATCACCAACTATCACAATATTGTTTCTTCTCTTTTTCCCCAAAAGAACCTCAAAAACAACATTTATATCTTCCTTGAAAGAGCAAGAATCACCGATGGGCTTCTTTGGAGGGGAAAAGAGAAAAGGGTTTTGCGACAACAAATGGGAATGCAAGAAAGAACTGTTAGGGTTTATCACAACATGATGATGATATTGATCCCTGTGAGATGGTGGAGAGCTAGGAGTGGAGTAAATCCCACCTGGGGTATTAATGTCATAACACTGGAAGACAGAAGAAATCGAGTTCGCCGCGTCCCCCAGGTTACTTTTCACGGCCGTGCTCGAAAAGCCCGCCTCCCTCATAACCCTACTGACGCTGGGGTCATCCAGGATCGACAGAATTAATTGTTCCAGTTCGACTTTAATGGCGACGAGAGGCTGTTGTTGCTGTTGTTGCTCTATGCAGCCTCTGCGCTGGTGGGCCTGAGCCCTCTTGAGGGCAGCGACGAGTGCGTTAGATAGAGAGGGCTGAGCGTGGTGGAGCAAAGGGGCTGGGGTGGCGGGGAGGCGGTTGAGGGCGACGTTGAAGCAGAGCTCGAGGGCTCTGCATTGAAGAGGATGAGGAGGAGGAGGATGAGGTACCGGTGATTGAGAGTTGAGGCATGCGCGTCGGAGAAGGCTGGTTCTCGAGGCGAGCAACGTGGCGGCAACATGCAGCGGAGTGACCTGAGCGTGGCCGCGCCGCCGGGCCAGGCTGAGGGAGTGCTTCAGGACCGAAGCAGCCTCCGCCGAGAGCGTCTGTTGCGCTGCTGCACAAGCTCCTCCTGCACGCATAACTTAGCCCCCGCACCCCACCCCCAACACCCCCCCGGTAATTATCCTTCTTGTGTAGAAACGTGATGCACTGCTTTTGCTTCTCACTCTTGATCTGTGTTCTCCCAGCCCTTTACACCACCCTTGTGTGTGTTTGTGTGTGTGTATTGGCTTTGGTTTCTTTAATGTGTGTGTATGTGTGAGAGAGAAGGAGAGAGAGTATATTGCTTTGGGTTCTTGTGTTCGCCTTGTCTCTGTGTGTGTGTGTGTGTGAGTGTGTGCTTTGACTTTGATTTGCTGTTTGAAGAATTAAGCAGAAACGGATGATGATGGATTGATGGTATGATCAGTATGACACCGCCTTAAAATGGAAATAAATTGTGAGGTGTTTTGAGGGGAGAGATTTTGAGTTTATAGTTCCGAAAGAGGGGTAATTTGGGGTTTTTCTTCACAAGCCGGAATGGCCCAGGCACAATATATTAATATTTACATAAATATTTTCTGAAAGTAAGCTTTTTCGATGATTGAAACATTCCAACACAAGTGATCGAATCTTGTCATATTCTATCAAAAAAAGCGGACCGAAACCCCTACTTCATAATAGTACCATATCCCCTATCCCACATTTTAAATGTGCAATATATGTAAATTTTGAAGAATTACTTAACGTATAAATAAGATTTTCTTATCAGATTAGATAACGAAAAAAATATAATTAACGAGACTAAATATTTATACGTTAAGTAAATCATCAAGATTTACAAGTATAGCACATCTAAAGTGTGTGGCAAAGGATAGGGCACTATTATGGAGTAGGGAATCCGATCTGCAAAAAGAGTGACATAACAACGTGTAGAAGCGAAATAATTTAATTATACAAGAAAAATATAATATTACTGAAAAAAAAATAAAATCATCATTTAAAAATTATAGCCAGTACCATGCATTAAGGTGACAAGAATTTTTTTACCGGCTACGAATTAAATATATGTAGTGATAACAACCTTTTCTTTGTCACTAAATTGTTTAATAATGACAAAATTGGTTTTTTAAAATTGTCGTTAATTACCAAGAGTTGAACTCATAGTGACAATTTAGTAAAAAAAAAAGTTATTATGATTTTGTTATAAAATTTTAAATGTTGCTAAGTTGTCAAAATAAAAGTTCCACTAATTGTAAATAATAACAATTTAAACATAATTTTTGTTATTATTGACATCGGTAAAATTATTTTTTATTACAAAACATATTTTTCAAAATTCTTTTTAAACTTTGCATTTGAGACATTATTTCAAAATTAGATCTTTCACATATTTAAAAAAAATGATTATATCAAGTGTCAACAAAATATATATACACAACACAAATTTGGAAAAATTCAAACTTCTTATATAAACAAGGTGTTCCGCCTTACATGTAAATTGAACGGTTCAAATTAAGTCATATATTTGTATTTTGATTTTTTTTTATTTGTATTTTGATGTTTTTTTAAAAAAAATTAAAGCGCAGGTGTGACAAAACATGAACCGTTTTGATATATATATATAAAACCAAATTTGATGCATGCAAGAATTTCTTAAATTTACTCCACGAAATTGAAAACTTGCCGGTAACAATTAAAATTGAAAGCATGTCTAAAGAAACTTTTCTTTTTTCTTTTTTGTTTTTCCCTCAACCCAAGGCAGTGACAAGAAATAAATGAAGTCACTGCTAAAATAATAACCTGATTTAACATATATACTATGGTAATGTTATATTTGTTTACCTATTGTAACATCTCATAAAAAATACATCAATAAGTGATCCTAAATTTGAACTATAATATAATTATTGTGACACAATAAAGTGTCAAAATAAGTTATTGCTACACACAAATATATGATATTTTTGCTAGCGTCACTAAAAGCAAATTTGGTTTGGTAACACTATCTAGTTAAAGTGTCGTATATTTGAGTGTCATAATAATTTATTTTGACACACAATAGTGTCACAAAAAGACATATTTTAATTTAAATTTGATATAATTTATTAAGTTATTTTTATAGAGTGTCACGATATGTATACAATTAAAATACTTTTTAAAAAGTCACGTTATATATATATATTAGGGGTTTCTTTAGCTGTGAGTATAAGTAGTTAGCTTCTTACAGAAAATCCGTTGGTGTCCAACATTGCTCGTTGCAGGTTTTCATGCAAATTGGAATTCACAAAAGATGGAAGATAAATAAAGGTCTCATAGAAACCCCACATTTATTTCTTTTTTTTAACAACTTTATTTTCTCTTAAGAACCCAAAGGCCTTCTTTTCCTTTTCTTTCCATTTATTTTTTTCAAGCAACACAAATATTTAATATATAAAAATATTTACACTAACTGTTTCAGTGCTTCTTTACTTTAATTTTTTTCCACACCACACTATGAAGAGAGAGAGAGGGGGAGTCAAATAAAGTAGTCGTCATAATAAAGAGAAAAAGGCGGCAATAGAAAGAAGCACAGAGTTTGTGATGACAGATAAAAGAAAAAGTGATATTTTTGCCTTTTTCGTGTTTATTATTTGTTCCATTGCATATAAATGTGTGTTTTTTTTTTCTCCATCTTCCCTTTATTTTTCTTTTTCCCATTTATTTGTGATTATTTCACGCCAATCCTCGTAGTGAGACAGTGTTTTATTCCCCAAGTACCCAAAAAAGCAACCCTCTGTCTGCTCTACCTATCTATACAAACACATATTTATATCCATTATTGTCCCTCTCTCTCTCTCTCTCTCTCTCTCTCCCCCTGTGCTTTGCGTCAAGCAAGACCTTTTGTAGAATAATGTATAGAAAGAATGAATATAATTTTTGATCTCCAACAACCCACTTAATTAACAACTTTTTGGTAAATCAAGACAAGATACGGCTATCTTCTTGAATTGTGAATTGCATGCCGACTTTTGTCATTCTCTCTGTTAAAATTTTTATGGTTTCTTTTGTAAAAATCTTTGCCTAGCTACGCTATCAAATAATAAAAATTATATTTCATTGCTATAATTTATATTACGTGTTCAATATTAATTAATTAGGAGTAAATTACATTAAATGCCCAACTTTTGCAGCGTTTTGTACTTTGGTATCCGACATTAAAAAATGTATGTTTTGATACTTAATTTTTATCATTTGCGTACCGATAATATTTTTTACACTATTTAGATGGAATATTCCTCAATATTCCTCAGAGTATGCCTGAATATTCCACAAAGATTCTTTCGAAACAGTGAAAAAAGTACCATCAACTTATAAATATAATGATAAAGGTTAGGTACTAAATTACATATTTATAAAGATTGGGTATCAAAGTACAAAACACTCCAAATATTAAGGTGTTTGATGAAATTTACCCATTAAATAATTCAAATCATTATACGCTAATTACTACGATGCCCAAAAATATTGGGCAATTAATTGAGGGCCTATTTGGGTGGACTTTGTAGCCCTTATTATTTTTTAAAAAAAAATGTTTAAAACAAAGTACTTAATTGTGTTTTCTTAAAAAGCATAAACATGACTTTTTGTGAATATGGCTAAAGTAGTTTTCAAAAGGAAAACACATATTAAAACACTTTTAAATTACTAAACTCAAACACACAACAATTTGCTTTAAAAAACAGTCAAGAAAAAACCTCTGCTACCAAGAACAAGAAAAAAAAAAAAAAAACTTCGACAAGCACTTTTCTGTTTTAAACATATGCATAATCTCTTAACAAGAATATATACTTACACGAGATCATTATTATTAAACCAACATTTTTCTCGAGGAATTTGAGCTTGAAGTCTTACAGATTCCTGAATCTTGAATTTTGGCACTTTTGCTAGAATATATGTCTAAGTAATCTTGTTTTCTTTCTCTTTTTTTCTTTTCACTTTTCTTTCTTTCATTATAACATCTGAGAAATTTCTTTGGTTTAAATATAGAAATATTTTTCGATTTGTAAAGGTCTTTTATGTAAATGTGCATGGCATGCATATATATGTGGAATTAAGAACAACTTTTTACAAAGGCTGTAATTAGTCAAAGTCGCAGATAGCGTCTAGATTATATATCTAGCCAATCAGTCATGTAAAGTTTTTGAGATTGGATAAATCACCTTTTAATGACTGTTAGCATTTAAATTAACAGATATATGAAAGATTTCAGAAAGCTAAAATAGCAATGTCAATAAGTGATTAGTCACTCATAATTTGGTGGGACAGATGTTGCGCAATCCATAGATATATACATATATATATATATATATAGTGACCCGATAATTACAAAAAGAATGTTAAGTTTCATTCTAATCGCAGGTAGAGTTAGAAACTTTTGTTTGGAGGGGGGAGGGGGGAGGGATTGAAAAATTATAAAGAAATGACATGTAAAATTCAACTTGATCTAAATTTGAAGGGGAACGACCGCATTTGCCAGCCCCCGACCACTAGCTCCACCTCTGATTCTAATTATAAAAAAGAAAATCTATCTGTTTAAATTACAATTATCATTCTTGTGATTTTTTTTTTCTATTTTACAAATATATATATATATATATATATATATATATTAAGAGTTGTTAGTTGCTCCAATTACAAAATGCCCACTATCTATTTGTGCCTGGAATGTAACTAGAATTTCAATAAATATGGAGTATTTATTGCAATTGAGGCAAACTTCAAGAAATGACGTCTATGTAATTAGCCCTCTATATACATGTATGTGTACACAATTAAAAGAAAAATGGGGAAGTATAATTTAACCAAAGGATCTATTACAAATCATTGGAACATTATCCTTGATCAGTTGATAAAAAGTTTAAAGATAAAGGGATGAATTTTTTGTTTGCTCTCCTTACAAGAAAAGTATCTCGAATTGAATTGAATTGATTGAGACTATAATTATTCTTGTGGTCTGAAAGGTGCAATCTTTGGGAGTCAAATGATTTGGTTTGCATGTTCCTGGACAAATATTCCACAAAGCATCACTGTAAAAATCATCAGATGTGAAATATGAAACACTTTGGCCCACCCCCCAACAAAGTGACAATATTTGAAAACACGCATTAATCCTACAGATATATTGATGATAACATCATAGATTCATATTTTACTAGGTTCCCTTTGGTGCGAGGGAAGTTTGCACAACAAAAACCAATACTTGTGATATAAAATAAAATATCAATGTGCAAAATTTGATTAATAATAAAATTGTGATTAATTGTATTTCTTTAATAACAGCAAATTTATTTGATTACCATTTTGTTCAATAGTGATACAAAATATTATTTGAATTATCATAATTGACAATTAGTTACACTCTTATACTGACGTCTTGTTGACCAACAAATCATTCATATAATTTGATGACATAAATTTCTTTATCACTAAGTTATTGCAACACGAGTGGTACTAACCAGTGGTGATAGCTTGAACTCAATTTTGTCACTATCGACATTATGAAAATTGTTGTTGCTGATATATATATATATATATATATATATAATGACAACTTTTATGTTGCCACTTGATATACGGGAGATAATTTTCCTTTTTCTTACAATGAGGACAAATTGTTTTCCCTCCTAAACATATATATATATATATATATATATATAATTATATTATATATGTTGGAAGGGAAAATATATTGTTATATTATTTGACGAAATCCTATCTCTTTTATATAAAGATAGAAATAGTAGAATACTAAAATTCTAACTGACTACCGATAAGACAAAATAATGACATTAGAAATCCTAATTGATCTAAAAATCCTAATGCACCAAAATATTGTAACAATCCACCTCGATCGAGATGGAGCATGTTTAATAGAACATGCAAGGCTTGCTGCAAGAAAAATTATAGAAGTAAAACATAAAGATAATTTTGACATGTTAAAATATTCTATTCCTGCCCCTCAAATTTAGGATCCTTAATGTTGAGAAGACAAAGATAAATTGCAGCAGCAGTCTTCTTGTTCAGAAGAGCCCAGTTTTATCATAAATCAATCGATAGATAGAGGCACGATCAAATGTATGTATATCTGGCAGTGTCTCCTAAGGCCATTAGCTTCATTATCATGGCCATCAGCAAATTAAAAGGAAGCACTACCCGATGTATTATCTGAGTAAGTTGCTATAGGGAGTTGAGAAAAACTATCTGGAGATAGAGAAGTTTGTATAGTGTATTGGACCTTGTGCACTCTACAAAGAAGCTACGGCGATACTTCCACTCCCACATGATCGTGGTCCTCACGGACTAACCTTTGAGATAAGTCCTATCCAAGCTCGATACCTCACGGAGGTTGATCAAGTGGGCAATTGAGTTGGAAGAATTCGTTATTTCCTACTGACCAAAGATGCAGATATAAGAGCAAGTTTTGGCAAATTTTGTACTCGAAAGAGCAAGCCTTCCAAAAGAAAACCGCCTATCACGACCCCTTGGATTTTACATATTGTCAATAGCTCATCCACTACTGGGGTCGGGGGGGGGGGGGGGGGGGAGGGGGAGAGGAATTTCACTTAGAAGCCTTGATGGAGACAAAATGGAGTGGGGCGAGGGGGTGAGCAGGACAAGATCTTGGCTTCTTTGAGGCGGGCGAGGGGGTGGGGTGGTAAGAAGGGCCCTCGAACCCAGTTCAGAGAAGGAGATTAAGGTGTCAATGCTTGAGATACGCTTTTTTTTTATTTTTTTTGTTCAAGTACAAAAATATCAATGAAATATAATTGATTATGTTGCTTAGTAGTCAAAATAGAGTTTTTAAAAGTAAAATTTTACCTAAATGCATAATAACAAAGTATAATGAGATGTATACCCATTGAAATTATAAATAACAAAATTATGAAGCCTGGTAGGGGTGACAAATGGGCGGGTCGGGTTGGGTCGGATTGTAAATGGGTTTGGTTCATAATGGATTTTTGATAATGGGTTGAACATGGGTCGGATTGTAAATGGGTTTGGTTCATAATGGATTTTTGATAATGGGTTGAACATGGGTCGGGTGGTAAATGGGTTTGAGTTGGTTGTAAGTGGGTTGAGTGCGGTTCGGAGCGGGTACTAGAAAAAATATTTTTTTTAACTCATATAAATTAAAACTTAAAAAAATAAAATAAGTTTTGACAAAATCAATGTTCAATATTACCTTTTACATAAACTTCCATTCCATGTCAATGAATTATAAGTCTAGAAAATAAAGTCGAATAAAAATAAGAAATAATTACACAACTAAAAAGGAAAGTTGATTCCACAAAAAAAAAAAAAGAAGAGAAATTCAAGATTTTAAGATAACTGTTTTATAAATATAAATTTCTTAAATTTAAATTTCACTAGATATATGATTATTAAACTGATTTTGTATTAATTTGATACAAACAGGTGTTTGAACCATTTTTTTCAATTTAGAAGAAAAAGCAAAAAATAAAGCTCGGAGAGACACTGTCTAAATTTGTTTGTTTTTTTTTTCAAATGCCATGTGAAGTAAATGACAATTTGACCCAAGAAGTTCTTTTTTTTTTTGTGTTCACGTTTTTGTTATTCTAGCCTCATAAATTCTCTGCAAGTTTTGTTTTTGCTATAAATTAATAACCTAGTTAATAAAATTTATTGGTAATAAATCTTAATTTTTATTAATTTCTAGACACACAATCTTTGCTTTTTTTTTTGCTTTTCGATCCATAATATTAATCCCCATTGATGTTCAAGCAAAAAAAAAACACTAAATTGATGATAGAAATAAAACAAGAAAAGCTTTGAGAGAGAGAGAGAGAGAGAGGCGTTGAGAGCAAGAGAGAGAGAGCTGTAGAGAGAGGGAGAAAAAATAGAGAAAAACTTAGGAAGAATTTATTGATGGGTAAAAGTATAGTAATAATATAATTCTTTATTTCTTTTCATAGTTTGGGTTGGACCATTAAGGACCCATTACAAACCCATTAGCATACCATTAAAAAAAATCAGATAAAAATTATTTAGAAACGATAATCAATATGACCTATTTTGACCCAATCTATTTTGACTCATTTAAGTATTTTTCAAACCCAACCTAACCCAACCCAACCCAAAATCAATTGAATTAAGTTGGACCCATAGTATAGAAACCATTTTGACAGGCATAAAGCTTGGTTTAGATCCACTTAGATAAATAAAGAAGAAAAACAAATAAAAAAGTAACACATTAGTTGCCAAACACAAAAGTTGCAATAGGATTGGGACACTTTAACCTAGCTATCAAAAATTGCGATGAAAGAGAAATAACATTAAAAAGTTGTGTGGAAAGTTATTAGAGTGGAACCAATCAACCAATTCCTAAAAGCCCTTGTACTACCATTACTAATATGAGAGTAAAACTAAAATTTTTAAAGGTATGAGTTTCCTATGACATTAATCAGAATAGAATAACGTTTTTTCTAATTAAAGAAAATTTCTTTCATACTCTATCAATTTTGCTTAACTAGAAAAAGAAATAAATTAGATTTTTGAGCTTAGCATATATTAATTCTTACTTTTGGTACAACATGCATAATATATCCTTTTCTAAATAACTTTTTCATGAAACGCTTGAATGGTATTTCTCTAATTAAAATGACAGGAGAACACTAATAAAAAGTTATCTCTTCAAATGTATCTTAGTAATGGATCTCTTTTTAAGTGTTTTAATTTAGTTCCCAATCTTATTTATAATGTATAAATAAAAAGTAAGCAACAAGTGTAATATATCCAAAAGAAAAAGAACGTTAAAAAAATATAGAACTACTATATAATAGAAGAGAATTGTTGTTAGTTACTTATATAAATAAATAAATATTACTCAATCACCATGAGTAAAGCACGTGCATTTTACTCGCCACACACGCGCACATACGAAGTGTGTACTATTGAAAAACATTGCTATTGAAATACCACACAGTGTTTGTGATATTTTTTATTTGAAACACTAAGTTATCATGTACTTAATTGTAACAATAACTTATTATGACATTTATATTGTCAAATAAATCAATTTATTAGTACGGTTTGTGTACATTAGTACATGGACACGAATGTATGGTAGCACTATAAAGTGTGTATGTCTCCTGAGGTGGCAACACTGTACCGCTTTGCTTACTTGCGTATTTGGGGTGTTTGTACTAGAATGGACTCTTCAATAATTGCATATACACAAGAAACTGCACAGAGAAAAACAGAAAATGTGAACAAAGAAAACCCAGTATTGTGTCTCTGACTTGTAATAAGGTGGACAATTTACTGTCAGAGTTGCTGCTGGAAACAAATCGTGAAAATTATTTTTACTAGCAGCGTCCGTCTGTGGACCATTCATGCATGGACACGGGACAAATCTTCATTTTTCGTCTCATAAATTAGGCTTTTACTCAATTTTATTATGAACTTCTGTATTCATCTGATCAAATTAAATTCATTACAAAAACTTCATTTTATTCCAATGTTGGTCAATCAGCGAACTTCCATTTAAGTTTATAACTAAAAAGGCACGTGGTCATGTTCCACAAACTTCCCATTTTGAGCACAAATTTCACTATAAACTACGAAATTCATTGGAAAAAGTCACCTATCTCACATGATTATTTTTTTTCAGTTGGTTTTTGGGGCAAATTTTTTTCTATGTATACGCCAGGGTAGAAGCTCAAAACACGACACTTTTTTTGGCATACAAGTTTGCATTTTGAAATTTCACTTAGGTGTCCACGTGGAAAAAAAAAGTGCTTGAAAAACCATTTCACACGTGCCTCGTGTAATTTTTCCAATTAATTTGGTTCTCAATCAGCTGAAGCAATCAGAAAATTGTAGGATTTAATTGCAAATTAAGAACACAATGTCTCTTGGAAAATACAGTGCTTATAGGGTGTGATTTCACTATGGAAGAAGGTTGAGGCAAGAGTTGGGCTCTTTATTTTTAAGACAAAACTGCCCTGCATTGGTATTTACGGTACTTGGCAATCGTCTCCCAAGATACAACAATCACTTTCTTGAAGTAGGAGCACTCCAAACTTTAAGAAACAACGAACTCTAAGTGTTTTGAACTCACTTCGGATGAATTGAATGCCAATGACAAATGCCGAGGGGGTGGGGGTGGGGGTGGGGTGTATTTATAATAAACGAAAAGCTGTGGCTGTTGGGGAGAAAGGTCACACCACTTGGGGTTGGCACTGGTGCAGTCCTAATTGAACCGGCTTGGCTCGGAACACCTGTACGGTTCGCATGCGTTCCGGACCCTTGTCCGCGTACGGTTTGTGAATTCAGCTCAATTTGAGATGATTTTGACCCATTTTCGAACCCAATTTCAATTCAAATCGTATTAAAAAAAATATACTTTGATTGAGCCCAAACCTCGACCCGAGCCCAAGCCCGGCCTCCCGAGCCAGCCGAACGGATAGTAGCGGCGATGCGCATGTGGATTTGGTTCGAGTCTGCTAACTCGTAGGTCCTCTCCCCATTACACACTTGTGAACCTCAAAAGGGTCAACCCCTATTTGCCACTAGCCACTTAAATACAAAACATTCTTGTATTATTTATTCAATTTGGGACAACCACATTTCATACTGCATTTAGCTTCCTATCATGCTCTCTTGTGTACTTAGTTTTTCATTCACCCGAAATTGATTTTAAGCAATTAAATACACTTTTTGTATCTACTTACGGCATAGATTATGAATGTTCAACTTGTTTTTCAAATTAACAACTGGAGCTTCATGAAATCATTGTCCAAGTTGATCACTCACCAACTTTTTAAAACCAATTTTCTAACAATCCTCCACATGAATGAAAATTATTACATACGCGACACATGCATACGCTACAGTGAGCTCAAGCAAAAACTTGCAGCATCCAGATAAGTAGCTTGTGGTTTTGAACCTTCCTTAGACAAATACTGTCGGATTTACTTAGCTAGTCAGTGAACGTGATGTCTTGAACTCCATATAGTTGTTCGAGTAAACCAAGACAATAACATTCTCATAGCAGATTTTCTAACACCTTTTCGGTTCTCATGGTTGTGCCCGTTTTGGCCATGGGCCATATCTTGGATTTATAAGTATTTACCATTTGAAGCAACCGCACTTCACACTTATATAGGTGATCTCCTATTTAAGAGTATCCTGCTATACTCCACCTACTATAGGTATAAGAATCATTAAAAGCTTTAGCATAACCTCTTATCCTCTTTGCATAACGCACTTATATGTCATATGAATGGATAGCAAGTGGTTCTCTGAACCCTGGTAACTTAGTCATCCCATTGAACCAAGATCTTGGATCTCCAATCAACATCTTTAGGTTACCGCTACTCAGGTCCTTAATTAACGAGTTTTAATCGCATTCCCTTCGACAAGCAATATATTTGATATCTAGGAAGGCCTTTCGTTAATGGATCTGCTAGATTCTCCTTTGATTTTCCATAATCAATGGAAATAATTCCACTAGAGATCAACTGCCTAATGGTATTATGTTTTCGACGAATGTGTCGAGACTTACCATTCTACATGCTACTTTGTGCCCTTCCTATAATTGTTTGGCTATCACAGTGTATAGCTATAACGGGCATTGGTTTTGGCCAATATGGAATATCCTCTAAAAAGTTTCTTAGACATTCAACTTCTTTTCTAGCTTTATCTAAATCTATATACTTTGATTCCATTGTGGATCGAGCTCTAAAATTCTATTTGGAGGATTTTCAAAACACTGTTGCTCCACTTAATGTAAACATATATCCACTAGTGAACTTGGCATCTTTCGTATTAGATATCCAATTAGCATCACTATATCCTTTTAATACAACTGGATATTTTGTATAATGTAATCCATAGTTCATCACGTGTTTTAGATATTTAAG
This sequence comes from Petrea volubilis, assembly GCA_026212405.1. Taxonomy (NCBI): domain Eukaryota; kingdom Viridiplantae; phylum Streptophyta; class Magnoliopsida; order Lamiales; family Verbenaceae; genus Petrea; species Petrea volubilis. The sequence goes on from CM047882.1 coordinate 17,234,473, forward strand.
CACTCCAATTATCACTTTTCAATGTTCATTACTTGGATTACTCGTAAACCTACTCAGTTTATTCTCTGAGTATGCGATATCCGGACGAGTGCTGTTCATAATGTACATCAAACTACCTATTATCCGAGCATATTTTAGTTGTCCCATGGGTTCACCGTGATTTTTAGCTAGATGTATACTTAAATCCACGGGTGTTTTAACTGGTGTACTATCATATACATTAAACTTCCTAAGCACTTTTTCAACATAATGTACTTGTGACAATGCTAGTCCATCAAACGTTTTAAGGATTTTAATTTCCAATATGACATCCACAATACCCATATCCTTCATATCAAAATGCTTAGTCAATATTTCTTAGCATTCACAATAATTTCATAATTACTTTCCATAATCATCATGTCATCTACGTAGAGACATACTATGATATAAGCATTTGGTGTGCTTTTCATAAATACACACTTATCACACTCGTTAATTCTAAAGCCATTTGGCAACTTGTATTGTCAAACTTTTACGTCCTATGTTTTGGAGCTTGTTTAAGCCCATACACAACTTAACGAGTATGCACATTTTATTCTCTTGTCCTAGAGCAACAAATCCTTCTGGATGCTCTATATAAATCTCCTCTTCTAACTCGCCATTCAAAAATGCAGCTTTAAAGTCCATTTGATGTATCTCAAGGTTATGCAAAGCTACAATTGCAATTAGAACTTTTATGGATGTTATTCTAGTCATAGACGACTAAGTATCAAAAAAGTCAAGGCCTTCCTATTGTTTGGCAGCTAATCTGGCTTCGTAATTTCAATAGTTCCACCTACTTTATACTTTCTCCTGAGAATACATTTGCATCCCAATGGTTTAGTATCAGCTGATAATACATATACGAAGTTCATGTCAACATTGCAAACAACAAGAACCCTAACTGTGACATCAGTCTTACAGTTAAATATCATCCTTGAACCTTTGTTGATATAAGAACCTTGATTTGTGTGCAATCTTAAGCACCCCTGACAAGACCGAGGAGGCATTAATAACTTGCCAACAATTGCTGATAAAAGGTACTGCATTTGTGAACCAACATTTACATTTTATACGTTCCATATTACAATTGTACACATTGAAATTTTATGCAATTTATACATTGAGACGTAATTTTTTTTGAATAAGCAATTATATTTTTATTTATATTTTGGAGATTTTTTTTAAAAAAAATTAAGGTCCAAAATTAAATAAAATATTTAATTGGTGATCAAATCAAATATTGCGCAATAAAAATCATATCTTGCAAATAAAGAAGCTAGATGTTGATATTTTGACAATTCAAATCACATCTTGTAATCAAGACAGTAAATTGATAGAAAATATTAAAGGGTCTATCAAATTGCGCCATATCGTCACTTGAATATGACAATAATTAATCTCATACACCTATAAATAGGGGCCTTCTATATAAGCCAAAGGAACAACAAGAGGGACATCAACCATAAGAAATCTTCTCAGAGCTAGAGAAGTTGGAGGAAATCCCGAAGTTTTCTCAAATCAAGCTCAAAAAATTTCGAGGTAATCAAGATGAAGTTCCCGGCATTTTTCACAAAAATCATCTAAGCAAGGCACTAAATCTGCAACCAATGTGCTAGGTCTGCATATTAGCATCTCTCCAAATCAAATCCACAATGATCAAGGTGAAGTTCCCAACGTTCTTCACACGATCATCCGAACAAGGCTTCAATCTTCAATCAAAAGCTATACACAAAAATGATTGAGCAACTAAAAATGCCTTACGGTTTCCAACAGCCGAAGTTTCAACAATTTGATGGCGTTAGAGATTCAAGACAACATATTGCTCACTTCATTGAAACATGGAATAGTGTTGGAACTGATGGAGATTTTCTAGTCAACCAATTTGTTCTATCCTTGAAAGATTTGGCTGTTGATTGGTTCATTATTATGCCCAACTCCGTTGACAATTGGGAAGATTTACAAAGCAAATTTTTCAATCATTTTCTTAGTACTCGTCGTACTATCAATATGATTAAGCTTGAAAATTTGCGGAAAGAGAAAGACGAGTCCATACTCGAATCAGTAGATGGAGAAATTTGTCTTCACATTGCAAAGAAACACTGTGTGAAACTTCTACAATTGGGATGTGTATATAAGTAATGCACTAGGGTCTCTCATATAGCCTTCAAGGAATCAAGCCTAAATGTTTTGGAGAATTAGCAACTCTTGCAAATGATATTGAGATAAGCATGAAACTAGAAGAAGACTCAAATGATGGCAAGGACAACGAAGATGACGAAACTATCTTTTTACCACTACTCGTTTTAATTCTCAAATGCTCTTAGATACGAGCATAAACTATCTAACTTCATTAAATTGAAATGTTCTCAACAATGTTCCTTTATAAGAAATAAACTATCAAATGCTCCTCGATAAGAGTATAAATTGTCACTAAAGCTCCCAGATATGAGCATAAACTATTTGAAATTTTGAAAAACAAAGATCATTCAAGTGTTTGTTCATACGAGTATAAACTATCTAACAAATTCAAATACATATTAGAACACACTGATACGAATATAAACTATCTAACAAATTCTAATATAAAAGTAGGAGTCCTTGATACAAATATAAACTATCTAGCGAATTCAAATTTAAATGAAGACTCCTTGATGCAAGTATAAACTATCTAACAAATTCGCATTCGAATGAAGACTCATTGATACAAGTTTAAACTATCTACAAGTTTGATGCTAAAGAACTCCTTGGCACTAGTATGAACAATCTACAAATTGAAATGGAGGTTCCTTGATACAAGCTTAAACTATCTGCAAATACAAATCAAGGCTTCTTGATACAAGTTTAAACTATCTACAAATTGATGTTAAATAACTCCTTGATACGAGTTTAAACTATCTAAAAATCCAAATGAAAGCTCCTTGGTACGAGTTAAAACTATTTACAAATTGAAGTCAAAGTACTCCTTGATATGAGTATAAACTATCTACAAATTCAAATTAAACCTTCTTGACAAGAGATTAAACTATCTACAAATTGATGTTAAAAAAACAAAAAGACATCTACAAAACCTTCTTGACATGAGATTAAACTATATGAAAATAAACTATCTACAAATTCAATGTGTTAAAACTACTTAAGTTCAACTTCGGATTGAATTTTTCAAGAATTCATTTTGAGACTCATTCACTCAATTGTGTTAATCGAATTTGATAATCATGAACAAGTCTCGAGCGGACAATTTGTAGGCATGGAAATTTCATACCATTTATACATTGATATGTGAATCTTTTTTTAAATAATCATTTTTTTTTATATTTTGGAGTTTTAAAAAATAAATAAATAAATTCCAAAATTAAATAAAATATTTATTTGGTAAACAAATCAAATATTTTCATGTTCAAATATTTGGAACTGAAATTCATATCTTTCAAATAAAGAAGCTAGATATTGATATTTATTTGTAGGCAGTAAATCACTAGAAAATATTGAAGGGCAAATCAAATCGCATCATATCTTCAGGTGAATACGCCAATAATTCATCTCCTACACCTATAAATACTTGCCCTTTCTACAAGTGAAAGATACAATGAAAGGAATATCAAGCACATAAAGTCTTCCCAGAGTCAGAGAAGTTGGAAGAAATCCCAAAATTTTGTCAAATCAAGCTCAAGCTAGAAGATTCAAGGTGATCAAGATGAAGTTCAATTTGCAGTTCAATTTGCAGTCAAGGTGCTAAGCCCGCGTATTGGCATTTCCCCAAGTCAAATCCATGGTGAGCAAGGCAAAGTTCCCGTTGTTCGCCACAGAGATCATCCAAACAAAGTGTTTCCCTAAGTGAAATCCATGGTAATTAAGACAAAGTTCTTGGAGTTTTTCACATAGATAATCCAAATAAGGCGTTCAATCTACAATTAAGGTGCTAAGCCCAGGAATTGGCTTTTTCCCAAGCCAAAGTCAAATAAACACCAATGGGTATTCTGGGCAAGATCCAAGGCTTTCTTGAAGATCAAATCAGCTTTGAAAGAAGAATCAAATGATCAAATAGGGATTGTACCCATAAATTTAATTTGCACAATTCAATGAATTTAATTTGTACAATTCTTCTTGTCTTTTAATTCAATAGACATGAAATTTGTGTTAGATCAACCGCTATCCATATAACTGTGTTTTAAGACAAATGCACCATAACCTTCTCATTTTTTTTTTTAAAATTCGCCAAACTGCAAAAAATTCATGTTTCTAATGTATCTAATTTGTGTGAAATGTACACATAAAGACTAGAATATAGGTCATTAGTGGTGAGCAACAACCTAATGCTACATAGTACCAAGCATACAACACTGCATTTTTTATGACTTTTAGTGTACATTATGCATCGATTATATCCTCCCTCATCTTTATTTTAGAATTTTTTTTCATTTGTAACTGCTAAAATCATTTACACCGAAAGGGGTAGATAATAATAAATTGAAAATATGAAGAATGGACAACTGACCTTGAAGTATTTCCATGTTGGGTGTGTATAGTTTTCAGGTATCACTTCTAGGCGAATAAGACTTCATTGTCTGCTTGAAATACTTGCTTATCGTGTAACCTAATCACTGATGTTCTTTTTGTGTTGTTCGAACATAGACACAAAAATTACAAGCTTATCAGGAACTAACACGAACTTCTCACTATTTAATCTACCAACATTTTTGAGAAGATCATACAGTTGAGCGAAGCAGTTTTGGTTTATCCTCAAATTTTTTATACAAGTATGGTCACTATGCTCCATTAGGCACCTCAAATATCTTAGTTGGTTTGGAATTTTATGAATTGTCAAAATATAGATTAGTGTATGAAAAGATTCAAAATTCACTATAAGAAAAAACGGTATTTTCAGTGAATTTTTCGGCGAAATTCCGTTGAAAATAATTAATTTTGGCGGAACGAATCTGCCAGATAATCCTTCGTCGCTTTTCAAATTTTGGCGGATTTTTTTTTGTAAAATAAATCAATTTTCAAAGGAATTATCCACCACAATTTTTTTTATGTATTTTTGAAATAAAGTTCCAATTGCCCAACCTAGGAGTCAAACCCGGGACCTCTGCTGCACCCCTAACACGCGTGTATATACGCGTCGAAATTTTCAGATATTTTGAGGTCACTTGGAGTCGAACCCTCGCCTCTTCATTGGCAAACAACTCTCTTGTCATTGGACTATCATCGTTTTGTTGTCAAAATACTTAAATATTATATATGTAGCATACAACAATTTAAAAAATAATAATTTAATAATAATAATTCAAATAATAAGAGTTTTTATTTATTGAAATATTTAATCTTTAATTTTTTTTTAAATTTCAGCGAAAAATTCTGCCGAAAGTTTGTAGAAAAGTTTAAAATTTATTATGATTTATTAACTTTTTTTTTTATTTTTCGACAAAATTTCCACCTAAAAATTTAAAAATTAATATTTTTTTTATTTTTTTTAAAATTTTATACAGAATTTTCCGATGAAATTTGTTGAAAATTTAAACTATAATAATCTTTTTTTAAATTTTCAGCGGATTTTTCTGCCGAAATTCGGCTCAAAAATTTAAAAATTAATATTATTTATTTACTTTAAAATTTTCGGCCAAATTTCCCACCAAAATTCAGTCGAAAATTTTAAAAATTAATATATTTTTATTTTTTTAAATTTTCTCCGAAATTCCATCAAAATTTTGCCGAAAATAGCTTTTTTTTCTTGTAGTGATCGTAAAAATATATTTATGTTTAAATTTATTTAGTTGTATATTTAATTTTTTATGTAAATTATGGGACAACCTCCTATGAGGACCAAACTTGCGACATTTATCCTACGAAGCATACGCACTACCACAAATTATAAGCCATAGAGACAATGTAATCACAACATATATTTGTAGTGACACTTTGTCGTGTTTCAATAGTCATTTTTCTTTTGTAGAAAGTATAGATTAATGTATCAAAAGATCCTAAATTGTCAAAATATTAGTATGTTACCCCTGGCAATATGAAATGGCCCATGGCAAGGATTAAGGCCGCAACCTTTCGCTTACAACGCACTATAACTATGCTACAAAGACAATTCATTTATAATATTTATTGGGATAATTACAAAAAAAAACCTACATGGTTTTGCGAAACAGTAGGTTAGTACCTTATAGTTTAAAAATATGCAAACAAACCCTCATCTTTTCCGAAATCATGCAAAAAATACCATTTTCTGTTAGATTGGATTACATGTGATAGCATGCAAATTCTACTAAGTGTTAAGCCTTATTAGTATTTGTTTTGGTAGACTTTGGATTGTAAAAGGGTTAAATTCACATTGAACTGATGTTTTGTTCGTCTTAGGACAATTTATGGAAAAGAGTTCAAAAAGGCTTAAAAGATGGTAAAAAGTGCAAGAGGTTATTTTGTAAGGAAGCTGGCAAGTTAAGAAGGAAAGATCGTGCACACTGCATGGGACGTGATCACGTCCTATCACTTTTCCACTGTTGGCAGGATTTTGAAGGCAATTGACCAATATGGCAAGAATTGAGCACAAAATTGACTTGGAAACAAACTCTTTTGTTACCTTGTATTCTACGATTTACTTAGTGAATCTTCTAGTCTTGTAAGGAATCGATATTAGGGTTAGGAGCCTATATATATAAGTGTTTTAATGTTTTAACTTCAAACTTAGTTTTTCATATATTCTAGTTTTAGTTTACAGCTTTAAATTTTTCTTTACTCAGTCGTGCTTCAAAAGTCATTTTTTAGTAGTGAATATAGATTAGTGTATGAAAATATTCGAAATTGCCAAAATACATCTACGTTTATATTCATTTATTTGTATATTTCTTCTCAAAAAATAAAATTATAAGACAACCTCTAATGAGGTCCGAACTCACAACCCTTTGCTTACGAAGCATACACACTACCACTATGCTGCAAAAACAATACAATGGCAACACACATTTATAAGGACATTTTTTCATGTTTCAATAGTCATTTTTTTAGTCGCTGGCATAGATTAATGTATCAAAAGATCCTAAATTATCAAAATATTGCTATGTTTACATCTTTTTATTTGTATATTTATTATTCTAAGGACAATATGAAAAAGGCCCAGTGACAATTGAACTCACAACCTTTTGCTTACGAATTGAACACACTACTGCTATGCTGCAGAGGCAATCTACTTACAATATTTATTTATAGTGAGACTCAGTCATGTTTCAATAGTCATTTTTTAGTAGTTAATATAGATTATTGTATGCAAAGATCCTGAATTGTCAAAATATTTATATGTTTGTATCTATGTATTTAATTTTTTTAAGAATAATATAAAATATAGCAAACGGTGAGAATATATTGAAATCCCGTGCATTCGCTTATGACGCGAGCACACTACCACTATGAGACAAAGGCAATGCATCTATAATAGTTATTTATAGTGACATTCCATCATGTTTCAATAGTCATTTTTTTAGTAGTTAATATAGATTACTGTGTGAAAAGATTCAAAATTATCAAAATATATCCATCTTTAAATTTATTTATTTGTATATTCATTTTTTTCTGAAGATTCTGAGACAATCTGCAATGAGGTCCGAACTCACAGCCTTTCACTTAAGAAGCATATGCATTACCACTACGCTACAAAGACAAGACAATTACAAAGTATATTTATCTGGACATTTTATCGTGTTTCAATAGCACATGGCAAGAATTGAACTCGCATCCTTTCGCTTATGAAGCAAGCACACTATATTATTTATTTATAGTGACATTTAGTGATGTTTCAATAGTCATTTTTTAGTAGTTAATATAGTTTACTATGTGAAAAGATTCAAATTGTCAAAATATAGCTATGTTTACATTTATTTATTTGTATATTTATGTTTTTATATAAATTTTTAGACAACCTCTAATGAGGTCTGAGCTCACAACCTTTCGCTTAAGAAAAGAGTAAAGGAGAGAAAAAAAAAGAAAAAAAAAGAGATGAGAATAAAAAATGAAAGAAACAATATATTGGAGGGAGAAACGGGATAAAAGACAGGGGAAGGATAGTTGAAGTTTAGTTTAGGAATAACACAATTAAACATGAAAGTACATTAAATTTTTTAATTGAAAATATAAGTGAAAATATAAAGTAGAATTTTGGGAAGAGTAAAGGAGAGAGAAAGAGAGAGACGAAAATTAAAAAAATATGTTGGAGGAAGAAAAGGATGGATGTGAGGGAAGGATAGTTAAAGGTTATTTTTGAAACAATACAATTACACGCACAAAATCGAAAGAGTCAAAGGTCTTCCCACTTAATTAATAGTATCGATACGCCCTACCACTATGCTACAAAGACAATACAATTACAATATATATTTATAGGAACATTTTTCCGTGTTTCAATAGTCATTTTTTCAATAGTCAATATAGATTAATGTATCAAAAAGATCCTACATTGTCAAAATATTTCTATGATTACATTTATTTATTTGTATATTTATTTTTTTAAGAAGAATAAGAGATAGCCCCAAGCGAGGATCAAACACATGACAATACAATTACAATATATATTTATAGGAACATTTTGCCATGTTTCAATAGTCATTTTTTTAGTAGTCAATATAGATTAATGTATCAAAAAGATCCTAAATTGTCAAAATATTTCTATGATTACATTTATTATTTGTATATTTATTTTTTTAAGAAGAATAAGAGATATCCCGAAGCGAGGATCAAGCACATGACCTTTTACTTATGGAGTGAGTGCACTGCCTCTATGCCATAGAGGTTATGTGTTTATAGTATCTATTTGTACTAACACTCAGTTGTGTTTCAATAGTCATTTTTTAGTAGTTAAAATAAATTATTGTATGAAAAGATCCAAAATTGCCTAAACATATATATGTGTACATTTATTTATTTGTATATTTTATTTTTGATGAAAATTGTAAGACAGCCTCCGCAATAATGAGGTCCGAACTTGCAACCTTTCTCTTACAATCCATACGCACTACCACTATGCTACAGAAACAATGCAATCACAATATATATTTATAGTGGCACTTTTTGGCATTTTAATAGTCATTTTTTTAGTATTCAATATATATTAAGGATTAATTACATTTACACCCCTCAAAAAATATAAAAATTAAAAAGTGTACCCCTCTTGTTTGAAGGTCATTGTGATTCCTTTTCTGCCCTTGCAAGGCGACTACTATATTTTCGTTCGATGGGATTCCCTTTGTAATATTGGAATTACTTGAGGGGTGTATTTGTTAAATGGTAAAAATTGGAGGAGTGACATTGTAATTTTTGTCGAATTTAATTAAATAACCATTGGAATCAAAATCTGACCGTTTGATTGAAAATATGGTTTTCATATATCTTCTTCTATATATATTTCAACGTGGAAACTTTATTTTGAAGACATTTTCTTTCAAAATATCACATATATCTTCAAGTTCTTGTTCTAGCACTCTTAATTTGAAATATAAGAAAGGTTTATGCATGAAGCAACAATGTGGAAGAAAAACAACTATTATGATTGCAGATACAGATGCAAATCATGGAAAGTTATTTTACTGCTGCCCAAACAATAGATTTTCTCATTGTTGTGTGCCATATAATGATGAGGAACATGCACATGTGCATGGTTTACAACAAACTTAGAACAAAAATTCTAAAAATGAAGCCACAAGCCAAGTGAATGATGCAACAAATGAAGTTTCGACTGCTACAGTGGTGCAAAAGTTTCAGGCATTTAACTTGGGATTACTAGTTGTATATTTGTTTGTCCAAATCGTATTGTTGATTGGGAAATAATCTCAATTCATTATATATTTCTTTCAAAATGAAGTAATGCATCTATATTAGTGTAGATCTAAATTCGAACCACCATCCACAAACAAAACAATTCCATACAAAGACAAACAAAATATTGGTATAAAATGTCCAGAAAAGCATAATGCCACGCATTATACACACTAAAAATGACACTAGAATTGTCAACACCATCCAACTCCAGTCTAAAATGTTTACTTCATCTTTCACCACAAACCATCACTAATATTATCACCAATAACCATCATACTCTTCAACCCAAAAAAAATAAATAAATAAATAACCATTATACTCCAAATAGTATTTTTCATTAGTAATGTAAATATTAAACATGAAGTACAATATTTCAAAAGAAAATTGAAGCGGCCATGCTAATTTCTTGGAGCTTGAGACTATTGGGTAGCTACTTCTTGTGTCGTAGTGGCTCAGGGACTATGAATGAGATCCAGTAGAGGAAGATCCACCAACTTTGCACTTAAGTCTCATTGCTTGTGGTGAGGTCTAGCCTAGATCGATCTTGATTTGGATCTATTTTACCTGATTATTTTGGGATGCAAACCTTGTTGTCATAAATTGCAATTCATTTGAGTTTGAAGGTGCAACTTGCATAAACCACTACAAGAAGAAAATAAATAAATAATCCCCAAACATAAGAAAATAATAAATTTTAGCTTGACCTATGTTTCCTCGAGGTTGATAGGCCATCTTGATTATTTCTCTATGTGATATCTCATCAAATACAAACCAAGTAATGAATAAAAGTAAGAAATAAAATCAGATTTTATATGTAGATAATGAAAGTAAATATTATTATTCCTCGGTAGGCTCTTTTATCATGCCCCGCTCCAAGTATTGCGCTTCATCTTTCCCCTGCTCGAAGGGATTAATCTAGGTTCTTCTGCAGCGCCCCTCGTTTCTAATAAAGATGAGTGGGTTCTTCAAATCTAATATATCAACGAAAGCAATTTAGAGAATATCAGTTTTGAAATCTTTCATGGTATAGCGCTCTAGATCCACACCCTTTAACCATATTCCTGATTTAGATAGTGTATCGACAAATTATAAACCTCATGTTTTCTCTTGCCCGTTTCAATTTAAACCAACAAAACGAAGAAAATATTAGTTTTATCATGCACAATACTATTGAGAAAGAATAAGGACTAATTAAGTTATCAATCTTACAAACTATTTAATCATACACAAATTGCTACGTAAAATTACTGTAAGAGAATTGGATTTTTTTTATTTAATATTTATCTACTTGGCGACTTCTCAATGCTTAGTGGCATACAAACAAGTTTCAAGGTTTGATTATTTGGTACGAAGAAGATAGGGGTAAGAAAAAAAAAAAAAAAAGAGGATAAAGAAAAAGATTACTAGGATTTTAGACCTGGCAAAGAAAACGAACTTTACTTGCAGGATTCCACAAGCAAGAAAGTTTTATACCTTCACCAATTCTAACTTCATAAGTTCAATTTTCACAACACAATGAAAGCCCAGACACACGCACATTTGCATACATATACAGATATACATTCCTTTTCAAAAGATTCATATACAATAGTATACACAATAATACACCAATCAATATTACAGTTGATGGTGTTTACAATTCAAATTGGGGCTTTTATTAAAATGTTAAAATTCCAACATGAATCCTAGATTATAACTAAATACTTAACACAAAGAAATGCATAGAAATCACAAAAATCAAAATTTTGGTTTAAAAAGAGAAAAACCCTAAACATAGAGACAAAATTGCATCACAGACCCCAATCTTTACTCAATAATTAATGGAACAAAAATCGAATAATTAAACCAGATATTTTTGTGATTATTAATGGAAAATACCACAAAAAAGATTTCAAATAGGTGACTAACCTTCACTCCTACTTCCACCATGTCAAAATACGATCTCGGATCAAGTGCACGTGGATAATGTGGTATAATACCTTTTCTACGGGACCAAAACACCAAAAAACTGTTGAAGCCAATGATTTGGCTCATGGATGAAGTGGGTTCTTGGTGTTGTTTGAAAGGGAGATTAGGGTTAGACTTGAGAAGAGAATGGTGGGTTCGATGATCCACATGCAAGAAAAAATTTTAAAAGGGTGAAAATATCTATTACTCCCACTTCTTTATTTTTTTCATTTTTTAAAAATCAAATAAAAAATTAAGGGCAAAATTGTGACTTCCCGAACTTTCGGGTCGGGTATCTGATCCAAAAGGGTATTTCGATAATTAAAATATTTAGGAGGGTAGCTATTTGTAAGTCTTCAAACAAGAAGGTTACACACTGTAATTTTAATATTTCATGAGGGACATAGACGTAATTAATCATATATATTAATGTATCAAAAGATCCTAATTTATCAATATATTTCTATGTTTATGTTTATTTATTTGTATATTCATAGGATTGAATTCATGACCTTTTTTTTTTTTCATATTTCAATCTTCAAAAATATTTGTGACCGAATATTCAGTAACTAAATTTCAAATTTGTGAAAGAATTTTGTGACCGAAATATCAGTCACAAAATGTTTTCTCCATGAAATAAATATTTTCTCCATGAAATAATTGTGTGACTGATTTTTCGGCCACAAAACAATCTATGTTTGTTTTTTCATATTTTAATCTTTAAAAATTTTGTGACCGAGTATTAGGTCACTAAAATTTTTAATTTATGAAAGAATTTTGTGACCAAAATATCTGTCACAAAATGTTTTCTCCATGAAAGAATTTTGTGATTGATTCTTTGGTCACAAAACAATCTATGTTTTTTTTTCATGTTTCAATCTTTAAAAGTTTTAGTGACTGAGTATTCAGTTACTAAATTTTAAGTTCATTAAAGAACTTTGTGATCAAAATTTCAGTCACAAAACACTACTAGAAAACTACAAAATAGCCACGAGTTTTAGCCACTAGCAAAATCGATCGCCAATAGCTATGGATTTAGCCACAAATTTCAAAACTTAACGAAAAAACTAGCCACGGAAAAATCTGTGGCTGGATGGGAGGCAATGTTGGCGCTTGATTTTGATTAAGTGGTGATGGAATTAGCCACGGAAATTTCCATTGCCAAGAGATCATTCTTTTCGTGATGACTTTGCCATTGCTAATTCCGTCGCTAATGTTTGCACAATATCGTTCGATCCCACTTACAAGGAGTTATATTGGTTTAAACCATTTCAAATTCATATTTTTCTCATCATAATTAATATATTTTACAATATCCCTGAATAAATTTTGTTTTATGAGTTAAATATTCCAATTTATATTAAGAAATACGTTTTCCTTTCTAGTGATATATATGAATGATTTCATAATTCGGTAACAATTGTATACTAATGTCAACTAACTTGTCATAATTTATCAACAAATTGATTAAAACAATTAGTTCAACTATAATGAGTAATTTTCAAGTTATATTACTCCAATTGTACGGATACGTCTAAACTAATTGACGAAAACATTCGATTTGAAAAAAGTCAACTACTAATTTTTGAGTCTTAGGCACGAAAAATCTGTGGCTATGATTATTAATTTTTTTTTTAAAAATGTTATTCACGGATAAATCTGTGGCTAAGTAAAATTATTATTTTTTAAAAAAATTGCACTCTTAGCCATGGTTTTATCCGTGGTTAAGTATAAAAAAATATTCATATGTACGCTTAGCCACGGTTTTGTCCGTGGCTAAGTTTTTTTTAAAAAAATTAAGTAGTACACTTAGCCATAGATAAATCCATGGCAAGGCAAAAGATATATATTTTTTTGAAATGCAAAACTAGCCACGGATAAATCCAAATAACTTTTTTTTAAAAAACAAGTTTGGCCATTGAAAACTCCATGGCTAAATATAAAAATTAAAAAAAAAAGTTTATTTTGACATTTAGCCACGATTGTTTCCGTAGCTAAAATTTAAACAATTATAAAAAAAGTTTTATTTAAGATTTAACCACGAAAAAATCCGTGGCTAAATATAAAAATTAAAAAAATAAAAAAAGTTTATTTTCACGTTTAGCCACGGAAAGATCCGTGGCTAAAGTATAAAATTTAAAAAAAAAAGTGATTCAGTTAATTCAATTAGTCAATTATGTATAACTGAAATACTACATAATTTGATTTTTAAATGAATTGAGTTGAATATTTTGTTTTATATTTGGTCGAATTAGTGATTCATTCTCTTAATAGCTAATCGATCAATTTGAAGTTCTCAATTAATGCTCCTAATTTTCCATGTCCAATTAATTCAATTGATTGATTACTCTCACTTGAAAAATGGGTAGTTTTAAATTTCTTAAATTGAGTCGAAACAATCGATGAAAACGTTCAACTTTTGATAACGTCAAAGTTACAATTTTTTAATTTTGATTTTTTATCATAAATTTATCTATGGGTAAAATTAAAATTAGAAAGAATTATAATTTGCACAATTATATCTATTAAGTGAATATATTTGCACAATTTAATATTTCTTAATTAAATTATAATGAGTATGAATTAATAAAATATATTCACTTAATAGATATAAATTAATAAAATCTGTTAACAAAATTTAATATATATATATACACACACACATATAAATACTTTGGATATTCAAAATTGACCAAGAAGCATTCCATAACTTAGTGGCAACATAATGGCTAATTTACCAAGAGGTCTCAAGTTCGACTCCCTCTAGTAACGTTGAAATTCAAATAATTTAAGAAATATTAGGTACTGGTTAGTCTGTTGAGCTGGGTGCACGCACAATGGCTAGCCAGTGCGCTGAGGTAACGCGTGCAATTTTTTTAATAATATTTAGTTTAGCCATGAATTTTTCCTTGGCTAAATTTAATTATTTTAAAAAAGTATTTAGTTTAGCCACGGACAAATTTGTGACTAACATTAATATTTAAAAAACAATTTAATAAGCATTACCCACGGATTTTTCCGTGGCTAAATTTAGTTATTTTAAAAAAGTATTCAATTTAGCCACGGATTTTTTTTTTCGAATATTCGGTCACTAAACTTATATATCTATCATTTGTATATATTCCATAAATATAATCAATCAAATCTAATATATATATATATATATATATATATATATATAAGATAGAGTCCACCTTATGTGTTCATCCCTTGCTTATGTAGACAATGAGGCGGACAAGTTATCATTTCACTATTTCACTATGTAAGACGTTTTTCATATTTACATTTTCAATCTTTATTTCACATTAAATCTTTCTATAATTAAAATTATCTAATTAATCCCCTTACTTTCAAGCATATTTATGTTGAACTCCATAAATTACTCTTTATTACTTAATTGTTTTTTAAAACATAATTTGTAATTATATCCATTAATTAGTTTTTCCATGATTAACTCATTTTCAATTAATGCAAATTTTTAAATTTTGTATATATATATATATAGGCAAAATTGCAAAATTGGTCCTTTAACTTTATCTGTTTTGGGTTTTAGTCATCTAATTTTTGATTTTGCAAAAATACCCCGTATCTTTTGGTTTTTTGGCAATTTTAGTCCTTGCAACCGGGACTTCCCTCTTTTCGGTTAAAATGCTTACGTGGCAAGTGATGTGTATGGAAAAAGTTGCAAAATTGGTCCTTTAACTTTACCCATTTATGATTTTTAGTCCTCTAACTTTTGATTTTGCAAAAATACCTCGTATCTTTTGGTAGACTGGCAATTTTAGTCCTAGGAAACTTGGATTTTCCTATTTTCGATTAGATCACACAATCCTTGTTTAAACGTTGGCTTGAATTAACCACGAAGAAACTTCTGACCCTAAGGCGTGATCACACCTTTTGCGACCAACACAATTATTTTCATATTTTTTAATTATTTTTATTTAAAAAATATTATTTTTTATTTATTTTTAAATTTTTAAATTTTTCGGCGGAATTTTCCGCCAAAAATCCGCCGAAAAATTTAAAAAAAATTATTTTTTAATTATTTTTTATTTAAAAAATATTATTTTTTTATTTATTTTTAATTTATTCCGCCGAAAATTGAGCGTTTTCTTGTAGTGCATGTTATACCTTAAATCGAAAATAGAAAAATCCAGGTTGCTTAGGATTAAAATTGCCAGACGACCACAAGATATGGGGTATTTTTGTAAAATCAAAAGTTAGAGAACTAAAAACCCCAAATGGGTAAAGTTAAAGGACCAATTTTGCAAATTTTGCATACACATCACTTGCTACGTAGGCATTTTAATCGAAAAGTGGGAAGTCCCGGTTGCAAGGACTAAAATTGCCAAAAAAATCAAAAGATATGGGGTATTTTTGCAAAATCAAAAGTTAGAGAACTAAAAACCCCAAACAGGTAAAGTTAAAGGACCAATTTTGCAATTTTGCCTATATATATATATATGATGCACCATATCTTGTCCCACATCAGTTGGAGACGAGGCACTTTAGGACAACCCCCCCCCCCCCCCCCCGCCGTGGTTCAAAGAAACCTTGTGGGTATCTATGATAGACGGGACAATATCTCGCAGGGGAGGCCACCGGGTGTGAACAGGAACGGTCATCATCATTTGCCGCCCACCGTGGGGCCAACGTTGGCTTCGGCCCTCCGAGCCCCTCGTTTGGGGGGGGGCTTATGAGTGTGTTGAATAATATAAAGACTAAATTTAGAGAGTGGCATGATTATGAGCCCATAATCTTTTTGCATCCTTTGAGATTGATTTTATCATAGGTTGAAATGTTGTAAAAATATTTAGATTCAGTCTTGTAATTAAGGTTTAAAATATTTAGATTCAGTCTTGTATATATGTTGTAAAAATCCCTTTGTGCCCGCTCAAGCCATTGGGAAGGCGTTTTAGGGATGTTTTGGGGTTGTTTGTAATTGGATGCCAATGATAGGTCTAGATTATTTTTGTAAATTCCTTAGATTATGACGACAAGTTTAATTGTTTTTTTTAAAATGGTGTTTGAGAGCCCTAAGATAAAATGAATCTCAAAGAAGCAATCCTGTTTTATGGTATCAAAGCTATGTTGTTTGAAGAATTTAGTTGAGACTTATTCAACATGCACCTTTATTCTTCATATAATCATGAATGTATTTCGATCTGAAAATACTGTTAAAAACAGTATGAAATATGAGGTAGAAATACCCCAGAATCTTGATTTATTAAACAAATGGACAATACCTAAAATTAAAACTAATAAAATTTATGAGTTAGGAACCTTTGAAAAAATAGGTTGGCAACAAGTAGTAAAAACTACTGAAGAAACAATTTCATTAAATAATAATGAAATGACCATAAGACTTATCAATGAAAAAGATATTGAGTCATATAAATATACTCATAAATTTTTACATATAGGTTTGGTACAAATTGCCTTTAAACCTTTAACCCTAGAAGGGCTACCTAAAAGTTTTATTGATGTTCTAAGAGATGGCATAAATTTAAATTGGACACAGTCATTAATGGGTATTATTCAAAGTAGTTTGGCTCATGGCCCTGTCTACTTTAATGTATATCCTAATTTGCAGTTGTCTTTAATGGATAATAATATATTTGATGTTTTAACATTAAATATTAAAGCCCATGGCTATAATTATGCTCCAGGATTGAAATTTATATGTATTTGTTATAGAATTTATTATAAACCATTACATACATTAAATCCACAATGTAAACACATGGAACGATTGGCAATTGAAACAATTGTAATTGAATCAAATTTCAATAAATCAAATATTACAACTAGAAGAGCAATTAAATTGGATGAAATTGAATTTCCTGAAACTTGGTTAATGGAAAAAGCAGCAAATGTTTTTAATAATACACAAACAGTTCCAACTGAAATAGAATAAACACCAGAAAGTGATGTTTATATTCAATTTAAAAATAAACAAAATTCTTTACCTAGAACAGGGTTTAGACTTGAATCTAGTAAATCTAGATATTAATTTGTTTCTCCTATTAATTATAAAGTTAACACTCCCTCTAGAGCTTCTACATCTAGAGTTACAGAAGTAAAAAATGAAAATGAAGAATATTATAAAATACCTTTTAGATCTGTTAATTTATCACACATAAATAATCCAAATGAACAATTTAAAATTTTAAAAGTTCATGATGATAATTTTGCTAGAGCTTATAACACTACAAGAAAACACAGTTTTTTTGGCAGAATTTTTGGGGGATTTTCGGCGGAAAAAATAAATTTCGGCGGATTTTCGACGGAAAATACATATATATTTTTTTTAATTAAATAAATTTTCGGCAGAATTTCCAGCCGAAATGTTTTAAATTTTCGGCGTAATTTCGGCAGGAAATTCCCCCAAAATTATTATTTATTTATTAATTTTTTTAATTAAATATATTTTCGGTGAAATTTCCCTCCGAAATTCCGCCGAAATTTTTTTAAATTTTCGGCAGAAATTTCGGCGGGAAATTCCGCCGAAATTTAATTTATATTTTTTGAAAATAAAATTTCACTTGCCCAACCTAGGAGTCGAACACGGGACATCGCCCTAGCTCGCGCACGCATGCGTACACGCGCCCGATATTATCCCAGCTTTTGGGGCCGCTAGGAGTCGAACCTTCGACCTCTCAGTTGGCAAACAACTCCCTTATCATTGAACTATGTTCACTTTGTTATCATAATTCAATATATTATATATTTATATCATACAACAATTCAAATAAAAATAATTGATAATAACAATACGTTTTTTATTTATTGAAAATTTTAATAATTTTTAATTTTTAAAAAATTTATATATATAATACTTAATATTATATACATATATATAGCATACAAAAATTCATTTCATTCTAATAATAATAATAATTTTATAATAATAATTCAAATAAAAATCAAAATTTTAACTTTTAATATATTTTAAAAATATATAAAATTATTATTATTTTTTATTTTAAAAATATTTATTTTTAATTTTTTAAATTTTTTTGCCGAAATTCCGTCGAAAATCCGCCGAAAAAGTTTAAAATTATTATTTTTTATTTATTTTTAATTTAAAAAATATTATTTTTTATTTATTTTTAATTTTTTAAATTTTTCGGCGGAAATTTAGCCGAAAATCTGCCGAAAAATTTAAAAATTATTATTTTTTAGTTATTTTTAATTTAAAAAATATTAATTTTTATTTATTTTTAATTTTTTAAATTTTTCGGCGGAAATTCCGCCGAAAATCCGCCGAAAAATTTAAAAATTATTATTTTTTATTTTTTTTAATTTTCCACCGAAAATCCGCCTAAAATTTTCGGCGGAATATTCCGCCGAAAATTGAGCGTTTTCTTGTAGTGTAATGAAAATACAAGTTTGGATGATATAGATCCAACTCCAAGTGAAATGGAGTTTCATGTATAAAAATTTGTTTTTATGATAAAGTCAAAAATTGATTTTAGTCCAGGATCACTGGCAAGAGAAGCTTGTAAAATGGAATTTAATTTACCCAAATGGGAAATGTTTAAAAAATGGTTTTATGAAATATTTACACCATTATAAATGAAAATTATTTCAGAAAATTATTATACTAATCTATTTGAAATAAATAAAATTATACCTTTTGTTCAATGGTTTATAACCAGTTTTTTAGAACATTTGGAAAATCATCTTTCTATGTTTGGAAGAAATTATGAAATTTCTAAAAATAATATTGTAACAAGTATTTTCCTCCACAAAGTGCTTTTGAAATTAAATCTGAAAATCAAACTACACTTTACAATGCTTTTGGTAAAATGATAGACTCAAACAATATGTTAGGAAATGTAAAACATATTAATGAAATAATTAAACAACAGAATTATAGTAATCTTTATTTAATAATATTAGGTGAACAATTAAATATTGCAATTAATAGAATTGATAGTATTTTGAGCAAATCCAGTCTAAAATTATACAAGATGGAAATCATTTGAGACAAGAACAACAAATAGAAATAAAGAAGAATTTATTGCTTCACCAAGTGTACAGCCTCCACCTGAAATCAAAGATTTTAAATTAAAATCAATGTCAGACTTTGAAAAAATTCTGGATGAGAAATTTGGAGCTTTAAAATTAAATACTTTGGATTTTGAAAATCAAATTGAACAAGGATTAGATTATAAAACAGTTATTCTAGCATATATACAGATAAACCAAATCAAAGATTTTATTATTATCCAAGACCAAGACCTCAAGATGTGTTGTATGAAGAACAAGAATTTGTTCATAATACAATTTATAGTGGTAAACAAATTTGTGAATGGGATATTGATGGATTTGCTGAAAAACAGATTTCCAATATGATACATAAAATGCTTATGTATAGTACCATATGTAAATCAAATGGTAATAGTGATAAATCTATTGCATTAATGATAGTTGCAGGATTTACAGGAAAATTAAAAGGATGGTGGGATAATTATTTAACTCAAGAGCTTTGTAATAAAATTTTGGAAACTATGAAAGTAGAAAATAATACAAATGTTGAAAATGTTGTCTACACATTGGTAGTTAATATACTTGAACACTTTACTGGTAGATGGTCTGATAATAGTGATAATATCAGAACTTTATTACATAGTCTCAGACGTAATACACTTACCTCATTTAGATGGTATAAGGATGTGTTTCTGAGTAGAGTATTAGAATTATGAGAGAGTAATTGTCCTCACTGGAAATCCAAATTTATAGATGGATTACCTACCTCATTTGCTGAAAGAGTTAGAAAAACTCTTAGAAAAGGAAATATTAATATGATAATTATACTTATGGTAAACTCATAGGTACTTGTGTTCGAGAAGGTTTAGCTTTATGTAATGAAATTATGCTAAATCAACAAATTAAAAAACATCATTTAAATGAAAAGAAACAATTAGGTGAATTTTGTAATCAATTTGGTATGAATCTACCTAGATTTGTTAAATCTGAAAAAAAAAGGGAAAAATTTATAAAATAAAATCTGTTTCTCCTAGTCAAAAGAAGTATAAAAGAGAACGTAGAGAGAAAAGAAGAGTTGAGAAATTTGATCCTAATAAAAGAAAATGGAAACCCATTAAGAATAATAAAAGAAATTTAAACCTTCAAATGCTTGTTTTAAATGTGGAAAGTAGGTCATTATTATAAAGATTGTCGAGTTAAACAAAAGATTCATGAATTAAATATTGATGATGAATTAAAAGATACTTTATGCAAGATTTTGCTAAATTTTGAGCCAGAAAATTATATAGATAGTGATAGTGAAAAATCATCTTCAGAAATGTCCGATAAAATGAAAATTCTTGAAAATGAAAATTATAGTTTAGTATCTAAAAATGAAAAACAAGTTTTATGTCAACCATGTAAAGAAGGAAATCGTTGTTTAAAACAAAACAGTGATTGTGATGAATTTTATCAAATTATTTCTCAATTTAAAGATTTTGAAATTAATATGTTAAATTCTAATCATATTCTTGAATTATTAAAACATTCAAAAGATTCTGATTTAAAATCTTTTCTTATTGAACATATTACTGTTGAAACAAGTAATTCTAATTTTAATACAAACAGAATTCAAAGGGATACAACACCTTATACAATGGATGTTGTTAGAAAAATGTTACAAGAAAAGCAACAGGTAGAAACACCTACAACTATGCAAGATTTAGTTAAAAAATTTGATAATTTAAAACATGAGATTATTTGTTTAAAAACAAAGAATCATTCTTTTGAAAAAAGAATTTCTCAACTTGAAATTAAATCTGCTAAGGGAAAAGAAATTATGGATATATCTCATTTTGAGAATATTCAATTTTTAGAAAATGACAATTTTTTATCAACCTTTGAGATGGTTACTTCTCAAAAGTGGTATATTAAAATTACACTTTTAATTGATAATAATTTTGCAAAAGATTTGACTGCACTTGTTGATAGTGGTGCAGATTTAAATTGTATTCAAGAAGGGATAATCCGAACAAGTTATTATCATAAAACTACTCATAAGTTAAGTTCTGCAAATGGTCAAAAAATGCATATTAATTATAAATTGCCTAAGGCTTTAATTTGTAAAAATAAGACATGTATTCCCACTAGTTTTTTGTTAGTTAAAAACATTACAAACCAAGTTATACTTGGTACACCTTTCTTAAAGAAAATATTTCCATTAAAAAATGTTGATGACAAAGGATTTATTGGAACATTTGAAAATAAAGAAATTAATTTTCAGTTTATAACTGAACCTTTTACAAAAAATTGAATGAAATTAAAGATTTAATTCGTGCAAAAGATAAACAATTAAATTTTCTTAAAAATGAAATAAATATTTTAAATTTGGAAGAAAAACTTGAAAATCCAAAATTACAGGAAAAAATTAAATTATTGGTTAATGAATTTTTGATCACCCAAATTCTTTTTGGAATCGTCAAAAACATATAGTATCTCTTCCTTATGAAGAAGATTTTGATGAAAAGAAAATTCCTAATAGGGCTAGACCATGACAAATGAACCAAGAATATTTGGAATTATGTAAAAAGGAAATAGCTTCTTTAATGGATAAGAAGTTAATTAGACATTCAAAGTCACCTTGGTCATGTACAGGTTTTTATGTTAATAAACATGCGGAACAAGATCGTGGTGTTCCTAGGTTAGTAATAAATTAGAAACCTTTAGAATGGATTAGATATCATATTCCAAATAAAAAAGATTTATTGGACAGAATATATAATGCCAGTATATTTTCTAAATTTGATTTAAAATCAGGATATTGGCAAATACAAATTGATGAAAAAGATAGGTACAAAACTGCTTTTAATGTACCTATAGGGCAATTCGAATGGAATGTCATGCCTTTTAAATTAAAAAATACACCTTCTAAATTTCAA
Organism: Petrea volubilis; assembly: GCA_026212405.1. Taxonomy (NCBI): domain Eukaryota; kingdom Viridiplantae; phylum Streptophyta; class Magnoliopsida; order Lamiales; family Verbenaceae; genus Petrea; species Petrea volubilis. The sequence continues at coordinate 17,257,167 of CM047882.1, forward strand.
AATATTATGAATGATATATTCATTCCTTACAGTGAATTTATAATTGTTTATATTGGTGATATTTTGGTTTTCTCTAAAAATATTGAAATCCATTTTAAACATTTGGATATTTTTAGAAAAATTATAATTCAAAGTGGTTTAGTAATTTCTAGACCAAAAATGTCTCTTTTTCAAACTAGGATAAGATTCTTAGGTCATAATATTGAAAAACGTCAAATTATTCCTATAAATAGGAGTATTGAGTTTGCATCTAAATTTTCAGATGTCATAACTGATAAAACTCAGTTACAAAGATTTTTAGGGAATCTAAATTATTTATCTCCTTATTATAAAAATCTTGCACAAGATACAACTATTCTTTATGACAGATTAGAAAAGAGTCCTAAACCTTAGAGTGAGAGTCATACTGAAGCTGTAAAAATAATAAAGAATAAGGTTAGTAATCTTCCATGTTTAATGATAGCTAATCTTGAGTGGAAGAAAATAATTGAAACTGATGCTAGTGATATAGGTTATGGTGGTATATTAAAACAGATATCCCCAAATGATAAAAGTGAATATCTTGTTAGATATTATTCAGGAAAATGAAATAATAGTCAAAAGAATTATGCTACTGTAGCTACAGAAATTTTAGCTATAGTAAAATGTGTTTTAAAATTCCAAGATGATCTTTATAATCAAAAGTTCTCAATTTTTATTGACTATCAAGCAGCCAAATTCATGTTTAATAAAGATTTTAAACATGATGTTTCTAAGCAAATGTTTGCAAGGTGGCAAGCTCATTTAGCCCCTTTTGATTTTGAAATCTTTTACAAAAAAGGGAAGGATAATAGTCTTTCAGATTTTTTAACCCGTGAATATTTACAGGATGATGGAACCTCCTAAAATTAAAGTGATACATGCCTATGATCGAAGGTTGTATGGTCATATGTATCGTGGCCCTGTCAGATTTGTGTTCCTAAAAGGAATTGGTATCTCTAGATTAATTCAAAGATCTAGACAAGTAAAATCTTGATTGAAGATATGAAAAAATATCTGGATAGTAATAATTATCTGGATGGATCGATATTGCAACCACCAGATAGACAGTTTATTGAAAATCATTTTGAGTTTTGGAAGGATGTTAGTCAAAGACTCCAAAACGATATTCAACGCATTATTGCATGACTAGTAAAAGACGTGTCATTTACGAAATGAGTATATTTGAGAGACCTCTTTATAATTGTCTCTATTTTGATAAAAATTGGTTACATTTTTTACCTTTTAATACTAAAGGTATTCCAATGTTATTAAAAAGATCATAAACAAGCTGAAAGAATTGTTAAAGATATTAAATATGCTTTAATTAATAATAGATATCTTGATGACCCTAGACCTCTAAGTAATAAGATAGAGTTTATTTCATAAATCATTTTCAATTTTATGTTGATATGGATTTATTCCATTCTGAGAAAGTTGCAAACATTATTTGTTAATTAAATAAATTAGATGGGAAATAAAAAATTATACAATGAAAGTATATCTTCATCTCAGGATAAATCCAAGATTGATAAAAAGTTTCAGGAGTTTTTAAAACTTGGCACCAATAGGAGAAGGGAGTAAAACTCCATCCTATGCTGATGCAACATCCTTTGTAGATAAAGCTGCAGGAAATATTGAGGCTGAAGAATCTCTGCCTTATGTGCAAACTACACATAAAGATGAAATGTTAATGCTAGATTATAAGGATTAGTTCCTATCTTGTTGAAATGAGGAAGGATATGTTGAAAAATTTTGCTGTTGACATGCATAGTGATATGATTTCTATGTCGTCCTCATCAAAAGAAGAAGAAGTTCTTGCTGGAAAATCCCAGGATCTGTATGCTGATGAAGCCGAAGTGCAAATTAGTGCTTGGTGGACTTGCTGACAGGAGCAACCAGTCAAAGTAAAGCAATGGGGAAACGACCTATGTCATAAATGTTGAAAAACTGTAGTTATCATTTAAAGTGACGCATGCAATGACGTTTTAAAAAATTGATGAAGTCAGCAATGACTTCAGCAAACCATATAATTGATGGTTACTGTGCACAAAATTACTAAAATTACTATGCATAGATTCTGAAAACGATAGATTGGCTAAGTGGAGTTACTGTGCTTAGTTGATTAATGAAAAGTTTGGATTGATGCAGAAAAATGAAAAAGGTTGTCAGCCATAATTGGTTTAAAGATTAGAAAGAATCTTTGTAATTTATTAAAGTTTCTTTTTCGTACTTTTCATTTCCTCTATAAAAGAGGACTCTTGTTTAGTTTTAGGAACATCGCATAGTTTTCAAATTTTCTTCTCTTTAGTTTTCTGTACCATTCCTTTGAGTTTTCCATTCCTCCCTGTGTACTTATATTAAATAGCGCATAAAAAATCCAGTTAATCAAAACTCGTGGTTAGTTCTGACTCTCTCTTTTATTTATTTTGCTTTATTTAAATTTATGCATTATTAGCCTGTAATGTCAGGCTAAGGTGTGAGTGTGTTGAATAATGTCAAGACTAAATTTAGATAATAACATGATTATGAATCCATAATCTTCTTGCATCCTTTGAGATTGATTTTATCATAGGTTGAAATGTTGAACCAGTCTTGTAATTAAGGTTTAAAATATTTAGATTCAGTCGCTTTGTGCCTACTCAAGCCGTTAGGAAGGCGTTTTAGGACTATTTTGGGGTTGTTTGCAACTAGATACCAACGACAGGTCTAGATTATTTTTGTAAAATCCTTAGATTATGATGATAGGTTTAATTGTTTTTGTAATATCGTGTTTGAGACCCCTAAGATAAAATGAATCTCAAAGAATGCTCACGCCCGGTGGCCTCCCCTGCGAGGTATTGTCCCGCCTACCATGAATACCCACAGGGCTCCTTTGAACCACGGAGGGGTTTTGTCCTTTAAAAGGGCCCTCACAAGGTAAGGAGAGGATTGACACCTTTTTGGCAAACAAATGACTCGTCTCCAACCGATGTGGGACAAATTATGGCGCATCAATATATATATATATATATATATATAAAATCTAATCTAATCTAATCTAATCTAATATATATTTGAAATGAAGTCTACCATATATTTCAATCCCATGCTTATGTGGACAATGAGGTGGACAAGTTGTCCTTTCAATTTTTTGCCATGTAAGACATTTTTCATATTTATATTTTCAATCTTTAATTCTTATTAAAATATTTTTATAATTAAACTTATCTAATTCCATTACTTTCAAGCATATTTATGTTTAACTCCGTAAATTACTCTTTATTATTTGTAATTTTATCCATTGACTAGTTTTTCCATGATTAACTCGTTTTCAATTAATGCAAATTTTTAGATTTTGTATATATATATATATATATATATATATATATCGTTTTAACCATCCATTCTAACTCATTGGTCGACTAATCCGAATCGGGTACTGTAGAGGCCCATTATGGGGGCAACCCTCCCAGCCCAGTTGCTCCATTCACAGTACCAGGATTCGAACTTTGGACGTTGCTTAAGGGATCTAGTGCCTCATTCCGCTAGGCCAACTGGTAGTTGGTATTTTGTATATGTATAATCTAATCTAATCTAAACTAATTTAATTTAATATATATTTAAAATAAAGTCTACCATATATTTCAATCCTATGCTTATGCGGACAATAAGGTGGACAAGTTGTCCTTTCATTATTTTGCCATGTAAGACATTTTTCATGTTTATATTTTCAATCTTTAATTCATATTCAAATATTTTTATAATTAAACTTATCTAATTCCATTACTTTCAAGCATATTTATTTTTAACTCCTTAAATTACTCTTTATTACTCAATTAACTTTTAATCATAATTTATAAGTATATCCATTGATTAGTTTTTTCATGATTAACTCTTTATAAATTAGTGCAAATTTTTAGATTTTGTGTGTGTATATATATATATATATATTTATCTTTTACCTTAACTACTTTATTTATCTATGTATATAATGTTATGTGTGTGTGTGTGTGATTAAGCTCATTATCATAATTACTATTTTAAAATATTTGATTCCTTGATGTTAGCCCAAATTTATGTTAGCCCAAATACTTGATTCCTTGATATTAGCCCAAATTCTTTCACCAAATATGCCAGATTTTCCAATCACATGCATAGATAAACTTTTATCTATCTGTTTGTCTATATAACTCTAGTTGAAAACAAAAAAGAGCATAATTATGTTAAATACTTAAATCAAACTTAATTTGATATCTAGTTTGGAAGTATGGGTTGACAGGGGGAAGATTATGTGAATTATTGTGAAAGACAAAAAAATTAAAATATATAAACTAAAAAGGGAATGCTTTCAATGAAAAATTAGGAAAGTAATTAGAGAAAAAGAAATTATAGGAATAACATAAGAAATTGGTATTAATTTTGAGGGAATGATTGGCATAGGTTTTTTTCCTTTTTTTTTTTCTTTTGAGAAACCACATCATGTTCATTCAATTAAAACAAGTCTTCGAGTGCAAGATTGAGAGCATTTGCATGAATATTAGAGATACCCTCGGTAGAGAATATTGCGTTCCTAGCTAAATAATGAGCTTCTTTATTACCTAGACGAGAGATGTGTGAGACTTTGACATTGTTGTGACTTCTTATTCTATCTTTAATGTCTTTGAGAATGTGGCCATAACAGGCTAAGTCTTCATCTGCAGAGTTTATGTTGGAGATGAGCGACAAATTGTCACCTTCGAGCAATATATTAAACCAGCCCTTTCGAGCGGCTAGTTCGATTGCTTCCCGGGCTATAAGAAGTTAAGCAAGGTTAGGACTCGAGAAGCCCCACACAAGAGATGTCTCCCAAGCATTGCACTCCCCTACTGAGTTTCTTCCAACCACGTCAATCCCTAGTTCCCCATTCTCTCACAAAACCACTCCATCAAAATTGATTTTTCATTGTGTCATTTGGTGGAGGGATCCATGCTTCTTGAGTTGGGGATGGCTGCGATAGTTCAAGGACACCGCTTGCCTCGTTGAAGGCCATATTGTAGTTGGATGCCAACCCCCAAATGTCCGATGGGCTTTTTTCAGTCCCCTCCTTGAGGATATTATTCCTATTCCTCTAAATACCCCATGACACCGTTGTCACCCTAAGTCCCAATTCAAATGCTAAAAGTTTCTTTGTTGTTTATTCTATACAGGTTAAGGCACTATCTCCCCAATTTGAAACTACCAGCCATGGCAATGTTGTGAGACACCACACTTGGTGAGCAAAAGTCCATTCAACAAGAACATGACTAGAATCTTCATTTTCAGACCCGCAGAAAGGGCAGAGGCTGTTAGAGTCGATGTGCCGACTTCAAGTTTGTAGCTATTGGTAAAATGTCTCGATACAGCCTCCAAATGAGCAATCTAATCTTAAGGGAAGTGTTTAGTGTCCGGATTCTCATCCAGCTGCTGGGACTAGACAATGGTGATGGGGAGGAACCCATTAGTCTTGACATAAAAAAAACAAAAGGTGATAGGTTGATTTCACTTGGAATTTCCCACTTTTTGAAGGCCCCAAAACATTTTATCCGACGAATGACCGCGGCTCAGTGGTATGTTCAAAATTTCCTGGGTATCATCTTCCAAAAACAAGTCTGCCATAAGTTCCCTGTCGTACTGATTCAAGTTGGGCTGAATGAGGTCAGCCACCTTCTCTAGATGCTGGCTTGTACGTTGACGGTCGGGTTGGCCACGGATCATCCCATATATGGATTTGCACTAGACAGTAAGTTACCCGACCGTGCTTCAATTTTTTTTCCACACTTTATCCCGAATCCCAATGAGTTCCTCTCTTTCATTGTCCCCACTACAGAAGGCAAATCCAAATAGAGGTCGTGGCTAGGAACCTCATGGACACCAAGTCCATTGACAAAAGCCGTTCTTGAATCCTTAGGAATATTTTGGCTAAAGACAACAAATGATTTTTTGTGGTTGATTTCTGTAGCCAGTTTAACACTTCTGCACAAAAAAGAAACAAATATAGTGATAGGGGTTCGCCTTCGTTGATCCTCCTTTGAGGAGCTTTGAGGAGCAAGGTCACCAACTTGAGATCCATTTACAACTAAAGAGAACACAGAGGTGGTGACACAAGACATAGTAATTTCGAAAAAAGAGGGGGGAAAACCAAGTTTTAGCATTAGCAACCGTAGGAAAGGCCATTCCACCTTGTTGTAGGCCTTGCTCATGTTGAGCTTTAGCGCCATAAAACCAACCTTTCTTGAAGACTTAATTTTCAAAAAATTATTTATTTTTAAAGCCACTAACACATTATTAGAGATTAACTAGAAAGGGACAAAAGCAAACTGGCTCCGCGATATAATTTGGGTAGCAATGGTTTTATTATGTTTGCTACACATTTAGAAACAAGCTTGTATAGATCGTTACATAAACTGATTGAGTGAAATTGAGAAGCTAGCATGTTCCGAAAATTTTATTTTGGGGATTAACACAGTATAGGTGTAATTAATATCATGAAAATCACCAAGACCATTTAGATAATTGAAAACACAAGAAATAATATCATAGCCAATGATATTCCAAAATTTGTGAAAGAAAAGCAGGGGCATACCATCCAGGCCAGGGGCCCGAGTTACTTCCTTTGCCACAAAAGGTCACAATAAGTCCTGTTACTTGTCCTCATCCACTCGTGGTTCAAGGAAAAATTAGATGAACTTAACTAATTATAAAATATGGGAGAAAATATATATTGTCCTGGTAAGAATTAATGCTTTGTAAGAATAAAAATATGAATGTGATATTAATTAATGGCTTGAATGGCTAGGTTTAATATATATATGTCTATATATAGATACAATGATTTGAAAAATATATGATTTACTATAATGATAATAACTACTCAGGGGATTTATATATAAAATTAGAAAGTGAGATACGAAAACCCAAATAATAAGACATGATGCTTTTAAAATGAAGAATGGTACAAAATGTATATAATACATTCAATCATGACAATTAACTACTTATCAAAATAAAATGACTTGCTACATTAAGATGTACGTATTAGGAAAAAAAATTGTACATAAAATTTATATGTTATTCTTAAAACTTATGAGGTCATCCTCAATGCCTTTTCATAAATTGAGTATATGATTTTGATACACACTCATAACTAAAAGATTATTGTTAAAAAATGATATGATATATAATTCAACAAAGGATAAAATAATAAAACTATATGTCTAGGGACATGTGTATTTTAAATATTTTTTACAAATATAAAGCATAAATGATATAATGCAAATAAGGATTTTAAAGAATAAAGATATATTAATGACTTTTATGGAGAGAGGTGAAATATGGAAGCAATAATTAAAAAAAATTGTAAATTATAAAACATAAATAAATTCTAAATATGAAAATATGTTTATATGTCGAAAAGGGATAAAACTAACATGTCCACCTCAATGCAATATAAACAACATACCTAAAATAGGCTCACCAAACCATTTTATTTTATATAAATATATATTAGATATAAATACTATATAATGTATAGGAACAATAAATAAGAGTTGATTAAGAAAAAGTAGTCAAGATAAAAGATAATTGTAATGCGAGGATATTGAATAACAAAAATGGATTATATATGAATTTTAGGAGACTTATTTACGCACGTGGTTGAATTTGGTTGATCAAAATATGAAAATAATAATTTATAACATTATGTGTGAAAAGACTGAACAATTATCAAGGACAACATTACTAAAATTAATACATAACTTGCCATATTGAGAAACTTATATGTGTACATTATATACACACACACACACACAAAATCTAAAACTTTGGCTAACTGGTAAAGTGTTAATAGTTACAAAAACTAATCAATAAATTAGTTATAAATTATTTCTAACAAAATAATTAAGTATAAGGAGTAATTTAAGGGGTTAGAGATATAATATATTACAAAAATAATGGTATTAGATAATCTTAATTATAGATATAATCTTACTAAAGAGTGAAAATGTAAATATGCAAAATGTCTTATATTGCAAAATAATAAAAGGACAACTTGTCTATCTCATTGTCCACATAAGCAAGAGATGGACATATAAGGTCAAGATCATTAAAAAAATATATACACTAGTATTTAGCCCAAATAGATATCTTTATATATATGTTTTCATCAATTTCTACTATAAAAAATAATTTAAAAAAATAAATGACCTTTTTTATTCATAAATCGATAACTAACTATATTTAAAAAAATTGTATGATAATAGAATATATCTAATCTTGATGTTAATTTTGGTATACTAAGGCAATGAAGTTTTTAAAAGTTTATGTAGAATTAAAACTTTTATTTATTATTAATGTAAATAATAAATATTGTAAATAAAATATTAATTTTTTATTTTATTTGAATTAAATTTTTACCCATCTTATGTTAAATACTTATTTAAACTAGTACGAAGTACAAATATACTTATTTAAACTAGCATTTGTCCCAGCCTTATTACAAAAAATAATATTATTATTTATGTCTTATTATAAAGTTTTAAAAGATAAATTGATCATAAAATGAATTGACAATTTTTTTTTTTGTTGAACTTAAAATTTCATCCACAAACTACAACAAAATATATAATTGATAAATAAATACATTGAAAATGCAATCAATAACAGGATATGTTTAATTTTCATGTTAATTATGATGTAATTAGAACATGAGGATATATTTAAAAAATATTATGTAAAACCAAGAGATGAATAATTATAACAATTTAAAGTGAATGATAAATTTTCTAAATAGGACATTATAAATAAAAAAATAAGTTTTTTGTTTTAATTTGAATTATTATATAAACTATCTTATTTTAGATTATAATTGTTAGATTCTTTTAAATAATCATGAATAACCATAAACTTACACAAAATCAAATTAAAAACTACTATAAATCTTGTGAATTGGATACTATAATTTTGTCATTTTTTTTCAATTTTATCCAGAAATAATTCTATATTAAGATAATTATAAATATCGTACCATAAATATTGGAATCCAAAACTACTTTAGCCAAAAAAGAATCCTAAACCACTACAAATATTATAATTAGGACACTATGATTTGTCATTTTATTTTATTTTATTTTTTATAAAAACATTATATAGAAATAAATGATAGGTAAATTCAGTATTTCAATACTAAAGAGAATGATAAATATTAGAAACAAGACCACTATAAATATAAATTAATTTCATCCTTTAATTTGAATGAAAATATAACATGTTTTATTCTAGAATTTCAATAAATATTGAATTCTTTTAGATAACTATTACTAACCATATACACAAACAAATAAAATGAAAATTATTATAATTTTGTATGTGCAAAAATAGAGCATATTGGATGGTCTCAAGGTTTTTAAAATATTATATGCTAAACTAATCAAAAAAAGAAGATAAAAATTATTTATAGGATATTTTTAGATATTGATATAATATATAAGCTAAGAAAAATATTTCACAAAGAAAAAAGTATTAAAAATTATGGTTAATTACATCTACTACCTCTCTAAAGATACAAAACTATAGTTGATCCCCCAAAATTTTTTAATATTACCAACCCATACCCTGAGGAATTCCAATATTACAAATACCCCCTGAACAGCCTATTGCGGGTCATTTTTTCATGAACTTTTGGTTTACCCGTAATTTTTAACTTGGAATAATTACATCTACTACCCGTTTGGAAGATTGAAAACTACAATTCATCCCCAAAAATTTTTAATATTTTCAAGACATATCCTGAGGAATTTAAAAATTACCAATACCCCCCTGAGCAGCCGAATTTCGGTCGTTTTTTTATGAACTTTCAGTCTTACCCCTAATTTTTAACTTTGAAAAAATAAAAAAATAAACTAAAAAATAAATGCTTGTGAAGACCAACATAACCTACGACAATTGAACTGTCACGATCTCAACTTTTCGATAACGCTCGAGTCAACACCATCAAACTCCGTTTGATCGGCGGTCAAAAAGAGTCAAATTTCATGTTTTATGCGAAGTTTGCCAAAATTTGGCAAATTTCATAGCATCGTGGGGTGCCTGCCGCGAGTTTTCCATATCTACTAAAGTTAACTCATTTAGCCGCCGGTCAACCTCCTTTCCATGGTTGTTGTCTCCGTCGATCTACCCAGCGCCGATGACCAACCGACCAGCGCTTACACCAATGGACTCGCCTCACAACACTCGCTCTGATTCCTATATCTATTACTGATGTTGGAGTCTCATCAAAAAACCCACCCCTTTCTTCTCCCAAAATTGCATATGACCCCCCCCCTTCTTTTCTCTCCCCGTTTCTTCTCCTCGGTGGCCACACTCTCCGCCGACAACCGATTTTCTCACCACCACGAACCACACTTCCACCACCATCACAGCTACCTCTAAGCACCATCAATCTATTGCATGTTCAAGGTACACTGTGTTTTTGAAAAGAAGAGGTTGTCCCTTATTTGTACACTGTATATTTATTTATATATATATGAAATTTTTAAATATTTAAATATGTATATTTTAATTTAAGAATTTATGTCTAGGGATAATTATATTTACTATCCCTCCGAAGATTGAAAACTAAAATTGGTCCCCCAAAATTTTTCAATATTACCAAGACATATCCTGAGAAATTTAAAAATTTTCAATACCACCCCTACAATTTAGTTATATTACGAAGGGCATGCATGGAAAAAATGTATGAAAATTAGAGTAAGGGTATATTTGGGTTTTCATTAAGAATTTTGCTGACATCAGTTGTTTTTGACCGGCAACTGGCTACCAAGGGGGTATTTGTAATTTTGGAATTTCTCAGGGTATGAGTTGGTAATATTGAAAATTTTTGGGAGACCAACTATGGTTTCGTATCTTTAGAGGGTAGTAGATGCAATCAACCCTAAAAGTTATTTTCAAACATATGTGTATTTTAAATATATTTTCACAAATATATAAAATGAGATATTTAAAATAGAGGATCCCTATAAATAAAAATGAATTAGTTAATATTATATGGAGAGAGAAAGAAAAACAATTGAAATATGGAAAGCAATAATTAAGAAATTGTAACCTATGAAACTTAAATGAGACCAAATATGGAAATATCTTATGTTGTCAAAATGAATAAAACTAACTTATCCACACCAATTCCGCATAAGCAAAATATCAAAATAGGGACACCACACCATTTTACTTTATATATGGTAGTATTTACCCGTGCGTGGCATAGGGAATCAATTTTTATTTTATAAAATAAATTTACAAATATAATATTTTTAGTCTAATTTTGATATGATTGGAAAAATATATATTTAAGTTCCTCTTAAATTTTAAAGAGTTAGCTCTTGTTGGATGAAATCATAAATATTTAGTAAGAACAAATACAATTTTAGAAATTGCTCTTTGATATATTAACACTTGTAAGTACGATCCAATCATTTAGAAATTTGCATAACTATTTACATAATTTATTATAGTTTTTGGCAATAGAATAGGGTTAGGAAGTTACATAATTAATTTAAATTATTTTTTGACTTATAATTATCATTTATGTTTAAAGTTAAATAATATATTAAATTTATGGGGATATATTGGGATTGAAAAAATTAAACAAAACTATTCCAACTTGGATAAAAAAAATTTCAGTAATTTTAGGTCTAAAAGAAGTTGACTATATAGATGCAATGTGCATTAGGAGATATCAGAAAAGTATAACAATTAACTATTACTTAATGCATGTAAATTCATCATCACTTCAATCTAATTCAAATTAATCAACAAAAATAAAAAAAGAAGAAAATTTCTATTTAACAACTCTCTATGGTTCGGTAATATATATTTATTCACGTCAAATGTTTTAATACATAAAGGAATATAATAAAAGAAGCACATCTTGTTACATAACTACATAATCGAGTTGAAAAAAAAAATAATAGTCTAAATGTTGCAGACACCAAATGCATTTGATGTCGGTAATTACATACTAAGAAGATGAATACAAAATTATTAATTGATCTTCAAAGTAAGTTGCTCCTATCATGAAATAATATGAATACGAAAAAGAAAAATAACAAACTTTAGCATTAGAGAAAGAAAAACTAAGAGAAATGGATATTATGGTCATAGGGAATTGATGTTGGAGCTCTCCAAAATTTTATATTGGCACTCCAATTCATATCTTAACTTTTTGATGTGATCAAAATATCCTTTCAACATTTTAATGATTTTTTAAATTGATGCACTGGACAAAAATGGTCTAATTCACTTTATTTCAAGATTTTTAACTGTCTCAAGAATTTCAATTCATGCTTGTAAATTTCATTAGTTACGCAAGGCAAAAGGACAAAAATGAAGAATCAAAGTTGATGTTAGAATTTTTTCCATACAGTTTTAATCTTTTGGCTTGAAGGATACACACACACACACACACACACACACACATATTTGATATTGTTGTAGTGTTCATATGTTTCACCGCCAAAAGATGTAAATAAAATAAAATAACAGATTAATATTATAGTGGAATGTATATTAGTGGGCATTTTAGTCATTGTTTTTAATAAGAAGATGTTAATTGAGCTCCAATATCAAATGTTGGAGTGCCAATATCGTCACCCATGATAATATTGCGGCATATATTATATTTTTTGCAGCAAGGAGAAAGATGAAAATTTTCAAAATCAACTTCCACGCACATTAATAATTTCTCAAAATGTGAATTGGAGTATAACGATCAAATATCACCCAATGCCTCTGAATACATCTCTGGTTGAAATCAAAGAAAAGCATAATTATGATAAATCAAGCTTAGGTGTAGTGGGAAGATTATGTGAGGTGTTATGAAGGTAAAAGTTTTAGAATATATAGACTTAAAAGGGAATGTTTTTTGATGAAAAATTAGGAAAGTAATCAAAGAAAAAGCAATTATAGGAATAACATAAGTAATTGATATCGATTTTGAGAGAATGATTGGCTTAGTTATTGTGCCACCTAAAATAAAAAAAAAAAAAAAAAAAGCTTATATACCAAATTTAAGGAAAAATTAGATGAAGTTAAAATAATTATGGAATAGGGGACAAATTATGGATTTTCTTGGTAAGAATTAGTGAATTGTAAGAATAAAAATATGAATGTGATATTAATTAGTAGCTTGAATGGCTACATTTCATGTATATATTTTTATAAATACAATGACTCGAGAAATTTATAATTTACTATAATGATAATATATTTATATAAAAAAAATTAGTTTTTTAACCCATGCATTGCACGTAAAGATAATTGCAAATTAAAAAATAGCATTTGAATTTAAAATATAGCATAGATAATAAGTTTCTTCAACAAATATTACAAATGCAAAATGATTAACAAAAAAAAATGATTGAATACAATTTAATTATTGAAATAATAAAAACATAAGAATTTAATTCATCAAAAACACAATTTAATTAACTCATGCTCTGCACATACGAATTTTTTTTCCATTATAAGAATAAAGTATCAAATAAATGGATATCAACTTCATTTATTATAAGAATTATAAAATGACAAAAATATATGTGTAAAAAAACTGTGAACAAGTTTTAATTGAAAAGGTGTACTTATGGACATTAAAATAAACATAAAAGAATATAAACCATGAAAATAAATAGCAAATAATAGTTCATAGCTTCATTTTTAACAAAGTGTTGATGGGTGTCAAATCCACCAAAAATAAATCCTACTCCTCTAACTACAAAATTAACTTGTAGATAGGGTGAGAAGGGTCGATCCCAGAGAGAATAATTTATCGACCACTTTCTAAGATAACCAAGCGTCAAAAAAGAAAGTAAAACAAAGGGGTTTTGAATGACAAGTTAATAAAAGCAAGAAAGAAACCAAAAGAAAATCTATAAGAATAAAGACTCAGTCAATGGTAACTTCACACAATGTTTTCATCGATTGATCATTGATTCAAAAATAGCTTTTAATTTATGCAATAGATTGGTTATAGCCTTCAGAGAACTCATCCAACCTAATATTTCCTTAATAATAGACTAGACAGCCCAAAAAGCTCTATGCCCATCTCCTACTTCTTCAAACTCCATATTGCATTGCTTAACAGCCCCAACTCAACGGGGAGATGGCATGGTTTCCCATACACAAGTCGGTAAGGAGACATTCCTATAGGGGTCTTGTATGCCGTCCTATAAGCCAAAAGTGCATCCTCCAACTTAACACTCCAATCTTTTCGACTGGGATTGACTACATTTTCTAGAATTGACTTAATTTCCCTATTGGATACCTCGGCTTGCCGCTCGTTTGGGGGTGGTAAGCTGTAGAAATCTTGTGTGTGACACCATACTTCTTAAAAAGAGATTCCACCAAATGGTTGCAAAAGTGTGTACCACGATCACTAATAATTGCGCGAGGTACCCCAAACCTAGAAAATATATGAGACTTCACAAAATTCACCACAACTTTAGAATCGTTAGTACGAGAGGCCTTGGCCTTCATCCATTTAGACACATAATCCACTGCTCGCGAAATATAAGAATGACCAAAAGATGAAGAAAACGGGCCCATGAAATGAATCCCCCAAACATCGAAAATTTCGCGAATAAGAATAGGATTTAGGGGCATTTGATCCCTACGCCCTAGATTCCCTATTTTTTGGCAATTCTCGCATGATTTACAACACAAATATGCATCGTGAAACAAGGTGGGCCAATAAAAACCACATTCCAAAACTTTATGAGTCGTTCGCTTGGGTCCAAAATGACCTCCACATGCATGAGAATAACAAAAATTAAGGATCAAATGGATACACCTTCAGGGATGCAACGCCGAATGATTTGATCGGTGCAATACCTCCACAGATAAGGATCATCCCAAGTGTAGTGCTTCGACTTTTTTTTAATTTTATCTTTCTCATGTCGAGGTAAATCCTTTGGCAAAGTTCCTGTAGCCAAAAAATTAACAATATCAGCGTACCAAGGAGTTTTGTCTACAATAGAAAAAAGATGCTCATCTGGAAATTTATCTTTAATGGGATACGAATCTGGGATCAAGGGGAGGCGACTCAAATGGTCAGCAACTAGATTTTCGATCCCTTCTTGTCTTTAATTTCGATGTCAAACTCTTGTAAGAGTAAGATCCATCGAATTAGCCTGGGCTTTGCTTCCTTCTTTTTGAGTAGGAACTTGAGAGCTGCATGATCAAAAAATACAATCAATTTAGTGCCAAGCAAGTAGGAACAAAATTTATCTAGAGCAAAAACAATAGAAAAAACCTCTTTTTCCGTCGTGGAGTAATTTCACTGGGCACTATCAGGCGTTTTGGAGGCGTAATAGATGACATGAAATTTTTTGTCAAGTCTCTCTCCTAACACCGCACCCACCACGAAGTTACTAGCGTCACACATGATCTCGAAATAGTGGTTCCAATTGGGGGGCTGTATGATAGGTGCTGACACAAGCATCTCCTTGAGTTTGTCGAAAGCATTCTTGCATTCCTCGCCGAATTTAAACGGGACATCTTTTTGCAGGAGTTTACAAAGAGGTTGGGTGATCTTGGCAAAGTTTTTGATGAACCTCCTATAGAAACCTACATGGCCAAGGAAAGAACGAATCTCCCGCACACTCGTGGGGTAAGGCAAGGATTGAATAATATCGATTTTTGCCTTATCTACTTCAATCCCTTTAGATGAAACAATATGTCCTAAGATGAAACCTTGATCAACCATAAATTGACACTTTTCATAATTTAGAACAAGGTTTGTCTCCAAGCATCTTTTAAGCACTTTTTCCAAATTAGTTAAACAAGAATCAAAAGAGTCTCCGTAAATAGTAAAATCATCCATAAAGACCTCTATGATATTTTCAACATAATCGGAAAATATGTTTACCATGCACCGTTGAAAAGTGAGCGGGGCATTGCAAAGGCCAAAAGGCATCCTCCTAAAAGTGAAAGTACCGAAAGGGCAAGTGAAGGTCAATTTCTCTTGGTCCTCGAGTGCAACTGGTATTTGATGAAAACCTGAATATCCATCAAGACAACAATAATGAGTTTTGCCAGCAAGGCGTTCAAGCATTTGATCAATGAAAAGGAGAGGAAAGTGGTCCTTGCTAGTAAAAGAATTTAAAATGCGATAATCCATACAAACCCTCCACCCGTTTTGGACGCGGGTGGGCACCAACTCATCTTGGGTGTTTTCTATCACTATAATACCTGTCTTCTTAGGGACTACTTGGAAAGGGCTTACCCAATTACTATCCGAAATTAGATAGATTATATTGGCATCAAGGAGTTTGAGGATCACTTTTTTTACCACTTCCATTATGGGTAGGTTCAAGCGGCATTGTGCTTGTCGACGAGGCTTGCCATCCTCCTCAAGTAAGATACGATGCATGCATACCATTGGACTTATCCCCTTGATGTCAGCTATGGTCCAACCAATGACCTCCTTGTGCTTCTTGAGCACCTTGATCAATTATTTCTCCTCTGAGACACCAAGCTTGGTTGAGATGATAACAGAAAGTGTCTCTTCATCACCCAAGAAAGCATATGTCAAATGGGAAGGCAATGGTTTGAGCTCCAATGGAGGGGACTGCAAAATTGAAGGAAGGAGTTTTGTGTGAGACATGGGTAAATCAATTGTGGAAGTATTGTACCTTAAGCTTTGAAGAGATTCCAATTCATAAACCGCATCTTGGAGTTCTTCGTGCACAAGAACTTTTTCTTCAAATTTTTGTAGTCCTTTTGGCTCAAGGCTTTGAACCAAAGCAATCTCCAATTTGTCCTCTTTAGCAAACTCCATGTTTTTCTGGGTCAAAGATGTGATCATATCTAGTTTACAAACAGAAGACACATCGTCAGGATATTTCATAGCATCATAAACATTGAACTTGATCACTTTGCCATCAAATTCCATTGTGAGTGTGCCATCATGAACATCAATTTTAGTTCTAGCAGTGCTTAGAAAAGGTCTTCCTAGAAGAATATCTGATGAGTTGGAAGATTTATCATCTTCCATGTCCAAAACAAAAAAATCAACAGGAAAAACCAATTCATCAACTTGCACTAAAACATCCTCGAGTACACCTTCCAGATAGACTGTAGATCTATCCGCAAGTTGAATGACTACACTCGTCTCTTTTAAAGGACCTGCATTCAAAGTAGAATAGATGGACATAGGCATTACGTTTATAGACACATGGCTCTTTTAATACGAATATTACCTATTTTACAAGAAATAGCAAACATACCTCGATCCTTGCACTTAGGTGGAATTTTCCTTTGAAGCACCGTAGAAATATTCTCATTAACATTTACCTTATGATAGCCACTGAACTTGGTCTTATTTGTGCACAACTCCTTGAGAAGCTTAGCATAGCGTGGTATTTGTTTGATAGCATCAAGTAAGGGAATATTTACCTCAACTTTCCGGAATGTCTCAAGAATCTCTTTTTCCTCTGAATCCTTCTTGGATTTAGCAAACCTTTTGGGAAAAGGCGGTGTAATGACCGAAGGAGTGGGCTGCTCTTTTTTGTTCCTTTGCAACATCCTTTTCATGCTCTTCCTCCTTGTGCCCTCGATTGGTTGGTTGGTTGGACATCGCTCAATTCCTTTCCACTTCTCAAGGTAATTGCGTTGACATCATGTTTTGGATTAATCACAGTTTGAGATGGCAACTTTCCTTGGGACTCAAACTTGCTAAAAGATGAGGTTAGATGGCTGATTTAATTGGTCCTCTATTTTTTGCATGTTAGCCCTTGTCTCCTGTTGAAATTGCAGCTGGTTAGTGGCTAAAGATTTGACCATGTCCTCAAGAGACATATCTGATTTTGTTGGTTGAGGTGGAGTAATTGGAGGTCTTGCTTGGAATTGTTGAGCATTTTAAGGACATCTGCCATAACTAAAATTAGGGTGATCTCTCCATCCAAGATTGTAGGTATTAGAGTATGGATCATATTTCCTTTGTGGAGCTCCTGGGAATCCTCTCATAGCATTGGCTTGTTCTTGGTTGTCCTCTTGAAGTGTTGGGCACATGTCAGTGTGGCGCAAATTCCACATGCTTTTGCTTGCGAAGCACCTCCTACAAAGTTTTGAACTAACAAGGCCAAATGGTTTATTTTATCCTCAAAGGAAGAAGAACTTACCTCATTAACTCGTCGTGACAGCTCTTGTCGCATTCTGAATTGTTGAGAATTATCTGCCATAGTAGAAATTATATATATAGCTTCCTCGGAGGTTTTGTTCACTAGTGCTTCTCCACTGGTTGTGTCAATCATACGTCGCTCTATGGGTATCAAACCTTCATAAAAGTATTGAGTGAGTGTTTGTTCTGATATCCCATGTTGGGGGCAGCTAGAGCATAACCTCTTGAAATGCTCCCAATATTCATGAAGTGTCTCGGTGTTTGTTTGGCAAATTCCACTAATATCCCTTCGAATGACAGCAAAACGAGATGCGGGAAAAAATTTGTTTAAGAATGCTTGTTACATGTCACCCCATGAATCTATAGATCCCGATGGAAGGTAAAACAACCAATCTTTTGCATAGTCGAATACGGAGAAGGAGAATGCCCTTAACTTAATATGGTCCTCGTCTACATCTTGTGGTTTCATGGAAGAGCAAACCACATGGAACTCTTTGGGATGCTTGTGGGGATCTTCATTTTCCAAACCTCTAAACTTGGGTAAAAGATGAATCAATCTCTTCTTCAGCTCTAGTGATGCCTCCAAGTTAGGGTAGGTTATACAAAGAGGTTGTTGAGCTATGGGTAGTGCGGCTAATTGGCGCAGGGTTTGTTGTGGTTGTGCCATCTCTTCGATTTTTAGGTCGAACTTTGAAGAAGAATCTGAAACGGGGGGAGTGGTAGAGGAAGATTCGCCTTGGGTTAGCTTTTTCAACTTGGTTTCCTTCCTCAATCTACGAGCTGTCTTTTCAATTTTTGAATCGTATTGAAGTTCGCCCGTATTAGTATTCTCGGTCATCCAAGAAAATAAATCAAATTAGTAAATTCCCCGGCAACGGTGCCAAAATTTGATGGGTGTCTAATCCACAAAAAATAAATCATACTCCTCTAACTACAAAATTAACTTGTAGATAGGGTGAGAAGGGTCGATTCCATAGGGAATAACTTATCGACCACTTTCTAAGATAATCAAGCGTCAAAAAAAGAAAGTAAAACAAGGGGGTTTTGAATGACAAGTTAATAAAAGCAAGAAAGAAAGCAAAAGGAAATCTATGAGAATAAAGACTCAGTCAAGAGTAATTCTTTGCACAACATTTTCATGGATTGATAATTGATTCAAAAATAGCTTTTAATTTATGCAATAGATTCATTAGAGCCTTCAGAGAAGTCGTCCAACCTAATCTTTCCTTAATAATGGACTAGACACGCGAACGCTATGAATAATCTCTAATTAACGAATAACCTTAGTCAAACGATAGGATTTAACCCGTTAACAGCATTAAAAACTAGAAAGACCTAAATCCTAGCCAACAAACCTACAAACATGGTTGATCGAAACTAGATTGTGTATTTTCTATAGTATAACGAATTATACCATTTTCCACTTGTGTTGATTCAATCGAACAATTACGGATTTGATCTTATCAACTAGAACTTTGAAGTTAAATTAATTGAACAACCGGCCGAAATTGCACAACTAACAAAACAACAATAAGAGATGAAGTTTTTCCAAAAAGCACAAGAAAATACGCAAATACTGCTTAAAATTAAAAGACAAACAAATCAATTAGATCTCACAATCCTAGAAAAAAACGTTGGCTTGAATTACTCCTTAACTGAATGAAGTAGTTTAGCCACGTATGGCCATAAAAACAATTGAGATAAAACTATAAAAGTTGGAAATTCTAAAGAGAAAAACTAAGAACTAGAACAAAAGATTTAAAACCAAGATGTCTAGACAATACGATACAATCGAGTATATATAGGGTTCAAACCCTAGATCAAATTCTTAATAGGGCTAGGATAATTTTTTAGCAAATTCTAAGAGTCGTAGGCAAGTAGGGAATTTATTTCTAAGTCGAACTCTTGCCAAATCAAGATTCTCCTTTTCCATTCCCGTGTAGAAATTTCAGCCCATAAGGCATGAGCACGCCTTGTGCGACGAACATGATTATTTCCAACTTTAGCCCTCCATCTTCCTTGTATGACATCCTTCTACACTTTTTACGATCTTTTGGCTCATTTTTTAGTTCTTTTTCATCAATTTTTACTTATGGTAAGTAAGAATTAACTTTTGTGAAATTTTAACCAATTTAAGATCCAAAGTTAATCAAAATAACCATAATTGAGGCCTAAAATTAGGTAAAAATAACATACTATCAGTGTTTCAAAAGGAGTTTATTACAATACATACTCTTGTAGTTTTAAATCACATTTTGAGAATAGATTTTGTAGAATTTTTTTTAGCATATATAACTTATTATTAACTTTAACCCATTTGTAATAATGTAGGAGGAATGCCTTTTACATCATAAATATTATAATTTTTTATATAATTTATATATGACTAAATAAAAGTACACTAATATCGTTGGGAATATATTATTATGCATTCACTTTTAGAAATAAGGATACCCTATCTCTAGAGGTATTTTAACAACTTCATAAACAACGACAACAACAACAACTATCTATTAATACACCAAATTTAAGGGAAAATTACATGAAGTTAACTAATTATGGAATATGGGACAAATTATAGATTGTCATGGTAAGAATTACACATTCGAATAATAAAAACATGAATATGATATTAATTAGTGGCTTGAGTGGCTAGATTCCGTGTATATATGTCAATCTATAAATACAATGACTGGAGAAATTTATGATTTATTAGAATGATAATAAGGGGATTTTTATGTATAATTAGAAAGTCAAATATGAAAATTCAAATAATAAGACATGATTATCATAAAATGAAAAATGGTACAAATCTATATAATACATTCAATCATGTCAATTAACTGCTTATCAAAATGAAATCACTTGCTAAATTAAGTTGTATTAGACAATGGTATTAGATAATTTTAATGTGAATTAGATCATTTTAATTATGAAAAGATTTTAATGTGAACCAGAAGTTAAAAAATGTAAATATGGAAAATATCTTATATGGAAAAATAATAAAATGACAACTTGTACAACTCATTGTCCACATAAGCAAGAGATAGACACAAAAGTTGGACATCATTTTAAATACATACATACATATATATATATATATATATATAAGATTAGATTAGATTGGTTATATGTTTTATGGTTTATATAATAGATGTTCAGTGCGGTGCACTAGACATAAACTATTTTATTATATTATTTTAATTTTAGTTTAATTACTTTGACATAAAAAAATATTTTATAAAATATTCTTAGGTGAAAAGCTTATACTTAACTACTAAAATAAAATTTCAGCACAAATTTAATTTTTTTTTTTGATAAAAGAATTAAAGATTTTGTTGATAAAGAATTGTTTATATATGTGTATGTGTGTGTCTATATATAGACATATATAAGTTTAAGTTTTATAGAATTTTTTTAGAATGCCAAAACATAATAAATAGGTAAGAAAATAAATTTTTATGTCGTGTTTTTGATAATATAATGCAATTTCATTACACTATAAAATATGTATAAAATATTTTATTAAATATATTTTATTGAATTGTTGAATACAAATATGAGCTCAAAACTTTATATATACTAAAAAAACTAGAATATTTACATTTACGTACTATAGAATTGAAAATATTAATAATAAATATTATATATGCATACAATATATAATATATCATTTCCATGTCACTTTACGAAATTTTCAATTTTTTATAAAAAGGGAAATGGAAAAATTAAATAAAATTTAACTAAAACTTAAAATTGAAAGAATAAGTATGCTTGGAATAAATGGGGACTAGTAAAATGAGACTTTATGAGCATAATTATTGGGAATGTTTGTTTATTTATTGAAAAGAATTCATTATAAATCCAATTATAAAATTATTTATTCGATGATTTTGGACTAAATTATTAAAATATGTTAATGAAAAAAAAATAGGATAAATTGGCCAAATGTTTTAAAGGTGTAGAGAGAAATTATCGAGAGAGAACTTAGAAAAATTGGTCAAATATTTTAAAGACTAAGAAAAATAAATTTCAAAATGTGGAAACATATCAAAATAAAGTAAAAAACCAACTTGTCCACCTCTTCTTCCACATAGGAAAGAAATGGACACACACACACACACACACACACACATATACATATATATATTAGATTAGATTAGAAAGTCAGACATGAAAAATATAAATAATAAGGCACGGTTTTGTTAAAATGAAGAGTGGTACAAAATGTACATAATACATTCGACCATGTCAATTAACTACTTATCAAATTAAAATCACCTGCTAAATTAAGATGTATTAAAAAATTATTTTATAACTTTTTTCATAAAAATTAATTTGGGGTTACTTTTATATTTATTAGAGAGAATATTAAATTTTTAAATTTTATTCTTCAAACATAGAAACTCATCTTCAATATTTTGCATAAGTCTAATCACAATAGTAGTGTCTGATTTTGATATACACACACATAAAACTAAAAAAAATATTATTAGATAATGATCTGATATATAATTTAACAAAAGTAATTCGACAAAGGAAAAAGTATTAAAAGTATATGTTCAGACATATGGGCATTTTAAATACTTTTTACAAATGTATAAAATAAATGATACATCAAAAAGAAGGATTTTTGTAATATGAAAATAATAATTTATGAAATTAAATATGAAAAGACTATGCAGATAATCAAGGATATCATTATTAAAATCAATACAAAAGTTATCATATTGAGAAATCTATATGTGTCTATATATATAATTTAAAGATTTGCGCTAATTGATAAAGAGTTAATAATATAAAAGCTAATCAATGAATATAATTATAAATTATGTTTAAGAAAATAATTAAGTATAAGAAGTGATTTAAGGAGTTAAAGATATATACTTGAAAATAATGGTATTACATAAATTTAGTTAAGGAAAGATTTTAAAGTGAATTAGAGTCTCAAAATGTAAATATAGAAAACGTCTTATATGGCAAAATAATGAAATGACAACTTATCCACTCCATTGCCCACATAAGCAAGAGATGGACACATAAGGTGAACATCATTTTAACTATAAATACTAGATTTATCTAAAAGGTATTCGAATCACATACATGATAAAATAGAATTAAATGAGACTATCCACATATGCATTTACTTAGATAGCCTCAAGGTTTCTAAATTATAAAATGTCGCCACTGATGTAATGAATGTGATCCCATAATCTAGTGATTCACACTTTTATATCCTATTTGACTCCAAAAGAAAGAACTGTCTCAAAAAATGATAGCATGTGTTCATGTTTGATAAAATGTACTTGCCTCAAAAAATCATAGTATGGAGAGGGAGAAAAAGATGTGCAAGATTTATTTTATATATACGTATTGAAATGTATTTTTCTCTTATTTTATTGATAACTAATTTCATGGAGTATGAGTGTTTTTTCCCTCCATCTTGGAGAGCATTTTCGCCCTGTGGCTACACGTGGCTGCTCGAACTTGGTCATCGGTTGTGCTTGTGATGGGTTCCCCTTAGTTCTACGATAATCGATTCCATTCCTACTAATATCCATTCTCGTTTTTTATTTCTTCTTGTCATGTCTTTCTTTGTTTCTTCAGTTCATTTGTGGTGTTTGCTTTCTATTTCTATTATCTTTCTAAGTGTATGAGTCTTCCATTTTGCAGTGGCAGGTGTGGTGGCTAGTCTGTCTCAGGATTGATCTGGGGCTATCAGGGCTAGGCATGGAGTCGGAGTTGAAGAGAATGAAAAAATCCCTTTACTTACTGAGTATAAGGATGATGGGACAATACTTTTGGCTACAGTATTCAGTGGAAAATTGGTGGATGGAGGGTTTTATATGGTGGGTCATGTTCTCCCTCAAAAAACGTATTCGTTCGATGCTTTGCTAAAGACCTTGGGCATGTCCTTGCAAACTGTGAAAGGGACATCGGTGCAGAATTTGGAGAATGGTTGCTTTCTTTTAAGATTCAATCATCACATTGATAGATGGAGGATCATGGAGAAGGGTCCGTGGGCCTCTGATAGCAACTTACTTGTCATGCGAGAGGTGGAAGAAGGAGAGGATCCAAAAACAATTGACCTGGAGCATTGTATTTTTAATGTTCGAGTCCATGATTTTCCTTGGAATATGCAAGCTAAGGATATCACGATGTACATAGTGAATCGAATGAGGGAGTTCATTGTTGTTGATCTGTGTTAGTTTTGCATAGGTCTCGAGATGCTAACGCAACAAAAATCTAAAAATTTAACACATAACTATTATGTAAAAGAACACATTCTGTTGTTATTCGGATGCGGATTTTATGCAAACTACGAACACATTTATTAAAGTTCAAATGAAACTATACCTATGAGCCTTCCGTTTGATATAGGGAATTGTCATATTCAAATACGAATTATCCTTGAGTTCCTAACTTGATCTCGATCCACCGAATTGCATCCACACTCAAATCATCATCGACCCCAATGAATTCGTGCAAATAGAAGCCCAAACGTTCTCCCTCTATAGTTAGTCCACACAAATGAATCTTCTGGGGTTTTCGATTCTAGGTTGGAATTGAATCAAAAACTATGTTAGTGTATATGAAATTGTATTTATTCTTAATCTTTAAAATAATTCCTAAACTACAGAAGTGATTTTGTCCTAGGGTTTTCCCTGTGGACTTTACGTAGCCACGCTTGGGGTTCCTTGCTACTAGCTTTTTTTTTCCTTATTAGATCTTCTTCCTTCGCTTTGTTCGTTCCTATTATGAGTAAGTTGGATTAGGACAGTGGGTTGATCATGTAGCAAACTAATGGTGGGTTCCATGGCAAGAGATCTAGAAAATTTATAGCAGAAGTTTTCACTTAGTGATGTTGAACACACCACGGTGGATCTGGATGGAGGCAAAATTGATGATCAGGCTTAATATCGAAGGTGTGTGGTGGGGCGCCTCATCAAAAATAAACCATTGAACTTGAAGGCATTCTTTAATGCCTTCTCGAGTGGTTTGCGGGTTATGAGGGGTTTAGAACTTTCAGAAGCCAACGACGGACTATTCATGTGCGAATTTGCACATGCCAAGGACAAAGAGCGGGTTCTCCGTGATGGAACATGGCACTTCAATCGCCAACTCGTCATTCTAAAGGGGATCAAGGGGTTTGAAGTTTGAACACCCCTCAAAGGTAAAACTAGACCATTGCCCGTTCTAGAGCCGCACATGTGATTTACCAATGGATCAACAGGGCGTTTTTCTGATTTTCACTTCTTAGTAGTTGAAGCTGTTGGTAGAGGTGGCGGTCTTGTGTCGATATGGAAAAAATATTTGACTATTCGTATTACCAATTATTCCTTGTGTGTATATGGATGGCTGGAAGGGCACAATAAAATTTACTCATAGCAACTTATTGCGGAACTTAGAGGGGATCTCCAATTGCCTTTTTTATACTTTCGTGACTTTAATGATCTGTTTTCGGGTGATGAGAAAATTGGTGGAGTAGAGAGGAGTCAGCCAAGTTTTGATGATTTTTGAAATGTCCTTATAGACTATAGACTAAACGATCTTGGGTTTAAGGGATACAAATTTACATGGAACAATGGCCAATCGAACGAGCATAATATTCAAGAATGCTTGGATCGGTTTCTTAGTGATCAAGGATGGCGGGGTTTGCTTCCTTACTATCGAGTTTGCCACCTACTAGGCCTAACTTCAGATCACTTGCCTATCATGTTGATGATGGAGCCAATAGCCAGTCTTGAAACGAGAAGGAGGCAGCATCCTTTTCGATTTGAGGATATGCAGACTAGAGATAGTGAGTGTAACAAAGTGGTCCGGGAAGCGTGGAAGAGTTGTGGTGGGGAGATCAACACCGCAGTCTAGGGTAACTTGGATGCATGAGCAGTCGTGCTTTGGGAAACGTAATAAACACAAGTTCGGCCATGTTGGCAGGAAACTAACAAAACGTTTTGAGCAACTGGAGCACAGCTACTATAGGATGCAAGATAAAGCAGGCATTCACAAGCTAAAATCCTTGCAACGAGAGATTGATGAGTTACTTAAACGAGAGGAGATCATGTGGCGCCAGTAGTCTCAGGCCGCGTGGTTGCGTGAGGATGATTACAATACGAAGTTTTTCCATAACAAGGCCTCTAAGTAACAGCGATGGAACATTATTGATAGACTTAAGGATGAGGTGGGGCAGTGGCATAAAGGGGACGGTGCTATTAAACAGGTTGTAACTAATTACTTCTCCACTCTGTTCACGAGCATTGATCCTATGGACTTTATAGAGGCCGAGGAGGCAATAGAAAGTATGATCCCTCCAGATATTATCACTCAGTTGGGAAGCTCGTTCACTAAGGAAGAAATAAGCTCAACACTGAAACAAATGCATCCATCGAAGTCCCTGAGCCGAGATGGCATGTCAGCCCGATTCTATCAGAAATTTTGGCATATTATGGGGGACGACGTGTTTAGGTTTGTCTTGGGCTTCCAAAATTCGGTTGCAATGCCCCCTCAAGGCAGCCATGAGGTTATTACATTGATACCGAAAGTCAAGAACCCTACCTTGATGAAGGAATTGCGCCCCATTAGCTTGTGTAACATCATCTACAAGCTCATGTCAAAGGCAATTGCCAATAGACTAAAGTTGGCTCTATTGGGACTCATCCACAGCACTTAATCTGCTTTTGTTCCAGGTTAGTTTATCATGGATAATGCAATAGTGGCCTTTGAAATATTTCACTCGATGCGAACCCAGCTCAAGGGAAAGGAGGGCTATATTGCGTTAAAGCTAGATATGAGCAGAGCATACAACAGAGTTGAGTGGGAATATGTGGTCCCATGTGATACGTAAGATGCAATTTTCCCCGCATTTTGTGAATCTACTTATGGTCTGCATGTCATCAGTGTCCTCCTTTTTAGTCAATAGTGTACCATGCGGTCTAGTCAATCCGAGTCGGGGCCTTCGGTAGGGTGACCCAATCTCACCGTATATGTTCCTGTTATGTGTTGAGGGCCTTTCGACAATGATTTGCAAGGCTTAGAGAGAGCGTCTCATCCGTGGAATCCGAGTGTGCCAGAGCAGCTACTAATAACAGCCTAGTGTTCACAAAAGCTACTAATGCTGAGGGTTTACAAATAAAGGTGATCTTGCAGTCTTATGAAGCGATGTCAGGGCAAGTGGTCAACTTCGAGAAATCTAAAATATCTTTTACCAGTGTCGTGCTAACGGAGTCGAGGGAGATGTTAAAAATCACCCTTTAGGTTCAAGAGGTTAGTCAGCTCCCGAAATATGTCAGACTTCCAACGCTAGTAAAGAGGTCAAAGAGACAGATTTTCGGGTTCCTTCGAGAATGACTTTGACTAAAGCTAAAGGGATGGAAAGGAAAATTGTTGTCTACTGCAGGGTAGGAGGTTTTGATCAAAGCTATTGCTCAAGCCATACCCCAACATGTGATGAGTGTTTTTTCCCCCCAATCACCTTGTGTACAGACTTTGAGAGCCTAAAACAAGATGGGGAGGAGCCAAAATTATCTTGCTTCAAAAACATGACCATCAAGGCTTTAATTTTCATCATGATAGGTGGCTACTTAACATGAGTGCTCGGCCATGATTTTAAAACCAAACTCGGAACCCTCCTAGTGTTCGCAGCCGAGAAAGAAAAAGAAATTTTTAGATCACTTTTCTTAAAAATTAGGCGGCATGCGTGTGATATATATATATATATATATATATATATTATAATCTATTTCCAACTCTTTGCAGATAGACCCTCACTAGATTTCTACTTTAACTAGAATAAGAAAAATATTCTTATCGTAATCATAAATCAATCAAAACTCTATTTAAATAGTTTAATCAATTAATTCTAAATTAGTTGATTTCTCCATCAATTTCAAGAGATTGATTTTATCCACCAAATTAATTAATGAGCTTGGACCTTGAGCCCCAATTCAATTAGCACTTTAACTTTATTCAATTAATTAACTATTTAATTTAATTGAGCTCATCAATTAACTTAATGTATTCTATTGATTAAATGATATACAACAAATTAATGTATTGGGCCCTCAAGCCCAATTAAATTAGTTCTTTAATTTAATTAAATTAAATCAACATATTGATTCAATTAAATTCATCAATTAATTAATTAATTTAATCAATCGAATATATTGCATCTCAAATGATTAAATCAATTCTTTGATCTAATCCAATTAAATGAGCTTTTTAATTTAATTGCTTGATTTGGTTAAATTAAATTAACTGCTTAAAGTAACCCCTTTTTTATTCTCTCTATTTTTTTTAGCCACAGATTTTTTTTAAAAAGTTTTTTAATTTTTTTTTTTTGCCATGGCTAATTTTGGCCACAGAATTTTTTTTCCTTGGCTAATCCATGGCTAAACTGTCTTTTTCTAGTAGTGATTGTTCATAAGCTTATAACTTTAAACCTTGTTTTACTTGTCATATATTTGATAGCACAAATTGTATCTACTTTTGGAAAGTGAGATACCAACATATGTATTTGTATTTCATTATGTATTATTTTATAAAATGTCAATGCTAGTTTATAAAAACAAATCTATGGCTTAGTAGCATACTCGAATATACCAGGGGTATATGTAATTTTCAAATTCGTTAAGGTATGAGTTCGTAATATTGAAACTTTTGGGGGGACCAATTGTAATTTTGAAACTTCAAAAGAGTAGTAGATCTAATTATCCCTTTTTTATAACCAAAAAGAGTAAAAGGGTAACTTTGTCTTTATACTCTTCAGGTTTTTTAGGTTATTTTATAATTTTTTTTTTAAATTATAAAATGCAGGGGTAGAATCGAAAGTTTAGGAAAACATTATCGAGAACCGGCTAACCAGGGGGTATATGTAATTTTCAAATTCGTTAAGGAATGTGTTGGTAATACTAAAAAATTTTCGGTAATGAATTGTAGTTTAGAAACTTCATAGGGTTAGTAGATGTAATTATCCATATATATATATATATATATATATATATAAACATACACACTTGAAAATTTATTAAACTCTATTCTTATTATTTTTTTTAAGGGTAAATTACACTTATCACCCCTGAGGTACAGTGAAATTACAAAAAATACCCCCACGTATGGGAAATTACCACTACCCCTTAATTTGAGAAAGAGGGTCAATGTTAAGTCTTAACATAATCGAGAAAAGATCATTTTTGCCCTTACTCGAGTTAGGACAAATACAAGTTACCACCTTCAGGTATAGTGCAATCACAAGAGACACCCCCACATATGGAAAATTACCATTACCTCCTAACTTGTTTGATGATCATTTTAAGTAGCGTATATTGTATGTTTTTTATAAGTAAATGCTAAGTTTTATGGCTTGAACAACAATGATACTTTTGGTG
This sequence comes from Petrea volubilis, assembly GCA_026212405.1. Taxonomy (NCBI): domain Eukaryota; kingdom Viridiplantae; phylum Streptophyta; class Magnoliopsida; order Lamiales; family Verbenaceae; genus Petrea; species Petrea volubilis. The sequence goes on from CM047882.1 coordinate 17,286,735, forward strand.
ATCATTTATTGTGTCTTTGAGGTGTTCATATGATTTTTTTTTTATTTTATTGCTAAAAATTGAGTCTTGCATGGTTGGTAAATAACATTATTATAAACAGGTCGTGCACTATATAAGCAAAACCAACCATTGCTTCAATACACCAGTTAAAAACTAATATTTTGGTAAGTATACACACCATCCACCATCGACTTTAATTGACAAGTTTGAAAAAATCGCATGAATATTACATTTAACCTCATGTAGCTTCAACAAATTACAATTCCATATCCTGAACTATGACACAAAATAACAATAACACCACTAGGAGTATTTTCGGAAGTTCATATAAGTTGACCATTAGTCAAACTAATGGCAGATGCAAATTGTTAGACAATGTATAACGTTAAAGGGGTAATGACAATTTTCCATACGTTGGGATTTTTTTATAAGTTCACTATACCTCGAGAGTGGTAACTACAATTTGCCCTTTGCTAATCAAAAAATTGACCACAAGTTGATTTATTTTTAAAACATTAACACACCGTGATAGTATTCATTTAAAACTTAAATTTTAATTCACAAAGTTATGGTCATTCATTTACCACAAATTCACATAAACTGATAATATATATTTATATTTGCAATATTACAATCTAAAATTTTAACCTAATCAGTCCATAAATTCCTTTTGGCATCAACAAATTAAATTCGATCTGAAAATTTTCCCATTTAACCGAATAAACGCATAAAATGTTTCTACATAAATAAACTCATTTTTTGTTTTATTTTCCTCTTATTGCTTCTTACTAAACATAACCTAAATTTTATATATGAAAAAAATTTATTGAATGGCAATGTGTATCTTCATCAATTACTGAAAAATAGTAGAAATATAATGGAAAAATTACATTTTTCAAACTGTATATTGCATCAATTTTACATTTAAGACACTAATGTATTCAACTTTAATTTTAGAACATCAATTTAACAATTTTTGATACATTGAGGACTTTCGGCGTGAGTTGGTTAGATTTACTTACATGGCACAAAAATTACTTCCGTGAAACAAATTTTGGCTGGAATTTGGCTACAATATTGACATGGCACAAAATTTTAAAAAAATATAAATTATTTGAAATAATTCTAAAAAATAATATATATAAAAAAATTAAGTAATATATATAATATATGCATTATAATATATACAACCCCCCCCCAAACACCCCCCAACCACCCCTCCCCTCCCCGCCTCCAAACCCAAACAAATCAGAAACAGAAAAAAGAAACGGTCGAAACCCACACATATAGACACACAAAATAACCTTTCAAACTTTGTTTGAATCCTCAAATTGAATACATGATTAGTTTGCCCATGGTGTAAAGAACACATTGATGGAAAAAAATCCAAGAAAAAATGGCAAAAGGTGGAGCAACGTCCCGTGTGCCGAGCAACCATTTGTTCTTGAATTTTTTCTATTACATTTGTTCTTCATTCTATGAGCAACTTATCCATATATTCAATTTGAGAATTGGAACACATTGATAAAGTAATTTTTTTGTAAATTCATTTCTTGTTTTTCTTCTTCACTGGTACTTTTGTTTGCAAAAAGGGGATGGGAGTGGGTTGGGGAGGAAGGGCGGATGTGAGGGGTGGGTTGGGGGGGTCTTGGGAGGGGGAAGGACTTCCCATTTTTATTATTATTATTATTATAACAATTGATGGATTACATTTTACCCACAATTCATCTTATTTGGCATATCATTTCATTTTAAAAGGCACATAAGCGCCACATAAATGTTAGTATGTTAAACATTTGCAATTGTTTAGCTAGAGACGTCATTTTTCAGTTAATTTCATCAAATTTCCAGGGACATTGCACATTTCAAGGTAAAAAATTCTCAATGTGTCAAAAAATATTAAATTGGTGTCCTTAAATTGAAACGGGATAAATTAATGTTATAAATCTCAAATCGGTGTAACATATTATTTCAAGAATGTAATTTTCCCTCTCTCTCTCTCTCTACATATATATATATATATATATATATATCCAATCTGAAAAAGAAAAGAAAAAAAAGGAAAAGGGACAAGAGATAGCATCTATCCCGCACTCGTCCAAACATCCAAGCAAGCAGATAAGTGAAAGAAAGGAGGGTGTTTTTAATATTATTCTTTATTAGAGTGTTTATTCTCTGTGCCCAAAAATACTGCATGGAACCCAACAATGCAAAGTTTTGATTCATTAACTTATTTAAATGGAACACGAAATGAGATAAGAAATAGAGAACAGAAGAGAATGTTGGAAAATGGCAAAACGTAACAACCCAAATTAATTAACCTAAAATTCCTTCATGTCTAAATTTTTGATGAAAAAAATACTGTGTCCAACATTCAACAAAATGCACGCCATATCACGCTGACATTTTTCACTGCTCTCTCTCTCTCTCTCTGTGTGTTCGTGGGCTCACCTTTTCATCAAGCATGGATTCTCTATAATGTTGATCACCTTTCTCAAGATATAGTACTAGATTCTACATCGAACTATTTCACTTCATCAACAACAAAGAATGAAAGAATTACAAGGCGTGGAATCCTACGTACCTAGCTAGACATATTATTACACTCTACTACATACATATGAGGTAAATTTTAGTGTGACATAATCTAGAAATCAATATCTTAGATCTTGTGAGTGACGGAGGAAAGGGGGTTGTGTGGCACCCTCTCGCTAAAACCTCCCTATATGATTGGAGTTCACTGACGATCGTGTTGAATACCAATCTTCTAATCGATATTCAATACGAACGTCCTAATCGATACTATTAGTAGTCACTTATAGTACAACGGAAGCGAAATAGAAATGCAAACACAAGTAACTTTATCAGTTCAAAGGGAAACAACGCAAAACACCCAAATTCTTCATTACATGTGGTAACTTCAAGATCTATTAAACACTCTAAAAGAACTAAACACTGGTATATTGGATTTCTCCTATTATCTTATTTGAGTTCCTCTCAACTTGTCTATCCTAAATCTGAGGCAGTGAATAGAAAAGAACAAGGTGGTAAGTCCAAGTGACTTAATGAGGCGTAATATATAGTGATATAAATGTTAACAAAAGGGTTCAAAAAATAAGAAAACCATTTAAAATAGTAAAATATGATGAAGTGCATTGTAGTGTGAAACCTGTATTTTGTAATACAATTTGGAGGATAATCAATATCAGTAGTGAGCCATGAACAGTGTCTCCAACCTTATGACTATATCCAAAATAATAAAATATCATAAAACCCTTATGCTCCCCATGTCAAGGAGCTGCTTTGACTACAGTAAATGGTAACGCTAATTGTACCACGTGTGATACACCGATCCAATCCTACTACAGCCAACCTCCAATTATATGTAGTAATTGGATCATGCGGTATGGTATCATATAAAAAGGACTCTATTGTCGGTTCGTTCGGCCTGATATATACTTCTTCGGGCCCTGACTCTCCCAAGGGCATCTCCAAGGGTATCAATCATTCAATAAACAGTACGGTAAGGTTCACAATTTTTAATACAATAGCTTGTTTTCAATGTGGTGATAAATAAATCACAACCAATATAAGCAAGCATATTTTCAGGATAACAAGACTGATAATTCAAAAAATTGTTTTGTTGCAACATAGAGAGTAAAATATATATGAATCAAATAATATAAATCAGACGATAGGTCATACGATAGTATTTATATCATATTGTTCAGTGCCCTAGAAAAGAATCGATAAAGCACTTGCCTTAGGAGTTTATACTTTACCAAGTTTAGGGATTGCATTGGCTACGACTATTGATAACCACCTAAAAGTCTCATTAGTGGTTAAGGTTAGAACGCTAAATCGCAAGTAGTTATTCTTAACTATATAACCTAACCAACTTTGACTTCTTGAATTTACATAATACTCGCATATTTATACCTTATAATTTAGTGGTGATAAGTGAACTAACTTGTTCTTAATAACTATTCTAAGATAGACATTATGCGTAGGTACATAAGTAAGCAATACGAACATAATCATAATTTCAAAATATCTCTATCTACATTTATGTATATAGTTCGAAAGAATAATCTTAGTCTTTTAAATATGTAAGTATATGCATAGATATATAGACAATCCTTATGTTACTATATTTAGAGACATGCAAGTTGATTTATACATGTAAGCAAAGTGTGTACATATGTATTTTCATAAGTTAACCCTAGCTAAGCATATATATTCATTTAGATATATAGGCATGAATAAACTACTTAAAGTGGAAAGGACCTGAATTAAAACACATAAGGAAGTTTAGGGTTTAGACATACCTTCTAATTATGTAGGTAACTCTAGGGTTTCTTCTATATATGTGAAAGTGTGTTTGTAATCGTGTATATGTAGCAGCAGTTGTTTTGTTGGCGATTAAATTTTGACCAATTAAAAATTGACATATGTAAATTAAAAATATTAAATCTTAATTAAATTTTGTTTAATATTTGGAATCTTCTAAATCCAATTCCAAATATTATATAGTTAATTTTAATTGATATTTTAATATTTTTTTTACCGGCAAATAAGAGCTCGCCAAGTGTCAATATGAGGTGTTCCGACCAATTAAATCAAGTCTTGCAGCCCGAAAGTCCAAAACCAATCACATGGTGACAAGTGGCGCATTTGGTCGCATGGACCAATCAAATAATGACACGTAAATGGTATTTTTCTCTTTAAAAAAATAATTTATATTAAAGAGATAAATATCGAATAAATTGCTAGCAATCCAAAGACCCTGCATAGACGCCTATAAATAGGGGTTATTTGGAGCTCAACAAAAAAAAAAAAAGAAATCAAGAAATCTTCAAGAGCCAGACATCAAGAAGTCTTCAAATGCCAGATATCAAGAAGTCTTCAAGAGCCAGAGACATCAAAAAGTTCTCAAGAGCAAGAAAAGCCAAAAAGATCCCGAAATTCTCTCGAGGCAAGCTTAAGAAGATTCGTGAAGATCAAAGGCGAAATTCCCGGTGTTCTTCTCGAAAGTCATCAAATCAAGGCGTTCAATCCGCGATCAAGGTGCTAGCCCCTCATTTTGGCGTCTCTCCCAACTCAAATCCACGGTGATTAAGGCGACGTTCAAGGCGTTCTTTGCGGAAATCATCCAAATAAGGCGTTTGATCTGCAGTCAAGGTGTTAAACTAGCAAATCGGCGTTTTTCTTCAAGTCAAAGTCAAGGTGTTCCCTGCGTTCTTCATGGTGTTCATCGAAGTTTTCAACGTTTGATTCGTGATCAAGCTAATCAGCCCACGAATTGCGTTATTGGAATATCAAATCAAATTTAGAGAAAAGAATCAGGGGATTTAGTCTACTAGGAAATTATTTTCCTTTTAAATTATATCCTTTCTTCAAATTCAAAATATTTGTCACATATTTTTTTTCTTGTCTTGTACTTGTTTGTTTTACAAATACGAAATTTTGTGTGAACAAATTTCTGGCACACCCGGTGGGACCCGAACCTACCCCTCATCTCTTTTCTCATCACAGACATATCAAATCATTTGTGCAACAAGTTCAATGGCCCCTAAGAAGAATAACGTTTGTGTTACCACAAGGGGCGATACTGACAAGCCTGCTAAGGATACTGTCAATCAATCCTCAACCGAAGCCAAGGTCTTCGATTCTAAGTCCTTCCATGGTTCCAATCCTCCGAGCCCAACGGCATCTGCTGGCAAAGCGCTCCACTTTGCTGAGGCAACCTCTGTGGACGACCAGTTAGCTCAAATGGCTCAAGCTATAGCAACCTTGCAAAAAACTATTGAGGATAAAGACTTCCAAATCACTCAGCTTATGGACAAGTTGGAGCATTCAAATGTTGGAGAACCAAGTCACCGGCATCAACCTCCTCAAGTTCGAGCTGCATATGAAGGACGAACTCATGAAATACTTCCAGAACACCATCAATTACCTCCATTGCCACATTGTCTGTACAGCAACTGCAAGACATGATTGCCAACACCATCAAAGCTCAATATGGTGCCCCGACGCAGAATTATCCAAGGTATTCGAAGCCCTACACCAGACGTATCGACTCACTGAGGACGCCGATAGGCTACCAACCCCCAAAGTTTCAACAGTTTGATGGGAAGGGCAACCCGAAGCAACATGTCACATATTTCGTAGAGACGTGCAACAATGCGAGAACTTATGGCGACCACTTGGTAAATCAATTTGTGCGTTCGCTAAAGGGAAATGCTTTTGACTGGTATGTTGATTTGGAGCCTGAGTCCGTCAACAGTTGGGATCAAATGGAGAAGGAGTTCCTCAATCGCTTCTACAGCACACGGCGCATTGTAAGCATGATCGAGCTAACCAACACAAGAAAATGAAAAGATGAGCCAGTTGTGGACTACATCAACCGCTGGCGTGCATTAAGCCTAAATTGCAAGGATAAGCTCTCCGAGATTTCTGCGGTGGAGATGTGCATCCAATGAATGCACTGGGGGCTCCTATATATTCTCCAAGGAATCAAGCCTCGCAACTTTGCAGAGCTAGCTACTCGTGCCCATGACATGGAGCTCAGCATCGCTAATCATGGAACCAACTTCTCTGCGAAAGATCAGTGGAAAGAAAAGAGAAGTACAAAGAAGAATGATGACTACAATGAGTCCTCCGCCAAAGAGTCCATGCTCACTAAGGCAGCCCATGTCAAAATCCCCGTCGGCAATGACAAGAGCAAAGGAAAGTTAGGAAATCAACACATCCCAAGTGAAAGACGTCGGCTAACACTAAAAGAGATGCAAGAGAGGGAGTACCCATTCCCAGACTCTGATGTCTCCCACATATTTGATGAGCTGCTAGAAAGAAAGTTGATTCAACCACCAGAACCAAAGCGCCCCGAAGAAAGCAGGAGGGTGAACGATCCAAAGTATTGCAAATACCATCGAGTCATTAGTCACCCTATAGAAAAATGCTTTGTGGTTAAAGATAAAATCATGGCACTAGCGAAGGATGGGAAGATAATCCTTGACAGTGAAGATGTTGCGGACACAAATATTGGTAGCGTCACAACTATTGCAAGTGCAAATGATATCCCTGAAGTCAAGAAAAGTGTGGTTTTGTTACCTACACTCATGGGGGCATCGACAATGATCCAATTTGGGAGTTTTGATCCTCATATGGTTGAAAATATGTGTGCTGATGCAAACACTAAATCAATGACAAAGCCTTCTACTAAAACTGATGATAGCGGCGAGTGGACTCTGGTGACTAGCCAAAGAAAACAAATGCAACGCGTCAAACAAATTCATCAGACATGGTCAGGAAACCCAACTCCAATTAAGCGCAAGCACCATGAGTCGATCAAAAGCTCCAAAACTCAGCATGTTGGATCAAAGAAATCGTTAAGTAGTTGCAAGCGAGACCCCCTGACTTTAGCTGACTTCTTCATTGAGAGAGGTTTTCAGCCAAAAGTCAAAATAATGCATGCTACCCCTGATGAAGTAGGAGGCCAAAATTCTTCTTCTTCTTGTACTACCAAAATTCCTCATGCCAATAAAGCGGAAGTCATTGTCAACTCATACTATATAAGTACTGCAGAAAAGATAAGAACATGGCCTTGCCGTCAAGTTATGAATTAGCTCAAAAAGTTCAATGAAGATGGTTTTGTACAGCTGACAAGATTCGAGTGGAAGCCAATGCTCGTCCCAATTATGAAGGCAAATGGATCAATGAGATGGAGTCTTGTCTTCCAAATGCCAAGAATTCCTGAGGATCATGAAATGGTTGTGCCATCCCAAGAAGAAGCGGGGGGCAAATAATCTTCATCTTCAAGTTGCAAAGGCTCCTGGATATGAGCATAAACTGTCTTATAAAAAAACAAATCAAAGTCAAAGTCAAACGTACTCCTTAATACGAGTATAAACTGTTAAAGTCAAACACAAATGCACTCCTTAACACGAGTATAAACTGTTAAAGTCAAACTCAAATGCACTCCTTAACACGAGTATAAACTGTTAAAAGTCAAACCCAAATGTACTCCTTAACATGAGTATAAACTGTTAAAGTCAAACTCAAATTTACTCCTTAACATGAGTATAAACTGTTAAAGTCAAATTCAAGTGTACTCCTTAACACGAGTATAAACTGTTAAAGTCAAATTCAAGTGTACTCCTTAACACAAGTATAAACTGTTAAAGTTAAATTCAAGTATACTCTTAGACATGCGTATAAATTATCTACAAAATCAAGTTCCAAGTGATTGACTCCTTGACACAAGTATAAAAGGTTTGTAAACTCAAAAAGGACTGCTCCTAACGCACGAGCCTAAATTGCATCACTCCTGACCCGCATGAGTATAAACTGTGCACGGTACCCACCAATGGTAATGCATGTGGTTAAACTGCTAACATACTCCACTGAAGGTATTTCACGTGGCTAAACATAAAAAATACTCCACCTAGTCCAAGGTGGCTAAGCAATAGATACTCCTGGCCCGCATGAGTATAAACTGTGTACGGCTCCCACTCAAAATCATCTCGGTTCTTTGAACTACATTATGACTCGATCCCTTTATTGGGTACGTAGGCAGCTTGGATAACTTCTAAGTTCAGTCATGATTCTTGGATAGAATAATTTGTTCGTGTAGCTATTACATTACCGACCCTCTAGACCGATTGCATTCCAAGTTCCACAAACTCTAGCTACGATCAACTAGCTTTGAGCTGGTTGCATGATCAAGTCCACAAATCTCCAAGATGCAGTCTTCAAGCCTTCAGGTCGACTGCACTCCTCATGTGTTCTTCCAAGTTCTACAAGTCTCTGGTTGCAGTTAATAACCTTCTGAGCCGATCGCATGATCAAATCTATAAGTCTCCAAGACGCAATCACCAAGCCTTCGAGTTGAATGTGACGTCAAATCTCCAAAATATAGTCACCAAGTCTTCAAGTTCTATAAATTTGCATGGTTATCACACCGCGTCTTTGAGCATGCTGGACTACTAAATCTCTAGAGCACAGTCTCCTTGTAATTTTGGGGTAGAGAATTGGGCCATGCCTCGTGACGAGATAATCTTCTCTACGGTGGGAATGATCTCCTTACTTTCTTCAATAATCTTGTATATTCTCACTCAAGCAAGGTAAAAAGTCTTGCTATTCTTTTGCTGGCCAAAATACTTGCAATATTGGAGATGCTTGGATGTATCGCTCAAAGAAACACCTCGGGGCAATCCTCCGTATCCGTCAATCTTGGCTACTTGACCTTGCCTTCTATGATGCACCTCCTCCACTTGCTGGTGATGAGTTGCTTGCAAAGTCCACACCTTGAATGTCTCGCTCAAAGAAACTTCTTGGGGCAATCCTCCATGTTCGTCAATCTCAGCCACTTAACCTGGCCTTCTATGATGCGCCTCGTCTGCTTGCTGGTGATGAGCTGCTCGCAAAGTCCACACCTTGGATGTCTCGCTCAAAGAAACTTCTCGGGATTGACCTTGCCTTCTATGATGAGCCGATCAAACATTGGTGAGGAGCTTGGCTCGTTTGCTTGCTGGTGATGAGTTGCTTGTAAAGTCCACACCTTGGATGTCTTGCTCAAAGAAACTTCTCTGGACCAATCCTTCATGTGCAATGGGTTTGTCCATCTTGGCCGCTTCTTTACGCATCAACTAATAATAGGGGCATGAACCACCAAGAATGTACCCTTCTCTATGGGCTGGTTTTCATTATCAAGAATCATCAAGTGCTTTGTTCTTGAAACCGACAAAGTGTTTCTAAAATACACCACGGTGGAACCTGCTTCAAGACAAAGGGACAAACAATAGATGTGTTATCATGGAGTTCCAAATTGCTCTCTTGAAAGAAAAATATATTTGAAAACTCAAAATAAAAACAAGTTGAATCTTGCAAACTCAAAAATGAAGACTTTGCAAGAACTTTGTGATGACCATCTCGGTAGATTGCGAGCTGCACAAAAAAAAAAAAAAGGGAGATGTAGCACGATACTTGAGCTATTGTTTGGTGATAAGGTTGACTTCGGATGAGCTTCATAAGCCGGGCATGAAGTTTGCCTTCCCTGCTGTTCACCACAACTCTAAGAATTGAATATAGAATTTGATCAAAGCTCTTGTATTACCTCAATTAAGACATTGTGGGCCTCCTAAGTTAACCAAAAGTTGTTTTAACAATGATCATGAGACAGACTCATATGGGAGGACAAGCTTAACATGATGAAATCAATATTGAACAAGTTCTTGATGAAGGAAAGCTGCACATATACAGTTTCTAATAAAGTTGGACTCGCTGATGAAACCTTTCCCGTGGTGCTGCTCTTCTTCCTGAAAAATTGGCAAATCGGGAACATGAATGCACCTCAAAAAAGACGATTTCGCAGCTGATACTATGAGAATTTGTGATGTTCGAAGTCCCTTTTTATAGGCACAAATTTGGAGTAATTGAATCCGAATAGAATTCAACCTTGCAATTTCCTATTCTATTCGAAAGATGAATGATCAGTGAAATTAATTAGCGTGTTGCCTAAGCATTCACGGAGAAGTCTTCCACTAATCAGAAGATATTGTTTAGATTCTCCTCGGGATTAAGATGTATTGTTGCTGGAGGAGTTTAAGGATTAAAGAAATCCTAATGACAATACAAGTCAAAAGTCCCAAGATCACATTGACTAAAATAATGAGATAAGAGTTCTACTTGGTCTTGTTATCCAAAGTAGCTATTAGTGGTCTCATGTTTTTGAGTATCTGTATATGTATACGGATTGATCTCAAATTCAATCAGACAATCACTCATCCATGTTATTTCCATTAACTCGTGACCTGTGAGAATTGGGATAATCCCAATTTTATTTTGGGCCGAATTTCATGGGCAAGGGAACCTTGGACTGAATTCCATGGGCAATGATAAATCTTGGGCCAAATTTCATGGGCAAGGGTAAATCTTGTAATTATGTTGCCAAATCATGGGCCAAAATTTTTACAAGTTTAGATTTGAGGTCCGAATAGATTCAATTAAAGAAATTAATGGGCCTAGTCCCTTAAAAGTCCATAATTATTTCTTTGAAAGAAAAAAAAAAGAGAGAGAGAAAAGAAGTTCAAATACTTCAAGTCCCGCCTCATGCAAATATTCGGCATGTTCTTCGCCGAGCCTTGAAGTAGGGGGCATTTGTTGGCGATTAAATTTCGACCAATTAAAAATTGACATATGTAAATTAAAAATATTAAATGTTAATTAAATTTTGTTTAATATTTAGAATCTTCTAAATCCAATTCCAAATATTATATAGTTAATTTTAATTGATATTTTAATATTTTTTTACCGGCAAATAAGAGCTCGCCAAGTGTCAATATGAGGTGGTCCGACCAACTAAATCAAGTCTTGCAGCCCGAAAGTCCAAAACCAATCACATGGTGACAAGTGGCGCATTTGGTCGCATGGACCAATCAAATAATGACACGTAAATGGTATTTTTCTCTTTAAAAAAATAATTTATATTAAAGAGATAAATATCGAATAAATTGCTAGCAATCCAAAGACCCTGCATAGACGCCTATAAATAGGAGTCATTTGGAGCTCAAAAAAAAAAAAAAAAAGAAATCAAGAAATCTTCAAGAGCCAGACATCAAGAAGTCTTCAAGAGCCAAAACATCAAGAAGTCTTCAAGTGTCAGACATCAAGAAGTCTTCAAGAGCTAAAACATCAAGAAGTCTTCAAGAGCCAGAGACATCAAAAAGTTCTCAAGAGCAAGAAAAGCCAAAAAGATCCTGAAATTCTCTCGAGGCAAGCTTAAGAAGATTCGTGAAGATCAAAGGCCAAATTCCCAGCGTTCTTCTTGAAAGTCATCAAATCAAGGCGTTCAATCCACGATCAAGGTGCTAGCCCCTCGTTTTGGCGTCTCTCCCAACTCAAATCCACGGTGATTAAGGCGACGTTCAAGGCGTTCTTCGCGGAAATCATCCAAATAAGGTGTTTGATCTGCAGTCAAGGTGTTAAACTAGCAAATCGGAGTTTTTCTTCAAGTCAAAGTCAACGTGTTCCCTGCGTTCTTCACGGTGTTCATCGAAGTTTTCAACATTTGATTCGTGATCAAGCTACTCAGCCCACGAATTGCATTATTGGAATATCAAATCAAATTTGGAGAAAAGAATCAGGGGATTTAGTCTACTAGGAAATTATTTTCCTTTTAAATTATATCCTTTCTTCAAATTCAACATATTTGTCACATATTTGTTTTCTTGTCTTGTACTTGTTTGTTTTACAAATACGAAATTTTGTGTGAACAATCTAGCAGCAGTTGTTTTGTGCGTGTTGTGGTTCTAAAATGAGGGGGGACGCCCTCTATTTATAAGAGTTTGCTCAAGACACAACCATTATTTAATTAGGAAATCTTTGGTCATTTTCAAGACAAATTTGGTGGCAAAATGTTAGGCTATTTAAGTGTACATATCTAAATGTGTGTTTTTGGCTAAATCATGGCCATTGATTTTTACTTAAGGATTAAGGGCAAGATTATAGCCCTTTGATTAAGATGAAGACTTGTAGGTCATATCAAAATGTTATGATGAAACAATCCATGTAAGTGCACAAGTGTGTTTTCTTCTTCAAGTAATATAGACAAGCGTCATCGAGTTTATGATGATGAAAACAAGTATCCCTACATGTGTCTTCTATGTCTTGAAGATTGCCTTATCTTAAAATAATAGGTGCAAGTGTCATATGATATGTCTTGATAATGAAAATGACAAGTTCTCTACAACTTATAAGATAAACATGTGTATAATATCATATCTTGCAATGAAAATAACCAAGATCCTGTATCTTATCTAATACATTATAAGAACAAATGTCCTAACATATTAAGCAATTAAAATATCTTATTATTTAGGATGAACAAGTGTCCTATGTTTTGTCTTGCAAATAAGAAGAGCATGTGTACTATTCTTTCATGTAACACATAGAACAAATAGAATATTTTATAGTTGTTGTTGTTGTTGTTGTTGTTGTTGTTGTTGTTGTTATTATTATTATTATTATTATTATCAAATATATATATATATATATTCTACATAAATTTTGGTTATATATATTATACACATAATTTCGGATTTTATGTATATAAATATATTTTAGATTTTTATGTATTATATAATTTTGGTTTTTTAAGCATGTATATTATAGGAACAGATTTTTGTTATCATAATATAGTTACTATACATATTTCGTGTATATAACAATCGGGATGTCACAAGCTGGTGGTGGCGGCCGCCCCTTCTCCCCAATTTTTTAAAAATTTATTTTTGGTATATATATTTATTAGAAGTTTAAAATTTCACCTCCCCCTCAAAATAAAATTTTAATTTTATATAAGTTATATAGTAAAAATTTTAATTTTCTCTACTCAATTTTATTTTTTGATGATTTATTTTTGCTTATCTCCGTTTACAATTATTTAAATTCTCTCTCTTTTTCTTCCTCTCCTTTTCATTATTCTCTTCAAATTAAAATACTAAAAATTTTATTAGATTTTTCTTCTCTCTTCTATTCCAATTAAAGCATCAAAAATTCTATTAGAATTTTTCTTATTTTTCTCTTGGAATAAGAACCTAATAATAAACAAACCTTACAATTATTAAACATTTTGTTCAAAAGCAACATACAAGAAGGTATTATGTACTAATTTTAAAATTTATACATTTATTTATTTCTTTTTTATAATTAATTTTTGTGTAGAGGATTGAATCTTAGGATTGTTGGTATAAATGTTGATAGTTATTCAATATGAAACTTAATGACTCTCGATGTTTATTTGTTGGGTTATTCAACTCGAATGAATCTTACTTGATATTTAATTGAGTGTGATTTGGAGAATGTGATGGTGGAGAAAACAGAGACAAGAAAAGATGTTTTTTGAGCTTTGATTATATCTTTTGATTGTGAAAACAAAGAGAAAGAGAGAGAAAGAGAGAGAGAGAGAGAGAGAGAGAGAGGAAAAATCTATTTTAATACTTTTTGAGTTTTGATTATGTATTTTTATGCGGGTTTATGTCAATTTTGTTGAATACTGTTAAAAACTCTTTTGTTAAGTATTTTTAGAAACAACTCATTGCCCACTATATGTAGTTTTTTCAAAACAAAGAATAGCTTATTGCTTTTTAGTTTGATCGTAGCACTTTTATATTAATCGTGTATGCATAAAAATGATAAATTTTGTTATTTTATATGCCAATATTATATATAATCTTTATATTTATACTTTTTAATAACTAATGATTTCGAAAAAAAAAATGCCCCCTCAATCGAATTCCTAGTTCCGTCAATGATCTTGTCCTATAAATAATTTGCTTTTTTCTCATTCCAAAAAATTGTTTTTTTTCCTTTCTCAATATTGATAAACATGCAGAATTTTGTTATACTATTAACAAAAAAAATACTTGAAAATCACGCAAGATGTTAAGTCCGTGTTTAAGGGGGAATATCTCATTTGTGTTCTCATAAATTAGTTTAATTTCATTGTTCGTCCCATATATTAGGTTCTAATTTCGATTTTCGTCTTACAAATTACGTGTTGTTTCAATTTGGGTACCATAAATTCGAACCAATATAAAGAACTTAACGCTTCACGTGATGTTAGGTTAATAACTTAATGAAAATTGGTATATATACCGATATTAAGAGAAAAACGAAATTTTAAACATTTTTTAACTGTGGTACTAAAAATGACTAGGATTTAACTTATAATACAAAAATAATATTTTCAATAAATATAATTATATATATATATTATTAGTAGTTTAGTACAAGAACAAATACATCTAAGTATGTGTGTATATACAACTCTTATTAATTTATTATAAACTACTTATACTACACTATTCTGCATGGGAATCATTGATGATATGGATTTATTGATAAAGGTCTGAAGTCCCATTCACAGTTAGAAAACACTTTAATTGCCTCATTGCAGCTGAGGTGTGATGAGGGAATATTTGTTAGCTTTTTTGGCTTCTTGATTGGTAACTTTTTGGTTAGGGATGAAAGAATGTTTCTTTGCTTCTGATTGTTGACTTGTTTGTCATCGTCCTTTTTTTTTTAATTCTTTTGTGGCCCCAATGAATTTTGGCTTTTGATGGTAAATATTTAGCAACACTACCTCAGAGCAAGAAAACATAATATTAATGATTAAAAAATAAGTGATAATTTTTAAATTAATACTAATGATATGTGACGCCCTCTAAAAATCAATTTATTGGGCCCTAATTCATGGGACAACCCTAGAGACAAAAGCCTAAATAGAATGCATGTCTTGAAGATAGACTTAAATCTCCAACTCAGATCCAAAATTCCATGCGCTAGGTCCACTACTGGAGGCTCACAGCGACAGCCCAGCCGTCCTCATTATAGGTCTAATCTAGAGGAAGCCCACCCTAACCTTCCTCATCTAATAAGGAAGCGTTTGGTACGCCTGATTAGGCCACATTTGTGCATATAATCGAGTATGATCTTATGTTTGGTTTCTGTGACTAGTGAACCGGGTTTTGGGGCTAGTGGCGCCTGACCCGCCATTAGCCCGCTCCAATCTCATGATTCACATCGCAGGGGGGACCTGCGATTGAATTTACTCCAGCCGCGATTGGGTTTTTATGATTTGTAAATTTACTATACTGCCCATCATGTTGACTAATTTTTACATTGATGTCCCTCTCATAAAAAATCAACTTTCAGTCGAAGCCCTAGCATTGATCTTTGCTCCCCAACAACACAGCTTCTCGCTTTTCTCCGACGGTCAATTCCGCCCCACAATTCACAATTCTCATCGTCCACCGTCTACCCGCCGTTCCCAACCTCAACCGCCGTATGCCGCCAAGACTCGCGCATATGTGCTTGTTTCTAAATGTTCCTTGGTATGCTTCACAATCTTTCTTTTAGTTTTCGTTCCTTTGGTTTCACAAACAAGGAGATCAACATAATTTGTGCTTCAATTGAAGTCATCAATCTAGAATTCAAAACAAATTACACACACACACACACACGTGCTTAGAGAGGTTTGATTTCTATTTCCTCTTATCTCCTCTTCTTTCTTGAATTCCACTCTTAAGGGAGTGTTTCTGCTTGTTGAATGTGTATGTGGGGTGATAAATTATGTTTATTGATTGTTGGCAATTAATTGATAATACTTCTGTCTTTAGAATCTCAAATTCTAGAGTAGATGGTTTTATTCATGGGTGTTTCAATGGGATGCGTTTTGTTATGCATTTATAGACTTAATGAGATTGCATTACATAGGTTTTACTTTGTTAGTTGAAAAGAACCTGATTTGTGCTCATTTATTGGAGCTTGAGTGTATAATTTTAGATACAAAATTTGAAAAATCGGGTCAAGTTCAATTCGTTCGTACGGCACCCCTAGTTTAATTGGAGTGGAGGTTGACAAAGGCAAGAACATTCTAACATGTTTTCCTTGTCATTGATTTACAGCTGTTTGCATAGATAAGTAGCTTCCATTGAAAAAAGAAAATTCTATTTGCTTGGCCTTTATAATGTTCAGTCTTGAGTATTTGACTCGAATCTAACACCTCCCACTTGTTTCTAGCTGATTGAATAAGTACGTTCTGGGTTTTCCTCGAAATGATTTCAATGTCTTTCCTCTGGAATGCATGATCTTTGGACTATATTACCTAATTTGGGTGTCTGCCTTGTATATTTTTGTGTTGTTGTGAGCGTGGTGTTGTTTTGTTTCTGTCAATTGAAGGTCTTCTAAAAAAATTTGGATGAGTAAACAGTTTTCGCAATTATTTTACAATATTGTTATCGTATACTTCTAAAGGGGTAGTACTGTTCTTCATTTTGATGAACTTTGACATTGTGATTGTTTTTGACATGAGGGGGTGGGTTGGTGTTTTATGTTATGATTTTTCTTTGAATTTTTTTTTTGTTTTTCTTTTAATATAGTTTACCTATTTTGTTTAAGCGGTCAAATTTCGTTTGAGCCTTCAATCACGTCTGCGTTGTACTGGTTTCTAAAAAAATGAACATAAACATTTGTTGTGTATGTCTAATCATAACTCGATAATCTTTTTGCTTTTGGTCGCAGTAATGGACTGTCAAAGAAGAGTGCTTTTCCTGCTATGGGTTAATACTTTCATGTTATTGCGGACAACAATCAATTTGACTGAAAATATTAAGCCATCTATTTAGTCCTCTAATTTCTCAAACTATTAATCAGCTCTTTTCGTTCTGGAAATACTAACAATCTTGAATGTTTCTTGTGCCTTAGGTTGGGCTGGGCAAATCGTTCCTCATGTACATGCCAACCTACTCCGACACAAAAGCGATGCTTTTGAGGAAAATGATGAGATTTATGATGCTGAAGACAAGATAGCTTATAAACTGGGCAAATTTTTAAGATTTTCTCCTCTTGATAAAATTCCAATGCACATAATGATTCGAAGGAGAAGGAACTGAAAGAGCTTCAACTTGGACCAAGAAAGGAAGGATGGTAGCATTGAAGGCCGAAGAGGCCGAACAGTACAGAAAGCTTTTCCTGCAGAAACTTGGCATTAGGACATCTGCTACCTGCATCTTCCGTTTTTGGATTGCTCGGTAGATTATTTGTGATGAAAAGACATTTTTATGCGCTAATATTTTTGTTTCGGTCACTGTATCCAGAATATAGGACTACAGTTCTTGAAATTAGATCAAGAATACCACATTAGTTGTCAACTATCGATGTTATTCTGTTGGATATTTAAGGGCCATAAGATGTGTTATCTTGAGTCCACTTGAATTTGTGTACAATTGAAGTGTGTATGTAGTATTTTAAATTGATTTTTATATCCAAAAAAATCATGAAATTGTTTTTCAACTCTAGAAACCATTCCATTAATTTTTTATTCTAAAAGACCGGATAGGTAAATTTGTAATTAGATTACACTTCACCTTATAGATTTAAAAAGTTAATTAATTGATTCTTTGAACAGAAAAAAATCTTTTAAGTTATTAAATGAATTTGTATCAATGATGATTCAATTAATTAGAATTCCTTTCCTTTTAAAAGGTGAACTTTTCTTTCAATTTCTAGATGCATAAAAATAATAAATATTTTTCTTTAGTTTTAAGGTATTTAAAATATGTTTTTATTGTTTAAAAAAATAAAATAAACAAACATATTAATCTTCATAAATTGATTTTAACAAAAAGATCTTTTTTTTTAATGTAAACATTGGCTTAGGTTCTAAGACTAATTTATAATTAGATAACCAAAAAAATTATTATAAGAAAGTGAACATAAATTTGTCCATAAAATGTGTGAAAATCAATGGTTGGCCTTTTGAAAATACAAATTGATAAAGTGGATTTTTTGGATTAAAAAACATATAATGGACTCTAGAAGTATAAAAATTAATTTTAAAACGATTTTTCACCAATTTTCTATTATTAATTTTAAAGGAAACAAGCTTATGGGGTAGCTTGGTAATTTCATATATTATGTCCAAACAATCACGCATAATCTGAGCAACCAAACAAGGAGACACGATTGTCAATAATCCCAACTCACCATCAAATTTAACATACCAAACAATACACTCAATTTGGGCCAATTGGAGGTAATCTTGAATCTCATGATTAAGTGCCATTAATTAGTCATTGGTAGCAAACACTTCCTAAGTGGATTGAGTCAATCTTACCTACCATAGGGTCATATGGATAAAGGCTCAAGCCCTCATCTTCCTAACCAGCCAAGTCTACAAAATAAATCCATAGTTATTTCCAAATCCTAACTAACCAAAAGATTTGGAGAACCGCCTTTCAACCAACTCCCAAAAAATCTGTCCTCATCCCTGATTCAGAGGAAGCAACCTCGAGGATTCCTTGGACAAACGGTTTCATGCCACTCCTATAAAAGGGTTACCTCTCCTCCTTTAGTAAATAAGTTCCAACTCACATTCTCACTTACGTCCTAACTTGAACTCTTTCTACCCTATCTAATCTACACTCATTTAAGCTCATAAATCAAGCAAACTACGAGCACGAATCACTTACTTGCATGCAGGATTCCCCTATTGTCCTTCATACCTTATTTACATTATATTACATTTATGTTTGTTTATTTATTCCTAAGGTACATACTTACTTAATTCAGTAGAGTCCTAACATTTTTTTGTAGGTTAGGTCGCTCTAAAGCAATAGGTCCTTCCTCGAAAAAAAGGATTCCTAAAAACTCCTCTATACTCAATTGTTTCCTCCTACAAATTTTCTAAGCGTTCGAAACTTGGTACACATCAATACGTACTAACTCATGATAATTTTTCTTTTTTGTCATTGATAATTAAATCTATTCAATGCAACCATTTTTATATATCTATCATAATATGTGGCTCAATAGTAACAACAACTAGTGTTTTAATTGTTATCGTTGATAATTCGTATCACCCTTATGGTGATAATTTGATGAGAAAAAAAAAATTATAACTGTGACTTTGTGACTATATTTTCCTTGTCACCAAATTGTCACAATATGAGTATCATACATTCATACTAATTACTAAATAATTTAAACACAATTGTAATCATTATTGATATTAAGAAAAGTATTCTTTTGACAAAGCCAATTTTATCTTACTAAATGTATATAATTGATGATAACTCCTTTTTTGCCTCTCTTTATATATATATTTTATCAATTAACTAGTAAAAGATAACTTTGTACTACCTAATATTAAGAATGATTCTAATTAATTGTCATGTGTTTTTAAATGTATTTTTTTAGCCTATAAACTTGATTTCCAAATTATGATTATTTACCTTTTTATTATTTCAAACTATTTTATCACAAACTTGGTGCTGATCTTCTTCCACTTCCCCACATTTAGAGATTTATTGGGGAGAAATCCTATTAATTAGTGGTCGTTTCTTTTTTTTTCATTTTTATTTTTTCTCAATTTGTAATTAGTGATTTTATTTAACATGCAATAAAGGATAGTTAAATAATGAAAAATGTGTGGAAAGTGGGTACATGTGTAGATTAGATACTCTAATAAAATTGAAAAATAAATCGAGTAATTTCAATAACTTTATTTGTTAAATCAAAAAATGAAAAATGTTTATTCTAATGTTAGTATAAATTAATAGTTATCATTATAAAAGATCTATTAGCCCGCTTAAATAAAATACATAGTTACTATTATATATTATTTATTTCATTGTCCAAAATACAACAATTTTGAAAATGCAACTACAAAATGCTTTATGATTTTTTGAATAAAATATTTTTACTCGCTTTTTTAAAAACAAAAAGTAAAAATCATTCTATAATATGCCGTGGTGTTATCAAAATCCAATTCATCTTAACGTGCACCAATTTTAAAAAATAATATCTTTGTTGCTAGAAAAGTGCATCAAAAATATAACTTTTTTGCTAAGTCATGTGTTAACATAGGACATGAGATGCCACCCATTTGAATATATATTTAAGTGGTGTATTAGTCGTTGGATCTAAATACGATAATGTCAAAAGGTGAAATCGTGATATCATCATATTCAATCCAACGGTGTATACAGCAGTAGGATATATACCCAAGTGGGTGGCATTTCATATCCCATGTTAACTTAGAGCTTTTTTTCAAAAGAAATGTATTAACATAAAGCTGACATGACATAATTTTTAGTTAATAAATTAAATAAGTGTGAATCATAATCAATATTACGAAATCAATGTGATTAGGATGATGCCAAGAATGAAGTTTATAGAATGAATAAGATAACAAGTAAATTATAATTAAACAATGATTCAATTGTTTAATTCAATTGAGATTGATTTTCTATTTTTTTATTATGTTAAACAAATTACTCGTAAGAAGATAATTTTATATTTCATACGTTATATTGTTTTATTAAAAGAAAAGGTTAATAAGTGATTTTTTCTTGAACATATTACCATTAATTTTATACATACAAATAAGCCAAAAGCTATTTCACGAGGACAAAATTAAGATTAGTAGAATTATAAACATACTTTATTCATGATTAGCCGTATAAATCAATATTGTACTAACTATTGATTTATCGGGGTTAAGGAATTTTAATTTATAATTTCATTGTTTCAGGATAAATTAATTACTGATGAATATTGAACAAAAATAATGTTAATTCACAAGATAAAGAAAGTATCGTAAAAGTTGTAATTAAAATATGCATTACAATTTTGGATATTAATTTAAGTTTAATTATACATGTGCTGTAATAATTATGGATGTACCATTTTAAATCTTATCAGATTTCAATTATGTATTTCAATTGTAAAAACAAATATAACATGATTGGTTAGGTATAAAATATTGCATATAATGTATAATTATTGATCTAATTCGAATAACACTAGAAGTAATTTATACTTAAGCACAAAGATATATGCACATTTATATTATATATTATAGGATGTATTACACAATATTTATATTTAATTATTTTAATTATAAACATAATATTATTTTTTTTCTAATTTTATACATAAAGTATATTAATTTTTAATTTAAATTTTTTAAATAAATTATTAATTTCGACTCCTATAATGAGGAGTGGCTTAAAATTCATGTAAGTTAGTTTTAATAATTCATAAATAATCATTTACACACACACACACACACACACATATATATATAGATATATCAAATAAAAATGTATTTTAATAGAAACTAATATGGAATGATGAATGGATGGGATGAATTTGGCATAATGCACCGAGCATGTGTTACTAAAATCTAACTTGTAAGTAAATAATAGATAGCGGGTAATTAGAACATGTATAACAAGTATCAGGTAACAGGTTACAGGTATCTATACGTACTATATATTAAGTGAAAACCCATTTGATTATTTCTATGGTATGTGTAATTTTAAACTTTCTAGAATACCCCTACTAAAATAACTATAAATATAAAATCTTTAACTATTAGTCTTTCGTTTATCTCTTTAACATACGTTTAATTTTCCTTCTCTATTCTCTTTTCTCTCTCCTCTCCAACATCCTTTTTGTAGAATTATCTTTTACTTTCTTTTCTATTTATTTTTTGAGCACAAGATTTAATCTTACTTTTATTTGATTTTTCACTTATCATAAATTTAGTCAATATATTAAAGGTAGTTGAAAAACTAGTATAAATAATAAAAATAATTAATATATATACACATGTTTATACAGATTCAATAAAAAATTCATTTTAAATTTAATAATTTAATTAAATTATATTTTATTTTTATTTTGTATACGTATTGAATGTATCCAATATATTAATTTTAATAAAATAGAATACGTAATATTAAACGTTTTCTACCCAGCTCCCTACATAGCAATAGACAACCTCTTGGCCCTTACTACGTACATCAAGATTTGATGGAGCCCATAAAATTTGTTTCGAGGGCCTAAATGCAACTCAACGTGAAAAGACAATTGTTGCTTTTATTGGGCCACCCGAGGTGGATTTCTTGCAAGATAGTTTTAAGCACGTGTCCCAATTACAAAAATACCCTTTTATGTGAAATTACAACGACCATTATTGAGTTGCTTCCATTTTATAAATAGATTGTTTCCATCTTACAAATAGCACCGTCTTTAGTATTAGGGGATAGTTGTAATTTTAATAAATAAAAATGATTTTTTTTAATTGAGGCAAATATCAAGGTTTTCTCAATAATTACTCCATAAAAATAATAATTTATTATATTTTCATGTTTCCCTGTTTTCAGTTTTGATTCTTCACAAGAGAACGCTGATTGGAGACTGGTATGAATCTTTTGTTACATATTTTGTAACATTTTTAAATAAACTCTTGTGATTATGTTAAGAAGATGAAACATTTGGATGTGGAACATTAAGTTAAAAACAATGCCTAAGCATAAACGATGAACAATTCTCCCAATGAATATAATGTTTAATTTTGTTCAACATCCTCTTTCAACATCTTTTGATACAATCACAAATTAAGCAAGTAAATAAAACTTTTTTTTTTTTGGGGCCTTAACCACCCAATTTTGATTTTTTTGGCCGATTAATTCGAATCGGGTATTGCAAAGATCCATTATGGGGACGATCCTCCCAACCCAGTAGCTCCATTCACAACATCAGGATTCGAACTTTGGACGTAGTTTAAGGGATCTAGCGTTTCATCCCACTAGACCAATTAATAGTTGGTAATAAATAAAACTATTGACTTATAGCATTTGCAATAGGCATAAACCGAAAAAATCTACTTCCACAAGTGTCACAACAAATTATCCTTTCTTTATCATTTTTTTCTTTTTTGGCACTTTTTTATTTTTATATTATGTTTTCTTTTTCTCTTTATTATCTTTTTTTTTCAAATTAGAATCTCTCTCTCTCTCTCTCTCTCCCTCCCGCAATGGTTGGTGTGCTGGAAGACGGGCAACAACGGACGAGTGACAACAGACGGGCGACGGCGGATGAGCAGCGGCAGTGGCGACGATCCTCCCTTCGCAATCTCTCAATCTCTCTCTCTCTCTCTCTCTCTCTCCTCCCCCCTCCCTTCTCAATCTCTACCCCTCTCCCCTCTCAATCCTACGGAGGTGGGTGGCAGTAGGCGATGGCCCTCTCTCTCTCTCCCTCCCCTTCTTGATCTCATCTCTCTGGGGCCGGGGGGGCAAAGCACGTGGTGGGGCGGAGGCGAACCAGCTGGAGAAGAAAAGAACGAAAAAGAAATGGGAGAAGGGGAGGAAAAAAAAGAAAAAAAAATTATTTAATTATATATATGTATTATAATTTTTTTATATTTATAAATATAAAATTTATAATATTATAAGATTATATTTTTTAAAAGAAATTTAAATATGTATAATATTTTTAAAATTAAGTATATATAATATAACAAAAAACTCTCTCAATGGCAAAATAATCATTTCAATATAGTCAAACTTTATTCTTACTTCCAGAAGAGTATTTTTGAAAATTCAATACTTTTTAGGTATAAATTATAATTATCATCTCAATTTTGGGGAACAATTGTAATTTTACATACGTTGGAGTATTTTTTATAAATAGGGTATACCTTAGGAGAAGTAAACATAATTCGCCTAAATAAAAATCCTAGGTAAGTAAAATGAAACCAAAAACCATGACACATTTGAGTCGCAAAATATAGCCATACGCCCAACAATCTGCTATCTATGACCGTCCTCTCCCATCGAATTTGCTGGTCAATTTTGCTTCAGCATCTTTGTGTGACATCTCCTAATATACTCAAATTACAAAACCAAATCAAACTAAAACCATGGTACACTGAGTTACAACAGATTATAGGCATATACCCCAAAATCTGCTATCTACGAGTGTCTGTGTCGACAGATTCAATGGTCAATTTTGCTCAGCATCCTTGTATAAGATCTTATAATACACGCACAGATCACAACACATGAAACTATGACCGTCTCTCCCATAGAATTTGGTGGTCAATCTTGGTCATCATCTCATCATCAAGCCGTTTCCATGTCTTGATCCTCTCCACTCCAGCCCACGACCGTTCCCCTTTCCCAAGCTCGGCTACAATGACCCTGGCCCTTCTTGCCCACCCAGCCACACCATAACCATGATACCCAAATCCTCCACCATAACAAAACCACAAGCCTCCTACTTGCCCACAGAAGTCATTTTTGTGGTCATGACCTAAAAAGACAGCCTTCACATCTCCCATAGAGACGAGTGTCTCAAGAACTCCAGAGTTCACAAGGGAACACGCTACATATTCAGTATACTGACCAACCACATTGTAGATGGGGCCTTGTCTGAGTTCGGGAATCGGGATGTGGAAGAATGCCAACGAAGGAGATTCCTTGCCATCCAGCTTATGTTCCTGTTAGTGTGTGGCCTGCAACATGTCAATAAATCTAAAACCCAGTATACTGGTTAACACGGATTTAGAAAGAAACAAAGTCATCGTACTCGCATGCCCATTGGAACATAATTTCATATGCCCAAAGATGCCTGCAGAATTGAGGCCTTGTTTGTTTTCACTTTCATGTCTTCTTGTTGCCATTTTTTGAAAACAGAAATGTGCTGGTTTTCACCAGTTTTCAACAAAAATACC
This sequence comes from Petrea volubilis, assembly GCA_026212405.1. Lineage (NCBI taxonomy): Eukaryota > Viridiplantae > Streptophyta > Magnoliopsida > Lamiales > Verbenaceae > Petrea > Petrea volubilis. The sequence goes on from CM047882.1 coordinate 17,311,822, forward strand.
ACTTATTTTCATCTCAAACCTACTCTGTCTATTCGATTGAGTTGGACCCACATTCCACTGTCAAGAACTGTGACAAATTAATGGGGCACTTGCAAATGCTTTTGCTTTTGACAAACATAAAGTTGAACAGAAAGTTGGGAAAAAAAAAAAGGTTGTAGTAACAAAAGGAGGGATTGTTTCAGAAAGAAAATGTGAACCGGAGAAAAGTAGTCACTGAAGTCACTTGGAAACAAGGGCTAGGATCATTCACAACAATTGCTTGTAGAGGATATAAAAGCAGCTGCAGAAAGCTAAAAGCACAACCCTCTGAGCAGTAGATGCTTTACCTGAGCTTTCTTGGAAATATGACGAAGCCAATCTAGCTGGGATTCTCTGATCCAATCATAAGTTCGAATGCTACCAAAAAAGGCTCTGTCCCCACTGTCAAGAAAATAAAGATTGAGGGCACTGCTATTGGCAACATGGGAACCAGGAGCACCCATTACTCTCAGATTATAGTTACCGAAGCCATCAATTTTTGGCACTGAGTTCTGTTTGTTTGAATTAGGCATGTCTTCAACGGATGGAAAGGTTTGTGATAGAGAATAATCCATGAGGGAGATGAAAGACATCAGCTCTTCACGAGTCATAGTAGATTCTTGATCATGGTTCCCTAAAACAGCTGCCCATGGAATTCTTGATTTTATAACAGGGGCAAAAGCTTGGAATAGAGATTCTGCAGCATCAGTGGCAGTTCTCCCAAATATGTTGTCTCCTGGATTGTAAAACTCGATTAAGGAGAAAGAATCTACTTTCACTTGACTGAGAGGAAAAAAAACAATAGAATGAAAAATATATAATATTGTACTTCTATATTAGAGCAAAATAAATTGTTCTTTGGCTATGCTATCAGAGCTTTTTGAAAATTTCTTCTTGGAACAAAAGTTAAAAGCACAAGCAGACGTGTAATACTTGAGTAACATTGTCAGGAATTAGGTTTCTCCAATGACACATATATTTTGCAAGTTTATGAGAGCATGCACATTTAAAAGGGTAATCATACAAGAAAAATCTAACAATAAAGATTGTCTTCCTAGCAAATACAGTTAGCTCGCAAATCTATTCTGTTTTATTCTTTTAGCAGTTTGAGTGTAGCACCCTTTATACACCCGGAATTGTTGTGCTTTAGCCGCTCGCTTTGACGAAGTATGCCTCTAGTAATCTCCATATCTTGTGGCAGGATAAAATGTTCAAGTTTTATAACTATGAGAAAAGAGAAAAACAACTTGTACATGAATGATTAGTGTGCCCTCCCCCCCCCCCCCCAACACACACACACACACACACACACACACACACACACACACAAAAAAAAAAAACCAAAGAAGCAAACACACACACACACACGCAGAAAAAAGCAAAAGACAGAATGATGACTTAGAGGGTGTTTGGCTAAGCTTATAAGCTCCTCAAAACATCTTATAAGATGTTTAAGAGCTTATAAGATGGTGCAAAGTGTTTGGCAAAAATTTTGGAGGTGGAGCTTATAAGTTCCTCAAATAAGATGTTTAAGAGCTTATAAGCTCTTTTTAAAAAAGTAAGGAGGTAGCAACTTATTTTTTAAGATCTATCAAGCTCCTTTATTTTCAACCAAATTAATTACAATATTGACATTACTAACATTTTATAAGTTATATCCCTTCTTATTTATCCAAATACTTTAATAACTTATTTTTAAAATAAGATCCAACATCTTATAAGCTCCTAAAACATCTTATAAGATGTAGGAGCTTATAAGATGTTTTAAATAAGCTTAGCCAAACACCCTCTTAGTGTGAAACTTAATTACATATATAAATACTGTAGTTATTGTAAGGAATACTGCAAATAAATGAACAATGGAATAGCTAAATTTACTACATTATTACGAGATAAAGTATATTTCCATATATTAAGGTTATTAAATTTACACTAGACTTTTGGTTCTACACTTTCAGTATACATGCTATACAAAGAAAGTGGATACATGAATACTTATACTTAGTTGTTCCTGTATACATCTCACACTTTTGGACCACTATGTCAAAGATTAGGAATGTTTATCAGCTATAACCTTCACATCATATTGCATTTAATATAACTCATTGAATTACTTCTTCATGCATAATGATTAGGGAATCTCTGTTATTTTCTTTTTTTTAAGTGCAAAGGAATATCTACTAATGAAACTAAACTAGAAAAGCACGTCCACATAATTAAGGGTTAATCATGGAAAACCCACTAAAGCTATGGTCGTTTTCACAAAATGGTATAGAAAATTACAAATGCGCTTCCAATATTTAGTGTTGTGTTGCATATACCCTCTTAACTGTAAGGTGTATTTGTAATACAAAACCAAATATCAAGGGGGCACTTGTGAAAATGGGTTAAACTCCTGGAGTTTTTTCTTTATACATAACCATGTAACTAATGACCACAAAACTTTCTATACTGCTGTTGCCTGTTAATAAAAGCACAAGATTGCATAGAGAACCAGAATTCAATAATGAAAAATGCTGGTGAATTCCTATTCTCCCTCGTTTAGCTAACCTCTGGAATAATTTTTGTCAAATGCTAAATCATCAAAGAACGCTTAGCATTAACACACTCTCACTCCTAATTAATCATGAAAATTAATACCAAAAGCTAAAATTAATAAGCTATTCCTCTACTTTTTCCCCCACACAACTCGACCATAAATTTCAACTTGATACAGATAAAGCAGGCGAGTTTATTCATTGACTCAATACCTGTAAAAGCAACAAAATCGGGGTTTTCGAGCTGGATCACCTTCTCCAGAAACCGAGTCGTGTTCAAATCGGAACAGTGCTCGAACTCGCTCTCCAACACGTCGCGGCACCGGGTCAGCCTCCCATTCCCGAAATGCATATCAGCCACCTAAAATCAGAAAAACCCACATCGATCGATCATCATAACAAGAATCACAAAGAAATCTGAGACAAACCCACGATTCTTAACTTTCACAAAACCCCAAAAAAAAATTAAATAAATAAAAATTGAATCTTTTTTCTTGATAATCAAAAAAACTACCTGGAGGATTTTGAAAGTCCCATCGGAGCGGAAGCGCAGAGGGGTGGGTGCCACTCTCTTGAATCTAACATTTCGATGATCGACGGCGAGTTTCGGGGAAATCAAGATACTGTGAAGAAGATGTACGCAAGCAGATACGAGGATAAGGTATACGAAAGAGTGGATCCATGTAATGTTATTACCAAAAACCATTGTTCCCAAAGCATGCAATGGGAGGAAGATTTCCTTCCCTTCTACTGTTTCTTGCCATTTTTATCGGGTTCAAATTTTCTGTTTTTTATTTTTTATTTTTTTTTAATACCTTTCTATTTTCTATATTCTCTTTACAAGTTTATTGTCAGTGTTGAGTTTTGAGCAAGCTGGGCCATGTTATTGGACTTCATCTGGGCTGTTGCTTTGGATATTGGACAAATACAACTTCAAATATTGGATTGATTCGTTCACCACGAATGTCCCTAAGAAAATTTAAAATAATTCTGTTCTCTAAATCTATTGAACTTTTATAATGTTTTGGAAAATAACAAAATTTTCTTAAGATGAAATATTGAAATTTGATCATAATCTTTTTGTATTATATTGATTAATATCTTCTTAACATGATTGATTAAGTTTTCATATAAACCTTGAATACATGTTCCATATTTGAAAAGTTTGGCCTGAAATTATCCGGTTGTACTGATTTGGTATGGAATAAGTATGTTTCAGATTATTCGGTTTCAGTCAAACTTGTTTTCTTGTTTTGACATTGTAACAAGTTTAAACATTGAGTGAAAGTTTAATAGTGAACATAGGCTTCAAGGAACCACTCTTAACTTCTTGTGCTATTTATTACTTTGCATATAAAGTAACTACACTATTTTTGTATGTTATTTAGTACAAAGAAAAAGCAATGAGAAGAGAAAGAATGCATTTTATTTCTTGATGATATTCTTCTTTCATACACTTCCTATTTATAGTGCTAAACACATGACATCCTATTGAATTCTACCCATACCTTCTTACCTAATTTTCATAGCGCCCATATTTACATTTCATGCAATCCAATCATGCACTTACTTTCTGAAACACAATGATCAAGGAGAAATGAGATACATCAGTTCAAGGTACGAGTCAATTTACTCACAGAGATTAAATTGAAAGAAACTTTGGTGTACTCAAAATATATGATAGGAAAATTGAAGGGGTAGGGTGAATAGTGCCAGAGCCAAGGACACGAGAACTTAACCCATATCGCTAGAGTGACTCTTAAGACAATGAGCGTGACTCAAAAATAGAAAAAATGCTATGGTTACTTGTTATATGGTCTATTGCACCAGAGTTAATGACTTATTTTGACAAGGAGGAAGTCAAATAAGACATGTAGTGGGTTTACCTTGCAGTGATTGGAGTAGATAGCGCCTTCAATGATTCCTCGTACTAAGAGAACTTGGCACTCATTAACAGAGACAAGAATGGTTTTCTTAAAGGATTAGCCTCTTGCAACATTCATGCTTTTTTTTTTTCAGATGATGAGCCTGTCACAACATTTTTTGACTAATTCCTCTAAAATTGATTACCCCAATGTCTGCAAAACATTTCATGTCATCTGGCTCACTACAATTAAAACATACGCAATCCTGGTATTTTGCAGTTATTATCAGGTGCATTATTTCCTCAACGCTCTCCTCTATTACTACCTCTATTGTATTGTCGGCTAGTGTCATTCCAACTAACAAAGGCACTGCTAGGTTGAGGAGAGGGGGTATTTGCAATGTGCAGCAGTCTAGCAAAAACATCACACAAGGAGGAAATCTCAAATGTACATTGAGAGATTTGGGATTTAACAACCTCAAATTTTGAAATAAAATCTGTCAAGAAACTCATAACCATAAGTTCCCTTTGAGTTTGTTGAAATTTTATATTAGTACTAAAGGGTAACAAAATAATCGATTCTTCATAAATTCTCTTAAACTCCATGAAGGAAGCCATCAAGGATTTATCATGTTTCTTTGTCTGATAAAACGATTCACAAACCTCATACATACAGGAAACATTCCCTTTCAAGGAATATAAAAAATCTAAGTAAATATTCCCTTTCCAGGAAAATAAAAAAATTTAAGTGATCTATCAATTCCTTAACAAACTCACAGTGATTAATCAAATTGACTTCCTCACCGTCGATAGAGTTTTGTATTTGTAATAATAACCGCACATCATCTGTTAACCACACCTTCTTTTTATCATACGTAGGTGACTTTCTGTTAGACGATCATCTTTTTCAAAATTTCATAAATAAACCATGACTGTCTTACTCCAATCTAAATAATTCAACCTGTTAAGTTTATGCTCATTGATTGTAGTCATCATTGAAATCACATATGTAATCATCATCTGATCCCCCATGGCACTAAAATGGTTAGTGAAATAGCAACAACGCCGCAACAAGGCAGTGAATAATAGCTACAATAATGGAACAATATCTAAACCATGCCAAATCACTCCAAACCACAAATGACATGCCGAGCTTAGCTAGGAAAATGATGGGCGAAACCAATGAAACTAACTAGGGAATATTCCAGCCATGCACACGCCCCCATGCGTCGGCGCATAAGAAGTCACAGAAATTTCTAACAGTACATGTGGCCTACACACGTTGCTTCTGGTCACCAAACTTTGGCGGTCAGTTGAACTAAGGCCGACGCTCCTCTCTATGCCGTAGGCAAGAAACTAAAATTACTCTAAAAAGAGTGACCCACGAAACCCTAGATCTATTCTTTTAGGACTACCTTTGTACATGTAAATCTGGGGGAGAATAATCTTATGTATTATTCAATCTAAGAGGGTAATTATATATGCAATTACAATGTTGAAGGAAAAGGAAAGAATAAATTCTAATCAATGAGAATTATGCCTATAATATATATTTCCTAACTAGATAATATTTACATATATATACATATACATATATATATATATATATATATATTCTTTACAAAACACAATAACTTGTCATGGATCTTCTATCATTCTTGGAACCGACCCAATTAGCATATGAGAAACACTTAATGTTAGTGTGTCCATGATTTTTGTATAGTATACCACGCCTAGGAGCTCCTTTCAAATAATACAAAAGCTGCTCTAGCATTACCCAATGATTAACGATCGATGAAGACACAAATTGACTGACAATACTAACAGAGTATGCAGTATCAAGATGAGTTACTATGGGATAATTCAATTTTCCAATCAGTCTTTTATACTTTTTAGGCTCTTCAAGTAGTTCTCCATCTTCTTTGATAAGCTACACATTAGGTGACATAGGTGCACTAAATGGTGTAGCACCAAATTTTCGTGTTTCTATTAGCAATAGGTTATGCTTAGTGAAAAATAATTTTTTTTTAAAAAAATTAGTTTATTTGTGTAAAAACAAATTATGCATTTGATTAATTTGACTGAAAAAAAAAAGTTAGAATTTTTTTGATGCCACAATCTTAGATCTTTATTTTATTTATTTATTTGTTTGTTTGTTTGTTTGTTTGTTTATTTATTATTATTATTATTATTATTATTATCATTGATGTTGAGTTCATGTACTACAATGTTATAAATACAAATATTGTTAGTTTTTTTTCGACATTTATGTTGGGGGGATGACTATAAAAATTATGGTTAAAAATCTAAATTTTAGATTGAATATTATAATAGTAGGTTAATATCTTAAAAAAAAAATAGGTATTTTGGTCATTTTCTTAATAGAAGAATAAAGATGGAGCTCCAATAACAATTTTTAAAGTGCTCATATCAATTCCCTTTATTATTATACGATATGACTAACTTCAAGAATATGAGATCTATTAAATAATTAATACTAAAATCATGAAACATTAAATTACCAGGCTTCGAATGAGTGATCGAATCACGTTCGTCTTCAATAAACCAAAAAAAAAAAAAAAAACAAAAGGAATACTATTGGTCCCAAAATTTTAGAGTCTAAAATTCTAATTTCATTTGCTCTTTGGTTAAGTTGATATGTTCGTCCATGACAAATACGGATAGCAACGGGATTGATTTGGGGCGGGTTTGTCCAAAATTGAAACCCTCCCTAAACAAGAACTCGGCGGGTTCGGATTGGACCCATTAGACCAACCAATTTTTATTTTAAAAAGAATAAAAAATAATTTTTAAGAAGATTTATATTCTCGTAACTTTCTAAACATAAAAAAAAAATAGTAGTATTATCAAAATATTAATTGTTTACAAAGTTCAAGAAGTATATTTTAATTTTTGAAATTATAACTTACTTATTACTCTGTCAAATTTAATTGTAATTTTAATAAACATAACCCTGTCAACTCTGTAGTAGAGCGTCAGATTTTTACTGCGTGGAAAAGGTTGACGTAAGTAAAAAGTGACCAATTTATCAAAAACCCAAAAGAAAAAAACAAAAAAAAAAAGAGAGAGACAAAGCATACCATGATACCAATTTTGACGGCACGTGACATTTTTATTGATGGTCCATCCATCATCACGTGGAGAAAATGAAATTGGGCATGTGAAAATTGGTACTCCTAATGGCATTTAATGCGTTGAACAAGTGGAATTGGGAATCAACGTGCCAACGCATTTATCTTTTAAACCCGCGTGCAACCATTTTATCAATCAATCAATCATGAACCATACTTATTACTCCCAAAAAACACATGCTTTAATTAAGAGGATATTTTAGTTCAAATTTAATTCCATGAAATCAATATTAAGTATATAATAAGTATTCTATAATTATCTTATAATTGATAGATAATTTAAAAAGAATAATTAATTATTTAACAAATATTATACACCAATCATATAATTTATTAAATTTAATCAAACAAGCTTCGTATAAAAAAATTCCCTAATTCTAGCATCATATGAAAATGTCATACTAGACTAATTTGCGATGGCCACGAGTAAGGGTGTAAAATTTCAACCCAGTCCGATGATTTAAATACGATCCATATGAGTAAAATTAGATTTGAGTTTGGAATTTTAGGAGTTAGAACAAATTATATCGACTTCAAAATGGAAAATAAAAATAAAGTTGTGTTGGATAGGGTTCAGGTTAATCCAAAAAATTCGAAAGTAAAATTCAAGTGATCTAAACTCCAATTTAACCCGATCTAATCCAAGTTAAAATAAGTTTGTTATTCTTCACTTAATAGTTTTTTTTTATTTTTACTCTTCACTGAATAGTTTTTTTTATTCTTTAACATTCAATATTAATTTTTTTTATTCTTCACTTAATAATAATTCTTTTCCCGTATTTTCTTTAAAGATTTATTACTGCATTGAAAAATAAATACAATACAATTAATTTTTTAGTAAATTAAATATTTAGATTAAAATCAAAAAAATATTCAATATAATTAAGAAAATTTTTAAATATTTTCTTCACCAAGGACAATTTAACAATAGGGTTGTACTTTTTCAATACATGAAAAAATTGAGAAATTGAATTAGCATTTGATTATCATATTTCATAGTTTTTGTTTTTAGGGAAAAATACTAGAAATCCCTAAAATTAATGTTTGTATCCAAAAAAGTCATGAAACTATTTACATTCCACACTAATTTGTTATTCCAGAAGGCCCGATGGTTAAATTTGTAACTAGATTACCTTTGATCTTTTTATTTAAAATATGATTAATATAAAAAACTCAAAGGTAAATTTGTTCAGAAAATGGGGCAAAATCAATGGTTGGGATTTTTAGATTGAAAAATTGATGGAGTGAGCTTTTTTTTATTACAAATACATCATGGATTTTTTTAGATATAAAACTAAATTTTGGGGGGCATTTAAGTATTTTTTCCCTTATAATTATTATTATTTTGTTATCTTTTCATATCTATTAGTTTAATATTTGACCTCACAATTAAAAACATTTTATGTACTAGTACTCCCTGCATGTGCAAAATAAAAATAAAAGTAATCTAATCACTTGTTTTAAATTGAATAATATAAAATATAAAATTTATTAAATTATAATATGAATATATTTATCTCTTTCTAATATATTTGTTAGATTTATACAAAAATAATTGAAAATTTGATTAAATATATGATTGAAAATATAAATAAAAAGATAAAGCAAAATAAATATTTTAGACAAGAATATTAGACATTAGAGAGAAGAATAAAAAGAGAAATAATGATGTCATGTTCAAAATAGGAGATAGAAAAGTAAGAGGAGAAAGGAAAGGGCAGAGAGGAAAAATAGTTTGATAAACAAAGACATTAAAAATAGTTATTAAATGGGTCTAACTCTTTATAGAGAGAATTTGTAATTTTGGCACACCCGACACAAAATAAAAAAAATTTAATTAAATTTTTAAGTTTGATTAGTATAAAGTTATCGATATTTATAATTTTTATACAAAAAATATTTTTAACTATCTGTAATATATTTATTAATTAAATTAATGATAAGAGAAAAATAAAATAATTGAAAATAAGACAAAATTAAGAAAAAAAAAATATGAAGAAGCAATAAAAGATGTTAAAGAGTGGGATAAAAGATGATAAAGAGGAGAGAGAGACAAAGAGAGAGAATAACATAATGTGAAAGATGAGAGAAGATAAGCAAGAAAGTTAAAAAATGACAAACCAAAAAGAGTGAAATACCAAAGGTAGTTATTAAGTAGTGCTGCCGCTTTTTATATATAACAGTATAGTTCTCTTTGGCCTTTGGTCTAAGGAATATATATGTACCCCCGTCTTAAAGGTGTGGGGAGCCTAATGGCTAGAGTTCGAATCCTAATAGGTGTGTATGTGTGGATTATATTGTATATTATCAAAAAACAAAAAAAATAGTATAGTTCTCTTTAACATGTTCATAAAGAAAATAAAAATTCAACTTATATTGTTCGAAATAATGATAATACTAAAAAAAGAAAAAAATTGTTATTATCTTTTTGCTAGAAATGCCATAACCAATTCTATCCTTTAAATTTGGGAAACTAGTGTATTGCATCTTCTAAACACACTGGATTATCACTATGTATCCTAAAATTAAAAGTTTGGCTTTTTGCACCCTTGAAAATATATTAATCTGACACTTAGCACCCTCCACCCATTCTCAATAAAAAATTTCACCAAATATAATATTCCGGCCAAAATTAAAAAATCTCAAGAATTCAGAATGTGATAACCCGACCCTTTTATCAAGCATAGTAATAGTGTTAATGTTGTTGTTGTAGTGATTATTATTATTATTATTATTATTATTATTATTATTATTATTAGTAGTAGTAGTAGTAATAACAGTGATAGTAGTAATAATAGTCAAATTCTATTAGATTTAGAACTATTGGCCAATCCTATTAGCTTTAGGACTATTGAGCTAATCCTATTAGGCAAAGAACTCCTACAAGACTTATAAAATTTCGGGTGTGTCAAATTAAAATTGTGCACCGTATTTAATTGGAAATTTGGGGTTATACACGTACAAATAAAACATGAACATGTTAGAGAGAGAGAGAGAGAGAGAGAGAGAGAGAGAGAGTAGCTACAAGATTACTTAGCATTCACGGCACCGTACCCGAGAAAAGTCAAGCAGAGGTAATTTTAATTTGCTAGCTTTAGAACTTTCACCCTCTTACCATGATGAGTTGATATATATATCTATCCCATATTATAATGATTGAAAGATTATAGGAAAGAACTCAATTTGTAAAATTTTCTTACATCACGTTGAAATCGAGCATTCTCAATTTCTTGCTTTAAATCACGTTTTCCGAGAGCAGACAAATGGCTTCATGTGTGATCACTATTTTTATAAGCTTGTCTTTTGGCTAATATATATAGACTACTAAATTTTGACATTAATGGATGATATGTAATTGTAAAACATTACTGTTGGTATATATTGGGCGATTGTGATCAATTTTGTGTTATATTTTGCAGATTTTAGGAGTGATATTCTTAATTTCGATCTTAGTATTATTCCAAGAAAGTATAGTAAGACCTATTCTATAAAATTTTAATATAGATTATTTATGTTTATGGGAATATTATTAATCATGATTTGAGGGATTAGTCCTATATTTGTTAAAGTATGACAACCAAGGGTAATAAATTGAATTGGGGTTAACCGGTATAATTAGATTTCTTATTTCGTACAAGTGGTTTGATTAAATTGAGGAGCATTGTCTTATCCCTATTCTTTGTATATTATTAGATACGATCAACCACTACTACATTTTGGATCACAAAGCCTCGACAATCGTAGAGATTTGAATAGATTGTTATAAGTGATTTCTTCCCTCTATTTATTTTATAAAAATACATTTTTTTTTCAATTTATGCCTTCGTAGAAAAAGTTATTTTCTTATATAAAAAGTGGATTTGAACATACTATTTTACAAATTTTCTCTATGAAAAGTTAAAAATTATTTTGTGTTGTGCTATATGTGTATATATGAACATGCTCTGAGCACTTGAAATACTATTGGTAGGGACGAGTAACGAAGAGCAATTTTGGGGTTGGTGATCGAATCGAAGCGGCCCGCCTAGAGAATTTAGTTGGAGTTATTTAGTTATGTCACTTTCTTTTAAGACTTTGTTTTATGAAGATTGTTATAGCTTAGCTTTGTTATTTAAGTTTTTGAATTGAAGTTGTAAGGGTTAGGGTTATTGTCTTTTTTGCATCGATGTTCAATTGAGGTTTTTCAATGTATACGTTATGGTTTTTAGTATATTCTGATTTATGTGGCTTGGTGTCTCTGAGTCCTTTAGGACTAAGGGGCATGGTCGTACCATGTCTCGAATTCGTGGCTTGACACAGAAGGTAATATGGAAAATCAAAAGATACTCTAATTAGTTCAAATGCTAACCCTGATATTACCAAGAACAAGGTTGTCATTAAGTGACAAGATGCGAACTTGTGTGTGATAGTCCATAATTCAATAAAAATACAACCAACAAAAGGTAGTTAAAAAGAAATATTTTCTGGTCTATTTTCAATGTGACGTGTCCCTTTGTTGTCATCATCTTCTCTTAATATTCCAATGATTATTTATTACACAATTTCAATAGTCAAGATTTTTCAATTTGTTGTTAGAAACTAGGTGAAAAGTTGAAGGGATATCGGTAAGTGCTCAAGCCATCATGGGAAGTTAATTTGCCTTTTATTTCTTCTCCAAATTTTTTGTATTGTATCCTAGTTTTTAGGAACAAGACGGCTTTGAATTGTTTGCCTTATTTATTTATTTTTTTATAAAATACAATATTTGCATTTTTAATTTTGGCTGTAATATTATTTTCGATAAAAAAATTTAATGGGAATGGGTGGAGGGTGCAAAGTGCCAAACTAATATATATCCAAGTGTGTAAAATGCCAAAATTTCAAGTTTAGGGTACATAGTGCAAATAAAATGTATTAGAGGGTGCAATGAGTCAATTACTCGTAAAATTAAGATCGATATTTTGTAATTTGTAAAGCTTAATGTTTGTTTATTCATAATATGTTAAGATATATCATATTTTTTATGATTTAAGAAATTTCCTTTTACAAGAATATAATTAATGTTGAAGTGGAAAACTAAATAATTAATTAATGCAAAATTAAGATTAAGAAATAATATAAATATGGTTCACATTAATATTTTAAATTTATAACATTTAGGGAGTCCTTCTCATTAGTTATTTAAATTTTATGGTGGCTTTGTAATTAAGAACTTCCTACTTCATTAATCACAACCTTTTAACTTAATTTTATAGTTATAAAATATGATTTGGGATTTTGAGATGATATTTATATTAATATGGTCTTTATTTTAAAACATTAAATTTATCTCTTTTTGATGTATTTCTTTTTGTAATTTTTTTACGGCATCATTTAGTTGTGAATAATCCTTCTATTTGTAAGAAAAAAAAATCCTTTTTGGATTGGGTTTGGTAGGTCGATGACTTGAAGCTAATTCGGTCAATCTAAGCCCATCCTGAACCTAATTACATCAGGTTTGGATTGAGCATTTCGCGTTAAGCATCACGTCAGGTTGAATTCAAATTGAGTGTTATACGCATACCTAAATTCGATCCGAATCCACCCAACCCATCTAAATTGGTGGCGGGGGTGGGGTGGGGTGGGTGGAGGGGGGCTTTTTAAGGGTTTACAGTATCATATTAAATTATGTTAAAGCCAATTAATATTTAATATTGATAGTTTAATTAAATTCAATTTTTTAATTAAACTAAATTTCAAATTCTTTTATTTAACTGTAAAATATACTTTTTGAAATTCTCTAATTTAAAAAAAATATCAAATAACTTAAGCTATCCAATGAAATTAAATTGTATAGATTAGTGTTATAATACTTATGAATATTAAATATGAAAAGAACTATTGTAGTTATTAGAACTTAACGAATTTCTTACCTATTTATTTAAAATGAAGTTTAACTACTTTAGATAAAAATAAGGGATAAATATTTTTTACCCTCCAAACTTTTTACATTTTGGGACTTTACCATCTAAACTTTTTTTTTTTTTTGCAGTTTGCCATTTGAACATTGCGTATTTTTTACACATTACATTTTTCGGTGGAGCTAAGGGTAAATGCGTCATTTCAACTGGTTAAAATCACATAACAAATATGTGAATACCCTTAGATGGTAATATTTAAAAAACGCAAAGTTGATATGGCAAATGGCAAAAAACAAAAAAGTTTATATGGTAAAATCCCAAAACGCAAAAAGTTTGGAGGGTTAAAAATATTTATTCCATACAAAATGACGCATTTACCTTTACTTAAATTCATGTGACATGCATGTGATGGAATTCTGGTGGAATATTCCACCGGAAAATGCCCTTAGATAGTAATATTTAAAAAAACGCAAAGTTTAGATGGCAAACGGCAAAAAATAAAAGTTCATATGGTAAAGTTCAAAAACACGAAAAGTTTTGAGGGTAAAAAATGTTTATCCCTAAAAATAAATAGGGATAAATATTTTTTATCCTCCAAACTTTTCGCATTTTGGGACTTTACCATATAAACTTTTTTTTTTTTGCTGTTTCTCATCTGAACTTTGCGTTTTTTTACACATTACATTTTCCGGTGGAGCTAAGGGCAAATACATCATTTCATCTGGTTAAAGTCATATGACATACATGTGAATGCCCTTAGATGGTAATACATAAAAAACACAAAGTTCAGATGGCAAATGGCAAAAAAAAAAAAGTTCATATGGTAAAATCCAAAAATGCAAAAAGTTTGGAGGGTTAAAAGTATTTATCCCCATGTAGAATGATGCATTTGCCCTTACTTAAAGCCACATAACATGCATGTGATGGAATTCCGGTGGAATATTACGCCAAAAAATACCCTTAGATGGTAATATATAAAAAAATGCAAAGTTCAGATGACAAACGACAAAAAAAAAGAAGTTTATACGGTTGATGCCGTCCGGATTTGGTTGGTCCACGTGTTCGAATACTGCGCACTCCGAAATAGTATTTGCTGGTGGCCCACCTGCTAAAGAGGGAGGAACGCACGTGAGACTAGCCGGTTTTGCCCCGGCGTAGGCTCTCCGACGCTCAAGTTAGTGGCAAGTTCAACACTACTAGAAAAAGAGCAAATAGCCACGGATTTTAGCCACGGGAAAAATCTGTGGCTAAGCCGTGGCTATTAGCCATGGATTAGACACGGATTAGCCACGGATTAGGGGGGAATTTTTTTTTCAGTTTTAGCCACGGATTAGCCACGGAACACCCGTGGCTAATTTAGACACGGCTCAGCCGTGGCCAAATTCCGTGGCTAACTTTGGCGCGGCTTTTGCCGCCAATATATAGCCACGGGTGTTCCGTGGCCTGTCCGTATCCGTTAGCCACGGATGAGCCGTGGCTAAATGAGCCACGGCTTGGCCGTGGCTAGACCGTGTCCGTTAGCCACGGCTTCACCGTGGCTAAATCAGCCACGGCTACACCGTGGCTAGGCCGTGTCTATTAGCCACGGCTCAACCGTGGCTAAAGGGCTACGATTAGTTTTTTTTTTTTTTTTTGACTTATTCAGTTTCGAAGTGCTCGATTTAAATCGTTTTGTAACGATAAATGCGTCCGTTCCATTTCCTATTAGAACTTTAAAAAAAAATTACAAATAAATTAATACGTAATTAATTAATTGTTCTTATATGTATATATATATGTATATATATCTATATGTGTAAAACTATATATACGTAACTATATATATATATATGTGTAGATATATCTATATGTGTAAAACTATATATACGTAACTATATATATATGTAGACTATAGCCACGGATTCGTCGATCAACATATATACATTTATATATGTTTATATTGATATAGAATTATTTAAAAATATTCATATATTTTATATATTTATATATTTTAAACGTAGATATTATATATATTTAATATATTTTAAACGGAAAATATAAATTTATATATTTTGATCGTAAATTCCAACGCAAATTAAAGAAAGAATTTTTTTTTTAAACAGGCCCTTAGCCACGGTCTAGCCACGGCTAAACCGTGGCTAAGGGCCCTTTTTTTTTAAAAAAAAATTATTATTAAATTTTAATAATATGTATTTAATTCTATTTTTACAATAAATGTTTTATTTCAATTTTGATTATTATTCAAATAAAATATCATAACTAAATATATATGAAATCTATTTTTACAATATTCATTATTGTGTTATATATATATATGAGCAATGTCTATATATGTACACACATATATGTGCTCTTGTCATTTCAATCGATCGACGAAGGTATACATTAATTTGAATTTAAGTTTCGTAATTACAATCAATAATATATATTACTATATATAGAAGAGTATTATATATAGAAGAGTATTTATAAGCACGGATTAGCCTATCAACATATATATACATTTATATATATATGTTTATATTGATATAGAATTATTTAAAAATATTCATATATTTTATATATTTATATATTTTAAACGTATATATTATATATATTTAATATATTTTAAACGTAAAATATAAATTTATATATTTTGATCGTAAATTCCAACGCAAATTAAAGAAAGAATTTTTTTTTTAAAACAGGCCCTTAGCCACGGCCAAGCCGTGGCTAGACCGTGGCTATTAGCCACGGCTTGGCCGTGGCTAAGGGCCTGTTTAAAAAAAAAATTCTTATTAAATTTTAATAATCTGTATTTAATTCTATTTTTACAATAAATGTTTTATTTCAATTTTGATTATTATTTCAATTTTGATTATTATTCAAATAAAATATCATAACTAAATTTATATATATAAAATCTATTATATATAGAAGATTACTTATAAGCACGGATGCGATCGATATATGTTATCGTTTATGTTGACTATTCTGTTATATATATATATATATAATATATATATATGTATATATACTTTTTTGATTTACGAATGATGGCTCTAATTATATTATAATATTATGTTAGTGTAATTAATTTGAAATGTTAGGAATAACTAAATTTGAAATGTGAAACACGAAAAAAAAAATAAAAAATAAATATGTGTTAGCCACGGCCTCGCCGTGGCTAATCCGTGGCCCAGCCGTGGCTAACATAGATCGGTGGCTTCACTTGGCCACGGATTAGCCACGGCCTGGCCGTGGCTAATTTGAAATTTAGCCACGGCTTAACCGTGGCTAATCCGTGGCTAATTATATCATATAAATGCAACACTTGGCTTTTTTTTTTTCCCCTCCCTCTTCTTCCTCCTAGCAAGGTAAACCCACCCACCCCCCCGGTCCCCGTCCCCCCCAACCCCCCCTGGCGCGGCGGCGCCTCATCGCCGGCGACCGCCGCGCCTCCCTCCCCCCTCCCCGACCCGCGCGCCCCCCGCCGTCGCCCACACCGCCGCCCTCGCCCCCGCCGCCCGCCGCTCTCCCCCCCTCCCCAACCCGCCCAGCCCCCCCTCCCCCCCTCCCCAATCCTGAATCCCCCCCCCAAGGCAGCCCCAGCCCCGCCCCCTTCCCCCCCACCCACCAGCCCCTACCCGCGCCCCCCCCGGGCCCCCCTCGTTATTATTTTTTTATATTTTTTTTGTATTTTAATTTGAATTATATCTAATATTTGTTTGTTTGTTTTGATTTTTTTGGTAATTATTGTTAGGTTTTTAAATATTCACAAGTTTGGTGCTCCAAAATTGAAGGTATGATTTAAGTTACCCAAAATTTATTTTGAGATATATATGTATTGGAAAATGTATATGTGTGTATGTATTAATTGAGATATATATGTATTTGAAAATGTATATGTGTGTATGTATTAATTGAGATATATTTTATTTTGGAAACATTTGATATTGGTGAATGAGAAGTGTAATATTTGTTTGTTTTGTTCGTAAAATTTGATTACGAATATGAAATGCATGTTTGTACGGTAGTATATACATTTAGGGATATGTTTTGATGAGATGCATGTTGTGATGAGATAGGCTTTGATAAGATATGTAAGTTTATAAATATGATTTGATGAGATATGTTGTGAGGATTCTATGTTGTTTGTTGATATGCTTTGATGAATACAGTTTGACATAATTATATTTGTTACAGAAAATGGATAATATACGTGTGAGTCGAAGTTGGATGTACAATCGGTTATTGCCCGATCGAACAGATCTTACGAATGAATTTTTATTGGGTTTGGGTCAGTTTATTGAGTTTGCAACATCACAACCACAATACAAACTTGACAACGATTGTATTAGGTGTCCGTGTTTTATATGTGAAAATGGAAAATATAAGAGTGCTAACAATGTAAAATATGATCTTTTAAAGTATGGATTTCAACCAAATTATTGGTATTGGACTGCACATGGGGAGATTGCTCTAGAAAATTGGAATGTTGATGGTGTCGGTCCAAGTTCATACAATCATGTCAATATCACAGAAGGGTTAAGAAATTACGAAAATATGGTCTATGATGCTATGGGACAGACTTGTGGTCATGAAAATAGGACGGGGCAAAATTCTGAACGAAATGCTGCTGGAATGAGTCATATTATTGAACAACCTCATAATAACGAAGCTCAACAATTTTATGATTTGTTGGAGGCAGCAAACCGTCCGTTATGGTCAGGATGTGAGTCACACACGGAATTATCACTGACTCTTCAAATGATGACATTGAAATCAGATTATAATATGCCACAAGGATGCTTCGATAGAATGGCTGATCTTATAAAAACATCAAATCCGATAGACAATCATGTTCCCAACAATTATTATGAAGCCAAAAAATTAACGAGAAAATTGGGACTGATATTTCTGAAGATTGATTGCTGCGTGCAAGGGTGTGTGTTGTTTTATAAAGAACATACTCACTTGGATGAATGTGCATTATGTCAGCATCCTAGGTTTAAACCATCTCGTATGGGGAGCAATAGACGTGTTTCTTACAAAAGAATGCACTACATGCCACTAATCCCACGTTTGAAAAGGTTGTATGCCTCTGAAAAATCAGCCGACCAAATGAGGCGGCACCATGAGCATGTAGCAAAGTCTGATACGTTATGCCATCCATCGGATGGCATAGCGTGGAAGCATTTCAATGAGAAACACCCAAACTTTGCCGCTGAACCGTGAAATATTAGACTTGGACTATGTGCTGATGGATTTAATCCTTTCAACCAAACTTCGAAATCATATTCTTGTTGGCCGGTTATTATTACCCCTTATAATTTACCTCCCGAAATGTGCATGACTGCCCCATATATGTTTTTGACATGTTTGATTCCTGGG
Source organism: Petrea volubilis (assembly GCA_026212405.1). Lineage (NCBI taxonomy): Eukaryota > Viridiplantae > Streptophyta > Magnoliopsida > Lamiales > Verbenaceae > Petrea > Petrea volubilis. The sequence continues at coordinate 17,330,645 of CM047882.1, forward strand.
CCGCGCAATCCAAAGGACAGAATTGATGTGTATTTGCAACTTTTAACTGACGAGTTGAAAGAGTTGTGGTCAGACGGGGTTGAAACGTTCGATGTGTCGAGTAGACAAACTTTTCGTTTAAGAGCTGCCCTTATGTGGACAATTAATAACTTTTCTGCATATGGAATGTTGTCGGGGTGGATGACGTGCGGGAGACTGGCATGTCCAATATGTATACACCATACAAAATCTTTCAGATTGAAGCATGGTGGAAAAATAACGTGGTTTGATTGCCACAGAAGATTTTTGCCAGAGACTCATCCTTTTAGGCATAATAAAGATGCCTTTTTGAAAGGAAGACGAGAGCGATCTGCGGCTCCCTCTCGAATGATGGGTGATACAACTTGGGATGTCGTGCAGCACTTGCCCAAAGTAACCGATTTGCCCATCAAGCACTCTAAAATTTCAGGTTACGGTGTGGACCACAATTGGACCAAACAATGCATATTTTGGGAGTTGCCATATTGGAAGGATAATATTGTCCGCCACAATTTGGATGTAATGCACATTGAGAAATTTTTTTTTGACAACATAATAAATACTGTCATGGATGTAAAAAAACAAAACAAAAGATAACGAGAAGGCTAGACTTGACTTGTTGGAGTATTGCAAGCGTCCGGAATTACATCTACAGTATCTTCCAAACGGTAAAGTGTTGAAGCCACAGGCCACTTTCACTTTAACCATTGAACAACGCCGCGAATTATGTGATTGGATTAAATGTTTGAAGATGCCTGATGGGTATGCATCGAACTTGGGAAACTGTGTTGATCAATCTGGAACAAACCTGCTTGGTATGAAGAGCCATGACTGTCACGTCTTTATGCAACGTTTGCTCCCAATGGCGCTAAATGCACTCGCACCTAATGTTTGGAAGCCTTTAACGGAAATAAGTCAATTTTTAAAGAAATGTGCTCAACAGAGTTAAGTGCGGCAAATCTATTACAATTGGAGAGTAACATTCCTATTATTTTATGCAAATTGGAACGCATTTTTCCGCCTGGATTTTTTTGACTCAATGGAGCACTTGACTGTACATTTGCCGTTTGAAGCTGCGATGTGTGGTCCAGTGCAATACCGGTGGATGTATCCTTTCGAGAGGTAGTTTAAATAATTATGAATTTTAAAGTTCATGTATTAAAAGAAATAATGGAAACTATCAATTATAAAAACTTAAAACAACTTACGTTTGTAGGTACTTACATAACTTAAAGGGAATGGTGAAGAACAGAGCAAAAGTTGAAGGATCAATATGTGAGGCATACTTAAACCAAGAGTTGTCGTATTTTTCATCTTATTATTTTGAAAGTCACATCCACACCAAAAGTACAAGACCTCGTCGTAATGAGGACGACGTCTGTTCTGATGATGAGCGACATTATACTTTGTCTGTATTCAAACGAGCTGGTAAGTTAGGAAGAAAATGCAAGGAACGTTATTTGACTGATGATGAGTGGAGCAAAGCTGCATTACATGTACTCATCAATTGTGAAGAAGTTGTCCCCATACTTGAGTAAGTGTTATCTTTAACAATTTATATATAATTTGTTAAGATGACTCTGACAAATTTTCAATACTTTGTAGGATGTATAGATCAGCCGTTCGATACAATTGGCCACACCTAACTGAGCAAGAGATTGAGGAATCCGTCGAGAATAATTTTGTTGAATGGTTTAAACTCTATGTGAGTAATTCATTATACATAATAAATACTTAGCCATTATACATAAAAAAAATCTTTCATATAATATATTGATTGAAAATATTCGTATATGTAGGCGCATAATCCAAAAAATAATGTTGAAAATCAGTATTGCTTGATTTGGCTTGGGGGTCCAATGAAGAAGGTCAAGACCTTCAATAGGTTCTACTGTAATGGATATATGTTTCATACAGAAGATATGACCCCACATACGAAGACCTCAAATTCTGGCGTTTGTGTAATAAGTGATGGGGGTACAAACTTTTATGGTATGCTCAAGGAAGTTATCAAATTAGAGTATCCTGGTGAGCCTCAAAAAGAGGTTGTGATGTTCAAATGTATTTGGTTTGATTCGATATCGAATAGGGGTATAAAGATACACCCCCAGTATGATATTATTGAAGTAAAAATAAATGAGAGATACCCGAAAGATGATCCCTTCATCCTTGCGCAACATGCATCTCAAGTGTATTACGTCCCTCACCCCGGTACTAGAAGAGATAAATCGCAGTGGCGATTTGTTATCAAAACAAGACCACGGAGTCGAGTTGTGAGCCAAGATAATACTGATGACCCATTGCAAGAGTCATCTGGCTGCGTGAATGGTGTCATCGATAATGAACCGACGGGTAATCTTGCTGATTCTACTGGTGCTGTTGAAGAGGTCAATCAATTATACACTGAGCACATGACTAATGATCATATATTAGTTGATGAATTGTGTCAAAGTGTCGAGGCAGAAGAATTAAACTCTGAGTTTGAAGAAGATGAGGAGGATGATGATGAAAATATGCCTCAGTATGACAATGATGCTGAAGACGAAGACGAAGACGGAGGTGAAGAAAATGAAGATGAAGAAGACGAAGATGATGATGAGTAATATTTACTATGAATGAATATTTTGTTTGGTTTGATTTTTCTTTGCTATAAACATATATATATATATATGTGTGATTGCTATGAGTGTTGTTTAGTGGCTGATTGAAATACTTAATGTCCTGTGAAAAGACTCATCTTAAGTGATATTTTGCTATGAATTTTTTAATATAAATATAACAGGTTTGTGCTGTTTGATGTTTTTATTATGATGCAGATGACAGGTTTTAGAAAGGAAAGGACAAGGTCACTAGTAGTGGAGGAGGGTTCCAACCGCCGTGGCCTCCACATGCCCCCTAAGACGGGCCTTCACATTCGAGACGAGCCGTATGACGACTCTCATCATCAGACACCAATCCCTAGCGATGATGAGCCTATACTGATGATATGCCGACGGAGACTTCCGATAATATTAGAATTGATGGAAAGATGGTTATTTATCCACGGGGACATGAGTAAGTTGCTTTTGTATTGCCTTTAAGTTATAATTATTCACTTTTTGATTGCTGTTTAATAACAGTTATATTTATTAGGTTCAATCTTGCTTTGGAGACCGTGAGGACGATCGCCCGTATTTTA
>CM047882.1:17334340-17349582 GCA_026212405.1 Petrea volubilis
CCAATTCCTTACAACCAATACCAATACATGGAACACTCCATCCATGCAAGATGGGATGGATGGCGAGAACCGTTTTAAGACTGGCAAACCCATTGCCGCCCGGCCGAACTCTAGCCCCATCCACACCGAAAACACATTTGGGCCCGGCATGCACAAATAAAGAGTTCCACATATTGTCACATAAAGAACATACTTCCATACTTATAACTCTATATATAAAAGCATACTAAAAGCATATTTTGCAATAATAAACGTAAATGTTTTTATACTAATTCTAGGAATATAAAACATGAATATAATTAGAAACATACTTTCTAATAACTTGTAGTAGCATAATGAAGCATAATATCATGACAATAAAATGATAAACTAGCACTAGAAATTAACTTATGTAATTAAGGAAATTCCTACCTTAACTAGCCTTCTTGATATATTTAGATATATGTGTGTGTGTGCGTGTTTGTGTGTGTATGAGAGAATACTCTATATATATATATATATGTGGTTGTGTGTGTGTGCGTGCCGTGGATGTGTGTATATGTGTTGGGAATGTGGGTGTGTGTATTGTGAATGTGTGTGTGTTGTAAAAGTGTACAATATATATATATATATATATATGTATGTACCGCGCGTGTGTGTGTAGGAAATAGTGTGGGGTGTGTGTGTTGTGTGTGTGTTGTAAGAGTGTGTGTGTATATGATGAAATAGAACTCAAGCCTCTATTTATAGAGGTTGGTTAAGACACATTATAAAAAAAATAATTATGTCAATTTTTCCATAATTAGATTCATCTTACTCCCCAATATTTAATAAATGCATACATGCTTAGTAATACGCCTAAATGTTATTAGGTGTGCCCTAATATTGATGAATGGAAGTCTAGGTTAATTTAAATAATATAAATTTCTAGAAGAGTTATAACAAGTGTAAAAAATGATTTAATGCTAGGAATTATCAAGAACAAATATTAGGATTATCAAAAATAGATCAGAAAAATCATTATATATATATATGTATAATTTTTCGGATATATATATACCTATATATTATATAGCTTTTCTATATACTTCAAACATGCATATATATATATATATACATACGAATATATAATTAAATATTGTTAATCTTATAACATGTTTATGATTAGTATTTATTAATTTAAGTTATTAGTGTATATATATATGAACTTATATATATATGTAGATATATAGATCTATTTATGTAAGTATATATATATGTATGAATTCATATATATATATATATATATGAATATATTAATCTTAAATAAGTAGAATATTTGTGTTTAATTTAAAAATGGGTATATATATATTCCTTATATTTTAAAAATTGTAAGTATAGATATTAATATGTAAGAAATTATACTTATCATTATAATTTTGAAAGATGCATGTATAGAATTATAGATATATACATATATACATATTGATATACATGCACATATGTAGAATCAAATGGTTAGTGTGAAAACATAGCAGTTATTGCACATTTCACCTATAAAATAATAGAGCACTAAACAATTTAATCACCTAGTTCAGGTACAAAATAATACTCACATAAAATACTAGATAATTTAATCATATAATTAACTTTTAAAATACCTAGAAATACCGGGTCATTACATCGTGGGACCATTTCCCCTAGCCCTCGGTCAGAGAAAGTACGCGATTGTGGTGGTCGAATATTTCGCCAAATGGGTGGAAGCAGAGGCAGACGCAAAAATCACAGATGCCTCTGTCCGATCGAATGGTATAGAGAGCATGGGATCTAGTAGAGATTCACGTCGGTCGGAAATCCTTAATCAAACGGGCAGGTCGAGGTGACCAACCGGATTTTGATACAGAACCTCAAGGCAGTGCTCGAGGCCAATAAAGGTGAGTGGGTCGACGAGCTCCCGAGTGTGCTTTGGGCTTACCGAACGACCCCCCGGTCGGCCACGAGGCAAATGCCGTACGCCCTGGTTTACTGCTCGGAGGCCGTCATTCCTGTAGAAATAATGCATCGAGGGCTCGAGTTGCTCATTTCGACCCCGACCTGAACAGTTCCACGCGTGAGCACGAACTCGAGGTCATACAAGAGCTGCGCGATCATGCCTGGGTTAAGATGCAAAATTACAAGGCAGCCGTCGCCAAGGCGTACAATAAAGGAGTGGTCCCTCGAAATTTTCAAGTGGGCAATCTCGTCATCAAAAAAGTCAAGGTCTCATGCAACATAGGCAAACTCGACCCAAATTGGGAAGGACCGTACAAAATAACGAAGGTCTCGAAGAACAATGCCTACTGATTAGAAGATATGATCGGTCGAGAACTTCCCCGTCCATGGGGAGCAGTGAACCTGAGGAAGTTCTTTACTTAAGCGATCGACCCCTCAGGTGGCGCCATCCCCCTAATGTAATCGTTCCAATCTTTCATCAAGTCTCTGTTCGAATTTTTCATTAAAATCTCTGTTCGAAGCTTTCATTAAAATCCCTGTTCGAATCTTTCCTCGTTAGAATATTTTGTTAAGTTCTTATTCGAGTTCTTAAATTGTTAACCAGACTCCATGTTTTCCTTATTCGAACTAGTTTTAATTAATAGGTTTTGACCCGGCACGCACGTGCAATTTTAAAATAGTTGTTGCAATTAGACAAAATCGAACGGAAACATATAAATGAGTCGAGCAGAGGTCTTCATTGACTTCGTTTATAAACAGTGGATCAATTACAAAGGGGGGGGGGAAGGGGGCTAATCTATTACATTGAATTCGTCCTCCCGGCCACCAGGGTCTTCGACCCCTTCCTTGACACTTGCCTAATCCTCTCAATCAGGCCCTTGGACTTCCATCGGGCTCTCGCCCCCATGACCTTTCTCGTCCTCATCGAGCCGCCACTCGATGTCCTCAAGAGCTTGCTTCTGGACAAGCTCGACGGCATACCCGAACTCATCGCCAGGGAAGAGCAGAACGGAAAGACTGGCTCCTCGATCGAGACCCTTCTAGAATGCCGCCCAAATATTCGATCTGACGAATGCCAGATCGAATGCCTTGCTGATGCGGGGGAAGGACTTCGCCAAGCATATGGCGCCAAAGACGCCACTCTTGAGGAACCGCTCAATGGCCGCCCTCGAAAAGGCTTGTTCCCGATCGGCTAACTTTAGCAGCTCCTCTCGAACGCAAACTTCGTGGCCCTAGTTGTAACCCTAGTCGTAGGAGGCCTTGTCCTCCTTACGTGTCGCTAGCCCGCTCGGCTACGCTAACCTCAGTGACCTGCTGCTCGAGGGACCTCTCGAGGGCCTCATTGAGCTTTATTTGGGCCTCGAGCTTCTTCTCAATCAGGTCTTGCTCCGACCGGGCCATGGCAAGCATTGTTTCGAGCTCATCGACTTTGCTCTTAAGCTACCTGGGCTCGTTCTTGGCCCTGTAATGACCCGGTATTTCTAGGTATTTTAAAAGTTAATCATATGATTAAATTATTTAGTTTTTATGTGATTATTAGTTTATATGTGAACTATGTGATTAAATTAATGTTTTATTATCTTATATGGGAAATGTGCAATAACTATTATGTTTGCATACTACCCATTTGATTCGACGCATATTCATATAAATCAATATATACATATAAAATTTTATACATACATTTTTCAAAATTATAATGATAGGAATTATTTGTAATAAAGTCATAGTATTTTTATATGTTGAAGTATATATAAATAAATTTGTATATTTTCAAAAATATGTATATATCCTAGGTCATTTTTGTATTTTAGATGATATATATATATACTAATTGATGCTTAAATATGTATTATTTAAATGTTATATGATTAATTTCTATTGCAATATATACTTTGCAATATATACCTATTTTTATTTACAAAACGCAAAATTATTGAAATTATTTTCTACTTCATTTAGTAATTATAAAATGCATAAAATTCAAACACACACACATATATACATGTATATAGGCATATACACGAATTTATATAGTTATATAAATAAGGGTTATATTATTTTTCTTGATATTGCCATTTTCACTAAAATGTGTCATTTCACACTATAACAATTATTTTGAAAATTATTTTTAAATACTAGGTCATAAGACTATGATTTATGTATATATAAATATCTTACACTTTATATGTATACATTTTAAAGAAAATTCATATACATAAAGGTATAAGATTATATTTTCATTTCTTTAGGCATTTTTCATCATAAACATTGGAAAAATTATATTTTGTGTAAAAATATCTTAAAAATATAAAAAGAGGAGGGGGTGAACGAAAATTTATGTATATATATGTATAATATAAATATATGGTGTATATTATTACTTGCTCCCCAATTCTCCTTGCATTAAATAAATATTCACATATGTAAGAATTCTTCTAGATATGTTTATACATGTAAGGCTTAGATTAAACTAGATTATGAAGTGTGCATTTAGACTCACACTTAAGCTATAATTAGGTATTGAGTTGGGCATTGAGTTGGAAGATTTCATTTATTATAACCCTTAGTTGTAACCTTAGGTGGAAAGATAACAATAATTAGAAAATGACTTAATTATTTAATAATCTTATTTCTTAAGCACAACTACTATAAATAGGGGATAAATTGGGGATTTATCACTTCATTTTTCATCACATAACACACACAAACACTTCCACACACACAAAATCTCGCCTAAAACACCCCACTCACACTCACCTTACCCTAAACACACAAAACACTTCATATTTATAGTAAATCTTCTACCCACATATATATATACATAAACCCTTCATTTTACATACTTATAACCCCATAAAAGCCTCTTGAAAAAGGTAGAAGAATATTTAATTAAAATAGGGACCTTACTTAATATCATAAGTAAAGGTTCTACTTTAATTCATAGATATTATACCTTAAAGAAGTGAATACTTCATATTTGATACAAGGTAGTGATTTCTCTTAATACATGAGCTAGTTTTCTTATAGTGTTAACTTATTATTCTCCTATTAGGACATGGGATGTAACCACAAGTTGGTTACTATCTTAGTCCGAAAGGATTTCACGACAATTTAGCCAAATGCATGTTGTATGTTCATGAACAATTGTGCTTGAAATTTTAATGTTTCTGCTGGATTTATGTTGCTAAAAATTAGGGTTTATGATTGTTTAAGGTTTTTCTATGTGTTTAAGGCTTGATTTATGTGTTAAAATTCGAAATTTCAGTGTTTAAAGCTGAAAATTATAGTTGTTTTCAAAACTGGAAATTCTACTTTCAAAACTGGAATTACTGTTCAAAGCCGAAAAATCCAATTTTCAAGGCTGAAAATTCGAATTTTACAAAGCTGAAAACCTAGTTTACAAAACTGGAAATTGCAGCAGGTAATCTCAGTATATTACAAGCTGAAATTTCCGAATTTTGCAAGCCGGAAATCTGCTGTCGCAGTCTGCCGAGCTATGGTTTCTATGCTGGAAATTTGGTGATTTATGCTGAAATTATGCAATAGTATGCTGAAAAACAGTTTATATTGTGTGAAAATTGTGTGATTAAGGGCCCAAAGTGTTAGGGGTGGATGGGGCTGAGTTCGGCCGGGCGGCAACGGGCTTGCCGGTCTTAAACGTTCTCGCCATCCATCGTTGCCTAATCCCACCTTGCATGGACGGAGTGTTCCATGTACTGAAGTGGGTCGTAGGAAATTCGGCATATGCCCGGGATATGGCCACTGGAGTGTTTGGTTGGGTGGGAGTATTGGTTGGAATTGAATTACGGCACGGCGAGATAAGGTAGCCGCCCGTCGAGGTGGAAAACGGTAGAAAAGTGTGCAATTTATGATTCTTATGAATCTGAAATTTTATATGGTTTATATTGATGCAAGTATGTGAACATATGCATGCCCAAGTCACACACGCGCACCTTATGTGTTAAGTGAAATTGCTACTCAACGTGATTGTTGACGTTGTTAATATTTAATATTTTAGCCCGACATGAGAACGAAGGTATCAAGGAGGAGGATAGCGAGGGATGATTTGAAGCTTTTGGCTAGGAGAAGTCATAGACGAGTCTTTGTAATTGTATCATGTATTTAGGACTCTTATTATGTACTTGGTGTTTTGCTATGAAATAAAAGACTTTTAGAAAAAAAAATTTTACTTTCTATAATAAAAGTATTCATAGCGTATTCCCATAACTAGCCAATGGTTTCGGGCCATCACAGGCCCCCAGCTGGTACATCCTATTGTACCGATCCTTATCTTCTTTGTATACCTCCGCCCATCAGTGTACGTGGAAGAATGCTTGGGATGCTATCTGCCGATTGAAGGAAAATGGTTAGAAATGCATAAAAAATAAAAATACAAAATTCGACCTGGAAGATGCTTTCTTACCCCTATTACTCCTCTCTCGAACCAACGGTAGACCTGGTTGAGGCTCTAACCGAGGAGGTACTGGTGGTCCTCCTCGAATGGCACCCTTGGGACAGGTGCGAGATATGGGTCTGATCCTGACCCCGGAAGGTACTGATTGCTTTCCCCTCCGCTCGAGGGAGTGCCCGTTCTGAGGGGCGGTCGAAATCCATAATCCTCTCCTCCTCATCGGAATTGGAGGATTCGGAGAGGTCGTCTCAACCCGCGACTTGCTTCCCCTTCCCCTTGTCGGTGTGGTCAGGGCCTCTATTCCTCTTCGTGCCAGTGGTGGGGGCACCCCCTTCCCTTATCACCACTCCTGTCTCACGCGTTTGGATCGGGGTCGACTCCATCCGAACGGTAACGGCAGTCCTCGACCGTTCATCAGTCATCTCGATTTCCAGATCAGAATCCGACCTCACCTCCGACATCACCCTAGGTGGGGTGGCGTCGGGGACACCAGTCAGCATACGCTGATTAGTCACCGATCATGCTTCTCGACCTCTCGTCGGGGCCCTTCCACCCTGGGACGATGAGCCCCTTTGACTCGAGGACCAGGCTACAGCCTTCTTGTTTTTCTTCTTTTGAGCGGCAGCGAGACGGGCAAGCATTGCTTTGTGGGCATCCATTAGTACTTTATCATCTGCAATAAAAAGCCGATCATCAGAAATGATAAACAGATATACCCACATAAAACCAATCAAAAAACTCGTTCGGAAACAACGTACTGAGAACGAACCCACGAGGCGCTACGATCGGGGAGATGCCTGCACGGTTTAAAAATTCCTCCTGTAGGAGGTAGCCGCTCCATATCAAACCCAGGTCGATTTGGTGGCTCCAAAAGAAGGGATCCTCCCAAGTCGGGTTCCCCACACCGTAGAACTTGAACTTTTCGATCTCATCATTCCAGGTATTTCGAACGGGGAAGCCCGAGATGTGGCGAACGAAGAAAAACTTCGCCTTCCACCTTTTCCTATACGAAGACTGATGGGTTTGTATAATTATCGGCCCAAATCAGGCCATAATGTAAAAGAAGCCGCCTCGGTCGCCCAGACCTGACCGGGCGGAGTTTTGCACTTTGAAAAAGGCTGCAAAATTTTCTATCGATAGGGCTTGGCCCAAGGCCCTCATCATAACTATGAAACTATAAACGATACAGTGGGAGTTCGGAGAGAGTTGAGCGGGAGGAATGTTCAAAAAATTATAAATCGCCGCTACTTCGGGCAAGATAGGAAACCTAAACTCGTTCCACAACGCCTCCAAGTGGATGGTGATCGTATTACTGGGCGCGCTTCCCATCCGCGAACCGACAAGCGGTGCATAGGCTTGAAAAGTGGAGCACACCATTCGAGACCTCGGTCTGAGTCATCGTCGACGGAATGTCGTCATGCTCCCATTTGGTACGATACGAACGCGGAGCGCCGACTTCCTCGTCGACTTCTTCCACCTCATCGGTTGTGTTAAGTTCGACCTCGCCCTCAGCGCCAGACCCCTTTGGGTGGTCGCTTGAAGAACTCGAGCTGCTGCTCGTACTACTCCCCTCAGAGCTACCCTCCAAAGAGCTATCTAATCCGACCTCTCTAATTATCCTACGACTAGCCATGAGGGAAATGAACGAAAAACGAGGCTTTGAGTGAGAGAAGTTACCTAAAAGAGAGTCTGATCGTGTAACGACCCCGATATTCCTTTATATTTTATTAAACATAAATAGTAATTTTTTTTTACATAAAACATATACAAAATACAAGAGTTACAATTTTCACAAAATACAAAAGTAACTTAATTAGGTAAAATGCTTCAAAACACCCATGGTTTCCATTGCGTCCCTCAAATGCCTCCGCTCATTTCTGTCTAAAAAGTATTGGAAAAGAGGAGTCAACGCGACGGTTGAGTAGAAATTTCACTTAATCACATAAGGTGAGTGTGTGTGATATGTGCACATAGTCACATAATATTTAGCATAATAACATGATAGCAAAAATGTAAAACTAGAACTAGAACTAACTTATGCAATTAAGGAAACTCCTACCTTTCCCAAAAGGGATGTATGAAAGTAGGGAGAATATATAAAAGGCTACTAATGTGTGTCTATATATTTATAAGTGGAGGGATAAGTATATATAAATATATATGTAGAAAGGATATATGTATATATGTAGGTGTTCAAAGATGTAAGAAGAAAGTGGGGTTTTGAAAGGATTTTGTAGATGTAAGAGTGTGTATATATATGTAGAAAGGTTAATATGTCTATATATATGTTTAGAAAGAGGGGTAATTATATATATAGGTATGTGGGAAGGTTTAACAATGATAAAGTGTGATACATATTTGGGAAATGCAAGATTTTGTGGGTGTGGAGGTTGTTGACGGGATTTAGTGTGTGTTTTTGTGTGATGAAAACTACCTAGTATATATATATATGTGCATGTGGACATATGTGTGTATATGTAGATATATATATCACCAAGTGTATATATGTGGACATGTGTGTGTATAGGTAGATATACATATCACCAAGTATATATATGTGGACATGTGTGTGTATAGGTAGATATAGATATTACCAAGTATATATATGTGGACATGTGTGTGTATAGGTAGAAGTAGAAATCACCACTAGTCTATATATGTGGATGTGTGTGTGGAGATGTAGATATAGAAATCACCACTAGGTGATATATGGATGTGTGTGTGTATAAGTAGATATATAATTCCCCACTAGTTTGTATATGAATATGTGTGTGTACATGTAAATATATAAATCACCACTAATAAATGTATGGATGTGTGTGTGGATATGTAGATATAGAATTTACCACTAATATATGTATTAGATGAGATATTCTTGCAAAACAATTATAAAATATACTAAAAATCTAGACTTTATATTTATCATTTAATTAAAATCCAAAAATTAGGTTTATAAATAATTAAAATTCGAAAATTATACATTTAAAATCATAAAATATATTGTTGTATTTATAAGATTCAAAAATTGTATAATTTATTTATAAAATTCGAAAATAAAATAAATGCAAGCCTAAAATATGTATTTAAATAAATTTTCCAAAAAATAATAATCACCATTCAAAATTAAAACTATAAGGTCTAAGTTATAAAGTAATGTTAAAATAATAATTTTACTCTTAATAAAATTCGAAAATCATAATAAAATTTTCAAGAATTAATATTTTGCATTTTTCAAGTGCTAAGAAAACAAATGATGGAATAATCACATTTTAAAAAATGCAGGTAGTATAACGCACGTTTATTCACAAATCACATATATTCACACAATAATTATCACATAATGGAAATAAATCCTAAGTAAAATATTAATAATAACAATAGGAGTTACCGGGTCGTCGCAGATCGACCTAGAGATAGGAGAGTTTCGAACGGCAGGGCAAACAATCGATCGGCACAGCGCTAAAATTCTTGAGAAATGGTAAAGTCAATGCACGGTCCACCGTCACTATTTGTAGGCGGGTAAAAACCATCCTCGGGAATATCAACCGGCGTCATTATTACAGCTGTGGGGGGGCTAACAACCGGTCGATATCACAACCTACCCGAGGAGTGGGGGGGGCTAATGACGTGGCATAATTCCAACCGGGAATCCGACCTCCTTTCTCGAGATGCGCTTCCTTTTACTCCCCGATCGATCCCCTCGAAACCTCCCGATTGAACTGTCTGACACCGTCTGGCTCCATTCGAAATCAAAATCGGCTCATCGACTCTTCTGGTCGATACCATGATCAACTTGGACCATGCCAGGTCCAACGGATCCCTGCTGGCATTAAATGCTCCATCAGACGAGGTATGGGGGAGCTACCTAATCCCATACCTCATTAATAAAACGCCAGCTAGCGCCTATGGACCCTACCCCTAGGTCTACGGGTTGCCCACGTCGATCCTCAACAACCTACTTGGCCTGGTGGGCCCACAGGAGGTGGTCTACCTGGACACGGTATAAATACCCCCGCACTTATGGTAAGAAGGGGGGCATTAATTGCATACAGTACCCTTATTCTATTCAAATCTCCCCAAAATCGATCCACTGACTTAAGCATCGGAGGGTCTTAGCCGAGACCCATCTCAGCTAGCTCACGTTGCCATTTCCCTTGTTGTAGGACCAACTTCCCGTTCGAATATCATCACTCATTCACTTGACTTGAGGAACCGACCGATGTCAATAAGCTCCGAATCTGACCCGCATCATATATATATATAAAGATATATATACATTAGAATTAATTCCACATACCTAAAATTTGAACACAAAACTTGTATATATATGCGTATGAAAACATGTGTGTGTATATATATATATATATTTACCTATATATTTAGTTTAGTTCATTGTATCTATTAGACGTCATTTTCAACACATTACATTCATCCATTTTATGTCATTTTCACTTCATGAGTGGTCACAACTAGGTATGCTTGTAACCCTTGAAGGCCATATCATATATCTACCTCATGAGTTGTAATAATTAGGTAAACTTGTGACCATTACAAGCCATGATATATATATATATATCTTCTTACACAACGTATTTTTACACATGTATTGTACTATATTCAAGATTGTGAACAAATTATATATATTTTTGTTCTTTTAATATTTCTCCATAATGTATGAAATGTTTATGAAATCCTATTAGAAATATATTATTTGAGATATATATATTTTAGAATTTTCCTACATATAATTCTATAATTATATAAAATTCTACTTTACAAAATTGTATATATATACATATAGTATATGATTATATACAAATAAAGATAGGTGTGTGTTATGAGTGTGTGTTATAGATATTTATATAAATATACGAATATATATTTATTTATACAGATATGTGTGTGTGATATATATATATATATACATACAGGATTATATATATATGGGTACGTGAGATATGTGTGATATATATACATAAAATCTTAGATATTTGCCAACCTCATTTAACGAAATAATACACATGTAATTTATATATTTCTAGAATCTATATATTTGTTACTTTCTCATCAACTTAGCCTTCAATCATCTCATTTAGGGCACACATCAACCTAATTATGCTATACGCTTAAGCCCTTATGTGGAAGATTGCATTAATTGTAAATTGACCTAATTATTTAAAAATTCATGTTTTTGGACTTGCACTCTAAATAGAGGGCCAATATCCTCTATTTTCTCCGCACAACACAAATCCCGCCTAAAACACATACACCTATAGTCACTCTACTCTCAACACACAAGACACTCCCAGTTTATAGCATATCTTCCATACACACACACACACACATATTTATATATATATATATGAACCTTATTTTCTCATACATACATACCTATCAGCCTTCTATATATCCCCTTATTTCCCTCAAACACTCTTGAAATGGTAGAATTATTGCACTAATCTCATAAGTAGCGTATGAGCTTAGGAATTTAGGTAATTGTTGTCATTCTCATAGAAGATTAATTATCATTCTTTACAAGTTGGGGACAATAACTTTATGCTTACCAAATAATTATAATCATGGGGTTATCATGCCTAAACTCATATAATGCTTTAATTATGAATAAAACATACCTATGCTCTTATACTTTAATTATATATTAATATGCCTATACTCATATTATGTGCTTTTATGCCAAAATGGTGCATGTCTTTATGTTCTAATTTGATGCATAATTAGTACTTATTGTTTACATGAATCAAGTTTCACAAAATATGCTCATTTTGAGTTTTGATTTAAAGAAGTAAATTTTCTATATGAATTATATGTTTATGTGAAAAATATTTCGCGATTATGTGACTGGCCCAGAAGTGTTTCGGAGTGGATGAGTCTGAGTTCCACCGGGATAGGCTGTTGAGCTGTTGTAAGAGTTCTAGCTGTCCATCTCCTAATCCCTTCTCATGTGGATGAAGTTTTCCATGTGAGAGTGGATCGTAGGTTTTAGGCATACCAGGGTTAATGACCACTGGTGTGACTCGATTGGGATTGGTGGATTTTGGTGTGTTTCAGTTGGATTATGAATTTGACTGTGGTAGGAGTTATATGGTAGTCACTATATGTGACTAAAACAAGTAGTAATGTGTGAATTGTTTTCGTGACTATGTGCATTTAACACACACCGACACCTTTTGCAATTATGTAATAATAATTCTACTCAACATGTTATTGACTATTCTTTACATGTATAATTTAGATCAGAGTGCTATGGACCTACAAAAAGGGGGAGACAGAAGAAAATTTTGAAGCTTTTGCATAGAAACCGTTATAATGATGTATTGTATTTTGCTAGTAAAAATATTTGAAATTGTAATAAACCTGTAACTTGTAAGTTTTAATAAAATAGTTTCGTGTACTACTTGGGGTCGTCACCCCCCCCCCCCCCAAGCCCCATTTCTTCCTCTTCGGCATGTTGGTGGTGGTTGAGAAACCTAACTATTTTTCTCTTTTCCTATTTTCTATTTACTGCAAAAATCCTTTGAGAAATATTGAATCCTCATATTCATCAAGAAAAAATTAAGCACAACAAATTGCAACTACTTTCCCACAGGGTCCACAATCCGCCGCCATTGCCAAATGGATCTTTTCCTCCCTTTTCCTTTGTGAACCCCATTGTTGGATGTTGGGTTTGGATTTGATTTTTTTTTAAGGGTTGGGGAGTGGGGTATTGAATTTGAGTCCGTTTTCTTTAAATGAGATTTTAGCACGTCTATTTTTTTTTTCTTGAGATGGAGATTTACAGGCCATTTTTTTTGTTATTATACTTTAATTATGTGATTAATCCATGAGTTGTAATCAATTTTTGGTTTGTGAGGAGTGGTTTGAATTGTTGTAAATTTACATTTGTATGGTAGTTGTCTACACCAAAAATGATTTGCAAGAGTTACTTTCGTAAAATCATTTAAAGAGCCCATTTAAGGCCCTCACATTTTATAATAGTATAGAATGGATAGTACGATTTTTCTTACATAACAAGGAGAAATAAAGACTTCACAGATACACCACACCAAAGCAAATAAGCTCCAAAATTATGAGATAAAATTTTTGGGTAACTATAGTATACTACTGATCAGTTAACCCCCCATATGACAGTTATTGGTTAAAAAAAACTATTTGTGGAGTAGGATGGCTGGAAAAAAAATTTTGTTTTCCTTTTTTGTTTCAGAAAATTAAAGCTTGAGTCGATTATTTTCAATGAATTGGACACAGAGTGAATTGGGAGATTCAATTTTTGCTTGCAAACGGTAGTAGAGCAAATTGTAGTTTTACACACCCTTGAAAGACGGGGTCGGGTCTTGACGAAACAAACCCTAAAATTTGCGACGTAAGGTATCCCATTTAGGCTCCCCCTTGTAAAAATAAGCAGTATAAATGGATTCTTCTACGACACCAATTTTAGAAAATTAGAATAATTAGCACAACACTATAACATAAGAGTGAGAGCGTTGCCGAATATGATTTATAAATTCTTAATACTTTCAGCTCTTTGATCCATACTTGAGAGAGAGCAAAAACAAAGTTGTTTTGCCTATCACGAACAACAACGCTCCTGTGTTGTAGCTTTGACAACAATTTGTGTCGTGCCTTCAGTTTTTGAAACTTGTTACGATAGTAGTTCATTGAGAATGACTTCCCAAAATTTTTTCATTCACCACCCTCTAAGCAATGGCAAGTTCATGAAAATGAACAACACCAAATTGCATATATCCTTTGTGCGCTTCCATCTCCAGTGAGTAAGTGAAGGTTTTGTCAATGCTATCAATCCACTCCGCATTGTAGAATTAGTTTCCCTGTGGAAAAATGTTAGCTAGATCCATATTGTGAACTTATGGTAGTGTGTATTCTACGGCAGTGACATACTTGACGTCCACATGAAATATGTATAGACCAAACTTATTTGCTATAATTCACAAAACAATCTTTATGGGAAAAAAACATTAAGCATATATCTATTGGGGATGACCTTGTTGTGAAACTGGTTATGGAGGAAAAAAAAAAGGCATGTGGATATCTATTGGCCATTTATCAAAACAATCTAACTGTGCATGATGGACAAGAAATAAGATTTTCTTTATGAGACTAGATATCCAAAAGTACGTTATAGATGAAATTATATTCTCCTTAAAATAGCATTTAGTTTCACGGATAGTCATAGCCATACTAGAAGTCACAATACTAGAATCCATAGGAAATTTAAGTTTACAAAATAGTGTCAATGAGGGTTATATTTTTAAAATTTTAACAAAGTTCAATTTTCAATCATTATGTCTTGGATTATATTCTCTCTATAATTGAGATGTGACATCTTAATTAGTTTAAATGTTTACGTGAAAATGGTTATACTCAGGGCACTTATTAGCGTAATTTTGCATATTTTCCACTTGTATAAAATCAAACTCAAACTTAAATTTCATGATTGAGATACTCAAACTTAAATTCCAACAAAACTTAAAATTTATTTTAAAATGGAAAATGTTTAAGATACTTAAACATAAATTCAAGTGGTACTAGTTTGATTACACAACAACCACAATAGAGAACAATAACATTATGAAATGGAATGCTAGACTGAAATAAACCTTACTAGTACTTCCACATCGCAAACCCAAGTAAGACAAGGACCATACTAACAAACATTTCATGGTAAACCCACTAGACTATATAAGGAAAAATATCTCAATATCTCATGACTATTAGGAAATAATAGTCCTGATATCTCGTGATTGCTAGCTTGTAGTTGTACTTTATTGTAATTCCTTTTAGTTGGGATTTGATTAATATTTACTTTTTCATTTTTGATAAGTTTCGTTATTCTTGTATA
>CM047882.1:17350082-17380489 GCA_026212405.1 Petrea volubilis
TATTTTGGCAATTCAAATCACATTTTTTTTATTAAGGAAATGAATTGCTAGCAAATTTGAGTTAGACCAATCAAATTGCGCCATCTCATCAAGTTAAACATGGCAAGAGACTCTCCCCTACACATATAAATATGGGTCTTCTCAACAAGCCAAATACACAAAAACCATACATCGAAGCATAAGAAATCTTCAAAACAAGAGAAGCGAAGGAAATCCCGCAATTCTCTCAAGAAGATTCAAAGTGATCAAGTAAAAGTTCCCGACGTTATTCACGAAGATCCATCAAGTCCAGGTCTTTGATCCGCAATCAAGGCGTGAAACTCGTGAATCAACGTTTTTCCAAGTCAAATACACAACGGTTAAGGCGAAGTTCCCGGCGACCGGAGTTGTTTCACCAAGATCAACCAAATCAAGGCGTTCGATCTACAAACAAAGTACTAAGCTAGCAAATCGTCGTTCTTTTCAAATATACATAAAGTCAAGTCAACGGTGTTTCTTCACGGCGTTCATCGAAAATTTCGGCCTTTGATTCGTAATCAAGCTACAAAGCCTACAAATCACGTTATTGAAGATCAAATCAAGCTCCAAGAAGATCAAACCACCAAATCTGCTCCAAAAGTGTTTGAATTTTCAAGTTTCAAATTCGTGGAAGGAAGAATCATATGAGCAAGTTTAGAGATTGTACCACTTTATCTTCAATAAATTCAATTTGTACAATTTTTCTTGTCTTTTAATTCAATAGACTCGAAATTTGCATTACAGTGGCAATCATATAACCTCCACACTTATTATTTTACCTTATAATATTGACCAACTTTGTCTTGGGCCTCCTAACTACAAGCCATTTGCCTTTATATAAGAGCTCTTGCACCATGCCTCCAATCTTATACATTGTCTACCTTGTCCTCATTTTTAAATCAAATCCGTTCAATTTTCTTGCCATATAAAATTCCATCCTTTCAAAATTTTCCATCAGTCATTCCTTATTTGGAATCTCATTTCCTATTTACGTACATAATAACATATTCTAAAAAAATTATTTTCCTCATCAAATACTACAAGAAAATGCAGCTTTTTCGGCAAAAATTTTTGGTTAAAAAATTCCGCCGAAAATTTTACTCAAACTTTTGGTGGAATTTTGGCCAAATTTTCAACCATAATTACATCAAATTTTTTGATGGAAATTCCGCTAAAATTGAAAATATTAATTTTGCCAAAAATAAACTAATATTTTATGTATTTTTTTTTCAGCATCTATTTTCTTTTATTTTTAAATTATTTTTTAGACGAATTTTTAGCGCAAATTCCGCAAAAAATCCACCGAAAATAAATAATATTTATTGCGTATTTTTTTCAGCGCCTATTTTTCTTCTTTTAAAAAAAATTATTTTTTTCTGCGAAAATTCAGCCGAAATTGAAAATTTTAATTTCAGTCAAAATTTCGTCGAAAATAAAGAATATTTATTATGTATTTTTTTCAACTCCTATTTTTCTTTTTTTCTCAGTGTTTGTTTTTTCTTCAAAAAATAAAAGTCTATTTTTTATTTTTTTAAAATAAACAAATAACACAATCCTTCGAAAATAGTAGCATACATAAAAAAAACAAAGTAGTTTGTTTTTTCCTCCTTTTTTTTTCAAAAGTAGTGCTTAGAAGTGAAGTCATCATTGAAGAAGATACTGTAAAAAAAGACCTGGATTTTGAGTTAGTGTCCATTTGCTCTCCAGGAAAAAAAAATGTCAATTTTGGCCGTACAAGTACCTAGGGTGCTTGTTTTATATTACTCTCTATAAGATTATTTTATCAATTTTGTAATAAGAATCTTTATGAATAAGAATATATTCAAATTGATTCTCCAATGTGACAAACTCTCATTAGGAATTTAAAAAAGTAAAGTAAAGATGAACTTAGAACAACAATGATAAGTGCAAGAATCTGACCAAATCGATTGTCCTTGCAAAATTGGCTAAGAGGAAATACTTTGTAGGCTTCTATTGACAATCAAATTAAGGGTAGCTGCATTGATCTTACAATGGGATATGACCAGGCAATTTATGGGAGCTGAAAATTTAGATTCTCTTCTTTAATTTGACGCAACCATACAATGAGTTAGGATTTACTTTTCTCTTTTTTTTTTGGTAAAATATAAATCTAATGAAATGGGTTTTATTCCCGTTTAAATGCCAATTTCATCGTATTTCTATATGTTCAAAGTATTAATTTCAGCGAAATTTTGAGCTTATTATTTAAAAAAATGAAAATTTTGAGTATGTTCGTAAAACTAAAAGAGTGGTTAAAAAGCTATTAGACGATTTAGAAATTGTCCATGGTGTGGCAGTTAGTGATATATCTACTCTTTCTCTCTGTAATTTTACATCTTTCTATGCTACTTTTTACTCTTAGTTACTTGTGTAGCGTGAAAAACAAAAGAAAGTAGAGTCAGATACTGCAGCTGATTTTTGTTTACCAATGTTTTACTTTCACAAGCAGCTCTTGCCTCATTGTATTGTAATTTTCACAATAACCACACATTCTCCCAAGAAAAGAAAATGAAGGAAAACCGATTTAATTAATGGGCAGGAAACCCAAATCCAGGCCTTCATTTTTCAAATTTGTCATAACTCACTCCACTGCCAATATCGTAAGTCAATTTTGTCATATATGAATACAATCATTTCTTGGAGTCATACTAATATTTATTATATATTATTTTTCAGTATTTGTTTTTTCTCTTTTTTTTAAATAAATTATTTTTGTATGTGGTTTTTTTTAATAAAAAATATTTTTTCTCGTTAGAATATATTTTTTTAAGTGTTTTTTTAAAGAATATTATATCACACTACTTGTTTTTAAAATAATTTGAATTGTTAAAAAATTATTATATTTCTTTAGATTTGTTTTTGAAAATAATTATATTTTTTGTCGGAATTGTCTCCCTGCAATAAACAGGGCATGTTTTGGCTTGCAAATTTGAAGTCAAAGATTGGAGCAAATGCATAAAAAAAGGTCCATTTTTATTAAATTAATCATTTTTATTTTCAAATCGAAGTCAAAAATAATTTAAATAACCATATACTTGATGTGAAAAATTGCCTCCCACTCACATTAAAATACTCATTTCAAGAATATTTCACTACCCCAGTACCATATTGAACTTAAGAACACCCTGTGCAACTAAAATTACAGAATTCTATGTAATTGAGAAAAAGAAAAAAGAGAAATAGAAGTCCATGTAATTGATGTTTGCAATCAATATGATATTAAATAGAGTAAAACACAAACGTGCGCGTACACACAAGAAAAAAAGAATTGGTTTGGTTTGTGACTGCCAGTCATAGAAGTGGCAATGGAGTGGGTTTGCATCGGGTTTGGCCAAATTCGGGACCCGTTCCATCAAGAAATTTTTGAATTCGGGCTCATTTCGGATTTGATAGGTTCGGATTGAACTCAGTAGACTTTATTTATATTTCAAAAATAATTAAATTTTTTTAAAAAAAAATTATATTATCATAACTTTCTAAATATAAAAATAATAGTATTATCAAATTATTAATTATTTACAAATTTTTATGAAGATATATTTAGTTTTGAAAAGTCAAATATCATATTTATTTGCACATATTTTGAAATCATAATTTAATCACTAATGCTATATAATTATTTTTGTACATAAGAATATCATTTTTTTTTTATGTAACTATTTATATAATATATACCTTTTTACGTGAAGTATATAAACGTATCATATATATTTATACAAAATAATCAATAAAAAATATATAAAAAATCCTAGTGAGAAGGATTCGAGCTTCAAAATGGAAACATGGGACCCCCCGAACCCCGATTAGGGGTCAAAAAACCCGCACGGATATGGGTCTAATGCGGACCCGATAAATCCACACAACATTATATAATTTATTATAAGAATACATACCTTTTCGTGACTCATAAATTGATTCATTACGAATTTAATTTTAGTGGCAATTTTTATCAATAACAAATCCATTGCTAAATGTCTTGTCATTAATTACTTGTTTAGTTCTATTTATATTGAATTCTATCGTTTATCCATCATGGATACATGAAATTTAACCCCATTGCCTAATGAGAAAACGAATGAGAAGCATTTTTTGACCTGATATATAGGTCATAGTCCACCGCCCATCATTCCATTTCATTTTATGCCAACCCCTTTGATTCCTCGTGGCCATGGTTCACCTGTTTCATCACATCTCCCAAGTCAGAATGTACCCTAACAAGAATCACAATCTCAACAAGACCAATTCAATAAGGCCGATCTAGAAGAAATTCAAGAAGCATATGAGATGCCCGAACCTCCACATGCACTTGGTAGTAAGATTACTTTAACACCAGTTGGCGAGAATCGGTTAGTTGATAATAAACATGCAATAAATTGTATAACAAAAATAAATGATTAAAAACATATATGTTACAAAAGTTTGAAATCTTATATAGTTTTCTCCCTGTCAAGAAGGGAGGTAAGCGCATTATGCATGTCATAAAGATCCAGTTGGACCAACCATACGTCACTTATGACAAGGTTTCTGAAAACGTTGGGCTGCGATGGTTCGCTAAATGACGGGTAAATTAATTCTAATATTTAATTAACTATATTATCTTAAACTTGATGGGATGATTATTTTTCATGTATATTTGAGTGTTTTAATTTTTGTTTACATGTCTGACTGATAAAGTATTGTTTTATTTTGTTAGAAATATGTGTATTTTAAGCTGGAGCATGGGGGACATATGAAGAGGGCTTTTGATAATCGTGCAGTGAAAAAAATGATTGACATATATGGAGGCATCAGAAAAGCGCAGGCGCATGGGGATGAGCGTCCACCACGGATGCCGGACCTAGCACATCATGTTCTGACCATGTATTGGGCTACCCCAACATGGAAAAAGAAGAGTAACTAGAATATGATAAATAGGAATGTCGAGGGAGGTTCGTTGTATGCCGGTGGGTCCAAATCGATTCATGAACGTGAAGCGAACTTAGTAAGTACCTTTAATTTATTTTTTAACATATTTAATATATTTAATTATTCTCTTGTGATGTAATTTTAAAACAATTTATTCTTTTTTCTTGTAGAAGGGAAGTTAAAGAGGCCTATTCTTAAAAGTGAGCTCAACCATGATTGTTTTACGAGGAAAATAGATAAGGGGCTAGAAAAAAGAGCTGGTGCATAGGTTCACATGAAGCCACAAGAAGTTAATGTAAGTTAGATTTGTTTATTACATACAAAGTTTATCTTTAAATTGCTAACATTACTTGAAATAACAATTGCAGGATAATTATGAGAGTTTGTTGCAGAGTCATTTGGATATTCAAGATGCTGACTTATCAGACCCCTCCACACAATAAAGTTTCAAAGAGCTGTTTGATCAGGCTGCCGGTGAACCTAATAATAAGGGCCGAAGATACGGGAAAAGTTATCAGGCGACACAGACCACTAGTTACTACAATTATTTTGCGCTTCACAGTTCTTCAATCCAGTCTGACCTGGTGGTGTTGCAGTTATAGGGCCAGGTCAATCGACTGGAGAACAAACTTTCTAAACAAAACACAGAAATGATGCAAATGATGCACCAGATGTACTTGATGATGTCAGGGAAGTCAGTGAGCGGCTGTAAGCAACCCTCTTAGGCACCTCTGTCGGCTCAGTACGATGTCGATGACGAAGACGACGACGACGACAATGGTGATGATGGTCGCTGTGATTCGTATGGCTTTTCATTTGAAACTACTTCATTTTTTATGCATGCTACTAATTTCGGAGGATTATGTTATTTATTTATATATTCAAATGAATTATTGGGGTTTGTTACTAGTTTGTTCGTATAAATTGGGTAATTTTGCATTTGTATTTTTCATATTTTATCTTATTTGTGTTTATAACAGGGATAAAAATCACAAGCAACAAGAATTTTTAAAAACTAAAAAAATAAAGTTTTTTGGTCACAATTCATCTGAAATATTTATTATTTTTAAATATTAGAATTATTTTCGATAGATTTTTGGAAACAATTCCATTGAAAATAATTATTATTTTTTTAAATATTAAAATTATTTTTGGCGGATTGTCCACCAAAAATTTGCTGAAAATAATTTTCGACGGAGCAATTCCGTCGGAAATCCGCCAAAAATTAAAAGCGACGAAAGTTTATTCACCGAAAATCTGCCAAAAATCGGCCTAAAACAGTAAATTTCAGTAGAATTCCGCTGAAAATTCTGCCGAAATTTCAACGTTTTCTTGTAGTGAAATATTCCGTCAACTGGTGTACCCAATACTCTTCTCGAATTAAATACAACTTCTTATATATATAATCTCACTTCATCCAATACTAGAAAA
This sequence comes from Petrea volubilis, assembly GCA_026212405.1. Taxonomy (NCBI): domain Eukaryota; kingdom Viridiplantae; phylum Streptophyta; class Magnoliopsida; order Lamiales; family Verbenaceae; genus Petrea; species Petrea volubilis. The sequence continues at coordinate 17,356,458 of CM047882.1, forward strand.
CATGGATTTAGCTACGGATAGCTACGGATCTAGCCATAGAAAAATTCTGTGGCCAATTTTGGCGTGGCTAAAAAGGGCCACAGACTTTGGCTATGGATTTTTTCCAATTTTTGGCCATAGATTTAACCGTGGCCAACCTGTTTTATTTTTTAAAAAAAATTGAATTTAGCTACGGATAAATCCGTTGCCAAATTAAATATTTTTAAAAAAAAATTAATCTAGCCACGGATTTATTCAAATAAATATTTATTAATAAAGATTAAATCTAGCCACGGATAAAATAAACATTTTAAAAAAAAATTTAAATCTAACCGCAGATTTATCCGTGGCCAAAAATATATATTTTAAAAATAAAATTAAATCTAGCCAAGGATAAATTCATGGGAAAAAAATAAATATTTTAAAAAAAATTAAATCTAACCACGGATTTATCCATGGCCAAAATATATATTTAAAAAAGATAAATAAATGTAACTATGAATCAATCCGTGACTAAAAATAGATATTTTTAAAAAAATTTAATCTATCCACGCAAAAATCCGTTGCTAACTTGATAGCTTTTTTTTCATAATTGATTTTGTTTTAATGCACCCCAAAACTTGCAAAAAAAATTTTTCAAAAATCCAAAAACCAACAAACATAAATAGCAACAAATTATATATCAATATAATACTAATAATCCACAAGCCATATTCTATCATATATATAATTAATAATTAATATTATTCTACTAACTAAATACAACACTTCATACAAAATAATTCAAACAACAATACATATATAACAATATCTAAAAGTCAAATGTAGGAATATCATCGTCTCTATCATCTTCCTCATCATTATCATCGTCATCATCATCGCCTTCATTTTCATCACGAGCAGCCGAAGCAGAAGAAGTAGAGCCTTCTTACGCCACGGAGCTAATCGAAATGTGAGTTTTTTGAGGTTGGCTGCCATAAGGGACACGGTCTTCTAAAGGCCAGAGATCTCTCTATTATGCTTTTCTTCTATTACAGCCATCTTCTGACTATGCTTCTCCTCTAGATTACTCATCTTTTGTGTCAACTCCTCTGTCTTGGGGTCAACCTAAATATTCAAATTAGTCCATGAGCCCGAAGGCTCAACAATCACGATAGAGGGTCCACCGGCAAGACCATACCACCAACCCTTCTTTACACCGCCGACTGTTTGCTTCTAAATCTAAAACGTAAAACGAAAACAATTAAAGCTTTATCTTGTACATATTTTTTAATAAAGTATATATATTTTTTAATAAGTGTATATATCTAACAAATATCCTTTTTAATATTACCTCCAACTTGTCGGCCTGCTGAATAGGTCCTCCCTCTGCATTCTTGGTGGCTCGGGAACAAGCTTTGTCATAATTAGCCCTGAAGCTCTCCTGCAAAAAAAACATACATAATTGTTATAAAAATGTACTTAGCAATAATTTATGAAGATAAATAAATATAGCAAATTACCAAAGTGGCCTTTGCTCGCTTATCCACTTCATGCTCATTTCCATCCTTGTCTTTCAAATAATGGAGAGCCTCAAATGTTTCGTCAACAGAAGGCCGATGTCCATATTTTTCCATCTATAATAAACATAAAGTAAAAACTTTTTAAAATATAGAAATAAAGACAACAATGAGATAAATCCATAAATATTAACACTACTTCAATTAATTAAATAAAGTACAAGAAAAAATTAATCACTTACCAAATAATGTTGCCACCTGAGATTAGATCTGGATCCGCTCTTATGACCAGGGTATTTCTTTCAGTCACAAGCTGATGCTCGGTTTTCCCTCTTCTGTTGGCTTATCCTTTGGAATTCTAGGGTGCCTATATGACACATAAAGCATTCCAAGATTCTTCACCTATCCAATTAGGCCCGTGGTTATCCTTTTGAGCTTTAACCAGTCTATTTTTCAAGATCTCTAAACTTTTATCCTCGAAATTCTTCAAAATTCTGCTCGAATGATTAGGCCGCCAAAAGAATTTTTTCTAAAAAAATCCAAAAAAAAATCATATATAAACAAGTTGTAGCAATAATAAAATCTCAATTAAATTAAATACATACACACACCTTAAATTGGACAAACCACATCTCACGAGTTTTTATCAGGACCTTCTTCCAAGTAGGCCACGGTCTCTGGAAACCATTCTCAATTATTCGACCAATGTCTTCGATACATTTCTCCTCAATGTCAAACCTATTGTACAAGTGGGAAGAAAAAGATTATACATTACAATTCACATAAAATATATAGAATAGATATTTATTTATTGATAAGATAACAAAATTATATAAATCAATTCACTTACTTTTTTTTCTCGTGGCATTATTAGAATCTGATGCCCACCGGTATTACAGTTTTGAGATTTATCGATGGATGGGCCTTCATTCATTAGCGTCGATGGGGTGGACCCCAAGGTAGGAGATGGAGAATCTGATCTTGAGCTATCTAAATTGATGTTTAGATTAGTCGGTGGAGGCATATGCCAATTAGACCCTATGTCCGATACTTTCTCATTGCCTTTTTTCGATCTCCCAACTATCTGTTTTAGAATTCTCAACAAATAATTGAGAAAATTAATAAAATGTTAACAATGCACAACAATTGATTACACATCAATTATGAATAAATACATAATAACAATTCACAAGCATCAACTACATAATAACAATTCACAAGGATTCATGACAATAAACCACAAACATCAACTACACCAACAATTAAAATATGAATCCTATTCATCGTCTTCATTCTCATCAACTTCATCTTCATCATCATCGCCATATTCAATCGCATCATCTCCTTCATCGTCGTCATCAAATTCATCCTCATCATCGTCATATTCGTTCGCATCATCTCGTACCTCATCGTCTTCAAGTTCATTATGAAATGAATTATTGTCAAAATTCACCTCTTCTACACGACCATTAACATCTAATAAACGACCCATAGGTTCATTATCGAACATAGAATTCGCAACGAGTGAAGATTCTTGCAATGGATCATAAAAAAAAATAAATTGATTGGCTACTCTACTTCGTGGTCTGGTTTTAATTAAAAAAAACCAATTCAAAGTATCCCTCCTTGTGCCCGGATACGGTACATAATATACCTGAGATGTATGTTGTGGAATAATGAACGAATCATCTTGTGGGTATCTCTCATTAAATTTGATCTCTACAATGATATATTGCGAGTGCATCTCCATACCCCTCTTAGAAACGGAATCAAACCAATGACATTTGAACAAGACAACCTTCTTTTCAGGTACACTGGGATATTCTAACTGAATCACTTCTTTAAGTATACCACAGAAATCTGTGGACTCGTTGCCCTGAACACAAACACCAACATTATAAGTGTTCATACATTGTGTGGTCTCGTCTGCATGAAAGGCATATTCATTCACAATGTATCTTTGTCAAGTCTTAACCTTATGATTTGGTCCCCAGGCCAAATCATGTAAATTTTGATTAGCGATATTATTTTTGGGATTATGAACCTACACATATAATTACGTTGTCATAATATTTATAACAAATGTTTATATATACATATTTTATTTTAATTAATAAAGTACTTATATATTCTTCAAACCATTCTACAAAATTCTCCTCAACAGACTCCTCAACTTCTTGGTCGGTTAAATATGGCCAATGGTACCGAATTGACAACCTATACATTCTACATATTGAAATAAATATTTTAGGAGTTAGAATTTAATAAAATTATTAACAAATTTATGTTAGTCTTTAAAAACTTACTTGATGATAGGCACGACCTCGTCGTAATTAATAAGAATGTGTGACGCAAAATTTTTCAACTCATAATCACTCAAAAATCGCTCTTCGCATTTACCACCGGGCTTACCAGCTTGATTGCAGACAGACAATGTGTAGGGTATTTCTTCAGCATTTCCATCATTCTCATTATGCCTAACTCTTGTACTCTTCAACTGAATGTGGCTTTCAAAATAATACTATGTGAAGTATGATAATTCTTGATTTAAGTACGCCTCACATATTGAGCTCTCTACCCTTGCTCGATTCTTCACCATACCTTTCAAGTTATGTAGGAACATATAATCGTATTTTGTACGAAAAAGTTACTAATTCATTTGGGATCACAAAAAAAAAAAAATTACACGTAGGCAAATCTTTAAAAAAATATGTACATATTGAATAGATACATCCACCTATATTGAACAGGTCCACACGTCACCGCTTCAAAAGGCAAGTGTATGGGCAAGTGTTCTATGGAATCAAAAAATGCGGGAGGAAAAATGAGTTCCAATTTGCACAAAATAGAAGGAATATTCCTATCCAATTGTGACAAACTTTTCTCGCGAAACTCTGTGCAACACAAATCTCTGTTGAACTGACTTATTTCAATTAGAAGCTTCCAAACATTTTGTGTGAGTGCGCTAAATGCTATTGGGAGTAAATATTGCATGAACACATGACAATCATGACTCTTCATACCGTACAATCTGAGTCTCGATTGATCTACACAAGCTCCCAAGTTCAATGCTTAACCATCGGGCATCTTCAAAGCTTGAACAAATGTGCATAAAATTACATTTTTGTTCGTTCGTCAAAGTGTAACTAACTTTTGGTTTTAGCACCTTACCATTGGCCATCATTTGTAAATGCAACTCAAGCCGCTTGCAATACTTAACTAAGTCCAATCTTGTCTTCTCATTATCCTTTGTCTTGTCTTTAATATCCATGACAGTGTTTGAGTATGTTGTCGAATTTTTTTTTTTTTTTGATGTGCAGTACACACAAATTATAGCGGACCACATTGTCTTTCGAATATGGCAACTCCTTGAAAATGCTTTGTTTGATCCAATTATGATGTACGCCATATCCTTTCAATTTTTGATGCTTGACTGGCACATCGGTAACTTTAGGCATTCCATGCACTTTTTCTTACGTCTGATCTGCGACGACCCGGTAACTCCTATTGTTATTATTAATATTTTACTTAGGATTTATTTCCATTATGTGATAATTATTGTGTGAATATATGTGATTTGTGAATAAACGTGCGTTATACTACCTGCATTTTTTAAAATGTGATTATTCCATCATTTGTTTTCTTAGCACTTGAAAAATGCAAAATATTAATTCCTAAAAAGTTTATTATGATTTTCGAATTTTATTAAGAGTAAAATTATTATTTTAACATTACTTTATAACTTAGACCTTATAGTTTAATTTTGAATGGTGATTATTATTTTTGGAAAATTTATTTAAATACATATTTTAGGCTTGTATTTATTTTATTTTTGAATTTTATAAATAAATTATACAATTTTTGAATTTTATAATTACAACAATATATTTTATGATTTTAAATGTATAATTTTCGAATTTTAATTGTTTATAAACCTAATTTTCGGATTTTAATTAAATGAAAAATAGAAAGTCTAGATTTTTAGTATATTTTATAATTGTTTTGCAAGAATATCTCCTCTAATACATATATTAGTGGTAAATTCTATATCTACATATCCACACACACATCCATACATTTATTAGTGGTGATTTATATATTTACATGTACACACACATATTCATATACAAACTAGTGGTGAATTATATATCTACTTATACACACACACATCCATATATCACCTAGTGGTGATTTCTATATCTACCTCTCCACACACACATCCACATATATAGACTAGTGGTGATTTCTACTTCTACCTTTACACACACATGTCCACATATATATACTTGGTAATATCTATATCTACCTATACACACACATGTCCACATATATATACTTGGTGATATGTATATCTACCTATACACACACATGTCCACATATATATACTTGGTAATATCTATATCTACCTATACACACACATGTCCACATATATATACTTGGTGATACGTATATCTACCTATACACACACATGTCCACATATATACACTTGGTGATATATATATCTACATATACACACATATGTCCACATACACATATATATATATATACTAGGTAGTTTTCATCACACAAAAACACACACTAAATCCCGCCAACAACCTCCACACCCACAAAATCTTGCATTTCCCAAATATGTATCACACTTTATCATTGTTAAACCTTCCCATATACCTATATATATAATTACCCCTCTTTCTAAACATATATATAGACATATTAACCTTTCTACATATATATACACACTCTTACATCTACAAACTCCTTTCAAAACCCCACTTTCTTCTTACATCTTTGAACACCTATATATATACATATATCCTTTCTACATATATATTTATATATACTTATCCCTCCACTTATAAATATATATACACACATTAGTAGCCTTTTATATATTCTCCCTACTTTTGTAAATCACTTTTGGAAAAAGGTAGGAGTTTCCTTAATTGCATAAGTTAGTTCTAGTTCTAGTTTTACATTTTTGCTATCATGTTATTATGCTAAATATTATGTGACTATGTGCACATATCACACACGCTCACCTTATGTGATTAAGTGAAATTTCTACTCAACCGTCGCGTTGACTCCTCTTTTCCAATACTTTTTAGACAGAAATGAGCGGAGGCATTTGAGGAACGCAATGGAAACCATGGGTGTTTTGAAGCATTTTACTTAATAAAGTTACTTTTGTATTTTGTGAAAATTGTAACTCTTGTATTTTGTATATGTTTTATGTAAAAAAATTACTATTTATGTTAATAAAATATAAAGGAATAGCGGGGGTCGTTACATGATCGCCTGTCATTACTGACGGAGGGTTTGATCGTTCACGGCGTCCTTTGAAAGATGCATCTTTGTTTCGTCTAAATGGATGATTCTCAAGTAAAAACTGACGATAACAATCGAACCAAGATATCTTCCCACCATTTTTCAGTCTGAATGCTTTTATTTGTTGCATACATATAGGAAAACCCAATCGTACGAATGTCATCCATCCCGACAATATCCCACATGTGAGAAAGTCATTGATTGTCCACATTAATGCGGCTCGTAATTGAAAATTCTTCGTTTTGGAATGTCATACGTTTCAACTCCTTCTAACCACAGAATTTTCAACTTGTCAATTAGAGACTATAAGTACGCATCAATCCTTTTTTTCGAGTTACATGGCCCTAGAATCAAGCATGTCAAAAACATGTACGGTGTAGTCATACGCAATTCTAGCTAAGTCTAAAATTCAAAAAAAATTTAATACTTAGCCACGAAAAAATCTGTGGCTAAGAGTCGAATTTTTAAAAAATAATTTTTTTCTTTAGCCGCGGATGCTAAGCCTTAATTTAAAAAAAATCATTAATATTTAGCCATGGATAAAACCGTGGCTAAGGGCACATTTTAAAAAATAAAATAAAATAAAGTTCATTGGCCATGGATTTTTCCATGGTTAAGAGTCAAAATTATCAGTTGACTTTTTTCGAATCGAGCGTTTCATTAATTAGCTTAGACGTAACCGTACAATTGGAGTATTACAACTTGAAAACTAATAAATATAGTTGAACTACCAAATAAAATCAATTTTCTGATAATTTGTGACAAATTAACTGACATTAGTATACAATTGTTACCGAACTACGAAGTCATTCATATATATCATTGGAAAAGGAAAAAAAACGTATTTTTTGAAATAAATTATAATATTTAACTCATAAAATACAAAGAGTATAATAATTATGACGAAAGCAATATGATTTTGAAATGGTTTAAACTTTTTTAACTTCCAAAATGTCGGATCGAGCGATATAAGTGAGCTATTTAAAATTAAAAAAAAAATTGTTTGCCACGGATAAATTTGTGGTTATGCCTTAATTTAAAAAAAAAAATTTAATACTTAACCATGAATAAAGGGCCCATTTTTAAAAATAAAATAAAATAAAGTGAACTAATCAATATAGTTGAACTACCAAATAAAATATTTTTATAATTTGTGACAAGTTAACCGACATTAGTACACAATTGTTTCCGAACTATGAAGTCATTAACATATACTACTGAAAAAGGAAAAACGTATTTTCTTGAAATAAATTGTAATATTTAGCTCATAAAACACAAAAAATATAATAATCATGAAGATGTGATTTTGAAATGGTTTAAACCTTTTCAACTCCCGAAATGTCGGATAGAGCAATATAAGTGAGCCATTTAAAAAAATAAAATAAAATAAATTTTTTTTCTTAGCCATGGATAAATCCGTGCCTAACCAAGCCATTTTTATTAAAATATTTTTTAATACCTAGCCACGGATAAAACCGTGGCTAAGGTATCCATTTTTTTTTTAAAAATAAATTATTTTCTAGCCACGGTTTTATCCGTGGCCAAGTTAAAAAAAAAAAAATTCTTCAATTTTAGCCACGGATAAAACCGTGACTAATATATATATTTTTTAAAAAAAACATTTAAATATTTTCTAGCCACAGTTTTATCTATGGCCAAGTTAAAAAAAAAAGTTTTTTCTTCAGGTATCCATTTTTGTTTTTGAAAAAAATTAATTATTTTCTAGCTACAGTTTTATCCGTGGCCAAGTTAAAAAAAAAAAAATTTCCTCAGGTTTAGCCATTGATAAAATCATGGCTAAGGCATCCATTTTTTAAAAAAAAATTATATTATTTTCTAGCCAAGTCTGTGGCCAAGTTGAAATTTTTTATTTTGTTCACGTTTAGCCATGAATAAAACTGTGGCTAAAGTGTCCATTTTTTAAAATAAAAATAAGTAAATTATTTTCTAGTCACGGTTTCATCCGTGGCCAAGTGAAAAAAAAATATTTTTCTTCAGGTTTAGCCATGGATAAAACCGTGGCTAAGCTACACATTTAAAAAAAATTATTTAATTATTTTCTAGCCACGGTTTTATCCGTGGCTAAGTTCAAAAAAAAAAAAAATTCTTTAGGTTTAGTTACGGATAAAACCATGGCTAAGCCATCTATTGTTTTAAAAAAATTAAATTATTTTCTAGCCACGGTTTTATCTGTGGCTAAAAGCATTAATATTAAAACAAAATTATATAGCCACGAATTTTTCCATATTTAGCTACGGAAAAATCCGTGGCTAGATTTTTTCGTGATGTGTCAATATTTGTGACTAGATCCGTAACTGTCCGCAACCGATTTTGACAGTGGCTAAAAATTCTTGGCTATTTCGTTGTTTTCTAATAGCGATCCAATCCCAAAATCCAACAAATATCCGTTGTTATTTAGGCATGCATCCTTACTTTGAAAGTGCCTCGGGTTCAATCCTCAGATTAATACATCCAACTGAGTAATTTACTCCACCTATTTTCATACTCATACACAAAATTCAGTATACTATTAACACCATCCAGCTTCAACATAATACGTTTTCATTTACTTCAGCACATTGAAAATTCATCTAAGTATGCACATAAACACACCATTTTACTTTTAAATGTCTTTGATAATGTTATATGTTATTTTTACATGGAGGACAAATAAATGATGTAGACAGATCATTTAGGGAAAAGTTCATTTTTAGGACAATATGTTGTCCAAATTTGACATTTAGGAATCTAATTTATATAATTTCAATTTTAGGACAAGAATTTAAAATTATTTTGACATATTTAGGACTTCCGACCTCGAATAATGCAATGTAACCGGAAAGATGACATCACCGGCGGAATAGTTACAAATGTTTGACATCTCAGCTTCCACGTGGCGCTTACGTGTCTTTTAAGATGAAATAGTATGCCAAATAGGATTAATTAGGTGCAAAAGTGTAAATTATCAAATATTTTAATTAAAAAAAACAAAAACAAAGGTAACTATGTGGTCAATTTAAGGATTCAAACAAATTTTGGTTGCTAATTTTGTGTTTATATGTGGGTTTCAAAAAAAAAATAAAAAAATCTCCTAATCGATGTTCTCAATGTTTGGGGGTTGGGGGTAGGGCTGTTCAATCGGTTTTAACCGAACCGAACCGCACGTTCGGTTCGGTTAACCGAATGGTTCGATTTTTCCATTGGAAAACCGAAAACCGAACCGGTTCGGTTCGGTTTTCCAGGAAAACCGAAAACCGACTTTTATAAAAAAAAAAAAAAATTCCTTTTTTTTCCCAGTCAGCAGTGGGGCAATGGGCAATGGCAAGGTGTGGCAAACACATTAAAACATAACTTTCTGTTTTTGTTTCTTTGTTAACCGAAAAAAAAGAATAACTTACTAATGTTTTCCTCTTGTGATTTTTCAAAGAAAATTAACAAATCATTCAATCTAACAAAACTTAACTTAAAACAATAAAAAGCAAGCACTTTACCGGCTGCTGTTGCTGCTGTCCGGCTGCTGTTGCTGTTGCACTTTACCGAAGCAAGAAGCGAGATGAGAGGGAGCGAAAGAGTCGACTTGCTGCTGTTATTGCGACTTGCAGGTTGAGTTTTCTTTTGTTCAGAGCTAGACGGGAGCAGGAGCAAGCAGGCGAGCAGCAGAGCAATACACGGGAGCAGGAGCAGGACTGCAGGAGCAGCTTGACAGCTTGACAGCTTGGGACTTGGGACTGTTAAGTGTTAACCCTTAAGTGGAGGAAAAACAACTTTTTTGAAAACGTGTTTTCAAAACACGTTTTCAGCCAATTTTTTTTTTTTAAATGAGGCCCGGTTCGGTTTAATCGAACCGAAACCGAACCGAATTCATTTTTTCGATTTTCGGTTTCTCTCGGTTTTAATCGAGAGAAAAAACCGAACCGAACCGAATGTGTTCGGTTTTGGTCCTAAAAAACCGAAAACCGAACCGAATATGGTTCGGTTCGGTTCGGTTTTTTTCGGTTTCGGTCGGTTCGGTCGGTTTTCGGATATTTTGAACACCCCTAGTTGGGGGGGGGGGGGTTTGTTGGTAATATATTTTTATATTTTTTTGAGGTAATATATTTTTATATATTATTATTTTTAATTGTGATATATATTTTTATATTATTTAATTTTTATATATTATTTTTTTAGAGTTATTTAAATTATTTATATTATAATTTTTTAAATTTTGTGCCATGTTAACAACGAGGTAAAAATCAATGGCTCCGACTGGGCGATTGAAATACAACCTTTATTCATTCCAAGGCAACTCAACGATATCAACATAATATCATTGAGGCATTGAGAGATGACATGGGACAGTGGAGAGAGGAGGTGCATGACATCCGGACCATGATTTTAGATTACTTTGTTGATACTTTCACATCGCATAACCCGAATAGGGAACTAATCGATGAAACATTGGATATCATAACACCGCGACTGGATGCTGAAATGGTGGGAAGTCTCGAGACGCCATACAAGGCCGACGAAGTATCCTTCTCTCTTAGTCAGATGTTCCCCTTAAAATCTCCAGGGCCGGACGATATGCCTCCCATATTTTTCCAAAAATTTTGGCACATTCTTGGTCCGGATTTAATTAACACTGTTTTGGATTACTTGAATCATGGCGTGACTCTCAATTCTATTAACTTTACTCATTTGGTTCTCATTCCTAAAGTTTCCAAACCCGAGTCAGTCTCCCAATTCCGTACAATTAGCTTATGTAATATTGTCTATAAAGTGGCTTCTAAAATTATTTCGCCGACTCAATTGGCATTCGTTATGGGGTGGTTAATTTTGGATTATGTGCTCGTTGCTTATGAAATCAATCATTTTCTCAAAGTGAAAACCAAGGGTAGAGCAAGATTCATGGTGTTGAAATTAGATATAAGCAAGGCCTACGGCAAAATTGAATGGGCTTTTTTTAGAGCTATAATGCGAAAAATGGGCTTTCCGTTACTTTCGTTAATTTGGTCATGTCTTGTGTGACGACGACGTCCTTTTTGTTCTTACTAAATGGTATGCAGTTTGGCTCGGTATATCCTACGAGGGGGATCCACCAGGGGGACCCTTTGTTGCTTTATTTGTTTCTCTTTTGGGCAGAAATTTTGATTGCATTGATTCAACAAGAGAAAGCAAATAATAATATTAACGGTATTGCCATCAGTAAGCATAGCCCCAGGGTGTCTCATTTATTGTTTGCTGACGACATGCTTGTATGTTGTAAGGCCACTCCGGAATCGATCGAGTGTATCAAGGAAGTTCTTCTCAAGTTTCGCCAAATTTCAGGACAAGAAATTAATCTCAGTAAGTCTTCTGTGGTCTTTAGCAAAAACGTTACTATGAAAGCTTAGTAAGAAATGGCGGATTGATTGGGGGTATGTCTTCTAGATGAGCACGATATGTATCTTGGCTTACTGACAGCTGCGAGTCAGTCGAAAAAAGCATTATTCGCTTCTATAAGGGATAGGCTATGGAAAAGGATTAACGGATGGAATGAAAAATTGCTTTCTTTGGTGGGAAAAGAAGTTCTAATCACGGATGTGCTATAATCAATATCGATGTATTTTATGTCATGCTTCAAGATACTTACAACCTTTGTTTCGGAACTTGAAGGTATGTTGGCTAAATTTTGGTGGAGTAATAGAGATAAAAACAAGATACATTGGCTTTCTTGGATGGATTTATGTCAATCCAAAAAGCAGGGCGGGTTGGGTTTTCTGTCGCTTAAGGCCTTCAATGAAGCATTACTGGCCGAGCAAGCTTGGCGATTGATTATGGAGCCGAGCAACCTACTTGGACGGGTGCTCAAAGGATGTTATTTTCCCCATTGTGATTTTCTCGAAGCTAGGCTGGGTTTTCGCCCATCGCTAATGTGGCAAGGTATTTGGGGCTTTCGCTCCATTATTTTAGCAGGCTCACGTTGGTGAAGCGGAACCGAAGAAAAAGTTCGTATCTTGGAGGATAGGTGGCTGGATAGACCAAACTTATTCAGACCAATTACACCCCCAAGCAGGTTTGGATTATTGCAACGTGTTGATCAGCTCATTCGGCCTGAGACCAACTACTGGAAGAGAGAATTAATCACAACAACCTTTTGGAAAGAAGATGCTGATTTAATCTTGAGAACTCCATTAGCTCGTACCCGTGCACCTGATTGCTTAATATGGCATTTCTCATGCGATGGATGCTTTTTGGTTCGAAGAGCGTATCATCTCATCATGCAACTCAACCAGCGAGGGAAACTCTCCCTTGACTAACCCGTGGATGTGCCTTTGGAAAAAGATTTGGAATGCTCGGGTGCCTCCTAAAATCTTAGGTTTTGCTTGGCGAGTAGGTAAAGATATTCTGTTAATGGAAAAGAATCTGCATAAACGAAGATGTGCTTAATGTGATATTTGCTCAGTGTGCAAGAACGGACCAGAGGATGTCGTCCATGTATTATTGTTTTGTGATGTTGCACGGCAAGTTTGGGCATTAACTCATCTCCCATGGCAGATAGTGGCAACCCACTGTTTGGATCCCTTGAACCGGCTACTTTCAGGTAAGTGAGTAGCTTGATGTATAGCAGTGGACATTATTTCTAATTATTGCTTGGGCTCTTTGGAACGCGAGGAATAGGGGATTGCATGAAGGCATTAAGCCAAACCCCTTTGAGTTGGTCCAATTTATGCATATTTTCCAGCAGTAAGCTCATGGTTCGCAGCAGGCTGTTTCACCTCCACCAATTCCACACCCCATTCAAAGGTGGACCCCTCCGATGGAAGGAGTCATGAAGTTAAATTTTGATGGGGCCCTGTTTTCAAACACAAGACAACCAGGCATGGGACTTTTGGGCCGTGATCACCATGGTCATTGTTTGGGGTGGCGCACAAACCATTTTCAAGGATATCACAGACCCGAGTCACATTGAAGCGTTAGCTACGTGCGAGGCACTCGAATTTGTGTGACAATCTGGATGGCTACATATTTGGCTTGAGGGTGACAATTCCAAGTTAATGAAAGGCTTGCGAAGCATAGGGGAAGATCACTCTTGTATGGGACATATCATCTCACACATTAAGTCTTTATTTGCTCATTTTAATTCCGTTCATGTTAGCCATGTAAGCCGATCTAGCAATAATGTGGCACATACTTAGCTAGGAATGCCTTTCCTAATGCACAAGGAGTGGCGAATATTCCTGCACCTGTAGTGGCTCTTGTAACTGCAGATATTGGTTAATTAATAAATTTCCTTTGCTGTCAAAAAAAAAAAAAAAAAAAAAAAAGAAAGCAATAATACGTCTTTGTAAATAAATTAACTCCATGAATCGTACTTTGGAAATGCAAAACGCAATATCGTAGTGTGAACTTACAATCCAGCCTTGTTTAAAGTAGTTCAGATCTTCTGTTATATAATCGTGTTACATCTTCTATTACACTTATCAATACACGCCACGTGTATTGGTGAGCGATTGAGATAAGGAAAGAAAAAAACTAATGATATCAAAAAAAATATATAAAGATTCTCTTTCCTTATCTTGACCACTCACCAATACACGTGACTTGTATTGATAAGTGTAATAAAAGATATAATACGATTATACAACAGAAGATCCGAACTATTTTTAAAGCTTAAAAGGTAAGGAAAAATTATTTCCCTTTATCTTTCTAATCATTTATTTGTCCTTTTCCACATAAAAACCCTCTCATAAACATTCTGCGTACATTTCCAATGCATTAAGATAGAATCTATCCATTCGAATGAAATATATGTAGACACCATTTCAAATATAAGAAACAGGTGTAAAACCCATGCTACGTTTGGTATTATCTTAAGAATATAATTATATGGATAACTTACAAACATAGAATAATTTTAACTACTATGGTATTTTCTTGGAAGTTCCATGCTCACATCGGATTCTAAAATATATATATTCCATCTTAATAAAGGTATAATAAAACAAAATTAATTTGAAACCAAGCTTTAAACTTCTAATATCTCTTAAGGTAAATATCATTCAAAATACTGTACCATTGTACTATCTACATTGAACCCTATTAAAATAGAAAAAAAAAAAAAGGGAAAAGAAGAGATTTTATCACACTAACACACCCATGAGGGCACTCGCTACAAGAATGAGAAGACAAAATCCAGTTTATGGGGTCGTTGACGTTGTGCTCCCATTTACATTTCTAATATCTCTCAAGTTTTAATTAGTTGGATGACATTATGCAATATCTTATTACAATTTCACTTTCCATATACATTTTTATTTCAAATTAATATTATATTTTTGTCCTTTGGAATACTGTGTGCAAAAGAGACATGGAAAATTCTATCATCAGTTACAATTCGTAGGTAAGTAACATTAATCACCTTTAATTTTAGGCATTAGATATGATATATGTCGTATAAGCCATTAATTTTTATTCAACCTGCAACCTGTTTGTACAAGTAAAGTGGAATGGTTACATATTATACAATTTACCAAGGGGTTTTATTATACAATAGCTATTGTAGTAGACTATCTATGGGCCCACTAAATACCAACCACCCTAATTTTCAGGAAGGTATCTTGATTTTAGGGAAGGTAAGTTATGTCTCTAGTTCTATATAAAGCCCAGGGTCACATAAAGTGAAGGTTACGATTTTTTCAGCACTTTAAACTATTTCTCTTGCACTAAATCACTCTTAATCACTTTCACTCACATTCTCTACATCTTATTTCATTAATTTTCCACATCTTTTATCATTTTTGGACGCAATACTCACACAATTTAGTGGAGTGCTAAACTCTTTTTTGTAGGTTTTCCCTTTGAAATCAAGAATCCTTAGTTGAAATGCTCAAGCTCTTTTTCCCGAGTTACAAATTTTAAGTGCTCGAAAACCGCAAGCATCAACCACCATGATCCAATATTAGTGATTTTCATTGGACCGGATTGTAAAAGTCTTGTCCCTTCGCCATATTGTTGTTTTCAAATTGTAGCCATAGTCAAAACTTGTAATTTAGTTCAAGAGTCATTTTATCAAAGAAATTTTATGGAGGGTTAAAGCTTCAATTAATTTTGTCCAAGTGGGAGATTGTTAGAATTTTATTCTAATTTGGACTTTTGTTAATTGAATGTTTTGTTTTTATAAAATGAAAATGGGCTAAATTAATACAATTAATAGGACTTGATTTATAAGGCCTGATTTGTTTGACCCGCTATTGTTAAGGCCTTGATTTTAACAAACGTGGTTTGATAGTTGGTGTAGGCCATCCTAGAAAGCCTATGATGGGAGGACCCTAGGATTAAATTATAAATTTGGCTAGGTCCTCTCTCCACTCCTCTTTCTGATAATCGCTTGTCCTATTAGAAGTTGTAAATATTGGTGTCAGATGAAGAGGAAGAAATAGTCTAGAATGTTTGTAAAAACATCCATATTGATCGGTTATCAATTATTGGTGTAAGGTATGTTGATTTAAATTCATCGTGTATCGATCCTACGATTGCAAATTTTTCTTACAATGTATACATCCGCCTCGTCTCTGTTTACCCCGTGTATTCATGATAATCACAATTTGCAGATTTTTTTACCTGAATTAAAGACTTAATAGAGGTCTTCTTTTCTGCATCGATGCCCTCACTTATATTCCATACTAACACTTTAACATTACCTCTAGATACCTAAGGGAATTTTTTTTTTCCCTTATTATTCACAATTATATAGCTATACCAAATTTACATATTACTATAAATAGATTTAAAAATAATGTCACCTGAGGTGCAGGAGGTGGAGTACATCGTGGATACAAGCATAAGAAAAATTTCAGCTCTTCCTCCAATGGAAAACCAACTGGCTCTGGTTGCAAGCGAATTTCTAAAGTTCTCGCATCATGACCTACCTCATATAACCGCGGTGTATTATGGAAAGGCTAAAATATATAATGATTTGCTACCATTCTTAATGGATGAACAACCGTGGATGACATTTTCGAAATTATCAATTAGCTAATGCTATTGTACTTTTCTTATAGCTATCCACGGAGGCTTGTCTACTTGTGTTGGAAGGAGAATAGAAAGAAGGGGATTTTATAGATAATTTATTACAACATTTTTTCATTATATAAATTGTATACAATTACCATAATTGTAGAAAAGGACGTTTGTTTATTATTTCGAACGTAATAAAACTTAGGGACAATACACCTACCTCCTCTGAATTTAGGTGAAATTACGAATAACCTCATCTTATTTCAAATATTACATATACCTCCCTAAGGTATGTATAAGTTTTACACAATTCACAATTCTTTAAGACAACACATAATTGTGAGTTGTATTCCTTGTGTTTTTTTATGGTGTTTTGAGACAAAATTTATATGGTATTGACAAGTTCAAAATGTAGAAGTTATAAAGAAGTCGGTTTTTTTTTTTTAAAGTAGTGGTGGAGTCGAATTATATGGTGATGCTCTGCAATAGTTGTTCTGGTATAAAGTGAAATTACTTTACGAAAGTTGGTGGAATGACAAAATTAATTGAGGGACTTTCTCATGTTTAACGAATCACATCTCTTAGTAATTAGATTAACTACTAAGATAAGAGAAAGTTATCGATAATTTCGAAATTATTGCCAAGCTGGGATTTTTTGTTAACTAACAAAAAATGTCAGGGGGATATGGGTAATTATGAAATAAGAGGGAGTTATCCATAATTTTACCTAAACTCAGGGGAGGTTGGTGTAATTGTCCCTAAAACTTATAGATCAATGTTCGTATAATCAGTTGTATATAAAAAAAACTCCCTTACTTTACTTTTTGTTCTTTAGGTAATGATTAAAGCATTCATTAAGTAATATAAACTTCGTTATACCCTTACCAAAAAAAAAATAAATAATAAATAATAATAATAATAATCGTTGTACTTTTCATTAAAATTTTTAAATCTTTATCCATTTAGTATGTATTTTAAATAAATATTGGGAAGTTCCATCAGTATTAATACTACTTGGTTTCAACTTAGTGTCATATATTGTACACAGAAAACATTTTAGTCTTGAGATATTATAATTCAAAAGTTGTTATCTTGTTTAATTTGACTTCATTGGAATTAACAGCATACTCTTAGCTTATAATTTCAGTTAGTCTTAACTATATGTGGTCAGTTAATAAATGACTATCAATGCAATAATTCAATCCTCTAATTAATAGGCCAATATGTTATATATTTAATTGGTTCTAATTTGTGCCTGAAATAAAACCATTTAAAATTGTCTTCTTATTTGGTTTCTGCTGCAGTATGTCTCTGAATTAAATCACTATTTAAGCAAATATGATTTAAAATTATGTCAGAATATATAAATCATATATGCTACCATGTAATATTTACTTTTTGGCAGTACATTCGACGGGTCGACAATATATCAATTTCCAAGGCATCCCTATGTTAGTGGTGCTTATTACCAAACAGCAAAGAGGAGGAAAAACAAAACAAAACAAAACAAAAAAAAAAAAAGACAAAACAAAACAAAAGAAGGGATAAAACAAGATACCATATTTCATTTTCCTAAAATATTGTTGCCGAGTAAAACTCTATGTAATCTATCCCTAACAGTGTCCCTCACATACTTTGAAATTAGGTCGAATTACAAAAACTTCCCTAATATTTGGTAAATTATAAAAAAAACCCTAACTATTGAAAATTACCATTATCCCCTAATGTTTGCATAAATCATGTAACACTTAATTGAGGGCTAACAGTCCCAACTTGCCCTTAACATTTTATCTACGGGCACCTTTTGAGATTCGATAAAATTGCAAAAAACCCCTCTGATATTAAAATTTATAGCCACACCCCCGCTAGTGGTGACGAAGGCCTTCCCATGTTGAAAATTTGTAAAACAAACATCTTAAAAATCACCTCGCTCCCAATTTCAGAGTGATGGCTACTCAACATCATTTGACTTCCTTTAGCCGTTGATCAACGTTCTTCGATTTTCACATTTTTGGCAAACCTTGTCGGAATTCGACGATGTCAATACTACTGAAATTGCTTTGCTTTAAGAATTCAGGATTTATAAGAGATAACCCTGTCCAAGCTTCCCTCGTCGTTGGTCAAAGGGGTTCTCCTTCCTCTGATCGTTAGTTTACTTGCTGGTGGTACCGCTGGTCTAGCATTGACACCCTTCTCTAGATCTCGATTGTCGCATCAATCATGAAAGCTTTGAGAAAAAAAAAACAATCAATTTCTCCCTTCTCAATTGCGAACCTAATGACATGAGTTTTTGGTTAGACGAGTAAACCTTATGGGGTATATTGTAAATTTTGATACTTGATAGACCATTTTGAGTCTTTGACTTGAATGGTGGTATTTTGGAAAAAGTACATAATTTTTCAGATGAAAATCTAATGAAACCTTAACGGAATAAGTTTTTTGTTAAGTTATGCAAATATCAAGGGACTAATAGTAATTTCCAATACTTAAAGAGTTTTTTAATAATTTCGCCAAACCTTAAAAAAGATTTTCGTAATTCTCTCTTAAAAATATTACATTTGGACTTGTTCTTTAATTTTTACGTTAGGAGTTTTTTATCCTTAGAATTTTGATTCATGACCGAGGATAAAAACAAAGTTACTCTTGGTCTTATTGTTTTTCATTTATTGCTGTCCTTGTACTCATCTGGTTTTCGCTGAGTCAAATATAGTGGGGTGGGGTCCCGTATAAAACTCCTTTTCTCGGGAGAAAAGAAAAAAATTAATTGAGCCTATACCTTCGTCAAGTAAATGGCCTAACATTATTGTGCTCTCAAAATTGATTATTTTATAGTAGCAAGTGTGACACATTCTATATATATATAAAATAAAAATAAAAATAAAAATAAAAATAAAAATAAAATATAATTTAATTAAATATTAGATAAATTTATAATTTTATATATTATAAAAATTAAAAAATGATTGAAAATTAAATTGAATTTTATTATTAAAAAATAAATAAAATAGTAAAGTAAATATTGAATATAAAGATATGTGAGAACGAGGAAAAGAAAATAAAGAGAAATAATATATCATGTTGAAAAGAGGAGAGATAAAAATGAGAGAAAATAGAAAAATGGAAAGAGAAAAAAAGGAAAAAGAAAATGCACCATAAACACCAAATAATTATTAAAGAGTGTTGATACTTTATAAAAATGTATAAATATGTTGAAAATATTTTTGCTATTTCCACAACCATTAATGACTCATGTAAACTTTAAATTTGTCTTAAATTATAAGGACAAAATATTAGAAATTCCTTAAAGTAAATTCTTATACACGAAAGACTCATGCCATTATTTTTAATTCTTGCAAACGCATTCAACTAAATTCTTTTATTAAAAAAAAAAAAGAAAAAAAATTAAATTTCGTGCCTAAATTACCCTTACCACTTTATACCTTAAAAACATAATGAGTTGTCCTCCAAATAATTTGTTTAGAAATCTATAGAATAATTCTAGCATTAATAATTTTACTAATGTAACTATGTACGATTCTTCGAATTACAATATATACATATATATATATATATATGAATTGTCAAGAACAATCCAATACTAAAAAATGACATACATACGATATGATAGTGTCATATTTATATACCTATTGTGATATATTATAAAAGGTGCCTCAATAAACTATTCTAAATTTGAACTATAATACATTTATCGTAACACTATAAAGAATCAAAATATGTTATTGCCACACTCAAATTCATGACATTTAGCTAGTGTCACTAAAAACGGACTTGTTTGTGTGACACTAGTTAAAATGTCACGTATTTGAATATGGTAATAACCTATTTTAACATTTTATAGTGTCACAAAAGATATATTTTAGTTCAAATGTGTTATAGTTTATTAATTACTTTTATAAAGTCCTAAGATAGGTACACAATTGTGGCACTTTAAAAATATAACATATATATGTTCATATTAGGTCATTTTTTTAGTAGTGATCCCATTCCTCATATTTAAAAATATCTAAGTTATAATCGTAGAAAAGTATTTCTAAACAAATTACTTACCAGAAAAAGTTACCATAACAAATGTCACTAAAATCTTTAAAAATTAATTGTAAGAGTTATTCCCCAAATATATATATATATATATATATATATATTCACGCACATACACATATACGTATATATGTTCAAGGAAAAAAATAATCTACACTCGTAAAATATGTTATATACGAATATTGCCATTTATTGCGGTTCGGATCTTCTGTTACATAATCGTGTTACATCTTCTGTTACACTCATCAACACACGCCACGTGTATTGGTGAGCTGTCGAGATAAGTGTTGAAATATTTAGCATTTATTAACCCTAGTTCTGTCTTTGTATATTAGGAAAGAAATTATTTAGTTCCTTTCATTTGTACGCACTAATCTCTATATATATAATGAGATTAGCCCGGTGTAAATATCACACAGAAAACACACTCTTTTCTCTCAATTTTCTTTCCTCTTTATCATGGTATTAAAGCGTTTCGGAAGAAAAAAAAAACCTGGGATTGAAACCCTAACCTTTTTTTTCCAGTGCCATCCCACCCTACCAAACCTAGGTCCTGCGTTCGATGTCTTCCTTGCTGGGAACCCTAGATCCGGCGCCTTCTCTTCCGTCTCAGCTCTCCTTGCCAAAACCCTAGTCGTCCCTCTTTCCTTCTGGGCAGCCACTGCGCGCCTTGCTGAACAACCCACGGTCCGGCCTCATTATTTTTTTGGACCGCTCCTTTTCGCATGCTGTTCAACTGCATTTTCATTCCTTGCGTGTCCCCCAGCCGCACCTATCTTTTCTCGCTCGCCGCCCCACCGTGCCTCTCTCTCTCTCTGGCTTGCGTGCCTTGTTACGTTCTTTCTCTCTCTGTTCGCCCAGAGACTTTTTACTTTTGGTATCTCTCTGTTGCTTTGACCTTTTTATTAGCCGTATTCTTAACCAACAAAAAAGAAAAAACAAACCTTTCTTGTTGGCTATTTTTGTATGTATGGCGTCATCTCCTGCTGAGTCTAAAATTACTCCGGGAACCACTATTAAATTGAACGGCTCCAATTATCCCTTATGGGCCCAGTCCTTTCAATTATTCCTTAGCTCTACTGAAAAATTAGACCATATTTTATTGGACCTTCCTGATGCAATGAGTGCTGAGTTCAAACTTGGAAAAAAGATGAGTATGCCATGATGGCATCCTTATTGAATAGTATGGAGGAATCTATTGCCTCTAATCTCATGTTCCTAACCTCTACTAAGGAGATGTGGGATACAGTCCATGACATGTATTCAATGCAAAGAATGTGTCTCGAGTGTTCGAGTTGTACGAAAGAGTGTTTTCCTTGAAACAAGAGGGTCGGAAATGTCGCAGAGTACTATTCCCTCATTAAAGCGGCTTACGATGAAATGCTCCTATATCATCCCCTCAAGTGTGACCTGGAAACCCGCAAGTCTCAGTGGAACGATTTCTAGGTAGCAAATTTTTGTCCGAATTAGATAATAATTTTCAACCTGCTCGTGATCAGATTTTGGCCAGTGCCATGATTCCCACCTTACCAAATGTCTTTTCTCGAGTCTTATGAGTGTCCCACAGGGCCCTCGGCTCCCAATACTTCTTCTGTTGAAGCCTCGACCTCAGCTGTTTGGGGTCGCGGTTGGACTGGCCTACGGGGCCACGCGACTAGTGCATGTCGTAGTAGTGGTAATTCCA
The DNA here is from genome assembly GCA_026212405.1 of Petrea volubilis. Classification (NCBI taxonomy): domain Eukaryota; kingdom Viridiplantae; phylum Streptophyta; class Magnoliopsida; order Lamiales; family Verbenaceae; genus Petrea; species Petrea volubilis. The sequence goes on from CM047882.1 coordinate 17,378,985, forward strand.
TCCTTGTAAGCATTGCGGGTCGCACTAATCATACTTCTAATCATTGTTGGCAAACGTTTGGTAGCCAGAGTGGGCTAATGCTGTTCCTGGTTATTCTCCTACCTTCCGGCCTGATTTTGATTAGGTCATCCTGAGCACGAGGAATATGATACCTTGTTGCATCCTCATTTGGCTCCCTCCACTAGTGCTTCCATATCCCACCCATCTGGTGCCTTTGTCATGTCTCAAGGTGAGTCCTGGTTATTAGACTCTGGTGCCTACCACCACATTACTGGTGGTAAGTCTCAATTTTGCTCATTATCTCGTCCAACTCTGAATCCTGTTCGGTTAGCAGATGACTCTTATTCTCCTGTCTCAGGTTCATTTGTTGTTTAAGCCACTTCCGTATCACTTTACATAATGTTCTGTTTGCTCCTAAATTCCCTATTAGTCTTTTATCTATTAGTCAGCTCACAAAGTCCCTAAACTGTTCAGTAACTTTTTTCCTTCCTGCTGTGTTTTTTCAGGATTCACACACGAGGAAGACGATTGGTGGCCGGGTCATGATGAGGTGGCCTCTACTACCTCAAACACTTGGATACACCAGTGGACGATCAAGTATTCTCTACTTCTATTACCCCTTTTTAGCGGCACTGTTGGCTCGGTTATCCATTTTAGCTACACTTAAACATTTTTAACTATTGATTCTTCTCTTACTCATTTGAATTGTGAGTCGTGTGAGTTAGGAAAGCATCATCGTGCTTCCTTTCCACTATGTGTCAAGAAGTATCGCTCTTTTCCTTTTGCACTTATTTATTCTGATATTTGGGGCCCTTGTCGGGTCGTGTCTCTTAGTTGTTTTTGATATTTTATCTGCTGTTTTGATGATTACTCTAGAATGATATGGATCTACTTGCTAAAAGATAGGTCTGAAGTCCCTATAGTAATCAAATCATTCTATAATGAAATAAAAACTCAGTTTTCTACTCATTCGAATTCTTCGTACTGATAATGTGTTAGAGTTTGTTCAAAAACAAATAACTACTTTTTCTGACAATCACGGGATCATACATCAAACTTCTTGTCCCTATACCTTTCAGCAGAATGGTGTGGCCAAGCGCAAACATCGCCACCTTTTAGATATTGTACACACCATACTCACTCAATTAACATTCCAAACACTTTTGGGGGAATGCCATCCTCACTGCCTATTACCTTATAAACCACTTACCTTTAGTGTTCTCCATCACGCTACTCGTTACTCATATCTTTACCCTGATCGACCACTATTTCATATGACTCCTTGGGTTTTTTGGGTGTGTCTGCTTTGTGCATATTTCATTCCCTGGTCTTGATAAATTGTCACCCCCCTGATCGGTCAAATGCATTTTTCTCTAGTACTCTCGTACCTAAAAGGGTATCGCTACTACAATCCAGTCTCTCGTTGATCTTTTATGTCTACCGATGTCACTTTCTTTGAGTCTATCCCCTATTATTCATTGATGGTCCCATACCTCTCCCTCTGT
>CM047882.1:17380989-17397264 GCA_026212405.1 Petrea volubilis
TTTTTTTCTGTAGTGAATGAAGATATAGTATGGAAGAAATGCTTAAGTAAATATATAAATCATACATTGATTTTTTGATCTATAGAAGTACAAAATGGACGGTTTTGAATTTCGATATTGCTTTGTTTAAAAAAAAAAATTACAATATACTTATCAATATTTTTATATGTCAAACGACTTGATTTTTATTATTTAAATATGACAACAACTAATAAATAATAATATACATAATAATACATTTTATAATCATTTTCTTTATGAAATGAGTTATCCGTTGGATAATCTCAGTGTTTTATCTTGCCACGTAAGTGAATTAATATCTCTATTTCAATGAAAAATAAATCATTAAGATAATATTTCATTCTTTATCGTAAGAGTCCAAATTTATTCAAATTAGTTAATCTCAAATATTAAAATGTACAATATAAATCTCCAAAATCAATGGTTCATAAATACAAATTCTTTTTCTTGATTTTAGTCTAACTTATGGTAAGGAATTAATTTCCATGTTCATATTTCTTATCCTATTCTTATGTATTACTATATATTTATTGATTTAGATGTATTGTTATTACTTTATTTCATATTGTATATTGTATATTTCTATTTTCCACTTTTATCTGAGTTAAATATTCATATATGCGCTTAACATTTCAAACGATTTAAGTCATAATTATTTTAATAATGAAAAATAATAAATAAAGATATTATGGAATATAAGAATACATATTACCTATAATTTTTTATATTATAAGCTACCCGTGCCTTGGCATATGGGTTGTAACTAGTAATACAAGAATTTAATATGACATTTAATCATACAAAAACACTTGCATAAAAAAGACAAATGTAGCAAAATTATCACTCCGAATATAACTAAATATACATTTATTCTCCACATAGTCTCATTCTCTATTAAATTAAAAATTTCTCAAGATACTTATCTCATAAACCCTAAAACAAAACTAAAACAACCTAAAAAGTTGAAGCGGAAAAAAAAATACCTCTCCCTGTCCAAAATTATTAATCGTCTAAATTTGTGCACAAAAACCAAGTAAATTAATTAATAGCTTCTTAGCTAAATTTATAATAATTTGATCAAATATTCTTCTTCTAGGAAATTGTATAAGATAATTAATAAGTTTTAATTGATAAGAATAAGGATAAATTTGGAAAAGGAATTAAATGCTTTATATTTGGATTCCTCAAATGACAAGTATTGTGAGATAAAATTAAAAAAATTAATCTCTTCTGGAAAAATTAATAATTTGGAATTGAGGAAGCACTGTAACGACCCGGTAAATCCCTTATTACCTATTTTATATTATACAAAATTTATAGGATTATTTTTGTGAGTGTATTGATTTCTAGAGATTATTTTTTCAAATATGATTTTATTTGTGAACTAGTGAGCATTTTACTACTAAATATGTATAAATATTCTAAATTCCAAATATTTTTTTTAAACTTTTATGCATTTGCTCCTTCTAAACTTCCAGAAAGTTTTAATAGATTTCATTTCAAACTTTTAACCTATTTTTTCCAAGCATTTTTAGTAATTTCCGGAAAACATTGTCTCTTTAATTTCTTAATTTGAAATATAATTTTGTAAAATGCTTAATATTATCCAAAAATTAAAATAATAATACAAATAATATTTCTAGGTTTTATTTGACTTATAAAAATTAATTTTCGATTTTTACAATTTTATTTTCTATTTTTGGGGCAATTTCAAAAAATGGGCAAAACAAGGGGTATTTTGGTCTTTCACCTCTCCAACCCCAAATTTCGTTTTTTCCTGAGAAATAAGCAATAAAATACTTAATAATAAGAGTTTCAGATTATATATGTTTTGTTTATTTTAGTTGATTTTATTTTATATTTATCAAATATCTTTACTAATACATACTCTTGAACCTCATATACATAAATAACTATATATTAGTGGTGATGTACATGGCTACATATCACACACACACATACCCACATACATATACAATGGTATTTAGTAGAATAGGTGTAAAGCAATATATAGCCATGTATAATGTATGGAATAGGTATTTAGTTGAATTTAATAATTGGATATTTGTGTCTAATACATGGAAGATAATTACACAAGACCATATACACCAAAATCCTCATTTTTCAGCCATTTTTTCCAGCCCAAAACCGTGCACTCTCTCTTGCTCTTACACTCTCTTTCATTTTTTCCTCCAAACACTTCACTTCCTCCAAATTACTACACACTTTGAAGATACTAAGGTAGAACTCTCTTATACTTAAGTAGAGGGTTTTTCTGCTTCTTCTTGAGGAGATTAGGCAAGCTTCCATACTCTATGTGCCCAGCAATGTAAAAGAACAAGCTGAATGGCCTAGAGTGAGAGCTTTTGCCAAACATACCTCCAAGTTGAGGGTTTTGTTATGTTGCTAGCTTCATGTACTTATAATTCATTTTATCATGTTTAACTCTTGTTGGAGGAAGTTGAAGGATGGATAGAATATGAGCATGATCTTGAAGACTTATGTGATTAGTATGCTTATTTGGAGTTCTTGTGCTTACTATGCTTTCTTGGAAAAAACTATGTGATTATTGTGCCTTTTACAATAACATGGCATTCTTATGTTTTATTTGGATTATTATGTGAGTTCTATGCTTTATATGAGGTAGTATGAGACCATGATTCTTTAAATGAGCTAGTAGGGAATATCCTATGTTGTCTTGAAAGTAATTGTGAAGAAAGCTCCATATATCTATTTATTATACTTATTGTATAGTTTATGCCTACTTTGATGATTATAGAAATATATATATATATATATATTTATGTACGTATATATATATATAATATTTAAAGTATTGTTATCTATTCATTTAGCTAATTCATATTATATTAGGTATATATAGATATATCTATATATAGTTATGTACGTATATATATGTCTACTTATTATAGACTAATTATATACTTAGTAATACTTAGTAAGACTACTTTAATCTATATATATATATATATATGGTACGTATAAGTATATATATAATTATATTCATTTATTAGTTTATATATATATGTAGATAATTTCAATCATCTTATATCTATATCACACTTTATATAGTTTATATATTTTTCTATCATCTTTATATATATAACTTATCTATATCACATTTTATATATTTTATATATTTATATTAGTTATCTTTTAATCTATATATATATTTAAGTATATTATACTAGTTATATTTTAGTCTTTATATTTATATATTTATACTAGTTATGTTTATATATTTATATTTATATTTTATCTATTTACATATTTGCTACTATCTATTTACATATGCTTAATAAGCAAACATAAAGCTTTCATTTATAAGTGTGGAGCTTACTTTGCTAAACTATGATTATGTGCACATGTGAACAAATTGCAATTGTGTGAATGGGCCCATATGTGCTGGAATGGTCTGAGGGGTGTTCCACCGGGACATACTATTGAGTAGCCGGGAGAGTTCACCAACCTTCCATCTCCTAATCCCTCCCTTGGGTAGACGGAGGGATCTACTCAAGAGAGAGGGTCGTAGAACAATACTAAGGCGTATGCCCGGGATACGACCATTGGAGGATAAGGCTGGCGGGAGAAATGTGCTGGTTGTTATTTCGGCCGGGTAGTTATAAGGGTCACTGTCAGGTGACGAAAGGTAGAAAGTGTGAAATTATAGATGTGCTATGTGTAACTAATGTGCACTTGACACCCGAGCACCTTATGTGTATAAAGAAGTGTTTCTACTCAACGTATGTTGATTCCATGTTATATTATATTTTAGATGCTTCCGAAGATAGCTTTTATGATGGTGAGGAGGAGGAACCTTTGAAGCATTTTATTAGGAAGAAGGATGTAGGATTTTCCGCTGCGTACCTGTTTTGGGTTTTTGCTTTTGCTATGTATCAATAGTAAACTAGCAAGTCGAGACTCTCTTTTGTTGATGTACCCTTATGTAATGTACCTTATACGTTGCAATTAAAAATGTATGCATGTATGTAGCCAATAATGATAGTATTAATCTAATAATAGCCATAATAATAATAATAATAATAAGGGATTTCGGGGTCGTCATAGGTGGTATCAGAGCGTAGTTCTGGGAGAACCTATGTTTGGTATTTATTGGGACTAATATTGGTATGTTGGATGTAGATGGATCGCCCGTCGAGTAGCCGTGGACGCATGCCTCATAGGAGGGTTGCCTCTAGTTCTAATACTTTTAGGTTTACGGAGATAGACCCCGATGAGTTATTGATAGAGATAGCCAACTTACGTGACGAGAACCTCCAACTTCGAGAGGAGGTGAGTTGTTTGCAGTCGAGTCTCGAGAGCACACGTGCCAGACTCTACGACCTTCAGGCTCGCTTTCAGCGTGCAGTCGAGATAATCCACAGGAAGATGAGAGAGCTGATGGGATTTGCTGTTACACTTCTAGGCTCCAGTCCTGTAGGCGAGGCCGTTGTCTCGGAGATCCCAAGTGGGACCCAGTTCGATCCGATCACCCTTGAGTAGAGGGTGTGATGCATCTCTTGTACATATGTGTATATATGCTTGTAGTATGTAGGTAGTGGTGTAGTAAGTAGTAGTATGGATGCTATAGCTTGCTACTTTAGTAGGATGCCTAGCTAATATCATGTCAAAGTATTTTGCATGTACATGGATGGCATGATACTTGTGTATATATCTAACGTGCCGAACTTTTGGTGTATTTATAGTTGGCCTATATAAGATAGTACTTGACTTCCTTATTCTTTAAGTTCCTCACTCTAAGTTTATTTTATCTTTGGATATAGATGCCGAAGAGAACTCGAAATGAGACTGAGCCCCAGGACGAGCGATTTACGGTTGTATTTGAACGGATAGCTACAATCCTCGAGAACCAAAATAACAACAATAACAACAATAACAACAATCACAATTAGGGGGAAACTACTTGCCGACACCTTGACTAACTTCCTAAGATTAGGACCCCCGATCTTTCGAGGTGAACCTGATGACACCAAAGCCACGAACTGGCTGGAGGCAATGGAGAAAATTTTCGAAGTGCTAAATTGTGACCCGGAGCGGAAGGTCACTTTAGCTACTTTTCGATTAGAGGACGACGCGCGCCATTGGTGGAAACGCATAAGCACCAAATGGGTATCCCTTCACACTTCTCCTGTTTGGGAAAACTTTGTTAAAGAATTTAACTCCCAGTACGTTCCCCGAGTTATCCAAGAGAAAAGGGAACGAGAATTTCTTAGCTTGGCACAACGTGAGTTAAGCGTGGCAAAGTATGAAGCCTTGTTTACCAAGCTCGCCCGATTCGCACCATATTTTGCTGAGAATGAGGAGAGGAAGATCTGGAAATTTATCGGCGGACTGCGACTTGAAATCCAAGATCGGTTGGCAGCGGTCCAGTTACCTACCTATACGGCAGCTGTTGAAACGGCGCTAAAGGTAGAGAGCACTATGGAACAATTGAAGTTAAAAAGGGGACAGCTGGTACGAGCGGCTGGTACAGGAAGGCAAGGTGGGAGAGCCCTAGGAGGACCTAACAAGATGTTTAGGCCAAACGCGCAGGGGAGTCGAGGAAATTTTTCTGGTCCCTCGTCTCAGAATCAGAAAAATATAGCTTGTTCATATTGTGGGAAGTCAAATCATACGGAAGACCGATGCTGGAATAAATCTAGGAATTGCCCAATATGTGGGAATCGTGGGCATTTCGTATTGAGTTGCCCTCAGTACAAACCAGTGCCAACCCCGAATACTGGAAAGAATACAAAGGGCAATGGGAAGCAAGTGGAGAAGCCACGAATTCAAGGGAAGGTCTTTGCTATGAACCAGGCCGAGGTCGAGAATTCGGCGGTCATGGAAGGTACGCTTCTCATTGACCGTTATTTTGCTAAAGTGTTAATGGATCTTGGTTCTACGCATTCATATATATCGACTAGTTTCTTTACTAGTTTACAAGTTCAACCTGAGGCCTTACCTTACGAATTAGAAATCACAACACCCCTTGGAACTAAATGGAAGACGGACTTAGTTTATCGAGATTGTGCATTAGAAATTGGTGGCCAAAAGATGACTGCTGACCTAGTATTACTACCCATTCATGACTTTGATGTTATTTTGGGTATGGATTGGCTAGCAACACACTACGCTCAAGTAGACTGTCATCACAAAGTTGTGCGGCTCTGTTTCCCGAATCAACCTATCATTGAAATCGTAGGGAACAAAACCACACCCGCATTACCCATTATCTCTTCCCTACAAGCCAATCGACTGCTACGGAAGGGCAATTATGCATTCCTAGCCCATATCATGAATAAGTCGGAAGATAAGAAGATGCTTGAAGAGGTGCCCATAGTAAAGGAGTACCCCGATGTTTTTCCTAATGATTTGAAGGACTTACCTCCACATCGGGAGATTGAGTTTGTAATCGAGTTGTTACCTGGAACAGCTCCGATCTCTAAAACTCCTTATAGGATGGCCCCTGCTGAGTTAAATGAGCTTAAGACCCAACTACAAGAATTACTCGATAAAGGGTTTATCCGCCCGAGCACATCACCATGGGGAGCTCCGGTACTATTTGTCAAGAAGAAAGATGGAACTTGGAGGTTATGTATCGACTATCGTCCGCTTAACCAAGTTACCATCAAGAATAAGTACCCTCTACCGAACATTGATGAGCTATTTGATCAGCTTCAAGGAGCTTCAGTTTATTCAAAACTGGATTTGAAAACCGGATATCATCAAGTACGAATTCGAGAGGAAGATATCCCTAAGACCGCCCTTAATACTCGGTACGGTCACTACGAGTTTGTGGTGATGCCATTCGGTGTAACGAATGCCCCGGCAACGTTCATGGAGTTGATGAACCGGATATTCCGACCATACCTAGACCAATTTGTAGTTGTCTTTATAGATGACATACTGGTCTACTCTGAGTCGGAAGAAGAGCACGAAAGGCACTTGAGGATAGTACTTCAGACGCTGAGGGAAGAGAAATTGTATGCCAAATTCAGCAAGTGTGAATTCTGGCTGACACAGGTGGCCTTTTTAGGACACATAGTGTCGAAGGATGGGATTGCAGTTGATCCAGGAAAAGTGAAAGCCATAGTGGAATGGAAGCAACCAATGACTGTCACGGAGGTGCGAAGTTTTCTGGGTTTGGCTGGGTATTATCGGAGATTTATCAAGGATTTCTCCAAGATTGCTCGCCCCTTAACCAGACTAACGCAAGCCAAAGTGCGGTTCATTTGGGATAACTATTGTGAAACTAGCTTTCAAGAATTGAAGGATCGATTGGTCACCGCCCCTGTGTTAACTCTGCCACAGGGGAATGAAGGATTTGTAGTCTACACAGATGCGTCCAAAGAAGGACTAGGCTGTGTACTTATGCAGAATAAAAGGGTAGTAGCTTACGCTTCGAGGAAGTTAAAACCTTATGAAGAAAACTACCCAACGCATGATCTAGAGCTGGCAGCCATTGTCTTTGCTCTTAAGAAGTGGAGACATTACCTTTTTGGTACTTCATTTGAAGTATTTACTGACCACAAAAGTCTCAAGTATTTATTCTCTCAAAAAGAGTTGAATATGAGACAACGAAGATGGTTAGAATTGCTAGCTGATTTTAATTGCGACATTCTATACCATCCGGGTAAAGCGAATGTCGTAGCTGATGCTTTAAGTAGGAAGGCTAGCCTAGCCTGCTTAATGATACAAGAATGGAAATTTTTAGAAGACATCTCAAGTTGGAAACCTAAAGAACGGGAGTTTGGAGTTGTGTTTTCACAACTACATGCTCAGCCCGTGATACTTCAGCGAATTAAAGAAGCACAAGAAATGGACGACGAACTCCGAAGGGTTAAAGAGAGGGTTAAACTCGACCAAGAAAAGGAGTTCGCATTGCCAAACGATGGAATTTTGAGATTTCGAAATCGAATATGTGTTCCAAACAGTGAGCAACTGAAAAGGGAGATATTAGAGGAATGCCATAACACCAAGTACACAATACATCCAGGGACAAACAAGATGTATCAAGATGTGAGACGACAGTACTGGTGGCCCAAAATGAAAAGGCAGATAGCAGAGTTTGTGGCAAAGTGCTTAACTTGTCAACAAGTTAAAGCAAGCCACCAGAAGCCCTTTGGGTTATTGCAACCTCTTCCAATCCCTGAGTGGAAATGGGAACACATTACGATGGATTTCGTTATGGGACTACCACGAACACAAAGAGGTCACGATGCAGTATGGGTGGTCGTGGACAGACTCACAAAAAGCGCCCATTTTCTTGCATTTGCTAAGACCTATTCGCTAGATAAGATGGCAGAAATCTATAAAAATGAGATTGTTCGCTTACACGGTGTCCCAGTAAGTATAGTATCTGACCGAGACCCTCGGTTTGTCTCAAAATTTTGGCAAGGATTGCAGAAGGCTTTGGAGACTAAGTTGAATTTTAGTACGGCTTATCACCCACAAACAGATGGACAGACTGAAAGAGTTATCTAGATTCTTGAAGACATGCTTAGAGCGTGTACCTTAGATTTTGGTGGGAATTGGGATCGACACTTGCCCCTCACAGAGTTCGCCTATAACAATAGTTACCAAGCCACGATAGGCATGGCCCCGTTTGAGGCTCTTTATGGAAGAAAGTGTAGATCCCCAGTTTGTTGGAGTGAAGTGGGTGAAAGTAAGCTAATAGGCCCAGATTTGATTCGTGAGACAACAGAAACGATCAAGATGATAAAGAAAAGGATGGAGACAGCACAAAGTCGTCAGAAGAGTTATGCTGACCGACGACGAAAAGACTTGGAGTTCGAAGTAGGTGACTTCGTATTCTTAAAAGTCTCGCCAAGAAAAGGTGTTTTGAGGTTTGGGAGAAAGGGCAAGCTTAACCCACGCTATATTGGACCTTTTGAGATACTTGCGAGAGTGGGGAAAGTTGCCTACCGATTATCCTTACCCCCAACTTTGGCAGAAGTACATAACGTATTTCATGTGTCTATGCTTAAGAAATACCATCCTGATCCCTCTCATGTTGTCGACCATGAGTCCCTCGACATTAGTCCAGACTTGACCTATGTCGAAGGGCCAGTGAGGATCCTAGACTTCCAAGAACACACCTTGAGAAACAAAACCATAAAATTAGTTCGTGTTCTATGGAAGGATCATGGGATTGAAGAGAGTACGTGGGAATGACTGGAAGAGATGCAAGAGAAATACCCACAGTTGTTCGATTAGGCTTCGACTCAATTTCGAGGACGAAATTTTCTAAGGAGGGGAGGATGTAACGACCCGGTAAATCCCTTATTTACCTATTTTATATTATACAAAATTTATAGGATTATTTTGTGAGTTATTGATTTCTAGAGATTATTTTTTCAAATATGATTTTATTTGTGAACTAGTGAGCATTTTACTACCTAAATATTTATAAAATATTATAAATTCCAAATATTTTTTTTAAACTTTTATGCATTTGATCCTTCTAAACTTCCAGAAATTTTTAATAGATTATTTTCAACTTTTACCTATTTTTCCAAGCATTTTTAGTAATTTCCGGAAAACATTGTCTTTAAGTTCTTAATTTGAAATATAATTTTTAAAATGCTTAATTATTATCCAAAAATTAAAATAATAATACAAATAAATATTCTAGGTTTTATTTGACTTATAAAAATTAATTTTCGAATTTTTACAATTTTATTTCTATTTTTGGGCAATTTTCAAAAAATGGGCAAAACAAGGGGTATTTTGGTCTTTTCACCTCTCCAACCCCAAATTTCATTTTCTCCTGAGAAATAAGCAATAAAATACTTAATAAATAAGAGTTTCAGATTATATAGGTTTTTGTTTTATTTTAGTTGATTTTATTTTATATTTTATCAAAATATCTTTACTAATACATACTCTTGAACCTCATATACATAAATAACTATATATTAGTGGTGATGTACATGGCTACATATACACACACACACATACCCACATACATATACATGGTATTTAGTAAGAATAGGTGTAAGCATATATAGCCATGTATAATGTATGGAATAGGTATTTAGTTGAATTTAATAATTGGATATTTGTGTCTAATACATGGAAGATAATTACACAAGACCATATACACCAAAATCCTCATTTTTCAGCCATTTTTCCAGCCCAAAACCGTGCACTCTCTCTTGCTCTTACACTCTCTTTCATTTTTTCCTCCAAACACTTCACTTCCTCCAAATTACTACACACTTTGAAGAACTAAGGTAGGAACTCTTCTTTATACCTTAAGTAGAGGGTTTTTCTTCTTCTTCTTGAGGAGATTAGGCAAGCTTCCATACTCTTGTGCCCAAGCAATGTAAAAGAACAAGCTTGAATGGCCTAGAGTGAGAGCTTTTGCCAAACATACCTCCAAGTTGAGGGTTTTAGTTATGTTGCTAGCTTCATGTTACTTTATAATTCATTTTATCATGTTTAACTCTTGTTGGGAGGAAGTTGAAGGATGGATAGAATTATGAGCATGATCTTGAAGATCTTATGTGATTAGTATGCTTATTTGGAGTTCTATGTGCTTACTATGCTTTCTTGGAAAACTATGTGATTATTGTGCCTTTTTACAATAACATGGCATTCTTATGTTTTATTTGGATTATTATGTGAGTTCTATGCTTTATATGAGGTAGTATGAGACCATGATTCTTTAAATGAGCTAGTAGGGGAATATCCTATGTTGTCTTGAAAGTAATTGTGAAGAAAGCTCCATATATCTATTTATTATACTTTATTGTATAGTTTTATGCCTACTTTGATGATTATAGAAATATATATATATATATATATATTTATGTACGTATATATATATATAAATATTTAAAGTATTGTTATCTATTCATTTAGCTAATTCATATTATATTAGGTATATATAGATATATCTATATATAGTTATGTACGTATATATATATGTCTACTTATTATAGACTAATTATATACTTAGTAATACTTAGTAAGACTACTTTAATCTATATATATATATATATATATGGTACGTATAAGTATATATATAATTATATTCATTTTATTAGTTTATATATATATGTAGATAATTTCAATCATCTTATATCTATATCACACTTTATATAGTTTATATATTTTTCTATCATCTTTATATATATAAACTTATCTATATCACATTTTATATATTTTATATATTTATATTAGTTATCTTTTAATCTATATATATATTTAAGTATATTTATACTAGTTATATTTTAGTCTTTATATTTATATATTTATACTAGTTATGTTTATATATTTATATTTATATTTTATCTATTTACATATTTTGCTACTATCTATTTACATATGCTTAATAAGAAAACATAAAGCTTTCATTTATAAGTGTGGAGCTTACTTTGCTAAACTATGATTATGTGCACATGTGAACAAATTGCAATTGTGTGAATGGGCCCATATGTGCTGGAATGGTCTGAGGGGTGTTCCACCAGGACATACTATTGAGTAGCCGGGAGAGTTCACCAACCTTCCATCTCCTAATCCCTCCCTTGGGTAGACGGAGGGATCTACTCAAGAGAGAGGGTCGTAGAACAATACTAAGGCGTATGCCCGGGATACGACCATTGGAGGATAAGGCTGGCGGGAGAAATGTGCTGGTTGTTATTTCGGCCCGGGTAGTTATAAGGGTCACTGTCAGGTGACGAAAGGTAGAAAGTGTGAAATTATAGATGTGCTATGTGTAACTAATGTGCACTTGACACCCGAGCACCTTATGTGTATAAAGAAGTGTTTCTACTCAACGTATGTTGATTCCATGTTATATTATATTTTAGATGCTTCCGAAGATAGCTTTTATGATGGTGAGGAGGAGGAACCTTTTGAAGCATTTTATTAGGAAGAAGGATGTAGGATTTTCCGCTGCGTACCTGTTTTGGGTTTTTGCTTTTGCTATGTATCAATAGTAAACTAGCAAGTCGAGACTCTCTTTTGTTGATGTACCCTTATGTAATGTACCTTATACGTTGCAATTAAAAATGTATGCATGTATGTAGCCAATAATGATAGTATTAATCTAATAATAGCCATAATAATAATAATAATAATAAAGGGATTTCGGGGTCGTCATAAGCACAGTAGAAGAAAAGAAGCAGTAGTAGAAGAAGATGAGAGCATCTAGCTTTAGATAAAGAAAATAGAACTTTTAATTTAGAGTTAACAATTAACATAGGCACTCTCATGTTATTAAAAATAGGATAAAATACACGTTGCATCCCTGAACTATTGATAGTGTTTCGTTTACCCTCCTTGAACTACAATAGTGTATCATATATTCCCCTTTAAATATATATGTACAATTATGCCCTTAGACATTAATTCATTTATTTTTCTTGCACATTATTGTTTTTCTTTTCTATTATTCTTTTCTCTTTCTTTGTCCATCTCCATTTCTTTTCCACTAGCTACCTACTAAACTATGAAAATTGAATTGTTGCATACTCAAATCAAAAAAGTTAAAAATTCTGAACTTTTATAAATAATATGATTTGATAATAAATTAGTTATTAAATTTTTTTTTGATTGTAGTGTACCATTGCATTTTTTGAATAATGTTGATAATGTTAATAACTTCTTTTTTTTTGAATTATATGAAAAAAATTGTTGTTTCTTTTGTGGAGTGGATAATCTCTTTTCAAACTAAAAATAAGTGATTCTTTTGGAAGTAGCTTGGATGTGATTGAAAAGAAAGAAAATGCTAAGCAAAGTTAGAAATAATGAAAAAAAAGAAAAACCAAAAGAGACAAAGTAAGTGAAATAGAAATGAAGAAAATGATGGGTATTTACATCTAGCTCATGTTTAGTTAAGGGGCTAAATGATATACTCTCATTGTTTAGGGGATAAGTGTCACCTTTTGTAGTTGAGGGAGTAAATGGTACATTATTAATAGTTTAGAGGTGCAAAGTCTACTTTACTCTTAAAAATATATAATTTGAGAATAAAAAACTGCCTAGAAGGAACAAATTTTGTAATTTTCAACAAGATAATATTAAGCAAAGTAAAACCGACTTGGAAAAATATAATACAGCTCGCTAGAAGAGCACAACAAAAAACATACTCCCTCCGTCCCATATTATTTGTCGTTTTGGAGTTATGCACAAGAATTAAGGAAATGGATTAAGAACATTAATTATAAATTATTTGACCAAAATACCCTTTTAGTAAATTACGCCGCTAATTTCTCTTTCATCAACCATTTATCTCTTTCCAAGATATCCTCTCTTTTACATGCAATGTCCTTTCAATTTTCACTATTATTGTTCAATTTCAAGTTTGCATATTTTTGCTTATCACAAAAAAAAATAAAAAAAAATAAATGCACATTTTACAGATGGAATAATTTCAAATTTTATTGAAAATTTTAAACAAAGCTAAAAACACTCTCTCTAAGAATTCCTGTAAGAAATCCGAAAAATTTTCACTACAAAAAATAGTGAAACTTGAAAATTGATAAAAGTCTCAAATTTTTAGGAAGATTGAAAGACAATAAGTGTTGTTGGGAGATTGAAGATGCACATTATTGAAAGACCATTAGTGTTGTTGGGAGATTGAAAGTCTCAAATTTTTAGGAAGATTGAAGATGCACATTATTATGGAAGATTGAAAGACAATTAGTGTTGCTGGGAAATTTTTTTGGAATTGAGTCACTCATAATTAATAAATTGCTGAATTTTTTTTAGAAATTTGCATAAGATATTAATTAAAGTCTAAGGGTATATTAGGAAAAAATTAATAAATTTCTTCTTGATATGTGAAAGCGACATATATTATGGGACAAAAAAAAAATTCCTAAAACGATAAGTAATATGGGACGGAGGGAGTATTACATATTTCATAATTAAACCGTCCAATACATTATGACAAATTAATTAACGTTGACTTGACTCATTTTTTGGAAAAAATTTAAGGGTAAATTACGTTAAACACCCCAACCTTTGTAAATGTACGCTTTGGTACCTAACTTTTATCATTTGTGCGCCGATAGTATTTTTTCACTATTTTGGTCGAATCTTTGTGGAATATTCGGGCATATTCTAGGAATATTATGGAATATTTTGCCGGAATAATGTAAAAAATACCATCGGCGCACAAATGATAAAGGTTAGGTACCAAAGCGCACATTTACAAAGGTTGGATACCAAAGTATAAATACCCCAAAAGTTGGGGTGCATAACGTAATTTACCCAAAATTTAATCATGAAAAGGACAGCTGAGCGAAAATTTTGAAGTCAAGGGTTACAAAGATTTCTTCATCGCGACAAACTTTGGTGGCTTCTGATTTTGTGTGTGTATATATTCCTCTTGCAGATCCGCAAGATTTGGGATAATATAGTGTTTTTTTTCCTCTTAAAAAGGATAATATTATGTTTTAGTCAACATAGTAAGATCATCAATGTGAAATTTCCCCGAATTTTATCATGTCAATGAAAGTACCGTACGCCTATGGGTATTAATTCAATGCACCTTTCAAGTTTAACTTTTTTATAATCGTATTAGAAGATGGACCACTGATATAACAAATGTGCTCCACGTCACATAATATATGGAAAATTTTCATGCTCATTACCTTCGACGTGTTTTCAATTAGAGGACTATTGTTGGGGATGCCATGTCATCCACCTTGACTCCCTCTCCTCAACACTCCTACTCGAAAGTATTCCCTAGCAACCTAACATGTGACGATCTCGGTAATCCTTAATATTTAAATAATTAATTTAAAATCTTTTGCTTCTTGAAAATGTTATTATTACTTGTTGTTTTCAAATTTTAATCTGCTTTTGAAATTAACTTACAATTTGAACGGTAAAGTGTTAATTTTCGTATTTCGATTACCACTCATGGAAAATTTATCTGTTAAATATTATGACTTTTCAAAAATAATATAAATAAGTATTATAGACTTTTATGCATGGAGAAGATGCAATTTTGAATAAATTACATGATTTTCCAAATTTTAGACGAATTTGACATTCTAACACAATTTTCGAAAATATAACTAAAACATTTTTAATTTCTGGGAAATATACATATAATTTCAGATTTATAAAGATTAAATTTCATAATTTTGAAATGTTTTTAAATTAATTATGAATTTTCGGATTTTATGCCCTAAAACCCTAATTTTCGGTTTTTTACAAAAATAAATAAAAACAAATTCGAATTTTTAATGAAATAAAGATATGATTTCAGATTTTATAAGATTAGGACAATAAAAATCAGAATTTATTTGATTTTGTGTTAATATTTTATTAAAATATCTTCCTACATTTATTTGGTGAATCTAGCAAATCTTATACTTGGAGCATTCTAATGAGTTTAGGGCTTGAATCATCATTTTAGGCTAACACATAATATAATTTAGGATACAACTCATATTATTTAGGGTAATACTTGTGTAACTTACAACCACAATTAGGTGTGAACATAATTAATGATAAGCTTAGTTGGAAGATCACATTAATTAACAAGATAAAACCTAATAAAATAATCTTGTTTCTTGGCTAACAACTATAAATAGGAGGGGGGTGATCTTCATTTCCATCACACACACAACACAAATCCCGCCTAAAACACTCCCATCCACACTTACCTTACTTTCAACACCCAAAACACTCCATATTTAGAAAATATCTTCTACCCACATCTATATATACATAAACCCTTCTTTTTACATACTTATATACATATTATCCTCCTATATATCCCCTTAATTTCATAAAACACTCTTCAAAGGTAGGAGTTTATTTAATTAGGGTAGGGACCTTACTTAATTTCATAAGTATAGGTTCCTACTTTAATTCATAAATATTATACCTTCATATTTGATGTATGCAAGGTAGGAATTTCCTTAATTATATAAGTTACTTTCTAGTGCTAGTTTATCATTTTACTATCATGATATTATGCTTCATTATGCTACTTCAAGTTATTAGAAATTATGTTTCTAGTTATATTCATATCTTATGTTCATGTATGTTTATTATTCCAAAATATGATATTTGTATGCTTTTATATATAAAGTTATAAGTATGGAAGTATGTTCTTTATGTGACAATATGTGGAATTCTTTATTTGTGCATGCCGAGCCCAAATGTGTTTTCGATGTGGATGGGGCTGAGTTCGGTCGGGCGGCAATGGGCTTGCCGGTCTTAAAACAGTTCTCGCCACCCATCCCATCTTGCATGGACGGAGTG
>CM047882.1:17397764-17454442 GCA_026212405.1 Petrea volubilis
GATAACTCTTTTAGTCTGTCCATCTGTTTGTGGGTGATAAGCCGTACTAAAATTCAACTTAGTCTCCAAAGCCTTCTGCAATCCTTGCCAAAATTTTGAGACAAACCGAGGGTCTCGGTCAGATACTATACTTACTGGGACACCGTGTAAGCGAACAATCTCATTTTTATAGATTTCTGCCATCTTATCTAGCGAATAGGTCTTAGCAAATGCAAGAAAATGGGCGCTTTTTGTGAGTCTGTCCACGACCACCCATACTGCATCGTGACCTCTCTGTGTTCGTGGTAGTCCCATAACGAAATCCATCGTAATGTGTTCCCATTTCCACTCAGGGATTGGAAGAGGTTGCAATAACCCAAAGGGCTTCTGGTGGCTTGCTTTAACTTGTTGACAAGTTAAGCACTTTGCCACAAACTCTGCTATCTGCCTTTTCATTTTGGGCCACCAGTACTGTCGTCTCACATCTTGATACATCTTGTTTGTCCCTGAATGTATTGTGTACTTGGTGTTATGGCATTCCTCTAATATCTCCCTTTTCAGTTGCTCACTGTTTGGAACACATATTCGATTTCGAAATCTCAAAATTCCATCGTTTGGCAATGCGAACTCCTTTTCTTGGCCGAGGTTAACCCTCTCTTTAACCCTTCGGAGTTCCTCGTCCATTTCTTGTGCTTCTTTAATTCGCTTAAGTATCACGGGCTGAGTATGTAGTTGTGAAAACACAACTCCAAACTCCCGTTCTTTAGGTTTCCAACTTGAGATGTCTTCTAACAATTTCCATTCTTGTATCATTAAGCAGGCTAGGCTAGCCTTCCTACTTAAAGCATCAGCTACGACATTCGCTTTACCCGGATGGTATAGAATGTCGCAATTAAAATCAGCTAGCAATTCTAACCATCTTCGTTGTCTCATATTCAACTCTTTTTGAGAGAATAAATACTTGAGACTTTTGTGGTCAGTAAATACTTCAAATGAAGTACCAAAAAGGTAATGTCTCCACTTCTTAAGAGCAAAGACAATGGCTGCCAGCTCTAGATCATGCGTTGGGTAGTTTTTTTCATAAGGTTTTAACTTCCTCGAAGCGTAAGCTACTACCCTTTTATTCTGCATAAGTACACAGCCTAGTCCTTCTTTGGACGCATCTGTGTAGACTACAAATCCTTCATTCCCCTGTGGCAGAGTTAATATAGGGGCGGTGACCAATCGATCCTTCAATTCTTGAAAGCTAGTTTCACAATGGTTATCCCAAATGAACCGCACTTTGGCTTGCGTTAGTCTGGTTAAGGGGCGAGCAATCTTGGAGAAATCCTTGATAAATCTCCGATAATACCCAGCCAAACCCAGAAAACTCCGCACCTCCGTGACAGTCATTGGTTGCTTCCATTCCACTATGGCTTTCACTTTTCCTGGATCAACTGCAATCCCATCCTTCGACACTATGTGTCCTAAAAAGGCCACCTGTGTCAGCCAGAATTCACACTTGCTGAATTTGGCATACAATTTCTCTTCCCTCAGCGTCTGAAGTACTATCCTCAAGTGCCTTTCGTGCTCTTCTTCCGACTCAGAGTAGACCAGTATGTCATCTATAAAGACAACTACAAATTGGTCTAGGTATGGTCGGAATATCCGGTTCATCAACTCCATGAACGTTGCCGGGGCATTCGTTACACCGAATGGCATCACCACAAACTCGTAGTGACCGTACCGAGTATTAAGGGCGGTCTTAGGGATATCTTCCTCTCGAATTCGTACTTGATGATATCCGGTTTTCAAATCCAGTTTGAATAAACTGAAGCTCCTTGAAGCTGATCAAATAGCTCATCAATGTTCGGTAGAGGGTACTTATTCTTGATGGTAACTTGGTTAAGCGGACGATAGTCGATGCATAACCTCCAAGTTCCATCTTTCTTCTTGACAAATAGTACCGGAGCTCCCCATGGTGATGTGCTCGGGCGGATAAACCCTTTATTGAGTAATTCTTGTAGTTGGGTCTTAAGCTCATTTAACTCAGCAGGGGCCATCCTATAAGGAGTTTTAGAGATCGGAGCTGTTCCAGGTAACAACTCGATTACAAACTCAATCTCCCGATGGGGAGGTAGGTCCTTCAAATCATCAGGGAACACATCGGGGTACTCGTTAACTATGGGCACCTCTTCAAGCATCTTCTTATCTTCCGACTTATTCATGATATGGGCTAGGAATGCATAATTGCCCTTCTGTAGCAGTCGATTGGCTTGTAGAGAAGAGATAATGGGTAATGCGGGTGTGGTTTTGTTCCCTACGATTTCAATGATAGGTTGATTCGGGAAACAGAGCCGCACAACTTTGTGATGACAGTCTACTTGAGCGTAGTGTGTTGCTAGCCAATCCATACCCAAAATAACATCAAAGTCATGAATGGGTAGTAATACTAGGTCAGCAGTCATCTTTTGGCCACCAATTTCTAGTGCACAATCTCGATAAACTAAGTCCGTCTTCCATTTAGTTCCAAGGGGTGTTGTGATTTCTAATTCGTAAGGTAAGGCCTCAGGTTGAACTTGTAAACTAGTAAAGAAACTAGTCGATATATATGAATGCGTAGAACCAGGATCCATTAACACTTTAGCAAAATAACGGTCAATGAGAAGCGTACCTTCCACGACCGCCGAATTCTCGACCTCGGCCTGGTTCATAGCAAAGACCTTCCCTTGAATTCGTGGCTTCTCCACTTGCTTCCCATTGCCCTTTGTATTCTTTCCAGTATTCGGGGTTGGCACTGGTTTGTACTGAGGGCAATTCAATACGAAATGCCCACGATTCCCACATATTGGGCAATTCCTAGATTTATTCCAGCATCGGTCTTCCGTATGATTTGACTTCCCACAATATGAACAAGCTATATTTTTCTGATTCTGAGACGAGGGACCAGAAAAATTTCCTCGACTCCCCTGGGCGTTTGGCCTAAACATCTTGTTAGGTCCTCCTATGGCTCTCCCACCTTGTCCTCCAGTACCAGGCGCTCGTGCCAGCTGTCCTCTTTTGAACTTCAATTGTTCCATAGTGCTCTCTACCTTAAGCGCCGTTTCAACAGCTGCCGTATAGGTAGGTAACTGGACCGCTGCCAACCGATCTTGGATTTCAAGTCGCAGTCCGCCGATAAACTTCCAGATCTTCCTCTCCTCGTTCTCAACAAAGTACGGTGCGAAGCGGGCTAGCTTGGTAAACAAGGCTTCGTACTTTGCCACGCTTGACTCACGTTGTGCCAAGCTAAGAAATTCTCGTTCCCTTTTCTCTTGGATAACTCGGGGAACGTACTGGGAGTTAAATTCTTTAACAAAGTTTTCCCAAACAGGTGAAGTGTGAAGGGATATCCATTTGGTGCTTATGCGTTTCCACCAATGGCGCGCGTCGTCCTCTAATCGAAAAGTAGCTAAAGTGACCTTCCGCTCCGGGTCACAATTTAGCACTTCGAAAATTTTCTCCATTGCCTCCAGCCAGTTCGTGGCTTTGGTGTCATCAGGTTCACCTCGAAAGATCGGGGGTCCTAATCTTAGGAAGTTAGTCAAGGCGTCGGCAGTAGTTTCCCCCTGATTGTGATTGTTGTTATTGTTGTTATTTTGGTTCTCGAGAATTGTAGCTATCCGTTCAAATACAACCGTAAATTGTTCGTCCTGGGGCTCAGTCTCATTTCGAGTTCTCTTCGGCATCTATATCCAAAGATAAAATAAACTTAGAGTGAGGAACTTAAATAATAAGAAAGTCAAGTACTATCTTATATAGGCCAACTATAAATACACCAAAAGTTTGGCACATTAGATATATACACAAGTATCATGCCATCCATGTACATGCAAAATACTTTGACATGATATTAGCTAGGCATCCTACTAAAGTAGCAAGCTATAGCATCCATACTACTACTTACTACACCACTACCTACATACTACAAGCATATATACACATATATGTACAAGCTACATCACACCCCCTACTCAAGGGTGATCGGATCGAACTGGGTCCCGCTTGGGATCTCCGGGACAACAGCCTCGCCTACCGGACTGGAGCCTAGAAGTGTAACAGCAAATCCCATCAGCTCCCTCATCTTCCCGTGGATGATCTCGACTGCACGCTGAAATCGTGCCTGAAGGTCGTAGAGTCGGGCGCGTGTGCTCTCGAGACTCGACTGCAAACAACTCACCTCCTCTCGAAGTTGGAGGTTCTCGTCACGTAACTCGGCCATCTCTGTCATTAACTCATCGAGGTCTATCTCCGTAAACCTAAAAGTATTAGAACTAGAGGCAACCCTCCTATGAGGCATGCGTCCACTGCTACTAGACGGGCGATCCATCTACATCCAACAAACCAATATTAGTCCTAATAAATACCAAAACAAAGGTTCTCCCAAGAACTACGCTCTGATACCACCTATGACGACCCCGAAATCCCTTTATTATTATTATTAGTCTTATGGCTATTATTAGATTAATACTATCATTATTGGCTACATACATGCATACATTTTTAATTACAACGTATAAGGTACATTACATAAGGGTACATCAACAAAAGAGAGTCTCGACTTGCTAGTTTACTATTGATACATAGCAAAAGCAAAAACCCAAAACAGGTACGCAGCGGAAAATCCTACATCCTTCTTCCTAATAAAATGCTTCAAAAGGTTCCTCCTCCTCACCATCATAAAAGCTATCTTCGGAAGCATCTAAAATATAATATAACATGGAATCAACATACGTTGAGTAGAAACACTTCTTTATACACCTAAGGTGCTCGGGTGTCAAGTGCACATTAGTTACATATAGCACATATATAATTTCACACTTTCTACCTTTCGTCACCTGACAGTGACCCTTATAACTACCCGGGCCGAAATAACAACCAGCACATTTCTCCCGCCAGCCTTATCCTCCAATGGTCGTATCCCGGGCATACGCCTTAGTATTGTTCTACGACCCTCTCTCTTGAGTAGATCCCTCCGTCTACCCAAGGGGGGGATTAGGAGATGGAAGGGTGGTGAACTCTCCCGGCTACTCAATAGTATGTCCCGGTGGAACACCCCCCAGACCATTCCAGCACATATGGGCCCATTCACACAATTGCAATTTGTTCACATATGCACATAATCACAGTTTAGCAAAGTAAGCTCCACACTTATAAATGAAAGCTTTATGTTTGCTTATTAAGCATATGTAAATAGATAGTAGCAAAATATGTAAATAGATAAAATATAAATATAAATATATAAACATAACTAGTATAAATATATAAATATAAAGACTAAAATATAACTAGTATAAATATACTTAAATATATATATAGATTAAAAGATAACTAATATAAATATATAAAATATATAAAATGTGATATAGATAAGTTTATATATATAAAGATGATAGAAAAATATATAAACTATATAAAGTGTGATATAGATATAAGATGATTGAAATTATCTACATATATATATAAACTAATAAAATGAATGTAATTATATATATACTTATACGTACCATATATATATATATATATAGATTAAAGTAGTCTTACTAAGTATTACTAAGTATATAATTAGTCTATAATAAGTAGACATATATATATACGTACATAACTATATATATATATATAGATATATACCTAATATAATATGAACTAGCTAAATGAATAGATAACAATACTTTAAATATTTATCTATATATATACGTACATAGATATATATATATATATATTTCTATAATCATCAAAGTAGGCATAAAACTATACAATAAAGTATAATAAATAGATATATGGAGCTTTCTTCACAATTACTTTCAAGACAACATAGGATATTCCCCTACTAGCTCACTTAAAGAATCATGGTCTCATACTACTTCATATAAAGCATAGAACTCACATAATAATCCAAATAAAACATAAGAATGCCATGTTATTGTAAAAAGGCACAATAATCACATAGTTTTCCAAGAAAGCATAGTAAGCACATAGAACTCCAAATAAGCATACTAATCACATAAGATCTTCAAGATCATGCTCATAATACTATCCATCCTTCAACTTCCTCCCAACAAGAGTTAAACATGATAAAATGAACTATAAAGTAACATGAAGCTAGCAACATAACTAAAACCCTCAACTTGGAGGTATGTTTGGCAAAAGCTCTCACTCTAGGCCATTCAAGCTTGTTCTTTTACATTGCTTGGGCACAAGAGTATGGAAGCTTGCCTAATCTCCTCAAGAAGAAGAAGAAAAACCCTCTACTTAAGGTATAAAGAAGAGTTCCTACCTTTATTCTTCAAAGTGTGTAGTAATTTGGAGGAAGTGAAGTGTTTGGAGGAAAAATGAAAGAGAGTGTAAGAGCAAGAGAGAGTGCACGGTTTTGGGCTGGAAAAATGGCTGAAAAATGAGGATTTTGGTATATATGGTCTTGTGTAATTATCTTCCATGTATTAGACACAAATATCCAATTATTAAATTCAACTAAATACCTATTCCATACATTATACATGGCTATATATGCTTACACCTATTCTTACTAAATACCATGTATATATATGTGGGTATGTGTGTGTGTGTATATGTAGCCATGTACATCACCACTAATATATAGTTATTTATGTATATGAGGTTCAAGAGTATGTATTAGTAAAGATATTTTGATAAAATATAAAATAAAATCAACTAAAATCAAACAAAAACATATATATTCTGAAACTCTTATTTATTAAGTATTTTATTGCTTATTTCTCAGGAAAAAACGAAATTTGGGGTTGGAGAGGTGAAAAGACCAAAATACCCCTTGTTTTGCCAATTTTTCGAAAATTGCCCAAAAATAGAAATAAAATTGTAAAATTCGAAAATTAATTTTTATAAGTCAAATAAAACCTAGAATATTTATTTGTATTATTATTTTAATTTTTGGATAATAATTAAGCATTTTAAAAATTAGATTTCGAATTAATAACTTAAATACAATGTTTTCCGAAAATTACTAAAATGCTTGGAAAAATAGGTAAAAGTTGAAAATAATCTATTAAAAATTTCTGGAAGTTTAGAAGGATCAAATGCATAAAATTTTAAAAAAATATTTGGAATTTATAATATTTTATAAATATTTAGGTAGTAAAATGCTCACTAGTTCACAAAAAAAATCATATTTGAAAAAAATAATCTCTAGAAATCAATAACTCACAAAATAATCATATAAAACTTGTATAATATAAAATAGTTAAATAAAGGATTTACCGGGTCGTTACACAGTGATATTTGCAGTATCTTAGGTCGTTCACCTTTCCACTTTCCTTCAAGTGTTTAGACTCTGATAACTCAATCAAAATCTCAACTAGCAATTCATCAAAAATATAAGAGACGTCCAAGTCTAGGAACGGGTACTCCTTTTCTTGCATCTCTTTCAGTGTAAGACGACGCTTTTTGTAGGTAACATGCTGACTCCCAACCTTTTCAACAACTTACTTGTTTTTGGCAGGGATTTTGACATGGGTTGCCCTGACGAGCATAGACTCTTTAGTGGAAGATTCAGTGTAGTTTTCATTCTTCATTACATCTCTCTTTTGCTTTCTCTAGTCTCTCATAAGGAAGTTGGTTCTATGATTGGCAATACTAAGTTTCTTGTCATGGGCTCGAGTAGGCAACTCTTCAATGTTACGAGGCTTGATTCCTTAGAGAATGTATGAAAGCCCCCAATGCATTCCTTAGATGCACATCTCCACTATATAAATCTTTGAGAGTTTATCTTTGCAGTTTAGGCTTAGCGCATGCCATTGGTTGATGTAGTCTACAATAGGCTTATCTTACCACTATTTTGCATTAGTTCGATCATACCAATTGTCCGAAGGGTACTATAGAAATGATTAAAAAAATTCTCTTCTCTTGTGGTCCCAACTATCTACGGACTCGGGTTCCAAGGTGACATACCAGTTGAAGGCATTTCCTTTAAGTGAATGCATGAACTACTTGACCAGGTGATCACTGCTAATTCCTGCATTGTTGGATGTTTCTATGAAATGAGAGACATGCTGCTTTGGATTGTCATTTTCATCAAATTGCTGAAACTTTGGAGGTTGATAGCCCATTGGCATCCTCAATGAATCAATGTGCTTGATGTAGGACTTTGAGTATGTCAAGTAGTTTTGTGCAGGGACACCGTACTGAGCGTTTATAGTATCACCGATCATATCCTGCAGTTGTTGCATAGACAACATGGCAATAGACGTAGTGGACTGCTCAGGCTTTTGCATATGTTTGTGCTTTTAAAATGCTTCGTCAGCCTACTCCTCATTTATGACTTGAATTTGAGAAGGCAGATGCTTGTGGTTGAACTCTCCAGCATTCGAATGCTCCAACTTGTTCATAAGTTGAGCCATTTGAAAGTCCTTGTCTTCTATAGTCTTTTGCGGGTTTGCTATCGCCTTAGTCATCTATGCAAGTTGTTCATCCACAGTCGCGGCTTCATCGAAGCGAAGTGATTTGGTGGTAGTTGGACTCGAAGGATTGGAACCATCATAAGAGTCGAATCCAATGACCTTGGCCTTGGTAGAGGATTGATTGATGGCATCCTCAACGGATTTGTTGGAGGTGTCCTTTTTGTCCAAAGTAAGGTTATTTTTTGACAACGAAAATATTTGTGGTTGTTCGTGCCACAAAATATTTTCACAATGAAAATATTTTTTCACAAATGCTTCTTTTCGTAATGAAACTATTAGTGTATAAAAATATTTTTTCACTACAAATATTTTTTGTTTCGAAAAGCATATTCTAAAAATCAATCGTGATTTAAACCCTCAATTAAAGCTCCCCTTGCTCATCACACGATTCGAACCCTTCGTTAAACCCTAACTCGATCATCATGCAATTTTAAAGAAAATTTATATTACTATAACTTTCTAATCATAAGAACATAATACTATTACTAAAGTACTAATTATGTATAAATTTCTATGAACATACTTTAATTTTTGAAAAATTAAATATCGTTATTGCATATTTATTTGCATATATTTTGAAATTACAATTTAACTACTAATATTAGATAATTGTTTTTATATATAAGAATATCATATTTATTTTTTTACATGACTATTTATATAATATATACTTTTGTATATAAAGTATAGATACATGTCATATAAATTTATATAAAATAATAAAAAAAGATATATATATATATATATATATAATCCTAACAGGGTGGATTTGGGTTTTAAAATAAAGACTTGGGACTCGCCCAGGACCAGGTTGGGGGTTTAAAAACCCGCCCCATCTGGGTCCAACCCGTATTCATTGATATCTCTAATTCAAACCCTCAATGGCATCATTTATGCTTGTCGTGATTTGAACTATAGTTTAAACCATCACAAGGGAACAAGCACTCATGAAACAATAAGCACTAGCCAGGAATAGAACCTAGGTTACAAGGGAACCCGGGTGTCGTGTGAGGCATGTAAGTTTGCTTGCCGCTAGACCATATTAATAATTTA
This sequence comes from Petrea volubilis, assembly GCA_026212405.1. Classification (NCBI taxonomy): domain Eukaryota; kingdom Viridiplantae; phylum Streptophyta; class Magnoliopsida; order Lamiales; family Verbenaceae; genus Petrea; species Petrea volubilis. The sequence continues at coordinate 17,407,250 of CM047882.1, forward strand.
TTTGTATATTGCTATGTTTTTACACCTATTAAATTTATATAATATTATAAATTTATTATTTTTAATATTATGAAGTCATTACTCATCTTAATTTGTACAATTTAACAACTCAATTTAACAAATAATTAAGTTAAATTATCAATTTATTAAAAGTCCGACATTATTATTTGAAGTTAAAAATACAAAAAAAAAATACGTATCCTCTATTAAAAAAAGAACAAGGAATTGTGATGCGGTCGGATTTCGATCCACCACATGGCGGAGTCTGATTATCTCCAAGTGAATGCTGGAGGCCCACCTATCCAAAAAGGGAGGAACACATGTGAGGCTTGCTGGTTTTGCCCCGGCGTAGACTCTCCAATGCTTAAGTTAGTTGGCGGTATTTTTTGGAGAATATAATGAACAGTAATCTGCTATTCTTGCATGTGATGTAAGGAATAGTAGTGGACACCTCTTGGGGAAGAGCCTTTTTGCTATTTATATGAGAGGGGTCCCCTGACGTGACGTGGTTGATGGGGATTGGTCAGTCGTTCTGACACATGGGGTACAATTGGACATGCTTTTTGTTACTTTTTGAACGCCCAAGTAGCGGTTGACCTTGCCTCTCATTAATGAGGGGTCAAATTCGCATTTAATTTATATCTTGAGTATTAATGGTCAAGGATTGTATTTATGAGAAGACATTTAATATGATGGAGACCGATGGGATGGGCCCATGTGCAGATGGGGCGTGTTAGGGGGTGGTAGGCACAGGACCTGTCAGTCGTGCCAGCTGGGATTTACCCATTGGCCGTTGAGTTTGGCGAAGGCTAAGTATAGGATTCGTGCCCTCGATACAACTACGTTTGAGGGCACTCAATGCCTTAAAGCCACTTGTTCCCTCGCTCCGCTTGCCCTGCATAACAGGTCTCGAGGGCTCGTAGAGGCCCCTCATGGCTTTGGAGCCACAAACTTTATTGAGGGTGAGCCTGGTATTTCTCCTCTCGTGCCTTGCACTCCGAGACTTCCCATCTTTCACGTGGAAGCACTCTCGAGGACAATGAGTCTCTCCAAGGGTATCGACCCTCACACTTAGTGAGTTTCCTGGCTTAAAACCTCACGATCGAGGATAGCCTAGCTTACAACCTCCATCGAGGACAGCCTGGCTCAGAACCTCCATCGAGGGCAGCCTACTTAGTTGAGGGCTTTATTGCCCCATACTTAGGATCTTGACAGGTGTACCTCTGTTAACGTGTCTGGCTGAGATGGTGCTTGGCACATCAAATTGATAGATATTTTTTTAATTGTTAAATTAATTTAAAAGTCTATTAAGTAAAATTTAATTTGTCCACAAATGTACTATACATTTTAGCATGAAATACTTTGTCCACAAAAGCTCACAATTAGTTTCCAACAAAAAAATTAGTTGCTATTTTGTCAATATATTTACAAAGCTATATTTCGTTGCCTAATTAATAAGGTACAAAAGCACTCACCAATTTTTGTTATGGAAATTTTAATATATTAACACAATAATATTTCATTGCCAATTACTGAAAATTATTATCAACAACAAGTTTCGTTGCCTAAATATATGTGTAACCTACAATTATATTTTGATGGAAAAACAAGAATCTTAGCTACCTTTCTATTTTGTTCCTGAAAAAATTGTTCTGTTGCGACAAAAAACTTTGTTGTGAATTGTAAATATTGGTAAAATTACAAAAATGACAGCCGAGAGAAATCATATTTTTGGCAATAATAAAAGTTTTTTTTTCTAAAATAATCATTAATAAACAACAACTACCATTTTTTGTTGCCAAAGCTTAACTAATTGCAACAAAAAAATATTGTACTAAAGAAATCGTTGCAGATCTTATAATTTGTTGCAATGGATAGAGAAGAAAACAGTAGCATAGGTTAAAAGAATAGACGAAAAGAGATGGCAAAATCTTCTATACGAGCAATGTTGATGACAGGACAGTAGTTCTAGAGAAACCAGGACAATAAACCCTAACCACACAAGCATTCTCACAAGAGAGAAAAACGTCTTCAATAGGGTGGGAAAAATCGCTATGATATACAAAACAGTTAATGGGCGTAGCTTCTTATTGCTTGAAAAGTATGATTATAATACAAAATGTGTTGCTTTTGGCTTTCTTTAATGGGCAATTCTACCATCAGTCGACTTAATAGGTGACTAACACTAGTCATGCTTTGAAATAATGCCATGTATGTTAATTACAATTATTTGAATAGGTTAAAGGTTAACTAAATTTCACATAAACTGGCTTCTTCACGGTGAATATTTATTGGGTAAACTATTTTTCTCTCTCTCCAAGATCATTTTTTTTATGAGAAAAACCGTTTCTCTCTCTATTTCTATGGAGAATTGCTTCTCTTTCTCTATTTCCAGATATTCTTCCTTAATTTTTTGATCCTAACATAAATCCTTAATTGTTAACCCTACCAAAACTAAACAATCTCCCTTAATTATTAACCTTACCAAAACTAAACAATCTCCCTTAATTATTAAGACTTCTATTGGTAAATGGTTTCTACTGTTGCTATTGAAATATTTAATTTCAATTAAATAAAAATTGCACCATATTTTATTTCATTGACTACAGTTATTATTATTATTATTATTATTATTATTATTATTATTATCTTTTATTTATTTGGCATTCAATTAGAGTATATATATCTTCTCCAATAGACGATTACAAACATCGGTATGATAGCACGAAAAATTATTATATGAATTTATAAATTTGCAAATTAAATAAAATTTGCTAATAGCCACGGTCAGACCGTGGCTAGCCGTGGCTAATAGCCACGGCCTGACCGTGGCTAAATTAGCCACGGGCTAGCCGTGGCTAGTTGTTAGCCATAGAATAAACTTTTTTTATTTTTTTGAATCTGATGTGATTCGAACTCTTAACCTCTTGGTTTAAATTAAAGTATCAAACCACTGCACCACTTTAATTTTTTGCTGAAGAATTAGTTTTTGTTGTACTTAACTAATATAAATTATGCGAAATTTCTTAATATAAATTATCTAAATAAATTTTTCTGGTAATTTTGTTTTTGCTATTAATTTATTAAATTTTTTTATAATTAATAAATTACTTGTTCAATCACTAAATACTTTTCAATAATAAAAAAAGAAAAGCCAAAGATTAGTAAAAAAAAAAAAAAAAGAAAGGAATACTTTTCATAATATGGATTTATGCTACAGAACTATGTATTTCAAATTATTTTCTTAATTATACACTTAATTTAAAACATTTAAAATTGATTTATATTCATGCAATAAAGTAGATTCAACATAAATGATTTCATTAAATTATGAAAGTTATCCCACAATATAAAGATAAAGCTATACTTAAATACATTTATAAACAAAAGTAAAGCGAGTTTGATTTAACAAGTGATCAAAAATCATTTGATATAACTTGTAAAAAATTAATTTAAATAACTAATTCAACAAAATAAATTCAAATATTTGATTTGTGTATTTAAATTAATTTAGGATTATTATTCATTTTACTCAATAGGAAAATAAAATTAGCCATGGTTAGGCCATGGCTAATGGCCACGGATTAGCCACGGCCTGGTCGTGGCTAATGTCCGTGGCTAGAAATTGGTGGCCATTAGGCCGTGGCTAATCCGTGGCTGAGAAAGGCCATGGCTAAATGGCCATGGCTAATTTTTTGGGCCACGGATTTTTGCCAAAATCCATGGCTAAATTCGTTTTTTTCTAGTAGTGATTCTCACCTTACTACTGTACAAAGTCTAGATTAACGGTGAAAGAAAAAGTAAAATCTCAAAATAATATGCTTCTTGTTTGTAGAAATTGGTGCGAAGAACAAATATATGAAATTTTGATAAATTGGTATACGTGATACAAAAAATATATATATATATAACTAGATAATAGTCATAGGCCAGTAAATTCAGGGCGGGGTGGGGGGGGTGTTGGTAATCCGACTAATAATGTTTTGGCTACATGGTAATCTATGTGGCAATATGTGTATGTGAGTTCTATGATTAATCACAGTCGCAGGTGACTAACTTTAGTTACCTCCTAAAAAAATGGCATGGTATAATTTTAAAAAATCTCAATAGGTTGGAGGTTTTTTCAATTTTTAAGTAACCTACTAATATGGGGCAAAATTCTATCTCTCCTCCCTCTCTCTCTCTCTCTCTCTCTCTCTCTCTATCCACATTTCCTAATTTCTCTCTGTCTTTGTCTCTCTCTCATCATTCCCTTAATTATTAACCTTACAAAAAGAATCCCTTAGGATAATTGATTTCTCCTACATTTAAATGTTTAATTTCAATTAAATAAAATTTGCACCATATTTTATGTCATTGCTTACAAATAATAATAATAATAATAATAATAATATTATATTCGACATTCAATCATATGAGTATATATATATATATATATATCTTTGCCAACTCACCATTGAAAATATCAGCTCGTGAGTACGAAAAATATTATATGAATTCATAGATGTACAAATAAAATACAAATTCTTTGACAAAAATTAAAATCAAACAAACTATTTACATTTATTTTGTTTCTTTTAATAAGTCAATTTTTTTAATAAAATAATGCATTATTCATCAATCTAACATCTAATCTAATATATATTTAAAATGATGTCCACCTTATGTGTCCTCTTATGATGTCCACCTTATGTGTCCTCTTACTTATGTGGACAATGGAGTGGACAAGTTGTTCTTTCATTATTTTGTTATACAAGAGGTTTTCCATATTTGTATTTTGACTATTTAATTCACATTAAAATCTTTGTATTGTTAAAATTACTTAATACCATTATTTTTAATAATATATCTCTAACTCCTTAAATTGCTCCTTAATGATTTTCTTAAACAATTTATGATTATATCCATTGATTTGATTTTCTAATTACTAACACTTTGTCAATTAGGTCAAATATTTAGATTTTGAGTACATATTTATACATATAAGTTTCTCCTTTTTGTTTTTGAGAGGAATTTGCTTATAAGTTTCTCCATATGACAAGTTATGTATTAATTGTAATAATGATGTTATTAATTATTGTTTAGTCTTTTAACATTTTATGTCATAAATTATTATTTTCGTATTTTGACCAATCAAATTCAACTACATGTGTAAACAAAAGTCTCCTAAAACCCATATATAAGTCATTTTCATTATTCAATATCCTCACATTATAATTGTCTTTTACCTTGACAGTTTTTCTATAATTAACACCTATTTATTTGTTCCTATACATTATGTAGTAGTATCTATATCTAATATATATATATATATATAAAGTAAAATGGTCATGTTGGAGTATCTATATCTAATATATATATATATATATATATTTCGTGTGGCAATGTCCTGAACTGGGCGTGATCAAACTTAACTGTGATGGTGCAGTTTTCAAGGAGGATAGAGAGGTGGGCGTTGGAGTTTTGGCATGTGATTCGACTGGTGGCTGCGTTGGGTGGCGTTCACGACGTTTCAGCAGCAGGTTTGAGCCTGAGCATGTTAAATTATTGGCTATTTTGGAGGCCTTCCAGCTTGCAGCAGAGAAGGGGTGGCAGTGCATAATAGTCGAGAGTGATTGCATCTCCGCAATCACCAAGTTATCCTCTCCCGATGAAGATCTCTCCAGCCTTGGTGTTCTTGTGGCAGCAATTCAGCAAAAATCTGCTTCTCTTGTGTCCTGTTTGTTTAGATTTGCTCCTAGGCAGGCTAATAAAGCCGCGCATGCTTTAGCTAAACATGTGATGGTTTCTGGTGCGTTTTTACCTCATTCTGTCTCTGCTTTTGTGCTTGAAGACCTCTTGAGCAATTAATGGAGTGGTTGTTTCTTTCAAAAAAAAAAAAATGGTCATGTTGGGTGAGTCTATTTCAAGTATGTTGTTTATGTGGCATTGAGTTGGACACATTAGTTTTATCCTTTTTTTTTTTCCATATATACATATTTCCATGTTTAGAATTTATTTAAGTTTTATGAGTTACAATTTTTTAAATTATTGCTTCCATATTTCACCTCTCTCAATAAAAGTCTTTAATACATCTTTATTCTTTAAAATCCTTATTTTCACTATACCATTTGTTTTTTATATTTGTAAAAAGTATTTAAAATACACATGTGTCTAAGCATATGCTTTTAATACTTTTTCTTTTGTTAAATTGTATACATATATATATATATATCATATCATTATCTAACAATATTTCTTTTAGTTATGTGTGTGTATCAAAATCACACACTCATCATGTCATTAGATTTATGAAAACATATTAAGGACGAGTTTATAAGTTTAAAGAATAAAATATAATAATTCAATAAGCTCTCTTATAAAAATAAAAGTGATCTCAAATTAATTTATATACAGTTTTTTTCTAATATATCCTAATTTGGCAAGTGATTTTATTTTGACAAGTAGTTAATTGTAATGATTGAATATATTGTGTAAATTTTGTACCAATCTTTATTTTAAGAAAATCATGTCTTATTGTTTGGGTTTTCATATTTGACTTTCTAATTTTGTATATAAATCCCTTATTAGTTGTTATCATTGTAGTAAATCATAAATTTATCAAATTATTGTATTTATATATTGACATATATATATATATACACACACACATGAAATCTAACCATTTAAGTCACTCATTAATATCACATTTATTACAATGCATTAATTTTCACCAGGACGATCTATAAATTCTTCCACATTTCATAATTAGTCTAACTTCATCTAATTTTTCCTTGAAATTGGTATATAAAAGTTTTTTATTTTAGGTGGCACAATGACTAAGCCAATCATTCCTTCAAAATCACTATCACTTTCATATGTTATTCCTATAGTTTCTTTTTCTTTAATTGTTTTGCTAATTTTTCATTGAAAACATCCCCTTTTCAATTAATATATTCTAAAATGTTTTCCTTTCACAATAACTCAAATAATCTTCCCCCAATGATCCCCTACCCTAAAATTGGATATCAAACTAAGCTTGATTTATCAATAATTAAGCTCATTTTATTTTCAGCTAGAATTGTATCCACATGCGTGTCTAATTGTGTATGACCTTTTGGCCGTGATACAACAATTCATATTTTGAGAAATTATTAATGCTCGCAAAAGTTATTTTTTGATATTTTATTTCTTTTTTTTTGTCGTAGATAACATATTGTACGAGGCATTATCATAATATCATTTTCTCTTTTTAGCTTTTTTGTTATTAACTTTAAATTTTATGATTTTTCTTTTCAATGTTCATATTATTCTATGATAAGTTACAATACTTTTGAAGATCAATTGAATTTTGGTTCATGTGTTTAATATGCAATTCCTGATATCAAATTCATTTGGTGTGCGCAGGAAACTAAATGTTACACACACCAAATGCATTTGATATTAGGAATTACATATTGAACAAATGAATAAAAAATCAATTGATCTTCAAAACTATTGTTTCCTATTATAAAACAATATGAACACTGAAAAGAATAATAATAAACTTTAAAGCTAAGAAGAAAAAAACTAAAAAGAGAAAAAGGATATTATGATAATGCTTTGTACAATATGTTTTGCACAACAAAAAGAAAAATGAAAAAGAATATAAAAAATCAACTTTCGCGAGCATTGATTGTTTCTCTAAATGTGAATTGGAGTATCACAGTTAAAAATTATCCACAATTAGATATGCATTCAGATACAACTCTAGTTGAAAACAAAAAAGAGCTTAATTTTGATAAATCAAACTTAATTTGATATCCAGTTTCTTGGTGGTAGTTGATAGGGAAAAGATTATGTGAGTTGTTGTGAAAGACAAAAGGGTTTAGAATATATAAAATGAAAAGGGGATGTTTTCAAAGAAAAATTAGGAAAGTAATTAAAGAAAAATAAATGATAGGAATAACATAAGAAATTAATAGATTTTGAGGGAATGATTGGCTTAGTTATCACGCCAGTTAAAATAAAGTAACTTTTATATACCAAATTTAAGAAAAAACTATATGAAGTTAACTAATTATGGAGTATGAAAAAAAATTATAGATTGTCATGGAAAGATTTAGTGCACTGTAAGAATAAGAACATGAATGTGACATTAATTAGTGGCTTGGATGGCTAAACTTCATGTATGTATATGCCAAAATATAAATACAATGATATATTTGAGAAGTTTATGATTTACTATCATGATAATAACTAACAAGGGGATATATATATAAAATTAGAAAGTCAGATATGAAAACTCAAATAACAGGAGAAGATTTTCTTAAATTTGGGGTCACTTTTATTTTCGTAAGAGAGCTTATTAAATTTAATGACATGATGAGTACATGATTTTGATACACACATAACTAAAAGAAATATTGTTGGAAAATGATATGATATATAATTTAACAAAGGAAAAGTATTAAAAGTGTATGTTCTAGACACGTGTATTTTAAATACTTTTTACAAATATAAAAAATAAATGGTATAATGAACATAAGGATTTTAAAGAATAAAGAAATATTAATGATTTTTATGGATAGAGGTGAAATATGGAAGCAATTATATTAAGAAATTGTAACTCATAAAACTTAAATACATTCTACATATGGAAATATGGGTATAGGGCAAAAGGGGATAAAATTAATGTGTCTAACTCAATGCTGCATAAACAATATACCTAAAATTGGCTCACCACACCATTTCATTGTGTGTGTGTGTGTGTCTATATATATATATAATATATATATATATATATATATATGTAAGTATATATTAGGTATAGATACTCGCATAATGTATAGGATCAAATAAATAGGAATTAATTACAAAAACATTGTCAAGGTAAAAGACAAATATAATGGGGGGATATTGAATAATGAAAATGACATATATGCATTTTAGAAGACTTTTACCAACATATATGGTTGAATTGATTGGTCAAACTATGAAAATAATAATTTATGACATAAAATGTGAAAAACTAAGGAATAATCAAGGACATTATAATATTAAGGGAAAATTACACTGAGACCCCCTGATGTTAGGTCAAATTATAGTTAAACCCTCTTAGGTATGAAAAATTACACATACCACCCTTGAGTTTGGGTCTGACTAACAAGTAGCGTATTTCGACCACTGATGCACTATGATTTTCTTATATAAGCAAAAAATTATAGCGAAACTCCAACTTTATCCTTTTTTTTGCAAAAATTTAAACTTTTTTTTTATAGACAATAATACACATATTGGAATTGATAATTGTCATTAAGGTTAAGGAAATGGGCAAATTTGTTATTTCACATTTAACTTGAATTGTGAATTTTTTTTTTACTTTTTCTTAACATTCTGACAAGCATAACAAAGTCATTTCATTAACTTTTCCTTAGATGTTAGTCGGACCCAAACCTCAAGAGATTTATGTGTAATTTTCCATACCTAAAGGAGTCTAGTTGTAATTTGACCGAACCTCAAGGGGTCAAAGTGTAATTTTCCCTAATATTAATACATAATTTGTCATATTGAGAAACTTATATGTGTGTGTATATATATACACACACACAAAATCTAAAAATTTGAGCTAATAGAGAAAGTATTGATAATTAGAAAAACTAATCAATGGTTATAATTATAAATTATGTCTAAGAAAATAATTAAGTATAAGGAGCAATTCAAGGAGTTAGAGATATATTATTGAAAATAATGGTATTAGGTAATTTTAATTATAGAAAGATTTTAAAGTGAATTAAGGAGTGAAAATATAAATATGGAAAATGTTTTATATGTCAAAATAATGAAAGGACAATTTGTACATCTCATTACCCACATAAGCAACAGATGAACACATAAGGTGGACATTTTAAATATATATATATATATATATATATAATATTAAAATGGAGTCCAACCTATGTGTTCAACTCTTTCTTATGTGGAAGATGATGTCAACAAATTGTTTTTACTTTATTTTTCCATGTTTATATATTTTCAAATTTATTTTTCTAAATCTTTTTCATCAATCTCTCCTTGTAATCTCTCTACACATTTAAAACATTTGACCAATTGATCATGATTTTTTCATTAACATATGTCTAATAATTTAGTCAAGTTCATCCAATAATTTTATAGTTAGAGTTATAATCAAATTCTTTTCAATACATAAGCGAAAATTCCCTATAATTTTGCTCATAAACTTTCATTTTATGATTACATATTTCTTCCAAGCATATTTATTCTTTTAAGTTTAGATTTTAGTTAAATTTTATTTAATCTTTTCCATTTCTTTTTTCTTAAAAAAATTGAAATTTCATTAAGTGACATGGAAATAATTTATTATATACCGTGTATATATATATATAATATTAATTATTAATATTTTCAATTCTATACAAAGTAGATAAAAAAAAAATCTAGCTTTTTAGTATATATAAAATTTTGAGGTCACATTAGTTCAAGAATTCAATAAAATATATTTTATGAACTATTCTATACAACTTTTTTAGTATAATTAGATATTGTGTAAGTAAAGTGCATTAAGTTATCAAAAACTCGATATAAATATTTTCCCAAAATTCAATTCTTTTTTTTTTTACCTATTTATTATGTTTGGGCATTTTAAAAAGTTTCTATAAACTTAAACTTATGTATATAAATAATTCTTTTCAACAAAATATTTAATTCTTTCATCAAAATAACTTAAACTTTGCAATAAAATTGTTATTTTATTTGTTAAGTAAAAGTTTTTTTTCCTTAAAAACGTTCAATAAATTATTTATTATTCTAGAATAATCAATTTAAAAATAAAAAAAATAATAAAATAGTTTTTTTTCCAAGATAAGCAATAATATATATGTAGGGCGAATTACATCTACCTCCCCTGAGGTTCGGCGAAATTACAATTTAACCCACATTTTTTTGTAAATTACAATAAACCCCCTGTGGTATGTAATAATTACAAGTAATGGATGGAAAATGTATAAAGTCCGTTTTGCCCTTTATTTTTTGCTAATATTACATAGGGTGCATTACATCTACCTCCCCTGAAATTTGAAAAAATTACAATTTAACCCACATTTTTATATATATTACAATAAACCCCTGCAGTATGTAATAATTACAAGTGATGGATGAAAAATGTATAAATCCACTCTTCGCCTCAATTCCTCCACCTCTAGGCCAAAATTGATCTCACCAATGTGTTTTTCATATCGAAAAGTTTAAGACCCGCTTCAAATTCACCGAAAAACTTGTAGGAAAATGGAAACCCGCCACCACCTCATTACTGCCGCAGCTGCCGCAGCTGCCACCGCCACTGTTCCTCCACCATCCAACGAAACCCGAAACTACCACCGCCAGCATGTTCCTCTCATCGCGTTGATCGATTTTGGCATACAACTTAGGCGATTTGGAGAAGAAATGAGTGAGTTATGATGAATTAAAAGTGTAGGATTTCTCAATTCTCAACTCTTAAAAAGGCAGAATTTTTTTTTTAATAATATTACTCTTAACCCCACAAAGATGTACTATATAACATATAACCCCAAATATTTTATATATATTACAAAAAAATCCCTCAAGGGTACTATCGGAACTTCACATACAAAAACCAACGGAACCCTAACGGTCCTAAACGGCTGGGGTAAATTGTTAGACGGAATATACCTCAGGGGGTTTATTGTAATTTACAAAAAATGTGGGTTGAATTGTAATTTCGCCAAACCTCAGGGGAGATAGATGTAATTCGCCCTATATATATATATATATAGAACCAACTTATCCTAATCTTTCCATAAGTACATGTCTCATGATTTTATTGGCTCAAAATTTAAGCAATAGTAAAATAATTTTTCATGAATTGTGATTGATTTGATTGAGCCATTTTCTCTCTAATGAAATGATTATAACTCAAAAAAATTAAGTTTTTTCATTTAATTTATTACGTAACTTAATTTTGTACTATTTAATCTAAATCTTTTTTCAATAAGATAATTATCAAGTCCTCTCAATTTAAAATTTTAATTATTCACTTTCATGTCTTTGCCTTTTTTATTTTGTATATATATATATATATATATATTGACTTCCTACGTGAAACCCAAGACATTTACAAAAAGGTATTTTGGTTTCATATCTAAAGATGCAATTACGAGGTGATAATAATTTTTGCAATGGTATATGATTAGGTTGGTTTTCAATTAATTTGACTATTCAACATTTTTAACTCCTTGATTTATTCTTATCTATCATAAATTACCCTTCCGTTAATTATACCTTTGTCAATTAATGTGTCATTCTATTTTCTCTCATCACACCCTATAAATTTTCGAATGAGATACAAGAAAAATAGAATGTGAGGAAAAAAGTGGCAAAAAACTTTGTTAGGTCCTAAACTTCTTGAATGTTTTTTTAAAATTTATAGTTAGCATAATAAGTCCCATATTTTTTTTTCTGTTGATGTTTTCTTTTACTCTCCATTATAATTTATGAATGAACAACTTTTGGACCGTGCAAAATTCTTATAAATTTTTTTAGTTCTTTTGTCTTGTTAATCTTTTTTGTTTTTTTTCTTATGATCTATCCTCTATGTATTTTTAAGACAAACAAGTTGATATCTCTAAAATATCTATACACTCTATTTGTGACCTTGTTGACGTTTATGAGCAAAATATTGCCTATCTTCTTCTTTTTTAAATTATAATTGTCATTATGTTCTTTTTTCAATTATATTCATTCTCTTCATTTATTTGTCATATTATATACTCTTCATTTATGTATTTTAAAAGTTTCTTCATTGAATTTTTATTTTCTACACATGAAATCAAATAAAACACAAGTCTTCATAGTTTCTGGAAGAAAATTTTAAAACTATTGAATTAAGATATACATCCTTCGAAGGAATGGTTTCTAAATAATATGATTATAAACCTTTTTTTATAGTTGATTTATGGAATTCTCGACTGTTGTATTTTGAATAGATAATTGTTATTTTTGTTGTTGTTGTTATTGCTATTATTCATGTTTAAGTATTAAGTTGTTAATATACCGCTAAAGATGAGGTATCCTTATTCCTACAAGTTAATATACAACAATATCTTCTCAACATTACTATTTTACTTTTATTTTGAAATGTATACAATATTTAAGAAATAATAATATTTGTGATGTAAAAGGCACCACTCCTACTTTATTACAAATGCAGTTAAAGTGAATAATTAGTTTTGTATGCTAAAAATATTTCGAAAATATCTATTCTCAAAATGTGATTTAAAAGTACAAGACCATATATTATGATATATTACTTTTTTTGAACACTTTGTTGAAAATGAAGTCGTGACCTATTATTTGCTATTTATTTTCATGGTTTAAATTCTTTTACATTTACTTTAATGTCTATAAAAAACACTTTTTGAATTAAAGCTTTTTCACAATTTTGTTATATATATATATTTTTGTCCTTTCATATATCTTATAATAAAATGAAGTCGATTTTCATTTATGTGAAATATCTAATACATATATTTAAAATGGAGTCCAACCTATGTGTCCATGTCTTTCCTATATTGAAAATGAGGTGAACACGTTTTTTGTCCTTTTATATATCTTTTAATAAAATGAAGTCGATTTTCATTTATGTGACAAATCTATTATATATATTTAAAATGGAGTCCAACCTATGTGTCAATTTCTTTCCTATATGGAGAATGAGGTGGACAAGTTTCTTTTGTTTTTTTTTTGTTTTTTGCTTTATTTGCCTTGTTTACACCTTTCCAAATTTATTCTTCAAAAGTTTTTTCATCAATCTCTCCATTTAATTTCTCTCCACACACTTAAAACATTTGACCAATTAATCTTTATTTTTTCATTAACATATCTCTAACAGTTTAGTCCAAATTCACCCAACAAATAATTTCATAGTTAGAGCTATAATGAATTCTTTTCAATAAATAAACAAAAACTCCCTATAATAATGTTCATAAACTTTCATTTTATGATTACGTATTTCTTCCAAGCATATTTATTCTTTTAATTTTAGATTTTAGATAATTGACTTTCATTTCACTGAATGACATGGAAATAATTTATTATATGTTTTGTGTATATACAATATTTATTATTAATATTTTCAATTCTATGGCATATAAATGAAAATATTTAGTATATAAAAAATATAATATATATATATATATATATGATGTGGCCTAGTTCCCCTTTGAGAGCCACGTCATTGACAAGCATAAGGGATAGAATACCCTTGATAAAGGTAGATTGTCCTCGAATGAGATTTAGGCCATGGTTTCCACCTAACCCAGCTTTGTCGCTACTCAAGGAAGCATGAGGACCAATGTCCTCAATAGCTAAAGCTGTCCTCAAAAGTGTTTTAAGCTTGTGGAGGAAGGCTTCTCAGTAAGGAAAAGCTCACCAAAGAGAGTTTATCCCCAAGTCTCTCGTGAGGGCAAACATCCTCGCTTAATTAGACTGTCCTTGAATGAGGTTTAAGCTAATGGAAGGAGGCCCTAGGGCTGCCTAAAACCTGCGACAGGGGAAAACCCCCCTGGGCCTACCTTGTCAAAAGACAGAGGAACATGTACTTGATAGAGAGTCTATTGAGATCCTTGGTGGATCCCGCTAATTGGACTAGACCCTAGGTGTGGTGGGTCACCTCGAACAAACAGTATAGCTAAGCATTATTGAGGGGAGGTATCCCGATTGAGGGCATCAATCAAATGGTCCTTGGGAGTGACCGTTGACGCTCCAACTAAGATCCCCAACAACCAGTTAGATGTGGACAGTTGCTCCCACCAAACATGCACTGACAGGACGTGTATTCCCCCTCAATCCCAGGTGCCTTAAATGCTCTCTTATATGTGCAATCCCTAGTAATAAATGCCCAAGATATGCATTAAATATTTGAATGCAATGGTTAATCCCCATTAATGAAGTAGTGGCCTTGCTGCCATGGGGGGTAACAAGTTGGACGCAAAAAACATGTCCACTTTACTATACACATCAATCAAAGTGAACAATCCCCATCAACCAAGTCACATCAAAGCTACTCTCATATAAAAAGGCCTCCCAAGCTCAAGATAAGTCAGAACTCCATTACTATTTTTAACAACTAGAGAAATATACTATTCATCTTCTTCCTTCTTCCGTCTTTGTCCATTTTTACCAAAATGTTAACTTGAGCGTCGGGGAGCCTATGCCGGGCCAAAACCGGCTAGTCTCACATTTGCTCCTTCCTCTTGAAAGGTGGGTCGCCAACAAACATTATCAAAGCCACGAAGCTTAGCCACGTGATCAAACCAAAAAAGTCCCACATCAATACACACACACACACACATATATATATATATACATAATTAAAATGGAGTCCAGCCTACATGTCAATCTCTTTTATGTATTTATTATTAATATTTTCAATTCAATAGCATGTAAATGAAAATATTCTAGATTTTTAGTATATATAAATTTTGAGGTCACATTTGTGTTCAACAATTCAATAAAATATATTTTATGAACTATTCTATACACATTTTATAGTATAATTAGATATTGTGTAAGTAAATTGCATTAAGTTATCAAAACCTTGATATAAATATTTTCTCAAAATTCAAATCCTTTTTCTTACCTATTTATTCTACGCCGGGCGCTTGTGC
Source organism: Petrea volubilis (assembly GCA_026212405.1). NCBI lineage: Eukaryota > Viridiplantae > Streptophyta > Magnoliopsida > Lamiales > Verbenaceae > Petrea > Petrea volubilis. The sequence continues at coordinate 17,422,912 of CM047882.1, forward strand.
TTACGGAGGAGGAAGAAGGAGGGGAGTTTGCCCCTAGGGCTGTTTGGACGGAGAGACCACCGGAGGATAAGTTCCGGCTGATCGGGCGGATATGTACGAAGAAACAAGTCAACTTTGAAGCCTTCTGTAACACAATAATGAAGGCAATCAGCCCATTGAGGGGGATGGAAGTTCAGAAGGCGACGCTAGGAAGATTCATTATGATTTTCAAGCATCGAATAGATATGCAACGAACGTTGGCAGGCGGACCATGGTCTTTCGAGAAGTTTGTGATTGTGCTTGAGCGATTGGAGGACGGCGTCAACCCTTCGGACGTCGACTTAGACTGGTGTCCGTTTCATATCCATGTCCATGGGCTGCCTTTCAGCAAGATGACAAAGGAGATGGCTGCGTTCATCGGGGACATAATTGGAAAATTCATCGATGTTGAGTTCGATTGGCCGGGCAGAACTAGAGGTGATACCATCCAGCTGAGAGTCGCCCTGAACATGTCAAAACCACTGAAGAGATGTCTCAAGATTCGGGGAGGAGATGGGGAAGAACTTATGGTTCACTTTTCTTATGAAAGGTTACATAATTTCAGTTACATTTGCGGATTGTGCGATCACATTGAACATCATTGCGAGAGACAACTTGAAGAGGGATTTGTGGATCCAGCGCCTAACTTTCCGTTTGGACCTTGGCTCTGGGAGCAGCCACCGAGGAGTGGGTCGGCCGCCAGGACACCGGTGATCGGAGGTTTGGGTGGTTCGTTGGGTGTGGAGTCCCGGGAAGGTAACCCCGTGAGTGGTGCCTTTGATTGGCGTGAATCTCGGAGCGGGATACGGACGATAACTCCTAAATTATGGCTCCTCTCATCATCCCCGCTGGAAGATAGAGCTCCCTTCAATCCCTCCTCTAATGTCGCTGCTTCCCTTACTGGTCTCACAAATCCTTTGGAACCTCAGGCTGGGCCGAGTTTGATTACCGGCCCACAATCCCACACCTTAGCCCATCTGCCCAGCCTGTTATCACCACCTGAGCCCAATACCTCAGTGATGAGTCTTCCAGTTGTCATTAGCCCACGCCCAATTACCAACTCCACAAATATTCCAACGGTCCAGTGGATTAGCCCAAACACCCACTTTGATTCCCTCCCATTTAATATATCCTTGAACCTGATCCAGGAAAGGCCAAATTTGGACCCTCAAAGTAGTCTCCAACAGCTCTCATCTCCTGATATTTCTTCCATCTCAAACCTTCAGCCAGCTCCTATTCCCAGCCATGCCAGTCTGTTTCCAACTTCCTTAATACCGGCACAAATCCAATCCATCTCCTCTCGTATCAAAAATCGGCCTTCTCTCACCTTGAAGCCGGACCTGAAGATTTCCAAACGTAAGAAAACCTCCCCCTTCCTTCATCCCCTGTTCAATCCGTGGCCCTCTCCAATAGTCAACCCAATGCCTCTATTAACTCGATTGAAGAGTGTCCTGAACCAACGGCGGAGACTGCTTCGCAGTCTCGCCGAACATTCTGAATATTTTAGCTTGGAACTGTCAAGGGTTGGGGAGGCCTTGGACAGTTCACGGTTTGGTGGACCTTTTACGGAGGTCAACTCCCCCTTGGTCTTTCTCTCGGAGACTAGGTGCAGATAGGTGAAAATTGAGAGACTTAAAAGTCGGCTTAATTGGTTTGGGGTGAGTGTGGATGCTGTTGGCAATAGTGGGGGGCTGGCCTTGCTTTGGGATAAAGGCGTAGAAGTGGTGGTGCAAAGTTTTTCGAAGAACCATATTGATGTAACAGTCTTGGGGGATAACGCGGAGAACACATGGAGGCTGACCGGCTTCTATGGGGAGCCCGCTGCACAGAATAAATGAAAGAGTTGGAGCTTACTTCGATGACTGGGGTCTCAATCTAGAAGACCCTGGGTCTGCATTGGGGATTACAATGAGATTCTTAGTGACGATGAGAAGTCAGGAGGCGCACCGGGGGCTGGTTCATACATGCAGGCCTTTCGGAGCATTATTGACGAAGTAGGCTTAACGGACTTGGGGTATTTGGGCGAGAAGTTCACTTGGTGTAATAACCATGTAGAGCCTGCCACGATCCGAGAAAGACTCGACAGAGCCTGTGCTACTCAGAATTTTCTCGACTTGTTTCCCAGAAGTCGGGTAAGACACCTTGCTATGCACTGCTCTGATCACAACTCGATATTGCTGGAACTGGAACCTCCTTTGCATCCAAGGCCATTGAAAGGGCGACCTTTTCGTTTCGAAGCCGGTTAGGTTAAGTCGGCAGACTGTGAGAATATCATTCGCTCGCATTGGCATAGAGGCGAGGGGTGGCATTCGTCGGGGGATTTGTGGGGGATGTTGCGGAACAATAGGCTGGGCCTTGTGCAGTGGAGGAAAGGGGAGGGGGCTCCCAGACATGAGCTTGAGAACATCGAGGCAGAGCTATGTCGTTTGCAAGGGGGCCCGATCACTTTGGAGACTCGGCAGAGGGAGCGATAACTGAGGGTTCGGGAAGAGGAACTTCACCTGTTAGAAGAGATCCGCTGGAAACAACGGAGCAAATTGCATTGGTTACAGGAAGGGGACCGGAATTCGGCCTACTTTCACGCCCAAGCTTCGAGGCGCCGATGTATTAACCGTATTGATAAGTTGATTAATGAGGATGGGCAGATGTGTGAACAAGAAGAGGAGATACTAGGGATTATTCAATGATATTTCACAACAATTTTCTCCTCCGAGCAACCAACAGAGGCAAATATGGATGAAGTGCTAGAAGTGGTTGGCACCCGAGTGGATGATGCGACCAACAGGGTGTTGCTTGCTCCTTTCACAGCTGATGAGGTATCTCGTTCTCTCTCTCTTATGTCCCCTTTGACATCCCCTGGTCCAGATGGGTTTCCCCCTATTTTTTATCAAAAATATTGGCACGTGGTGGGTAAGGAGGTCACCGATTGTGTTTTGTCTTTCTTAAATGAGGGCAGGGTTAGTAGTTCTATGAACTCCACACACATTGTTCTTATTCCCAAATGTTCCAACCCTGATATGATCACACAGTTCCGGCCTATCAGTCTTTGCAATGTGGTATATAAATTGGCAATCGGCTTAAACCGTTACTTGCCCGTATAATTAGCTCTACTCGATCTGCTTTTGTGCCAGGGCGACTTATCGCGGATAATATTTTAGTGGCTTTTGAGGTCAATCATTACTTGAATAACAAAAGAAGAGGGAAACAGGGCTGTCTTTCTTTAAAACTGGACATGTCTAAAGCATATGATAGGGTGGAGTGGAGGTTAGTTGAAAAAGTGCTACTTAAACTGGGCTTTCACCGACGTTTCGTGGATCTTATTATGTCTTGCATTACCACTGTGTCTTATTCCTTTATGATTAACGGTAAACAATTTGGCCAGCTGGCACTAGGGAGAGGACTCCGACAAGGAGATCCCCTCTCACCTTATCTATTTCTGTTATGCGCAGAAGCATTAAGTTGCTTATTGTAGGAGGAGGAGGCGTTGGGCCGTGTACAAGGAGTTAGAATCGCCCCAACAAGCCCAAGTATCACTCATCTCTTGTTTGCTGACGATACTCTCATATGTTGTCAGGCCTCGGAGGAGTCTGTACGGAGCATCCAACGGGTCCTTCTTAAATACACTATGGTGTCCGGCCAAAGGGTGAATTTCCAGAAGTCGGCGATTATCTTTGGCCGCAATGTTACGAGTCCGACCCAACTAGAACTTGCGGCTGTTTTGGGAGTGCCTATTATGCAACGGCATGACATGTATCTGGGCATGCCAGCAGTCATCGACAGGTCCAAAAGAGTGGTGTTCGCCAACATCCGAGACCGGGTTCGCAACCGAATTGATGGATGGTCGGTGAAGAAGTTATTAGCGGCGGGCCGGGAGGTTTTGATCAAAGCAGTCCTCCAATCGATCCCCACTTATGCCATGGGGTGTTTTTTATTGCCGATCAACTTTGTCAAAGAAATAGAGGTGATGGTGGCTAGGTTTTTGTGGGACAGTATCTCCAAGCGGCGCACCCATTGGTTGTCTTGGGACAAGATCTGTGTGTCCAAAAAGGAGGGGGGGTTGGGCTTTCAGAATCTCAGAGCTTTCAATTTGGCTCTCTTGGCCAAGCAAGTGTGGCGTATCATTAATCACCCGGATTCCTTGCTGGCTCGGATACTTTAGGGCCTGTATTTCCCAGATTCGGATGTCCTCGAGGCAAGAAAGGGTAGGGGTGCATCGTTCACTTGGCAGAGTTTACTTGCGGCTGTTCCTATTGTTCTTAGGGGATCGCGGTGGAGAGTGGGAACGGGGGCTGGAATCCGAATATGGCATGATCGTTGGCTCCCGAGACCTGTGTCATTCTGTCCCTCCAGTAGACCCTCGCCGGGGGGCACACTTACTTGGGTACGGCAGCTGCATAACGGGCAAGGGGCTTGGAATGAGGCCTTGATTTTTGAGATTTTCTGGCCGGAGGAGGCTGAGCTGATTCTTGGTATGCCGCTGGGTCAAGAGGGAACACCGGATCGACTAATTTGGCATTTTGAGAAGAGTGGTAAGTTCACAACTCGGAGCGCGTACTACGTTGCGCTGCTGTTTCTGCCAGGTAGTAGCGCTTCCTCTTCGAACAAGGGGGGCGGCGATCTGTTTGGGGCAATTTGGGGTGCAAAGGTGGTCCCTAAGATTAAGGTGTTCTTGTGGCGGTTTGTACGGGACCTGCTACCGAACACTTCGAACCTGGCTAGGCGTCGTCGGGGTGGAGCATTTGGTTGCCCTTTTTCCGGGGAGCCGGAGACTTTGAAACACACTTTTCTGCAGTGTACCTTTGTGCGGCAGGTTTGGGCATGTTCCAACTTTCAGTGGCGGTTGGTCAACAATTGGGGGCACAACCACACGACTTGGCTTGTTGAGGCGCTGCGTAACTTGGATGGAGAGCATATCCCCACTTTTCTCACACTCCTGTGGGCTATTTGGGCTAACAGAAATCAAAAATGGTCGAACGACTCTAGGTGGTTGCCTGACGAGGTGGTGAAGTTTGCCCAGGGATACGCAAGGGCTGCTATTGAAGCTATTGCACCGCTGCTTGCTAATGAACATTCGCGGACCAATATCGTGTGGCAATGTCCTGAATTGGGCGTGATCAAACTTAACTGTGATGGTGTAGTTTTCAAGGAGGATAGAGAGGTGGGCGTTGGAGTTTTGGCGCGTGATTCGACTGGTGGCTGCGTTGGGTGGCGTTCACGACGTTTCAGCGGCAGGTTTGAGCCTGAGCATGTTGAATTATTGGCTATTTTGGAGGCCTTCCAGCTTGCAGCAGAGAAGGGGTGGCAGTGCATAATAGTCGAGAGTGATTGCCTCTCCGCAATCACCAAGTTATCCTCTCCCGATGAAGATCTCTCCAGCCTTGGTGTTCTTGTGGCAACAATTCAGCAAAAATCTGCTTCTCTTGTGTCCTGTTTGTTTAGATTTGCTCCTAGGCAGGCTAATAAAGCCGCGCATGCTTTAGCTAAACATGCGACAGTTTCTGGTGCGCTTTTACCTCATTCTGTCTCTGCTTTTGTGCTTGAAGACCTCTTGAGCAATTAATGGAGTGGTTGTTTCTTTCAAAAAAAAACTTAAACTTATGTATTTAAATAATTATTTTCAAAAAAATATTTAATTCTTTTATCAAAATAACTTAAACTTTGCAACGATAATTTTATTTAATTTGTTTAAGTAAAATTTATTTCCTAAAAGAACATTCAATAAATTATTTATTATTTTAGAATAATTAAATTAAAAATATAAACATAAAAAATAATTGGTTTTCAATGCAACGCATTGGGAAACTACTAGGTTAGTCATAATATATATATATATATATATAACCAATTTATCCTAATCTTTCTATAAATATATGTCTCATGATTTTATTGGTTCAAAATTCATAAAATACTAAAACAATTTGTCATAAATTGTCATTAATTTGATTGAGACATTTTCTCTCTAATCAAATAATTATATGACAAAACTATTAATTTTCTTCATTTAAGTTTTTACAAACTTAGCTTAATGCTATTTATTCTAAATCTTATTTTTCATAAGATAATTGTCAATTTATCTCTATTTAATTTTTTAATTATTTACTTTCACATATTTGTCTATTTTCTTTTTAAAAAAAATCTGCAATATTTTGTTATATTGATATATATTTTTTGACTTCCCACATTAAAGCCAATATGTGTTCAAATTTTTTGCTTCTATTCTATTTTCTTTTTTGATTTAGTTTGCATATAGAAATTTTTCATACAGGTTTCTTCCATAATATATATATATATATATATTGATTTCATATCTAACGATGCAACTACGAAGCGCTAATAGTGTTTGCAATGGTATATGATTAGGTTGGTTTTGAATTTAATTTGACTAATCAACATTTTAACTTCTTGATTTATTCTTATTAGTCATAACTCATACGTTACTCTTCCGCCAAATTATACATCTGTCAATTAATGTATTTTACTCTTTTCTCTCATCATAAGAACCCTATAAATTGTCAAATGAGACACAAGCAAAGTAGAATGTCAGAAAAAAAAGTGACAAGAAACTTTATTAGGTTGATATCTTTTAATCATCTACACATTCTTTTTTTTTTTATGGTCAAATATATATACATTCAATTAGCAACTATTTGGCGTCTTTAAGCAAAATGTTGTCTATCTTCTTCTTTTTAAAATTATAATTATCATTCATGTTCTTCTTTCAATTATATTCATTCTCTTCCTTTAATTTTCATATTATGTACTCTTCATTTATGTATTTTAAAATTTTCTTTGTTGAATTTATTTTCTACACATCAAATCAAATAAAACATAAGCCTTCATAGCTCGTGAAAGAATATTTTAAAATTATTTTATTAAGACATACGTCCTTTGAAGGAGTGAATTTTGTAAATGATATGATTATAAACATGTTGTATTTTGAATAGATAATTGTGATTGTTGTTGTTGTTATTGCTATTATTCAAGTTTACACATTAAGTTGTTAGTATACCCCTAGAGAGAGGGTATCCTTATTGCTACATGTTAATAAATAGCATTATCTTATCAACATTACAATTTTACTTTTATTTAGTAATAATATATACATTGTTTAAAACTTAATATTTTTTGTGATGTAAAAAGCACATCTCCTGCTTTATTACAAATGCTGTTAAAGTTAATAACAAGTTTTGTGTACTAAAAATATTTTCAAAAAATCTATTCTCAAAAGATAACATAAAACTACTAGAGTATATATTATGATAAATTACTTTTTCTGAACACTTTGTTAAAAATGAAGTTATGACCTATGATTTGTTATTTAGTTTCATGACTTATATTTTTTAGATGTACTTTAATATCCATAAATACACCTTTTGCATTAAAGTTTTTTCACAATTTTGTTACATATATATTTTTATCCTTTTATACATCTTTGAATAAAATGAAGTTGATTTTTATTTATGTGAAAAATTATTCTTATAATGAAAAACATTGTCTGTGCAAAGCATGGGTTAATTAACTAGTTATTCTTATATTGGAAAAAAAATGATGTCCACCTTATGTGTCCAATTCCTGCTTATGTGGACAACAAGCTGGACAAGTTGTCATTTCATTATTTTGCCATATAAGACGATTTTCATATTTATATTTTAACACTCTAATGCACATTAAAATCTTTCTATAATTAAATTATCTAATTCCATTATTTTCAAGCATATTTATATTTAACTCCTTAAATTACTCCTTGTACTTAATTATTTTCTTAAACACAATTTAGGATTATATCCATTGATTAGTTTTTCTATTATTAATTATTAATCAATTAGTGCAAAATTTTAAATTATATATATATATATATATAATTATCTTTTACCTTCACTACTTTTTCTTGATCAACTCCTATTAAACTCACTATCATAATTATTACTTTAAACTCGTTGATTCCTTGATGTTGACCCAAATTCATGTTAGCTATTACATATGAATTTGGCTAGATTTTCCAACCACATGTAATTATTAACTTTTATCTATATGTATGTCTCTATAACAACAACAGCAACAATCTAATATGCATTTAAAATATTGTCCACCTTGTGTGCCCATCTCTTATGTAGATAATGAGGTATAGAAGTTGACCTTTCATTATTTTGCCATATAAGATGTCTTCCTTATTTACATTTTGAAATTCTACTACACATTAAAATCTTCCCATAATTAAAATTATCTAGTTCACATTAAAATTATTTAACATTATTATCTAATACATTTTAATATAGAAAATGATTTTATTTCGATAAGTAGTTAATTGACATGATTGAATGTATTATATACATTTTTTACCACTTTTTAGTTTAACAAAATCACGCCTTATTATTTGAATTTTCATATTTGACTTTCTAATTTTATATATGAATCCCCTGATTATCATTATAGTAAATAATAAATTTCTCAAGTCTTTGTATTTATATATTGACATATATACATGAAATCTAACCATTCAAGCCACTAATTAATATCATATTCATGTGTTTATTCTTATTGTGCATTAATTCTTACCAAGGCAATCTATAATTTGTCATGTATTCCATAATTAGTTAATTTCATGTAATATTTCCTTAAATTTGGTATATTAAAGTTTTTTATTTTAGATGGCACAATAACTAAGCTAATCATTCCCTCAAAATTAGTATCAATTTCTTATGTTATTCCTATAATTTCCTTTTCTTTAATTGCTTTCCTAATTTTTCATTGAGAACATATACTTTTCAATTTATATATTCCAAAACTTTTGCTTTCCGTAACAACTCAACATAATCTTTCTCTTGTCAACCCCCACCCCCAATTCAGATATCAAATTAAGCTTGATTTTTGATAATTAAGCACTTTTTTGTTTTTCAGCGTGAGATGTATGTGGAAGCATATCTAAGTTTCATAAGTTATAACAACTTAATTATTGCTTCCCGTATTTCAATTGTCTCTCTTTGCTCACTATTCATAATATCAATTAATCATGTTACTTTTAGAGATCCTATGTATTGATATATTCTTCATTTAATATATTTGTGAAAATATATTTAAAATATACATATATATATTTAAAATATATTTGTAACACTTTTTTCTCTATGAATTACTTTTGCTTAAATTATATATTATATCAATATCTCATAATATCCTACAAATAGATTTGATCTCCCTCTTTTTTGTGATGATTGAGTATATAATAATTACTTTGTAATCAAAACACACATGTGTTCATAATTTTTATTTTTATTAAGTAAAATATTTTTTTACATGTAATTATTTTTTTGCAATAATCACTTTTTCATCTATCACATAAACTAAAATATATACTTCGTAGAGTGATTTTTGATTAATATAAATTTCAATATTCAAGATAGTTGTTATTATTTAGATTTATATTTTCAATTATATTTCCTACAAAAATATTTAGATTTATATTTTCAATTATATTTCCTACAAAAATATGTATGAACATATAATGTAACGACCCGGTAAATCCTTTATTTAACTATTTTATATTATACAAGTTTTATATGATTATTTTGTGAGTTATTGATTTCTAGAGATTATTTTTTTCAAATATGATTTTTTTTGTGAACTAGTGAGCATTTTACTACCTAAATATTTATAAAATATTATAAATTCCAAATATTTTTTTTAAACTTTTATGCATTTGATCCTTCTAAACTTCCAGAAATTTTTAATAGATTATTTTCAACTTTTACCTATTTTCCAAGCATTTTAGTAATTTTCGGAAAACATTGTATTTAAGTTATTAATTCGAAATCTAATTTTTAAAATGCTTAATTATTATCCAAAAATTAAAATAATAATACAAATAAATATTCTAGGTTTTATTTGACTTATAAAAATTAATTTTCGAATTTTACAATTTTATTTCTATTTTTGGGCAATTTTCGAAAAATTGGCAAAACAAGGGGTATTTTGGTCTTTTCACCTCTCCAACCCCAAATTTCGTTTTTTCCTGAGAAATAAGCAATAAAATACTTAATAAATAAGAGTTTCAGAATATATATGTTTTTGTTTGATTTTAGTTGATTTTATTTTATATTTTATCAAAATATCTTTACTAATACATACTCTTGAACCTCATATACATAAATAACTATATATTAGTGGTGATGTACATGGCTACATATACACACACACACATACCCACATACATATACATGGTATTTAGTAAGAATAGGTGTAAGCATATATAGCCATGTATAATGTATGGAATAGGTATTTAGTTGAATTTAATAATTGGATATTTGTGTCTAATACATGGAAGATAATTACACAAGACCATATATACCAAAATCCTCATTTTTCAGCCATTTTTCCAGCCCAAAACCGTGCACTCTCTCTTGCTCTTACACTCTCTTTCATTTTTCCTCCAAACACTTCACTTCCTCCAAATTACTACACACTTTGAAGAACAAAGGTAGGAACTCTTCTTTATACCTTAAGTAGAGGGTTTTTCTTCTTCTTCTTGAGGAGATTAGGCAAGCTTCCATACTCTTGTGTCCAAGCAATGTAAAAGAACAAGCTTGAATGGCCTAGAGTGAGAGCTTTTGCCAAACATACCTCCAAGTTGAGGGTTTTAGTTATGTTGCTAGCTTCATGTTACTTTATAATTCATTTTATCATGTTTAACTCTTGTTGGGAGGAAGTTGAAGAATGGATAGAATTATGAGCATGATCTTGAAGATCTTATGTGATTAGTATGCTTATTTGGAGTTCTATGTGCTTACTATGCTTTCTTGGAAAACTATGTGATTATTGTGCCTTTTTACAATAACATGGCATTCTTATGTTTTATTTGGATTATTATGTGAGTTCTATGCTTTATATGAGGTAGTATGAGACCATGATTCTTTAAATGAGCTAGTAGGGGAATATCCTATGTTGTCTTGAAAGTAATTGTGAAGAAAGCTCCATATATCTATTTATTATACTTTATTGTATAGTTTTATGCCAACTTTGATGATTATAGAAATATATATATATATATATATCTATGTACGTATATATATAGATAAATATTTAAAGTATTGTTATCTATTCATTTAGCTAGTTCATATTATATTAGGTATATATCTATATATATATATATAGTTATGTACGTATATATATATGTCTACTTATTATAGACTAATTATATACTTAGTAATACTTAGTAAGACTACTTTAATCTATATATATATATATATATATGGTACGTATAAGTATATATATAATTACATTCATTTTATTAGTTTATATATATATGTAGATAATTTCAATCATCTTATATCTATATCACACTTTATATAGTTTATATATTTTTCTATCATCTTTATATATATAAACTTATCTATATCACATTTTATATATTTTATATATTTATATTAGTTATCTTTTAATCTATATATATATTTAAGTATATTTATACTAGTTATATTTTAGTCTTTATATTTATATATTTATACTAGTTATGTTTATATATTTATATTTATATTTTATCTATTTACATATTTTGCTACTATCTATTTACATATGCTTAATAAGCAAACATAAAGCTTTCATTTAAAAGTGTGGAGCTTACTTTGCTAAACTGTGATTATGTGCATATGTGAACAAATTGCAATTGTGTGAATGGGCCCATATGTGCTGGAATGGTCTGGGGGGTGTTCCACCGGGACATACTATTGAGTAGCCGGGAGAGTTCACCACCCTTCCATCTCCTAATCCCCCCCCTTGGGTAGACGGAGGGATCTACTCAAGAGAGAGGGTCGTAGAACAATACTAAGGCGTATGCCCGGGATACGACCATTGGAGGATAAGGCTGGCGGGAGAAATGTGCTGGTTGTTATTTCGGCCTGGGTAGTTATAAGGGTCACTGTCAGGTGACGAAAGGTAGAAAGTGTGAAATTATATATGTGCTATATGTAACTAATGTGCACTTGACACCCGAGCACCTTAGGTGTATAAAGAAGTGTTTCTACTCAACGTATGTTGATTCCATGTTATATTATATTTTAGATGCTTCCAAAGATAGCTTTTATGATGGTGAGGAGGAGGAACCTTTTGAAGCATTTTATTAGGAAGAAGGATGTAGGATTTTCCGCTGCGTACCTGTTTTGGGTTTTTGCTTTTGCTATGTATCAATAGTAAACTAGCAAGTCGAGACTCTCTTTTGTTGATGTACCCTTATGTAATGTACCTTATACGTTGTAATTAAAAATGTATGCATGTATGTAGCCAATAATGATAGTATTAATCTAATAATAGCCATAAGACTAATAATAATAAAGGAATTTCGGGGTCGTCATAGGTGGTATCAGAGCGTAGTTCTTGGGAGAACCTTTGTTTTGGTATTTATTAGGACTAATATTGGTTTGTTGGATGTAGATGGATCGCCCGTCTAGTAGCAGTGGACGCATGCCTCATAGGAGGGTTGCCTCTAGTTCTAATACTTTTAAGTTTACGGAGATAGACCTCGATGAGTTAATGACAGAGATGGCCGAGTTACGTGACGAGAACCTCCAACTTCGAGAGGAGGTGAGTTGTTTGCAGTCGAGTCTCGAGAGCACACGCGCCCGACTCTACGACCTTCAGGCACGATTTCAGCGTGCAGTCGAGATCATCCACGGGAAGATGAGGGAGCTGATGGGATTTGCTGTTACACTTCTAGGCTCCAGTCCGGTAGGCGAGGCTGTTGTCCCGGAGATCCCAAGCGGGACCCAGTTCGATCCGATCACCCTTGAGTAGAGGGTGTGATGCATCTCTTGTACATATGTGTATATATGCTTGTAGTATGTAGGTAGTGGTGTAGTAAGTAGTAGTATGGATGCTATAGCTTGCTACTTTAGTAGGATGCCTAGCTAATATCATGTCAAAGTATTTTGCATGTACATGGATGGCATGATACTTGTGTATATATCTAACGTGCCGAACTTTTGGTGTATTTATAGTTGGCCTATATAAGATAGTACTTGACTTCCTTATTCTTTAAGTTCCTCACTCTAAGTTTATTTTATCTTTGGATATAGATGCCGAAGAGAACTCGAAATGAGACTGAGCCCCAGGACGAGCGATTTACGGTTGTATTTGAACGGATAGCTACAATCCTCGAGAACCAAAATAACAACAATAACAACAATAACAACAATCACAATTAGGGGGAAACTACTGCCGACACCTTGACTAACTTCCTAAGATTAGGACCCCCGATCTTTCGAGGTGAACCTGATGACACCAAAGCCACGAACTGGCTGGAGGCAATGGAGAAAATTTTCGAAGTGCTAAATTGTGACCCGGAGCGGAAGGTCACTTTAGCTACTTTTCGATTAGAGGACGACGCGCGCCATTGGTGGAAACGCATAAGCACCAAATGGGTATCCCTTCACACTTCACCTGTTTGGGAAAACTTTGTTAAAGAATTTAACTCCCAGTACGTTCCCCGAGTTATCCAAGAGAAAAGGGAACGAGAATTTCTTAGCTTGGCACAACGTGAGTCAAGCGTGGCAAAGTACGAAGCCTTGTTTACCAAGCTAGCCCGCTTCGCACCATATTTTGCTGAGAATGAGGAGAGGAAGATCTGGAAATTTATCGGCGGACTGCGACTTGAAATCCAAGATCGGTTGGCAGCGGTCCAGTTACCTACCTATACGGCAGCTGTTGAAACGGCGCTTAAGGTAGAGAGCACTATGGAACAATTGAAGTTCAAAAGAGGACAGCTGGCACGAGCGCCTGGTACTGGAGGACAAGGTGGGAGAGCCCTAGGAGGACCTAACAAGATGTTTAGGCCAAACGCGCAGGGGAGTCGAGGAAATTTTTCTGGTCCCTCGTCTCAGAATCAGAAAAATATAGCTTGTTCATATTGTGGGAAGTCAAATCATACGGAAGACCGATGCTGGAATAAATCTAGGAATTGCCCAATATGTGGGAATCGTGGGCATTTCGTATTGAATTGCCCTCAGTACAAACCAGTGCCAACCCCGAATACTGGAAAGAATACAAAGGGCAATGGGAAGCAAGTGGAGAAGCCACGAATTCAAGGGAAGGTCTTTGCTATGAACCAGGCCGAGGTCGAGAATTCGGCGGTCATGGAAGGTACGCTTCTCATTGACCGTTATTTTGCTAAAGTGTTAATGGATCCTGGTTCTACGCATTCATATATATCGACTAGTTTCTTTACTAGTTTACAAGTTCAACCTGAGGCCTTACCTTACGAATTAGAAATCACAACACCCCTTGGAACTAAATGGAAGACGGACTTAGTTTATCGAGATTGTGCATTAGAAATTGGTGGCCAAAAGATGACTGCTGACCTAGTATTACTACCCATTCATGACTTTGATGTTATTTTGGGTATGGATTGGCTAGCAACACACTACGCTCAAGTAGACTGTCATCACAAAGTTGTGCAGCTCTGTTTCCCGAATCAACCTATCATTGAAATCGTAGGGAACAAAACCACACCCGCATTACCCATTATCTCTTCCCTACAAGCCAATCGACTGCTACGGAAGGGCAATTATGCATTCCTAGCCCATATCATGAATAAGTCGGAAGATAAGAAGAAGCTTGAAGAGGTGCCCATAGTTAACGAGTACCCCGATGTGTTCCCTGATGATTTGAAGGACCTACCTCCCCATCGGGAGATTGAGTTTGTAATCGAGTTGTTACCTGGAACAGCTCCGATCTCTAAGACTCCTTATAGGATGGCCCCTGCTGAGTTAAATGAGCTTAAGACCCAACTACAAGAATTACTCGATAAAGGGTTTATCCGCCCGAGCACATCACCATGGGGAGCTCCGGTACTATTTGTCAAGAAGAAAGATGGAACTTGGAGGTTATGTATCGACTATCGTCCGCTTAACCAAGTTACCATCAAGAATAAGTACCCTCTACCGAACATTGATGAGCTATTTGATCAGCTTCAAGGAGCTTCAGTTTATTCAAAACTGGATTTGAAAACCGGATATCATCAAGTACGAATTCGAGAGGAAGATATCCCTAAGACCGCCCTTAATACTCGGTACGGTCACTACGAGTTTGTGGTGATGCCATTCGGTGTAACGAATGCCCCGGCAACGTTCATGGAGTTGATGAACCGGATATTCCGACCATACCTAGACCAATTTGTAGTTGTCTTTATAGATGACATACTGGTCTACTCTGAGTCGGAAGAAGAGCACGAAAGGCACTTGAGGATAGTACTTCAGACGCTGAGGGAAGAGAAATTGTATGCCAAATTCAGCAAGTGTGAATTCTGGCTGACACAGGTGGCCTTTTTAGGACACATAGTGTCGAAGGATGGGATTGCAGTTGATCCAGGAAAAGTGAAAGCCATAGTGGAATGGAAGCAACCAATGACTGTCACGGAGGTGCGGAGTTTTCTGGGTTTGGCTGGGTATTATCGGAGATTTATCAAGGATTTCTCCAAGATTGCTCGCCCCTTAACCAGACTAACGCAAGCCAAAGTGCGGTTCATTTGGGATAACTATTGTGAAACTAGCTTTCAAGAATTGAAGGATCGATTGGTCACCGCCCCTGTGTTAACTCTGCCACAGGGGAATGAAGGATTTGTAGTCTACACAGATGCGTCCAAAGAAGGACTAGGCTGTGTACTTATGCAGAATAAAAGGGTAGTAGCTTACGCTTCGAGGAAGTTAAAACCTTATGAAGAAAACTACCCAACGCATGATCTAGAGCTGGCAACCATTGTCTTTGCTCTTAAGAAGTGGAGACATTACCTTTTTGGTGCTTCGTTTGAAGTATTTACTGACCACAAAAGTCTCAAGTATTTATTCTCTCAAAAAGAGTTGAATATGAGACAACGAAGATGGTTAGAATTGCTAGCTGATTTTAATTGCGACATTCGATACCATCCGGGTAAAGCGAATGTCGTGGCTGATGCTTTAAGCAGAAAGGCTAGCCTAGCCTGCTTAATGATACAAGAATGGAAATTTTTAGAAGACATCTCAAGTTGGAAACCTAAAGAACGGGAGTTTGGAGTTGTGTTTTCACAACTACATGCTCAGCCCGTGATACTTCAGCGAATTAAAGAAGCACAAGAAATGGACGACGAACTCCGAAGGGTTAAAGAGAGGGTTAAACTCGACCAAGAAAAGGAGTTCGCATTGCCAAACGATGGAATTTTGAGATTTCGAAATCGAATATGTGTTCCAAACAGTGAGCAACTGAAAAGGGAGATATTAGAGGAATGCCATAACACCAAGTACACAATACATCTAGGGACAAACAAGATGTATCAAGATGTGAGACGACAGTACTGGTGGCCCAAAATGAAAAGGCAGATAGCAGAGTTTGTGGCAAAGTGCTTAACTTGTCAACAAGTTAAAGCAAGCCACCAGAAGCCCTTTGGGTTATTGCAACCTCTTCCAATCCCTGAGTGGAAATGGGAACACATTACGATGGATTTCGTTATGGGACTACCACGAACACAGAGAGGTCACGATGCAGTATGGGTGGTCGTGGACAGACTCACAAAAAGCGCCCATTTTCTTGCATTTGCTAAGACCTATTCGCTAGATAAGATGGCAGAAATCTATAAAAATGAGATTGTTCGCTTACACGGTGTCCCAGTAAGTATAGTATCTGACCGAGACCCTCGGTTTGTCTCAAAATTTTGGCAAGGATTGCAGAAGGCTTTGGAGACTAAGTTGAATTTTAGTACGGCTTATCACCCACAAACAGATGGACAGACTGAAAGAGTTATCCAGATTCTTGAAGACATGCTTAGAGCGTGTACCTTAGATTTTGGTGGGAATTGGGATCGACACTTGCCCCTCACAGAGTTCGCCTATAACAACAGTTACCAAGCCACGATAGGCGTGGCCCCGTTTGAGGCTCTTTATGGAAGAAAGTGTAGATCCCCAGTTTGTTGGAGTGAAGTGGGTGAAAGTAAGCTAATAGGCCCAGATTTGATTCGTGAGACAACAGAAACGATCAAGATGATAAAGAAAAGGATGGAGACAGCACAAAGTCGTCAGAAGAGTTATGCTGACCGACGACGAAAAAACTTGGAGTTCGAAGTAGGTGACTTCGTATTCTTAAAAGTCTCGCCAAGAAAAGGTGTTTTGAGGTTTGGGAGAAAGGGCAAGCTTAACCCACGCTATATTGGACCTTTTGAGATACTTGCGAGAGTGGGGAAAGTTGCCTACCGATTATCCTTACCCCCAACTTTGGCAGAAGTACATAACGTATTTCATGTGTCTATGCTTAAGAAATACCATCCTGATCCCTCTCATGTTGTCGACCATGAGTCCCTCGACATTAGTCCAGACTTGACCTATGTCGAAGAGCCAGTGAGGATCCTAGACTTCCAAGAACACACCTTGAGAAACAAAATCATAAAATTAGTTCGTGTTCTATGGAAGGATCATGGGATTGAAGAAAGTACGTGGGAACGACTAGAAGAGATGCAAGAGAAATACCCACAGTTGTTCGATTAGGCTTCGACTCAATTTCGAGGACGAAATTTTCTAAGGAGGGGAGGATGTAACGACCCGGTAAATCCTTTATTTAACTATTTTATATTATACAAGTTTTATATGATTATTTTGTGAGTTATTGATTTCTAGAGATTATTTTTTTCAAATATGATTTTTTTTGTGAACTAGTGAGCATTTTACTACCTAAATATTTATAAAATATTATAAATTCCAAATATTTTTTTTAAACTTTTATGCATTTGATCCTTCTAAACTTCCAGAAATTTTTAATAGATTATTTTCAACTTTTACCTATTTTTCCAAGCATTTTAGTAATTTTCGGAAAACATTGTATTTAAGTTATTAATTCGAAATCTAATTTTTAAAATGCTTAATTATTATCCAAAAATTAAAATAATAATACAAATAAATATTCTAGGTTTTATTTGACTTATAAAAATTAATTTTCGAATTTTACAATTTTATTTCTATTTTTGGGCAATTTTCGAAAAATTGGCAAAACAAGGGGTATTTTGGTCTTTTCACCTCTCCAACCCCAAATTTCGTTTTTTCCTGAGAAATAAGCAATAAAATACTTAATAAATAAGAGTTTCAGAATATATATGTTTTTGTTTGATTTTAGTTGATTTTATTTTATATTTTATCAAAATATCTTTACTAATACATACTCTTGAACCTCATATACATAAATAACTATATATTAGTGGTGATGTAACGACCCGGTAAATCCTTTATTTAACTATTTTATATTATACAAGTTTTATATGATTATTTTGTGAGTTATTGATTTCTAGAGATTATTTTTTTCAAATATGATTTTTTTTGTGAACTAGTGAGCATTTTACTACCTAAATATTTATAAAATATTATAAATTCCAAATATTTTTTTAAAATTTTATGCATTTGATCCTTCTAAACTTCCAGAAATTTTTAATAGATTATTTTCAACTTTTACCTATTTTTCCAAGCATTTTAGTAATTTTCGGAAAACATTGTATTTAAGTTATTAATTCGAAATCTAATTTTTAAAATGCTTAATTATTATCCAAAAATTAAAATAATAATACAAATAAATATTCTAGGTTTTGTTTGACTTATAAAAATTAATTTTCGAATTTTACAATTTTATTTCTATTTTTGGGCAATTTTCGAAAAATTGGCAAAACAAGGGGTATTTTGGTCTTTTCACCTCTCCAACCCCAAATTTCGTTTTTTCCTGAGAAATAAGCAATAAAATACTTAATAAATAAGAGTTTCAGAATATATATATGTTTTTGTTTGATTTTAGTTGATTTTATTTTATATTTTATCAAAATATCTTTACTAATACATACTCTTGAACCTCATATACATAAATAACTATATATTAGTGGTGATGTACATGGCTACATATACACACACACACATACCCACATATATATACATGGTATTTAGTAAGAATAGGTGTAAGCATATATAGCCATGTATAATGTATGGAATAGGTATTTAGTTGAATTTAATAATTGGATATTTGTGTCTAATACATGGAAGATAATTACACAAGACCATATATACCAAAATCCTCATTTTTCAGCCATTTTTCCAGCCCAAAACCGTGCACTCTCTCTTGCTCTTACACTCTCTTTCATTTTTCCTCCAAACACTTCACTTCCTCCAAATTACTACACACTTTGAAGAACAAAGGTAGGAACTCTTCTTTATACCTTAAGTAGAGGGTTTTTCTTCTTCTTCTTGAGGAGATTAGGCAAGCTTCCATACTCTTGTGCCCAAGCAATGTAAAAGAACAAGCTTGAATGGCCTAGAGTGAGAGCTTTTGCCAAACATACCTCCAAGTTGAGGGATTTAGTTATGTTGCTAGCTTCATGTTACTTTATAGTTCATTTTATCATGTTTAACTCTTGTTGGGAGGAAGTTGAAGGATGGATAGTATTATGAGCATGATCTTGAAGATCTTATGTGATTAGTATGCTTATTTGGAGTTCTATGTGCTTACTATGCTTTCTTGGAAAATTATGTGATTATTGTGCCTTCTTACAATAATATGGCATTCTTATGTTTTATTTGAATTATTATGTGAGTTCTATGCTTTATATGAAGTAGTATGAGACCATGATTCTTTAATTGAGCTAGTAGGAGAATATCCTATGTTGTCTTGAAAGTATTTGTGAAGAAAGCTCCACATATCTATTTATTATACTTTATTGTATAGTTTTATGCCTACTTTGATGATTATAGAAATATACATGTATATATATATATATATATGTACGTATATATATGTAAATATTTAAAGTATTGTTATCTATTCATTTAACTAATTTATTAGAGATTAGGTATATATATATATAGTTATGTACGTATATATATATGTCTACTTATTATAGACTAATTATATACTTAGTAATACTTAGTAAGACTACTTTAATCTATATATATATATATATGGTACGTATAAGTATATATATAATTACATTCATTTTATTAGTTTATATATATATGTAGATAATTTCAATCATCTTATATCTATATCACACTTTATATAGTTTATATATTTTTCTATCATCTTTATATATATAAACTTATCTATATCACATTTATATATTTTATATATTTATATTAGTTATCTTTTAATCTATATATATATATTTAAGTATATTTATACTAGTTATATTTAGTCTTTATATTTATATATTTATACTAGTTATGTTTATATATTTATATTTATATTTTATCTATTTACATATTTTGCTACTATCTATTTACATATGCTTAATAAGCAAACATAAAGCTTTCATTTATAAGTGTGGAGCTTACTTTGCTAAACTGTGATTATGTGCATATGTGAACAAATTGCAATTGTGTGAATGGGCCCATATGTGCTGGAATGGTCTGGGGGTGTTCCACCGGGACATACTATTGAGTAGCCGGGAGAGTTCACCACCCTTCCATCTCCTAATCCCCCCCTTGGGTAGACGGAGGGATCTACTCAAGAGAGAGGGTCGTAGAACAATACTAAGGCGTATGCCCGGGATACGACCATTGGAGGATAAGGCTGGCGGGAGAAATGTGCTGGTTGTTATTTCGGCCTGGGTAGTTATAAGGGTCACTGTCAGGTGACGAAAGGTAGAAAGTGTGAAATTATATATGTGCTATGTGTAACTAATGTGCACTTGACACCCGAGCACCTTATGTGTATAAAGAAGTGTTTCTACTCAACGTATGTTGATTCCATGTTATATTATATTTTAGATGCTTCCGAAGATAGCTTTTATGATGGTGAGGAGGAGGAACCTTTTGAAGCATTTTATTAGGAAGAAGGATGTAGGATTTTCCGCTGCGTACCTGTTTTGGGTTTTTGCTTTTGCTATGTATCAATAGTAAACTAGCAAGTCGAGACTCTCTTTTGTTGATGTACCCTTATGTAATGTACCTTATACGTTGCAATTAAAAATGTATGCATGTATGTAGCCAATAATGATAGTATTAATCTAATAATAGCCATAAGACTAATAATAATAATAAAGGGATTTCGGGGTCGTCATAGGTGATGTACATGGCTACATATACACACACACACATACCCACATACATATACATGGTATTTAGTAAGAATAGGTGTAAGCATATATAGCCATGTATAATGTATGGAATAGGTATTTAGTTGAATTTAATAATTGGATATTTGTGTCTAATACATGGAAGATAATTACACAAGACCATATATACCAAAATCCTCATTTTTCAGCCATTTTTCCAGCCCAAAACCGTGCACTCTCTCTTGCTCTTACACTCTCTTTCATTTTTCCTCCAAACACTTCACTTCCTCCAAATTACTACACACTTTGAAGAACAAAGGTAGGAACTCTTCTTTATACCTTAAGTAGAGGGTTTTTCTTCTTCTTCTTGAGGAGATTAGGCAAGCTTCCATACTCTTGTGTCCAAGCAATGTAAAAGAACAAGCTTGAATGGCCTAGAGTGAGAGCTTTTGCCAAACATACCTCCAAGTTGAGGGTTTTAGTTATGTTGCTAGCTTCATGTTACTTTATAATTCATTTTATCATGTTTAACTCTTGTTGGGAGGAAGTTGAAGGATGGATAGAATTATGAGCATGATCTTGAAGATCTTATGTGATTAGTATGCTTATTTGGAGTTCTATGTGCTTACTATGCTTTCTTGGAAAACTATGTGATTATTGTGCCTTTTTACAATAACATGGCATTCTTATGTTTTATTTGGATTATTATGTGAGTTCTATGCTTTATATGAGGTAGTATGAGACCATGATTCTTTAAATGAGCTAGTAGGGGAATATCCTATGTTGTCTTGAAAGTAATTGTGAAGAAAGCTCCATATATCTATTTATTATACTTTATTGTATAGTTTTATGCCAACTTTGATGATTATAGAAATATATATATATATATATATCTATGTACGTATATATATAGATAAATATTTAAAGTATTGTTATCTATTCATTTAGCTAGTTCATATTATATTAGGTATATATCTATATATATATATATAGTTATGTACGTATATATATATGTCTACTTATTATAGACTAATTATATACTTAGTAATACTTAGTAAGACTACTTTAATCTATATATATATATATATATGGTACGTATAAGTATATATATAATTACATTCATTTTATTAGTTTATATATATATGTAGATAATTTCAATCATCTTATATCTATATCACACTTTATATAGTTTATATATTTTTCTATCATCTTTATATATATAAACTTATCTATATCACATTTTATATATTTTATATATTTATATTAGTTATCTTTTAATCTATATATATATTTAAGTATATTTATACTAGTTATATTTAGTCTTTATATTTATATATTTATACTAGTTATGTTTATATATTTATATTTATATTTTATCTATTTACATATTTTGCTACTATCTATTTACATATGCTTAATAAGCAAACATAAAGCTTTCATTTAAAAGTGTGGAGCTTACTTTGCTAAACTGTGATTATGTGCATATGTGAACAAATTGCAATTGTGTGAATGGGCCCATATGTGCTGGAATGGTCTGGGGGGTGTTCCACCGGGACATACTATTGAGTAGCCGGGAGAGTTCACCACCCTTCCATCTCCTAATCCCCCCCCTTGGGTAGACGGAGGGATCTACTCAAGAGAGAGGGTCGTAGAACAATACTAAGGCGTATGCCCGGGATACGACCATTGGAGGATAAGGCTGGCGGGAGAAATGTGCTGGTTGTTATTTCGGCCTGGGTAGTTATAAGGGTCACTGTCAGGTGACGAAAGGTAGAAAGTGTGAAATTATATATGTGCTATATGTAACTAATGTGCACTTGACACCCGAGCACCTTAGGTGTATAAAGAAGTGTTTCTACTCAACGTATGTTGATTCCATGTTATATTATATTTTAGATGCTTCCGAAGATAGCTTTTATGATGGTGAGGAGGAGGAACCTTTTGAAGCATTTTATTAGGAAGAAGGATGTAGGATTTTCCGCTGCGTACCTGTTTTGGGTTTTTGCTTTTGCTATGTATCAATAGTAAACTAGCAAGTCGAGACTCTCTTTTGTTGATGTACCCTTATGTAATGTACCTTATACGTTGTAATTAAAAATGTATGCATGTATGTAGCCAATAATGATAGTATTAATCTAATAATAGCCATAAGACTAATAATAATAAAGGGATTTCGGGGTCGTCATATATAATGTATTCAAATTCTATGTATTTAAACTTAAGTAGTATAATAATATTTGTTTATAGTATTTCTTTTCAATGCAACACATTGTTTATATATTTTCACATTGGAAAACTTTCTCTCTCTAGATGTAGATACACATTATAAAATATTACTGAAATTTCCTATTTTGCAATCTTTCGCTTTATGTTATAGGCTAATTTAGTTGAAATTCGCATATCTCAATATTTTTCACATTTTTTTAGCTCTTTTTTGAACAAACATAGATATTATTGTTTACAATGTCTCATTTATAATATTTATCCATCACTTCAGTTTTTAACTGCTTACATTATCTATCACTTATTTCTACATAACTTTTAAAATTATATATTTTTTTTCAAAAAAAATTAAATGATAAATTGTAATGTTCAATTTTGCGATATTTTAAAACATTTAAAATTTAACTTTTGTAAGTATATGGTACAATATGGATAATAACTTTAAATATACAACTATTTCCAATATAAAATTTAAAAACTTAAACAAGAAAAATACATTATTTACAATAGTTATAGTATTTTTTTAGATTTATTTTGTGAAAGTATATGATTATTCATTATCATTCAAAAGGATCTAATATTTATCCAAAACAAAACTATGACATGTTATATTTTAATTTAAATTAACTGACTAAACTAATTTCCTTTTTTTTACTAATAGTGTCCAATGTATAACAATAATTTGAATTATCAAAAGTCTTGCATATTTGATTTATAAGTTATATGTTTATTCTAAATATGATATTCGTTATGACTAGGTACATTTTCTCAAATATGAACACTGACAATTAGTTTTTGAGGCAGAAAGAATTACATCAATTATCCAAATCAAGCACAACTAATATATCCATAATCACGAAGAACTATTTGCGCAAATGTAACATCTCATAATCAAACTCAAAAAAACTATCAATTAACCCCTATTGTTAGGGGCCTCCTCCTTGCCACCAAGCCAAGGATCCTCGACAAATCTCAATCAGTTTATTTTCATGACTTGCATTCTTTTATATTTGCTTTAATGTTAATAAATACACCTTTAGAATTAAATCTCTTTCACAATTTTGTGACATATATATTTTTTTTCTTTTATATCTCTTTTAATAAAATAAAGTCGGTATTCATTTATGTAACATATTATTCTTACAATGGAAAAACAATTCGTGACATGATTATAAACCTTTCTTTTATAGTTGTTTTATGAAATTTTTGATTGTTGTATCTTGAATAGATAATTATTGTTGTTATTATTTCTATTACTAAAGTGTAAGTAAGAAGTTGTTAATATGCCTCTAGAGATACGGTATCCTTATTCCTAAAAGTTAATACATAATAATACCGTCTGAATGATACTATTTTACTTTTATTTAGTCATATATAAATTATTTAAAAAATTATACGTAATTATGATGTAAAAGGCATTCCTCCTACATTATTAGAAATACAGTTAAAGTTAATAAGTTTTATATGCTATTTTTTTTTTCTAAAAAATAAATTCTTAAAATGTGATTTAAAACTACAAGAGTATTTATTCAATAAATTACTTTCGGAGCACTTTGTCAAAAATTGAGCTATGAACTATTATTTGCTATTTATTTTCATGGTTTATATTCTTTTATGTCTTCTTTAATGTTCATAAATACTCCTTTTCAATTAAAACTTTTTTCACAGTTTCGTTACATATATATTTTTGTCATTTTATGTTTCCTATAATAAATGAAATCGATATCCAATTATGTGACACTTTATTCTTATAATGGAAAAAACTTTGTCCTTGCAAAGAATGAGTTAATTAAATTGTGTTTTTAATGAATTAAATTCTTATTTTTATTATTTAACAAATTAATTTGTATTCAATAATTTTTTGTTAATCATTTTGCATTTGTAACATTTGTAGAAGAATTTTATTATCTATGTGATGTGGCATATTTCCGACCGAGCTTGCGACCAACTTACGTGCACCACGTGTCACCTCCCTAGAAAGTTCAACATGGACACACTATAAATACCCTTGCATTTATGGTAAGACCCAGCTACTATTAATTGCTTTTTACCCACTTTCTAATCGGAGGTTCTTAGCTGAGACCCATCTTGGCTAGCTCACGTTGCCTTTCCCTTGTTGCAGATTCTATCATCCCAATCAAATTCCATTCACCTTACATTTGACCTGAGCAACCGATCAATCCAACAACTCCCAAATTCGACCCGCATCACTATGTTATATCTTAAATTAAATATACTATTTTTTTAATTTTCAATTATCGTCCCGTGTAGCACACAAGTTAAAAAAACTAGTTAGATTAGTAAGATTCATTCAAGTTCAATAGTCCAAATAAAAAATCAAGATTCATTAAGTTTAATAATGAACAACTATCAAGATTCATATCAACAACTCTAAGATTCAAATCTCTATACAAAAAAACAATAGCAAAAAAAAAAGAAATAAATAAATGTAAAAATTTCAAAATTAGTACACAATACCTTTTCATACGTTGCTTCTGAAGAAAAAGTTGACTATTGTAGGGTTTGTGAGAGAAGAGAAATTCGAATATGATTTTTTGGTGTTTCAATTGGAATAGAAGAGAGAAATAAAAATTAATAGAATTTTTAATACTTTAATTTGAAGAGAAGAAGGAGGACGAGAGGAAAGAGAAACAGAGAATTTAATAATTATGGCAAATGAGATTGGTAAAACTAAATCACCAAAAATAAAATAGAGTAGATAAAATTAAAATGTTTATTACATAACTTATATAAAAGTAACTTTTTTTATTTTAGGGGGCACGAAATTTTAATAAATATATATACCAAAAACTAGATTCTTAAAAGATTGAGAGGGGGTGGGGGTAGGGTGGATGGGGAGCAAGTACTACTGCTAACAATAGTTGAGCCATTCTATTACCTTGCTCGTCGACTCATTATTCTAGTTTGCTTTCTTTATGTTTATTTATTTGAATTACTTTATATTTTGGTTTATGTTAAATTCTATTATGTCGAACTAAATTATTATTTAGGGTACTGATGGATTCTTGCGAAATTTCATATAATACTTTAGTTAATTAATATGCTTATGTCTATCTGTTGTTATAAATTTTATGCTATGAAAATCTCTCATCAAGATTTGCTTGTATACAAGGTTTTTACATGATTGGTAGAATGATGTGATGTGGGGTCTTTTTAGTTTGATCACATGGTGGGGCTTCACGTTCCGCAATTATGTGTAGGTAGTGCACTTGTCAAAGGGGAAAGCGCTCACATGAGACTAGATGATTTTGCCTAAAGCATAGGCTTTTTGACGTTCAAGTTAGTATGAGAGTTTTCGGTAAATGAAGAGGGGAAGAAGATGATAAATAGTGATTTTTTTTAGCTCAAAGTGTATGAGATACCTCTTTCAGGGGAGGTGGGAGCCTATTTATATGAGATGGGCCTGGATTTAACTTGGATGATGGGAGTTGGTCCCTTGATTGACAGATAAAGTACATATGGGCATACTTTTTGAACCTCCCCATGACAGTTAGGCTATACTTTTATTAGTTGAGCTTGATCCCACATTTAATGCATATCATTAAATGCTCAAGATATCCTTTAAGACAAAGAATTAATAGCACCTAGGATTGAAGAAGTACCCCCATAACTTGTCAGTGCGTGTTAGGTGCTAAAGCTGCCCACATCTGATAGGGTTGGTAAGGTCTCCCTTTAGGCGTGCTTGTGGTAAGCTGCACTGAGTGCCTAAGGGGCCTGAGTTTTTGCCTAAGGGGCCTGAGTTTTCTTACTCTCGGTTGGGGCCTTTGTCCCTCAATGCTACTCTTGCTCTTAGACGCTCCGAGGTGATTCACTAAATATGGGTTTTTATCCATTAAACTGAATCCCTCAAGGACCTCGTTGGGCCGTCCTTCGTGGATATTCTTTCTCGAACTTGTACTAGGTAAGCTTAGGAAACAGAGCACCATGTGGCTAGTAGTTGCTAGGGCCGATTATGTATGCCTGAAGATTTTGAGAATAACCCGAGTTCTGGCTGGGATACTCACGACCACGTTAGGCACGCTTTAGAGGACCAGTAACCTGAAATTTAATTGAAAGTAGATTCCATTGTTTGTAGAAACATGATTACAGTATAGTTGTATGAATGATTACAATAGGTTGGACCGAGAGGGGGAAATCGAACACTTGACTATGCTTGAGAAGGTTTCACTTCAATATCTATCCCCTCCCTATAATAGCTTAAAAAAAACCCTAGTGACAACAATAGATACTAAAAAGGCCAAAGAACGCGAAAAGAAAATAAAAACATTACAATGCAAGAAATAAAATTATAAGATGATCTTAACACCTAAGACTCGGCAAAGTGCTCCTTCCGATTCAGCGTCTATTAATGAAGGTTGGTGCGGAATGCCATCAAGGTGGCTTAGTGCACGAACGCCCTTTCTTGACATTCTCCCCCCTTTGAGTTAGCGATGTCCTTGGTGCCGTTGAATTATGGTACACCTTGATGTGAGGTTTGAACACCTTTAGATCTATCACTCGCTCCTAAGTATTCTCCTCGTTGCTGCATCCCATCCATTTCACCAAGTATTCATCATGTGTCTTCTTTGCTGTGTGTATGACTCGGTACTCCAGAAGGGCTTCTGCCACCCTCTTCTCTGTATTCTTCAATTCTAATTGTGGGGTGTTAGCTTGGTTGCAAGAGGGGTCCTCCTGGTCTGCTGAATATGGCTTGAGTCGGCTGACATGGAGGACATTGTGGATCTTCCACCAGAGAGGCAACTCTAGTTTATAGGCTACCTTCCCAATCCATCACATGACAGTAACGGGTCTAATATATTTTTGCATCAATCGGGGATCTCTCCCCCTGGACGACTTCGAGAGCCTGGGATCCAGGACCTTTACCATCACTTTGTCTCATGTATTGAATTCAAGGAAATGATGGTTTTGATCAGCATACTTTTTCATCCGTTTCCTAGCTTTCTCCAAATAACTATGACTAATCTCCAAATTTTGTTTCCATTCTTGGGAAAAGCTCCATGAAAGAGGAAATTTAACACTTTTTGGGAGTCAATGGTGTGAGGGAGTAACAATTGTTGCTCGATAACAATCTCAAAAGCACTCTTATTAGTGGTAGAGCTCTTCTGAGCATTGAAGAACAACTTGACAACATCTAAGAGCTTCACCCAATCCTTTTGTGTGCCCCCAACAAAGTGTCAAAGGTATTCCTTCAATATAGAATCGAAGCACTCTGTTTGATTGTCAACCTATGGGTGATTGCTCGAGCTCATGTTGAGTCTCAATTCGAGTAGTTTGAAGAGCTCGGTCCAAAAAATACTGGTGAAGCGGGAGTCCCGATCACTGACAATATCCTTCGCATTCCCTAATATTTGACAATGTATTTGAAGAAGTCCCCTCCGTCGTAACGTGTTTTGGGGCTGCAATGAAAGTTGTATATTTTGAAAAATAATCCACCACGAAAATATTAGTCCCTAAGTCCCACACCTTGGGCAACCCAAAGATGTAATCCATCGAGACACTCTCCCACAGCCATCTTGGGGTAGGTAATGGCTCAAGCAGTCTTGCCTTCTTTCGATGGTCTACCTTGTCCTGCTGACAGACCAAGCAAGTTCAGACATAAGTCTCAATATCATCCCACATATGCGGCCAAAAGTAGGCCCTCTGAACTAAGGCACAGGTGCATTTCTCGCCAGGGTTTACCGCCTATAGAGTGTCGTGGCATTCAGCAATAATTGATTTCTACAGGTCCCCACCCTTTGTAACATAGAGGAGATTGCCTTTGGTCCTCAACAACTCTTCCTCCATCTAGAATTGTCAAGTCTTGCCCTGCTCGACAAGGTTGATTAGGTTCTGTGTAGTATCATCCTTTGGCAGTAACTCTCTAATATGATCATTAATTGAGGTAGCCACCGAATTGGCCGAGATGGCTGCTATCGACCTCATGGTTTCTAATTCCACCATTCGGCTTAGGGCGTCTGCCACATGGTTATGTGACCCGGCACGATATTCCAATAAAAAGCTGAATTCTAACAAAAGTTCTTGTCATCGTGCCTACTTGCTGGTTAGTTTAGACTACGATGGGAAATGGTTCACTGCAATATTGTTCGTCCTAACAACGAAGGGAGAGCCTAGTAAGTAATGCTGCCATGTCCAAAGGCAATGGACTACGGCCAACAACTCCTTCTCATGCGCTAAGTAAAACCTCTCTACTTCCTTCAACTTACGACTCTCGAATGCCACCGAGTGGCCTTCTTGTATCAGCACTCCTCCAAGTGCGAAATCGGATACATTCGTTTCGACTTCAAAAGGTTTTTCCAGGTTGGGGAGTGCGAGCACTGACTCAGAAATCACAGCCTTCTTCAAATTCTGGAAGGCAGCTTGGCATTGGGTAGACTAGTTCCAAGTCTCCGTCTTCTTTGTAAAGTCTGTGAGGGGGCGAGCAATCTCAAAGTACGCCTTCACAAACCTTTTGTAATAATTTTCCAACCCAAGGAATGACCTCACCCCATGCACATCATTTAGGGATTTCCAATCTTGAATGGCTTGTACCTTCTTTTTGATTCTGCCTCTTTCTGTGATATGACCCAAAAATTGAACGGTTTCTTGAGTAAATGAGCATTTTGATAACTTGGCATGTAACTCATGCTCGCAAAGCCGAGTGAGGACTTTTCTCAAATGTTTGACATGTTTAGCCAGGGTTTCACTATATATGACAATATCATCAAGGTATACCACCACGAACTTATCAAGGAAGCCATGGAGAATCTGGTTCATTAGCGCACAGAATGTAGTAGGCGCATGTGTTAGGCCAAAAGGCATGACCAAGAATTCATACGCTTCGTATCTCATCACCACAGTGGTTTTTGATTCATCCCCTTCCTTGACGCGGACTTGCTAGTATCCAGAACATAAGTCAATCTTCGTAAAGAAATTTACTCTACTCAATCGGTCGTACCTGACACTCACTCAATTTCGTGATCCACTGCTCTCTTTGGTAGTAGTTTCTGAGACAGCTCATATGGTATCACATCTTCAAACTCCGTCAAGAGCTTCTTCACCACATCGAGAATGGGTCCCGATGCCTGTTCTATTTCTTCCAATATAAGGGTACATAGGTATGATGACTCATTCTTCCTGCATCCCTTAGGTTCTTTTACCCCACTATTCTAGCTAAGGCTGGGATGACGCATGGTTTGCTCCCTATCATCCTCAAGGAGTTTACATGTGGCATTACACTAGTGTTTGTATCTTGTGGAGAATGAGCTTGAAATCATCCATAGTAACAATTGAGAGGTTGATCCTTCCTTCATATGGACCGACCCTCATAAACACAAATTTGGCCACTCCAACAATTGAGAGGTTGATTGCCTTTACACGACCAACTCCCTACTCCAGAACAAGCCCGAGTCTCTCTGCTTCTAAACTTGCTAGATAGTTTTGGGTTGCTTCCATGTTGATCAAGGCCCATAAGAGCTTGCCATTGATTTTCACATCAACACACATTAATCCCTTTTTCTTTCCAACTTCGGACTTTGGCATTGTAGTAGACTGAGCCTTAGTTAGGGCCGGAGCTGTTTTTGTTGTCCTTGAAGTCACTTTTGCCTTCGCCCCCACCTGTTGGGATAGGAAATTGTACCAGTGACTAAATGCGCCAAGATTCTCGCTATGTTGTTCCTCCTCCCGTTCCTCTTCATCACTGACTACCTTGTGGGGTACAACTGGCCTAGATGCATAGTTTCGACACCCTATGGTCCACCTTTCTTTTGGCTATAGCATTGAGGGTTTGCCTCTTTGGACACACCCTAAAGTTGAATGGGCCATCGTAAAAGATGCATGGTTTTGGCACCCATGGTCCGTCTTTCTTTTGGGAAGTGGTTGGCCTACTTTCTTGTAATAGTCTTCTCATAGTGCTCTTTTGGGAACTTGATGGAGGGGAAGGCTGTCTTCCCCCTGAATTTCAACAAAAACTTGGGACAAAGGGCTTTGAAACACTCCCTTTCGACTGAGATGCATTAGACGCTGCTAGTTTATCTTGTCGAGGATCGACTACGTAATCCATGAGTCGTTATGTTGCTCCCATCGCCGTGTTCAAATCTATAATTCTCTGTCGTTGCAGCTCAGTTCTCACAAATGGTTTCAAACCCTCCAAGAATGTGAAAAGCTTGTCTTTTTCTGATATATCCCTAACCTCCAGCATGTGGCTAGAGAAAGCCTTAACGTACTCCTGAATGGTTCCAGTATGCTTTAGGTCTCTTAGTG
>CM047882.1:17454942-17493133 GCA_026212405.1 Petrea volubilis
GCACCTTGCTCGGGCATTTGGCATTTTGCGAAAGTATGGTCTAAAACTCAATCCCAACAAGTGCACGTTCGGCGTCCGTGGAGGAAAGTTCCTCGGATACATTGTCAGCCATCGAGGGATCGAGGCCAATCCCTCCAAGATTCATGCCATCCTCAACATCGGGCCGCCCTGCTCAGTGAAGGAGGTCCAAAGGTTGGTTGGGCGCATAGTCGCCCTCAACAGGTTCATATCCCGCTCAGCCGACTGGAACCTCCCATTTTTCAAAGCGCTCCGGGTGGTCCCTGATTGGAAATGGACCGAGGAATGCCAGCGCGCGCTCCTCGAGCTAAAAGGTTACCTGACTGAGCCTCCCTTGTTATCGAAGCCAGTTCCGGGGAAACCCCTCCACATCTACTTAGCGGTATCATCGAATGCCATCAATTCGGTCCTGGTTAACGTGGACGGCCGCCTCCATCACCCTGTGTATTACCTAAGCAAGCTGTTCCAAGGCCATGAACAAAACTACCTGGAGATTGAGAAGCTGGCCCTCGCACTGGTCCACTCCGCCCGGAAGTTGCGGCAATATTTCCAGGCCGACACCATCATTGTACTGACTAACGAGCCATTAAAACAAGTCTTGACTAAGCCCGACGTTTCGGGTCGGCTGGTGAAGTGGGCCGTCGAGCTTGGAGAATTCGACATTCAGTTCCAACCGCGGACCGCCATCCACGCTCAGGTGTTGGCGGATTTTGTCGTGGAAATGGCCTCAGGGCCGACGGCTGATCCGAAGACGCCTTTGACCCTCATGGTCGACGGGTCCTCCACGATCTATGGGGGAGGGGCGGGCATCTACCTGCGGGATGAGCTCAACAATGAACTTGACTTCGCCATCGGGTTGGAGTTTCCTGTCTCTAACAACGAGGCTGAATATGAGGCCCTGGCCGCGGGAATGAAGATAGCCCTAGACAAGGGTATAGACGAGCTAATGGCCTTAACTGACTCACAGTTGGTGGCCGAGCAGGTCAATGGAAACTACGAGACTAGAGAAGCGTCGATGACCAAATACCTCGAGGAGATTAATAAGTTAAAGATGAAGTTCGCCAAGTTTATGCTCGAACAGATCCCCCGAGCAAAGAACGACCATGCGGATCAATTATCAAAATTGGCCAGCTCGACGACAGGCACAAGGGAAAGGTATATAATGGTGTTGAGCTCGCCATCACCCTTGATCCAGACCAGAACCGAACAGGGAGTGCTCGCCATCGAATACCTGGAGGGTTGGATATCCGAGTTGATCGCCTATCTGAGGGATGGAATTCTCTCGGAGGATCCCGTCGAAGCTAAGAGACTCCGACGACAGGCCCCGCGTTACGCCCGGGATGCGCAAGGGCGCCTGTTCAGGAAAAGCTTTGATGGGCCTCCTCGACGATATTTGAGCAAGCAACAAGCGAAGGAGGTAATCGAGGAGATACACTTGGGATGCTGCGAAAACCATACTGGACCGAGGGCCTTGGCCAAGAGGGTATCCCGAGCTGGGGTTCTTTTGGCCTACCCTCGTGCAGGACTGTTTCGATTTCGTCCGAAGATGTCGGACTTGCCAAATACACGCCAATCTCATTCATCAACCCGCCGCACCTATGGTCAACGTGGAAATCTCGTGGCCATTCGAACAGTGGGGGATAGACATCCTGGGACCATTTCCTCAGGCCCCCGGGCAGAGGAAGTTTGCTATTGTGGCCGTCGAGTATTTCATGAAGTGGGCCGAAGCAGAAGTCGTTACCAAGATCACAGATTCGACTGTCAAAGCCTTCATTTGGAAGAACATTATCTGCCGCTTCGGACTCCCCAGGGTCATTATCTCTGACAAAGGGACCCAGTTTCAGAGTCATCGGGTGAGGGAATGGTGCTCTAGCCTCAGGATCGAGCAGCGGTTTACCTCTGTAGGGAACCCTCAAGCGAACGGGCAAGTCGAAGTTACTAATCGGACGATTCTCCACGGACTCAAGACGGCGCTGACTGACGCTCGGGGCAACTGGGCCGACGAGCTCCCGGGCGTCCTCTGGGCTTACCGGACTACCGTCGTCATACCCACAGAAGTGTTGCACCCCTCTGCACGGGTAGCCCACTTCGATGAAATCACCAACATCGACGCTCGCCTGTTCGAACTGGATTTCGCCAATAAAAGAAGGCGCGCTGCTAAGCAGAAGATGGATAACTTCAGAGCATCCACTGCCCGCGCGTACAATCGCCATGTCCATCCTCGGGCATTTCAAATTGGGGACTTGGTGTCCAAAAGAGTGGAAGTCTCCCGCCCAGTGGGCAAGTTGGATCCTAAATGGGATGGGTCGTTCAAGGTCATCAAAATTTGCAAGAATAATGCTTACCGCCTCGAGGACATGTCGGGAAGGGAACTGCCCCGTCCTTGGAACGCCACGAACCTCAAGCGGTTCTACGTATGATTACCTGGCCGAGTAGAAACAGTCACGTGTAATTTGTCCTCGAGACGTTTAGCTTCCTCGGAGCTTTTCATTTAATTCTCTTTTAATAATTGCATCGTTTGTCATCGAATACTTTTTCGGTTGAAACGCGTCATTTTATACGCCCAAATTCCATTCTCCAAAGTTTGATTTTCATTTATCAAATTATTTTTCAAGGTTTAATTTTAAGTGTTGCTCAAACTTATGTTTCGATTTCTCCTGTCGAATTGAAGTTTCTGTGTTAACATATCATATTTCGATGAGGAACTTAGCATTAATGAAAATGAAAGCGATTCATTGATAATAATAAAGGTTTACATCTGGTTCGAGAAAAAAAGAACAAAAATAAATAAAAATACATGCCCTCAGGCATATGACCCAGCATAAATTCCTATGGCCTAAGCGCCATCTATCTCCTTGGCTACCTCCTCGACGGCCGCCTCCATGGCCTGGTCGGCCCCAGCATGGCCACGCCCTCGTTCGATGGGGCACTTGTCCCCCCACATCTGACCCTCCTTGGTCCACGATGATGGCATCGTTGGGCTCCACATCCGGAGAGAGAGGCTCCCCCAAGCGTTTATGCTCCTCATTGCGGACTTGTCTCTCCACGATGGAGATCACATTGGCAAATTCCGCGCCATCATACGCCGGCAACGCCTCATCGTCCTCGACGTCCTCCACCCCGGCATCGTTCAGATGGATGCCATACCCCTCCATGGGAAAATCTTGCGGGATAGCGCCGCGTGCCTTCAGCTGGTTGAAGGCTCTTTCAAATCCGAGGGTGGCGTCGTTCGCCCCGCGGAGGATGGTGGCATACTCAAACACAAGTCCTTGGACAAACTGTTTTACGGCTTCCTTCTCGAAGCCATCAACTCGGTCCTCATCGAGCGGTGCCCCCTCTCCTCGCCCTGCACGAAGGCATCCTTAGCCTTCTTCTTCAGGAGGGTATTTTCTTGCTCCAGCGTGGACTCCCTCTTATTGAAATCCAGCTCGAGCTTCTCGATCCGCTCCTCCAGCGCCTGGGTCTTCTTTTGCTCCTCCTCGATCTCCCGTTGAGCGACTTGGTTCTTTTGCCGCTGCTCCTCCAGGTTCGCCTAGAGGCAGCCTCCTCGAGCCTCCCGCTCGGCCTTATCACACCGCGCCCGGCTGACCTCCGACCGACGAAGGCCGTGAAACACCCTTTGTTGGAGGGTGTTCATATCCTCGGCGATGCTTAGGGCCAGTTCGGCATCATCAAGCTTGGTGAGGATGATCTGGTCGGCCTTAAAAATGGCGTTCCGGAAGCTCCTCATGGCCAGTTTTTTGTTCGCCCCTTCGAGGATGCTATGGTCGGAAAGGTCTCCGAACTTGGGGCCAAAGTGGGGCTCCGGGGCGTCCGGATAATTTAGCACCTCCGGCTCCTCCGAGGAATAGCCGGAGCCGTCAGCCGACCACTTTCCCTTGGCCGATTTTGGGACGGGCCTCTTCGGAGCAGGCCCAGCTGGTCTCGTCGGAGGTATGGAGTCGGGGGTCTTTCTCTTCCGGACGAGAGGAGTCGCCTCCACATCGATAATAGCCTCCCGGCTAGGGCCTTGAGTGGTTGGAATCGTTGCCGGCCCCGCTCTTCCCGGAGCACTGGCTGTGGCCGCTCGAGCTCTGGCCTCCCTGGGGGGGGGGGGAGATGGCCTCCTCCTTCCTCCGGACACCTTGGAGATCAGGTTCATGCGGCCCATCTCTAATACGCTGAGATCTGCAAAAGTGAAAACCATCCGATTAGAAAGTAACCGAGCAAAATGACGACGTGTTTCGAGCAAAAACATGCAATAAATAATACCAAAAGTAACATGCTCGGTATCAAGCCTGGCCGGGGAGAGCCCGGCCTTTACTAGAAAGCTTTCTTGGGTAAGGAAGATGGGGCTCAATAAGCCCAGGGACTTCTGGCCGAGCACCCATTCCCTTGTCCAACTGCTTGAACCCAATCCGGCCAGGGAAAGCTTTCTCGCTTCCGGATTATGCACCCTTCTCACCGGCCATGGATACTCGGAGTGTACATAACACCACTTCTGCTTCCAATCCACCCCGTATGACGATGAGGCCGTTTCGATCAGTTTTCTTCCATTTTTGGCACTCACGAAAAAGCAGTTGAATTTATCGTCCGGAGATGACCTGCTCGAATGATTAACTTGGTACAGGTCGGAGAAGTTGGCCACAGTTGGGGTATGCCCGGTGCAGCGACAAAAAACGACGAAGGTGCATATCAAGGCGTATGAGTTTGGGGTCAGCTGAATAGGGCTTATATTCAACCGGTTCAGGATGGTTGAGATGAAGGCCGGGATCGGACACCTAAGCCCATTCTCAATGTGAGCGTAATGAATGGGAGGGCACCCCTCGGGGGGATTCGTGATGGAATCCTCCCTACTCACTGTCGTTTGGTTGCCCGCAATAGCTTTCCTTCTTCCCCGGCGAGGCTCTTGACCGGATGGGCCCTCCTCCTCGGGAACGGACCTCCACGAGGGGACTGGCACGTCGGGCATGTCGCCCATCAGAGGAAGTACCTCCTCGCTCTCCACCACCATGCGCCACCTCATTTTCTCTACCCTGCTCGGGCTCTTACCGCCCCCTCGGGGCCGGCTGGTGCTCGCCTCGCCCGGGCAGCGAGATGATGCCCCCTCGAAAGAGGCTTTTGCCTCTAAAGAAATCGACAGACTTATGTCGCTCAACTCCTCTTCGACTGGGGACTCTATCATCCTATTTTGGCTATCCGAACTACTCATGGACTGACTCATATCTAAGGATTGTTTTAAGATTTAACGAAAACGAAGAGCAAGAAAGAAACAGATCGGGAAAAGGGAGTACCTAAGTTTGGCTGGTCGAAAAGAGGATTTGGCTGCTTGAAGTGTTTCCTGGGTGCTCGGTGCTCTCAAGTTATGCTCGATGTGGAATCTTAGCTCGATGAAAAAATAACGCGCCTGTAGCCGAGCCCGGGGCCCCAATTTATAGGGCAGTAAAAATGCTCCTCGGGAAGTCCAACGGACGCCTGTAATTATTACAAAAGGTCACATCCCAACGGTTAATTTTCGAAATTACCGCCAACGCCTGATCGATAATGCCTGAACGGAACCACCAGCGATATCTCATCGGATAGTTCACGGCCCGCCCGCACTGTGCGAATCGGTCAGTCCGAGAACTGGGGGGGCTAATGATATGGTCGGATCTGCTTTGGCCACGTGCGCACCAACTCAGCTCACACGTCGAATCCAACTCAACGCATACCGCCATTCTCCTGTTGCCACGTGTCAGGCCTAGCTCGATCTGGCTCCATGTTCTTTCTTGTCGGCCTATTTCGGTCAGAGTTCATCATGCCTCCTCGGTTTATTTGTGTCCTCGGGATCACGACATCCTCGATGATCGATCCCATCCCATCATCGAATTCATCCCTTAACAACCGTCTTCAGCAACGGACGAGACCGACGCGCCCGCGGCGCGTGTCAAGGAACACTCCAATAACTATTAATAGGGCTGGGCCAGTCTAACCCTAGTCCGGCCCACCCGTTTCTGATTATTATAAATAAGTAACACCACTGTTCATTGGGTAGGCATTTTTTTCCCCTATTACGCCCATCATTACCTTCCGACTGTCTAATCGAATACTCACTTGAGCGTCGGAGGGTCTTCGCCGGAGACACTTCCGGCTAGCCTCACGTGTGTTCCATCCTTGCAGAATAGGACCCGTCCAGCTTTAATACTCTCCTGATCGGGATTTGGACCAGATCAGACATCTATACCCGAAAACTACCTTTGCTCGGAGTGACGTGTCCTGTGAATCAAATCTGACCGCATCAAGCTAATATTTTGTTTCAAGGGAGGAGATCAAGTGATATCCGAAGAATGAAAGTATTTAGATTTAAGAATGGAAGCCCACAAAAAGAGGGGTTGTCAATCATATACCAAGCAAGTCGAAAGGAATGTGTTTTGTGGGTTTTTATGATTTTTGGTCCCATAACTTAGCCTTTTTTTCAATTTTGGTCCCACTCGTTTCAATTGTCCCACATTGAGTCCCACATCTTCAAAATGTTATCAATTCGAGTCCTAACTGTACTCTCCATTACGTTTTTAACGGCAAAAGTCATGTGCTTTGCTCATGGCCGTTAAAAACAAGACATAATTAAGACTCGAATTGACAATGTTTTGAAGATGTGAGACTCAATGTGGGACAATTGAAATGAGTGAGACCAAAATTAAAAAAGAGCTAAGTTATGGGATCAAAAATGATAAAATCTCGTGTTTTGTTTAGTAGAAACAAAGTTTTAAAACCAAGCCCCCATATTCTTTTGGGAGGCAAGCAGTGCCCCATTTGACTATACTGCCTCTATTAGTATTAGCGAAAGAGCTCCAAAGAAACTTTTTACATATCGAATTTATGTAGGATATTATGAGGGATTATAAATGCATTTAGGACATGTTTTATAAGTGTGCACCACCCAACCAAACAGAGAAATTTATTATACCATGTAACAATACAAGTTTGAGCTCTGGTAATAATGTCGTAGAGAGTAGATTTCTTGATGTGAACAGTTGCTGTAAAATATATGGTTGAAACTTTATCAACTTATAAATATTGCGTACTTGGTAGAATTTTAAAATTGCACGCTTACAATATCATTTACAAATTTAAAAATAAAATGAAAACACATACATGGTTCGCATACAATACAAGCTGTGCCCAAAAATTGCTAACATAATAATGACGATTTGCTTATTGCTTGAGTAGTTAGAAGTCCAATACTTGTGACACACAATTGATGCCTCAACTCTGACGAGAAGGCCTCGGCTTTGACTCGAAGTAATTTAAAAGTTGCAAATTCGAATTTGGTTAAATAGTTCGATAATTGAATCCGACTCGATTAATAATTAAAAATTTAAAATCAAATAAAGAAATATCTCAAATAAAGATGAAAAGTTAGTATGAATACAATAATTACTTAAAAATTAATATTATTTCATAAACTATGCATTACATAATAGGTTTGGAGAATTTTTAGAACAAAATAAGAATGTATATAAACAAGGACCAATAATAACCAAAAAGGTGTCGGTAAATGAATTACGCTCTATATTTGTTCTAGCATATATTCAATTATGATTATTTAAAACTTAAAAAGAAATATGTAAGCAGAAAAAAGAATGACCTTAAATTTTGAAAAAAAATTAAAACTAAGCACATCAACAAATATGGTGCCATGTATAAGCATTTTATTTAAAAGCCTTTAGTAATATTTTATATTCAAATTAAAGAAATAAATAAAGACTCTAATTTTGATCCTTTAATGGATCATTATGCCTCATTCCACATTCAATAAGTTATTTTGAATTATGAATATTTATATTTAGATATGATATATCGAATGTTTTAATTCATAAAAAATACTTGAATTCAAGTTGGACTTAGATAGGATCTGAATTAAAATCCGCACCATCCCTGCCCTTGAGGTCCTGGACTCCAAATAATTGGTTCACAAATTAAGGGCTAGCAATAGTGCCGGCGTAAATTTTGAGAAATATCTGTTTTAATCCTTTTTGAGATAATACTAATAGTCATTCTAATTTTATTTGCCAAGCTTAATTAATGGACTTTTATATAACAAGTTTCTAGTCTTTGTCGTATATTTTCTTTGCACCCTACTAAATAAGATATCTTTTCCCTTTAATGTTTGTACTTATTTTCACAATTCTAAAAAAAAATTAATAAATTAATGAAATATTTTCTTCCTCTCCCTTGGAATAATAGTGTATTCTATGGTGGAGAAAAGAAAGAAGAAGGAAAAAAATTATTTTCTAGTGGTGAAAATATAGTAAAAATGAACCAAATGAAAATTGATGAAATAGTAAAAGTATATGAGCAAAGAGCATATATAGTTCATTGAAAAAAAATGAAATAATAGCTTTTATATTAGTACTTAAATAATCTCTTAAGATCTCTAAGCTAAAAATATACACTATAAGAAAACACAATTTTTTCGGCGAAATTTTCGGCGGATTCAATCTCCCGAAAAAACCTTCGTCGCTAGTGATTTTTTGGCGGATTTTCGGCGGGAAAAATATATATATATTTTTTTAAATTTTTTAAATTTTTCGGCGGAATTTCCCGCCGAAATTATTATTTATTTATTATTTTTTTTAATTAAATATATTTTCGGCGGAATTTCCCGCAAAAATTATTATTTATTTATTATTATTTTTTTAATTAAATATATTTTCGGCGGGCGAAATTTCCCCCCGAAATTCCGCCGAAATTTAAATTATATTTTTTGAAAATATATTTTCAATTGCCCAACCTAGAAGTCGAACACGGGACCTCGCCCTAGCTCGCGCGCGCGTGCGTACACGCGCCCGATATTATCCCAACTTTTGGGGCCGCTGGGAGTCGAACCTTTGACCTCTCGGTTGACAAACAACTCTCTTACCGTTGAGCTATGTTCACTTTGTTGTCATAATTCATTACATTATATATTTATATCATACAACAATTCAAATAAAAATAATTAATAATAACAATAATACGTTTTTTATTTATTGAAAATTTATATATATAATACATAATATTATATACATATATATAGCATACAAAAATTCATTTCATTCTAATAATAATAATAATAACAATAATAATAATAATTTTATAATAATAATTCAAATAAAAATAAAAATTTTATATTTTAATATATTTTAAAAATATATAAAATTATTATTATTTTTTATTTAAAAAATATTTATTTTTAATTTTTAATTATTTTTAATTTTTTAAATTTTTCTGCGGGATTTTCCTCCGAAAATCCGCCGAAAAATTTAAAAAAATATTATTTTTTAATTATTTTTAATTATTTTTAATTTTTCGGCAAAAAATCCGCCGAAAATTTTAAAAAATATTATTTTTTATTTATTTTTAATTTAAAAAATATTATTTTTTATTTATTTTTAATTTAAAAAATATTATTTTTTATTTATTTTTAATTTAAAAAATATTATTTTTTTAATTATTTTTAATTTTTTAAATTTTTCAGCGGAAAATCCGCCGAAAAATTTAAAAATTATTATTATTTATTTATTTTTAATTTAAAAAATATTATTTTTAATTTTTTAAATTTTTCGGCGGAAATTCCGCTGAAAATCCGCCGAAAAATTTAAAAATTATTATTTTTTATTTTTTTTAATTTTTCGCCGAAATTCTGCCGAAAATCCGCCGAAAAATTTCGGCGGAATATTCCGCCGAAAATTGAGCGTTTTCTTGTAGTGATAATAAAATGATATGAGAAATAAAAAAAAATAAGTTCAACTTAATAAAACAATTAGTCACAGCCTATTGCAAAAAAATAATTCATTTTCATTTTAAAAGAATTAATTTTTTCGTGATTCTTGATGATTGAAAATATATAAAGATACACATAAGGTTGATGAAAAATATTAAAATTATAAATAAAAATTTAAATATCTTTTTTAGAAGAAGGAAAGTTTCATTCACAAAAATAAAAATTTGATAGGAGGAATAATTAATGAATAGAGAGAAAGTTGAGACTAATTCTCTTTTTGATATTGGATGGTATGAGTAGAATATGAATTAAAAAATTTATACAATTTTGAAGATTAATTTAAAAAAAAAGTAAAACAATGATTAAATAAAAATTTCCTCTAGCTATAGAAGATTTGCTCCGACATTATCACCAACCTTCACTATGACTGAATATATTACTTCTTACAATAAAACAAAGAAAAAAAAAAGAAACTAATTTTTCCCGCATAAAGTTTCATCAAATTCAACAAATTGTATAATCAAGGCCAATGTATTTATTATGTGATTAATTACTCTCCCTAAAATATACATTAATCATATGACAAATGTATTACACTTGCTACGCAATTAGCATTCCTTCGACAAAATTGTATCTTGGAAAAATTAACACCATACCGCATAAGGTTGCCCTCCAGACTCTACATCTACTTAAGAGAACTACATCATATGCAACCACAAGTTTCTTTCATTTTTCTCCTCTTTAGTTTTTTATTCTTTATTTTGTTTTTTTTTGTTTGATTGAATAATACGATAATTTTCCTTTTTTAAACACAAAATATCAATACCTTGAACTAAGTAAAACCTACATCCATAATCAATAATTAAGTACCAAAGAACTGCTATTATATAGATTACAGACTACTATTTACTAACTAATACCTATATGAGAGGATATTTGAAGTGGTTATTTTATAATCATAAGTTGTTTTTCACTTTACCAGTAAAGTAAGGGATATTTGGCAGTATATTCAATTTCAAATTATATATTTTCTTGTAAATTAGAACAACAACCTAGGGCTGTTAATGGATTAGATTTGGAGTGAATCTGTAAAATTCGAATACAATAAGCATTCTCAATATCCAAATCCAACCCGAATTCTCACCAAAAAAAAAAAAAAAAAATCCAACCCGATTTCTATAGGGTTTACATTCAACACTATTGAGTCTAAATCCGATAAAATGTTCGAAACCTCATAAAAAAAATCCTATTCGACTAATAATTGAAAAAAGTGAAACTTTTAAAATCAAGTAACAAACAAAAAAATATTTCTTCTATAAAAAATAAAATTTGAATTAATTAGAAAATTATTTGAGACTATGTACAAAAATTATACATTATTTTTGTTAAAAATATTACTTTGAAAAATAAAAAATAGTGTATTATTAGTTATGTTGTTTTATATATTTGCATTCTATTTAACTGTCTTTACTAACATTATAGACATAAAGTAATTAATTTAATAAAAAGTATAATTAAAGTTCCGATTTGGATTTTCAATAGATCGAACTATTTGATTTCATATTATGTTCATTTATTTCGAATTATGAATTTTCATAATTAGATCTGATCCATCGAATATTTTAATTGATCGATTATGCTAAAATTTGGATCGAACTCGATTAAAATCCAGTCCATTGATAGCCCAACAACCCAAATTCGGCACCAAGTGATGGATGGTATATAATCTATTAGCCCAAACTTGGAAATCAGCCCACTAAATATGTAGCAACCCACGTTTAAAATGCTTAAATATAGCCCAGGATTTTGGACTTTAAATCATAGTTTCGTACTATATGTGTGAAGAATATCATAAGCAACTTTTGCGTTTTTCATGTGATCTACATTTATTATGTTATTAATTTTCTTAAAAATATAATATTTAGAGTTGCTTACATTAACCATTGCAGAGAATTATAAAATACCACATAATATTGATTTTTCAAATACTATATTATTATTAAATATTTTTTTAATATTACCGTGGATCTTATTTTGTTGAGCTTGAGATCGAGTAGCGGAACGATTGTAGGGGGAGGTAGTTATTAATCAAGGGAAGTCTTCGACCTGCAAAATGGAAACAAATGTAAGCTGGGAGTGCCCCAAATAAGGCTCTCTAAAGCCAGTTCACTAAAGTTGAAAATAGAAATGTCGAAAAGGAGATAAGAGTAGTAAGAGTAAATAATATCTTACAAATTGTAATAAATATTGGGGATATTTATAGGTCTAACTTTGGAGAGGAAAACCTCACATTTTAAGATATAATGACAATTTCGCATAGCGTAACAAGGAGATATGCCATCCATATCAACCACGACTTGATAGACACATGGGCCGTTGTAGGCACACTAAATGTTGAAAAACGTTTGAGGTGGTTGGGCATTAATTACAGTATGAATTGATGTGACTCTGTATTTAATGCAATCATCTATTTTGAAGATATCAAGTCCCATTACATGGGTATGATATTTTTTTTCTAATCAACTATCTTTTTGAGAATGGGTACCTCACTGAACAAAGGCAACAATAGCCTGACACTTCCTTGAGAAGAAGGTCCTCAAGGAGTGGCTTAGTGGTCATTTCCAAACTGATTATTTTGCTTATTCAAGTGTGAAGGCTCGAGCTTCAATCCGATTTGAGGTTTAAACTGGATATGAAATGGGGTCGAGGGGGAAAACCTCAACCAAAGTTGATTGCTTGGCTTATAGACATGGCTCTAGGATTTAGCCTTGTGTCATGGTTCCAAAATATGCCGCATCAAATATGTATATATATTTGTTAATAGTATTAAGTTTATTTAATAATTAGTGTATATATAATACAAAAAATAATCATAAGAAAACCTCTTGAACTGATTTGTGAGCTTATCAACAATCACACATGAGCTTGACC
Source organism: Petrea volubilis (assembly GCA_026212405.1). Classification (NCBI taxonomy): domain Eukaryota; kingdom Viridiplantae; phylum Streptophyta; class Magnoliopsida; order Lamiales; family Verbenaceae; genus Petrea; species Petrea volubilis. Next base: position 17,467,616 of record CM047882.1, read on the forward strand.
TCGACTCTTAAAAGCTCCAGTTCGTATCGAACTCTAATCGAGTCGGCTCATGAAACTTATGAGGCGACTCAACTCAAATTCCATCCGTATAATAAAATGTAATTTGAAATTCTGGTCCTACTTGATAGTTGAGACTTATTTGGCAAAATCTTTAAAATATCGGGGAAGGGAACAAGTTATTCAAAATTAAAAATATCGAGGCTAAAATCAAAATATCAAGAATCACATTAATGTTGTTTTTAACATATACTCCTGAATAATACTTATCATACTTATAAATCAACTATTTGTGGTTTAGATTGATGTATTTTTTGTATTTTAAATATTTATATCTAAATTTTTATTTTGTGAAAGCACAAAAAAGAAAAGAAAACAAATGTTAATAGGAAAAACGAGTTCACAATTTCTTTTCTTTCTTTCAGAAGTTCTTAATAATTGTTGGATTTTGAGCTTCTTATAACTTTTTTTTTCTTTTTTGTCTTTTCTGTAGTGGCGATCTTTGTTGGCATTTCACCTAAATCTTTATTTCATCCTAAAATTTAATATAGCAGCAAATTTTGCAATAGCCATGTCAAATCTTTTATTGTGTTCTTATTTCATCTTTTATTTTATTTTACAAATACATGTTATGCCTAAGAAATTTATAGTAAGAGGTACATTTCAAAAACCATTTTTATGCATGTAATGTATTCGTACAATAAAAGATAAAGTAATAAATAACAAATCCAATAGATGATCCAAATTGATTATTGAATGAGTTGGTGCTCTATAAATAGTTCATATATAAATGTTTTGAGTGTTATGGCTCAAGTTGAGATTCTAAATTAAAAAATTCTTGCATGAATGCAGTTTGATGTTGGAATAATGTTACTAATGATTTTAAAAATTTAAAGTTAGAATAACTTTAATCTCTAGAGTTTAAATCATCACATTTTGATTTTTTATGTTATAAATAAGTAACACTTTGGTCATTTTAGCGAACCTGCCAACCAAGTTTTATAGGAAAACACTTACTTAAAGGGCAATTTTATCAAATTTTATTTAACATTGTTTCAAGAAGATAAATTGATTAGTGACAACTAACAAAATGTTCTTTTAATAAATGCTTTTCTTAGTACAATTTGACTGAAAAATTCGTTAGAAAGGTCCAAATATCAATTATATATATAGCATAAAAGATTAAAATGGAGTGATTTAAACGTGGATGAGCACTACATATACACTCCAAACATTGTAGTCCCATTAGAACTTTTCTTCCAAAAGTTAAAATAAAAGAAAAACTACAGGTCCCACGTGTGACACGCAAATCTTAAAGGGCAATTTTATCAAATTTTGTTTGACATTGTTTCAAGAAGAAAAGTTATTTAGTGAAAACTAACAAAATGTTCTTTACATAAATGCTGTTCTTGGTAAAATTTGGCTGAAAAATTCGTTAGAAAGGTCCAAATATCAATTATATATAATATAAAAGATTAAAATGGAACAATTTAAATATGGATGAGCTCTACATATACACTCCAAACATTGTAGTCGTTTTAGAACTTTTCTTCCAAATATTAAAATAAAAGAAAAACTGCAGGTCCGACATTTAGACACACAAATCTTAAAGGGCAATTTTATCAAAGTTTGTTTAACATTGTTTCAAGAAGATAAATTGATTAGTGAAAACTAACAAAATTTTCTTTTAATAAATGTTTTTCTTGGTACAATTTGACTGAAAAATTCGTTAGAAAGGTCCAAATACCAATTATATATAACATGAAAGATTAGAATGGAAAGATTTAAACATGAATGAGCTCTACATATACACTCCAAACATTGCAGTCCTATTAGAACTTTTCTTCCAAATGTTAAAATAAAAGAAAAATTGCAGGTCCCACGTGTGGACATGCAAATCTTAAAGGGCAATTTTATCAAATTTTGTTTCACATTCTTTCAAGAAGATAAATTGATTAGTGAAAACTAACAAAATGTTCTTTACCTAAATGCTTTTCTTGGTACAATTTGACTAAAAAATTCATTAGAAAAGTCCAAATATCAATTATATATAACATAAAAGATTAAAATGGAAAGATTTAAACATGAATGAACTCTACATATACACTCCGAGCATTGCAGTCCTATTAGAACTTTTCTTCCAAATGTTAAATAAAAGAAAATCTGCAGGTCCCATGTATGGACACACAAATCTTAAAGGGCAATTTTATCAAAATTTGTTTAACATTGTTTCAAGAAGATAAATTAATTAGTGAAAACTAACAAAATGTTCCTTACATAAATGCTTTTCTTGGTAAAATTTGACTGAAAAATTCATTAGAAAGGTCCAAATATCAATTATATATAACATAAAAGATTAAAATGAAACGATTTAAACATGGATGAGCTCTACATATGCACTCCAAATATTGCAATCCTATTAGAATTTTTCTTCCAAATATTAAAATAAAAGAAAAACTGCAGGTCCCACGTATGGACACACAAATCTTCTGTCGGACACGAACCCAGTGGACAACGATCACATGGCGGTTACACATTGCCCCCCTTGCGCATGTTAGCATTTCGGCTGCCAAAAACCATGGGAGCGTTTGCCGAATCATCCTCCGTATTAACTGCTCCCCCCATCAGCTATGCTGTGTGAGAATTAGAAAACACCCCCCACCACACTCCACCTGTAGATATGCTCATTGTATATCTGCACATATCATTAAAAACACACAATGGGAGGTGAGAGTATGTGTAATTTCCTGGGGTGCACGGATGAGGAGATGGAGGTGGGTCGGCAGGAGGCGTCGGGATTGTGCCCCTACTGCGGCGGAAAGGTGTGTTGGGTTTTTTCTCTAAATTTGTTGGTCTCACATATTAATTTATTGTACATTGCTATCTCATTAAAAGGAGCCCAATTATGTGATCCATTTAAGAAATAAATTTAATGGGCTTATAGAAATATTATATTAAGTATGTGTCTTTTATGTGTAGAAGCCCAGTCACATTTAATTATGTTTGATGGGCCCATAATTAAAGTGTGACGTATTAGGTATATTAGGGTATGGTCCCTAAGCCAGAAAAGAATGATGTCTTTCTTTCTGCCCCATCTAAGAGAGAGAATACAGAAAACTCACGCCGTCTTTCTTGGCTTAGAAGACCACTAACCCTAAATCCAGTTCTCTTCCGCATCTATCATGGATTGAGGTTAGTTATTTAGATTAAAAATATTATTTGGTTGTTTACTAAAGATCATGTGATTAATCGATTCATATGAATCGTATTTTTTATTTTATATTATGGATTATTTGGTTTGAATCCATATCTTGTGAAAAGTTTTCAACAAGTGGTATCAGAGCAGGACTAGTAAATAATCAAATATGTTTTATTTTGATTTATTCGGTTGTGATTTGATGTTTTGAGCATGCTTTAGTTAAATCTACAATATATATATTTATGTTGGATATATATTGGAGATGTATGTTCATATTCCTAAATCTCGTTTGATTTCGTGGTATTATATGATTTTATGTATTCATTAAGGATAAAAGAAATCTATCCATAAAGTTTTTTTTTTGTTTTGGATGATTTCTTGATAATTCATAAATTGTGGATTACTGTTTAAAAATATATATATATATATATATATATATCTGGCGGCTAAGGCGAAGAACAGGTCTTGAACTTGAGACCATTCAGTTGGTTGTGTGCACTTCTTACCACTGGACCGTCATTCTGTTCTGTGTGTGTTAATATCACTAACTTTATGATAATGATTGAACCGCATTGTTAAAATTAAAAAAAAAAAAAAATGGGTGTGTGAAATCTGCTGCTGCTGCAGATCGAACTCATGACCACCAAGAAAGCCTACGCATCCCAAGCCGCTAGGCAGTAATTCTGTATGGTGTTGTACTTTTGTACCTTATTTGTTATAAATGTGCATTAGGAACACTAAAAAAAAAAAAAAAAGGTCATTCTTATGTGACCAGCAAGGTTCGAACACGAGACCATGAGGAAAGGCCACATGTTTCAAACCGCTGGGCTATTGCCCTCTCTGTTATCTGTGTTGCGCATTTGTTTTATATTTGTTTTCAATCTCTGGATCTGTAAGAGAAAATGGCAGCCATGTGGATTGAATTTGGGTTTATTATGTGGTAATATGGTATTTATGCTTGGTTATTGCCAAAATCTATAATTGTATGTTGTTTTTATTTTGTATTAAATTCAACATATGTATGTTTTATTTTGGGAACAAATCAAAATTGAACCCTTGAACTAGAACGGTATATCGGCTGGAAACCCGGACGGCCAGACGAAAAGAGTCATCTTTGATGACTCGTGTCCTGATATAACAACGCCACGTACAATTCGAGTTCAAAAATTATTGTATATAGTTTGCGCACTACTTGACCATATTGCTATTACAATATAGTTTGTGTATTTAGCTTTATGTATAAAGTTTTCTTTTAAGTAGTGCATTTGAGATTTAGTTATTGTGCCTATTTTGAAATTGTATAGATTGAACTAATATGTTGCCAAAGCAACCTCTATTAGGTAAAATTTATCACTTTTGAAAATATAGGCATGTTTCATCTATGCAAAATAATCGGCCCAAAGGAAGATTATTTTGGCCAGATGGTTAATATTTATGAATATATTGTTCATACTCTTTTATCTATGCGAAATAATCGGCCCAAAGGAAGATTATTTTGGCCAGATATGATATTCATAAATATGTAAGTTGTCCTAGTAGCTTCATCTATGCGAAATAATCGGCCCAAAGGAAGATTATTTTGGCTAGATGGTTTATTCATGAATATGTGAATTTTGTGTTATTTTGTCTATGCGAGATAGTCGGCCCAAAGGAAGACTATTTTTGGCAAGACAAAGGATAGTCATAAATATTAAAATTATCTTGGTTAACATGCTGGCAATTTGTCGGTCTAAAGAAAGGCATATTGCTAGGCCGTTTTCCAATTATGAAATATTTATGAATTATGTGATACCATTATGAGTTGTTATTTTTGTCCAAAGACTAAATAATAATGTCGTGTTGGGTATCTTAGGAAACTATCAATATTCATGAATTATGGACAAAAGTACCACTTACAAGTTGTTATTTATGTCAAAAGACTAAATAACAATGTTGTGCTAGGTATCTTGAGATGGGCCCACTTCCATGTAATGTGTTTGATATATTTATTATTCACACTTGTACATGCTTTACACGGTTGATTTACTTTGAGCATATTTAATTTTCTTTATAGAATCCTTAATATTTGCCATCATGAATAACATCCCATGTGCTTAATCGTACAAACCCTGAGAAATAGAAAAATGCACTTTATGATGTGTTTGGTTGTATAGACTTGACTATATATTAGGATTTGATAGTCCTACGAATCTAATCATTAGTATTAGTACTATTGATAGAAAGTCGCATACGAGAAGTAGGATCAACCAAATTATATTAGTCCAATAGTCATCCAATATTTAAATTCCCAATATTCATAAGGGGTCATATTTTGAGAAAGAAAATGCCAAAGTTTCCAATAGAAGACCGATTCGTTTCAACGAAAAGGTCGAAATGGGCATTATCCTTAAAAATCTCATTTCAATGCATTGTAAATGCAAAAGGAAACATAAAGAAGTACATCAAAGGATAGTCCAATCTTGTAATAAATATGAGGGTCCTTAAAGTTTGAATGTCCAAAGACATTTTTGTGGATCTAGTTTTAATCAAGAAAATAGATGAAGTATTAATTTGGCAATAATTTCTCAAGAAACTACTACCATTAAGAAATGAACAAGGACTTAATTTAAAGAAACTGCAAAACTTGTGATATTCCAACATAAAGTGCAAAACAAACATAATTCAGTAATTATTTGTTACTTTTGCAAGAAAGTTGATCACATAAAGAAATATTGTCCCAAATAGGTCAATGGGTATGCAAACAATATTGATTTCTCAATTTTGGTTTGCTTTATTAATTTGACTTTAGTGCTTCATACTTCAGGATTAATTAAGATGTATAGTGCCAATTGGTGTTGAAAGATACATCTATATGGAAAATGGCAACAAGGCTTTGTTGAAGGCTATTGGTGTCCATAATATTCTCCTGAATACTAGTTTGTGTTTGAATTTAGAGAAAAATTTTGATTACACCATCAATGAGATGGAATTTAGTTCCTATTTCCTATATGGACAAATCTAGACCCACTTGTCCTTTTGAAAATAAGATTTTCAGTATTTCTCTAAATTTAAATATTAACGAAACTTGTATTCTAGTTTGTTATATTGTGAATATTAGATATCAACAACTTTAACAGAAATGAAAAGACATTTCTTTTAAAATAACTTTGATATTAAAGTCAAATTGGATAATAAGAATTCATTTATGTGATAATAGAAGCAATTAGATAATTTCTCTGAATAGAGAATAAATATGCTTATGTCAAAGGGAATTCTTGTTTTGTTTTTTTCTTATGTAAGGAAAATAAGTGCAAAATGAAGTAAAGAATCTTTAGAGTTGATGCATATAGGTTTTTTGTAGACCATTCCCTATGGTATCATGGAATGGATAACAACTGATATCAACTTCATTGCTGATTACTTCTATGTGATTATTTGTACTTGATTATTGAGTAGTTGTAATCTTCAAAAATAATGTTTAGATGGGACACTAAGGTCTGCTGTTAATACAATAAGGTGAGTTACAAGCAAAATAGTAACGAAAATCCCATACAGGTTGTGGATGGAACAAGAAGTCTAGTATTAGACATTTGCATGTCCAGGGATGTCCAGCTGAGGCTAGGCCTTACAGGCCTAAGTAAGAATAAACTGGACTAAAGAACAATAGTTACTGTTTTGTAGGATACTCAAAATCGAGGGACTTTAAATTCTATGATCTCTCACATATGTCCTTTTTCGAAAGAGGAAATGCCACGTAAATAGAAGTTGTTGGTTATAGTGGGAGATGTCGAAATAGGAAGATTGTGTTTGAAGAGGAATGTGTTAGCATTCTCACTATGGTTACAGCTGAAAGGGATTGGATAGTTTATCCGAGTACTCTTTAGCTTGTAAGTTAGGATATTACGTAAAACACAACTATATTTGAAATGCCCACTAATCAAGTAGGGAATCATCATCTATTGAAGCTGATGAACCCCAACAACCTCAAATCTAAAGTGCCAATAAGGAGATCCACCAGATGAAAGAGAAAAATGATTTCAGATGACTATATCATCTATCTCCATGAACACAAATTTGATATGAGATTGCAAGATGGTCCTACATCTTTTAGTTAAATCAAATTATGTTTGAATTCTGATGCATGGATCAAGGCCATGAATGAGGAGATGAAATCCATGAGGGGCAATGGTATTTGGAATCTTAGTCAGTTACCATAAGGGATGAAATTCATTGGTTATGAATATAATTTTAAAATCAAACGGAATTCAAATGGTAACATTAAAGGATACAAAATATGCCAATGGATTTACTCATAAGGAAGGCATTGATTTTTAAAGAGGCTTTCTCGTCAGTTTAGACAAAAGACTCTATTAAAATTGGTGTGGCGCTTGTGGCTCATTATGATCTAGAGCTGCATCAAATGGACATAAAGATAATGTTTCTGAGTGGAGGCATTAAAGAAACAATATGCATAGGTGCAACCGGAGAACTTTGAGTCCAAAGACTCAAAGCACCTAATGTAAATTGAAAAAAAATCCATGAACTATCCGAGTAGGCATTCCACTTATGATACCGAAAATCTAATAGGGTGATGACCTCTTTTAGTTCAAGAAAAACACCTTTATTTAGTGCATATATCTCAAGATTAGTGGGAGCAAATTTTCTCCCCTGGTGTTGTATGTAGATAATATTCTACTCACAAGTAACAATATAAGTCTATTGCATAAAGATATACTTAAACGCAAAAGGCCCATATTGGTAAGGTGCTTAGCTATTTTGGTAAGCAAAAGTGTGCACAAGGGGACACCCCTATAGCAAAGGGTGACAAAGTTTTTACTCCAATTTCATATATGCATGAGTATGTATGCATTAGAATTTAGCATACGTAGTAGGGATGTTAGGCAAATATTTTAGTAACCCAAAAGTGGATTATTAAAATGATGGGTTATGAAGTATCTACAAAGAATAATAAATATATGCTCGCTTATTGGAAATAAAACCACTTAAAGATTGTGTGGTATTTCAATTCAGTCGTTTGTTGGATGCTTGGATAGCAAGAGATCCACATTACGTTATGTATTCACGATAGTTGGAGGAGCTATTTCGAAAAAGTGTTAAGACACTAATAGCTTTTCAACTATGAAAGTCGAATGCATAATTTGCTATGAGACATCCAATCAAGGAATATAGCTTGTATTTATAACTAGATTGAAAATGATCAATGGTGTTGACATTATAAAGGTTCATTTTTTATAATAAGGTCTCCAAGCTATATTCGAAGAACAACTAGATTTTGAAAAAGTCTGATATATAGACATTAATTTTCTAGTTGTGAATAAATAAGTTCAAAGTATCCGGGTGTCAATAGAGCATATTAATACAAACTCAATAGTTTAAAGCTCACTAAGGAATCACCACTTAAAGTGCTACGTGGTCGTGAAGCTTAATGGGTATCATAAGGATCTATGGTACGCCATGTTAGTGGGAGTTTGCTATTTGATTTTATGCTCTTTATACACATTTTTTATGGTTCTGTTCTGTACAGACTAAGGTTTCATAATTAATTGAATATTCTGAAATAAGGATATTAACTTTCCACTGCGGTTTTGCATAAAGATTGGAAAGTGTTGAGGGACTCTTTGAGTCATAAGATAGGACCAGTTGGAAATAGACATGACTGAGATCACGTTACATGTAATTTCCATGCTACACATCCATACTTGATCTATGTCATTAATTTTGCTAGTATTGTGACCATTGTTCGGTTTAGTTACGAGTTATGTGACGAAAGCCGCTTTGATCCTGTATTAGCACAATTGATGGACCAGATTGTTTTGGGATATTTCGAGGTTGAGATGGCATAAAGTTTGTGTGCACTAAGGTTTCAGCTATGCACAATTTTGGAAATATATGTGGACCAAGTGGGAGATTGTTGGGTTTTTTCTCTAAATTTGTTGGTCTCACATATTAATTTATTGTACATTGCTATCTCATTAAAAGGAGCCCAATTATGTGATCCATTTAAGAAATAAATTTAATGGGTTTATAGAAATATTATATTAAGTATGGGTCTTTTATGTGTAGAAGCTCAGTCACACTTTAATTATGTTTGATGGGCCCATAATTAAAGTGTGACGTATTAGGTATATTAGGGTATGGTCCCTAAGCCAGAAAAGAATGACTTCTTTCTTTCTGCCCCATCTAAGAGAGAGAATACAAAAAACTCACGCCGTCTTTCTTGGCTTAGAAGACCACTAACCCTAGATCCAGTTCTCTTCCGCATCTATCATGGATTGAGGTTAGTTATTTAGATTAAAAGCATTATTTGGTTGTTTACTAAAGATCCTGTGATTAATCGATTCATATGAATCGTATTTTTTGTTTTATATTATGGATTATTTGGTTTGAATCCATATCTTGTGAAAAGTTTTCAACAAGGTGCACGCGGTGGACGTGAGTAGTCAATGGAGGTTCTATTTTGTCCCGATTTACCTCACCTTCAAGTGCAAGTAATTTTGCACTCTCTGCTGCAGGCGCCTCGTTTTGTGCCATATGTAGTTACAGAGCTTCATTGCTTGATGTTTTAAATTGATTAATGGGATTTTGATGAGATAATTGATCTTGTAATTGTAGGATATTAATTCCACTATTCTCTCTTTTGCTCTGCTCTGTTACATCTGGGGTGGGGTGGGGGTTGGTGGAGTGTATGTATACTGTATGTATCGACGGCATCTTGCTCATTTACTTACACACTTATACATCCACATTTCGGAAAAATTTGAGCAAGTTTGGGGGAAGAAAGAGAAAAATGTTTTACGTTTTTTATAATTTGATTTTATTTATTTGATTATACTAATTTACATGTAAATTTTCTTTAACAAAATTGAATTACAATAATTTTGGTCTTTTTATTTATTTTATTTCATTTAAAAAGTTAAAAATTCTCTCGATTACAAATTAGGTATCTTATTGTTTTTCTTAAAAAAAGAATATTTATTAACATTTTTCCCCATCATTGATACAAATTGGATTAAGGAATTTCGACAAAAATTCCTATTGAAAATTCATTTTATTAAGTTGTTTAATTTTAAAAGTTAAGGGTAATTTAGTTAAAGAATTAATTATTTGATTTTTCATAGCGAAAAGTTGATGGAGTGCATTTGTGGAATTGAAAATTAATTTCATAGATCTTTTAGATGTGATGATTAATTTCAAGGAATCTTTAGTATTTTTCCGTTCAATTTTCTTCTAAGTATGGGGGAGCAATGCTTCTTTTAGTAATGTGTACTTTTTTTTAATTCAGAAATTGTATTTTCACAATAAATAACGAGTATGAAATTGAAGCGTATCATGTGATATCACCTTTTACTAATAAACATTTAGCAACTCAATTTGGGATTGGATTGTATTATAAAATTGTATAGAGAGATTAACACAAAATGGGTTTAAATGAGTTTTTGTTGAGTTTGTAGCTCAAAATAAATCCAAGTAAATGAAACTAAAAGAATCCAACATAATATTTTTGTTAAACTTTTGTAAGTTCAATTAATTTTAAATTAATAATCATACATTAAGGGGTGGGCCAAGGCTTGAATATTTAAATAAAATTACTTATTTTTATGATCCATCGGCCAAAATAAAATAAAAATATAAATGAAATCATGTGCTTAAATGATACACCCTTATTTTAGGGGTGGCTAGTAGAAATAACTAACTTAGCTTAAGCTTGGGGATTGGCATAACCAAAGACCAAAAAGAATATCCATATGATACAAAGCACACCACACGTTCTAGAAAATTGAGATCCAAAATAGATGGCATAACTACATGGTATAAAATAAGGACATGTGTTCCAAAATTTGAATCCAAATAAAGCTATCCAACTACAAATAAAGTGAAATATCAATTGCTTCTTGAAAACTATAAAAAGCGAGCTTGGAAGCACAAGAAAGATAATCTACACTCAACCAACAAATCAACAACTCTACAACAAGAAGTCTACACTTCTTTCATTTTTTAGTTTAGAATATACCAAAATTAGTTTAGTTTATAGGTTAGAAAATTGCTATGTGCGAGTTCATAGTCATGCCCATTCCGCTTGAGATGGGATTTTCAATGTGTTTTCTCTGTAGTATTGTTAGGTCATAACCATCACTCACCTAATCGGGATGAGATATCGATGTGGTTTAGTAGTATCCTGCATTCACCTCGAGCGCATACATAAGGAATTATAGTCAAAGTCATCAATATTCGTAGAGTACTACAATTCTTTCAATGTACTTGTGTGTAACAATTGTATGAAGACATCAATGCATCCATTTATAGCCAAAGTCCCCAGAGTTTTTCAATGAACTCATATGTAGATATGACCCGTGTCACCAATGCACACATTTATAGTTAAAGTCTAAAATGCTTATTTTGAATAATCGCGTCTTTCAATGCAATTTCTTGCTTTATTTTTCAAACCTTTTTGTAATACTTTGAGCACTAAATTTTAAGCCCTACATTAGGTTGTAGGTAGGTAGAATATCAGAAGCAGTGTTTGCCTACTCCAGTTCAATCATTTATAATTGGAAGTTAGATTGAAGGTGCAACTCACATAAAAATATTTCACATTGTGTACTCATTACACACTAACATACCCACACACAAAACAATCTCATTTCGAAGTTGTTGCTTCCATCATAGGATTTTAGTGGCTCCAAATCTTGAGCAAACAAGTAAGATTGCTAATTTTTTTATGCAAACAAGTAGCCACTTTTAAATCATATATTTTCTTTTTTTTTTTGGAAAAAATAGTTATTTGATTATTATTTATAGTTTATTTTGAGTTGGCACTCTTCGAATATAACATTCCACACATTTATATATATAAAATTTAGTACAAATGTTATATTTAAATATTGTAGATGTATTTATACGTGAATATAGCTACAATTGGCAACATCTATTTTGCCTACCAATTTTACTCAAATATGGACAATTTAATTTCAAAGTGTTCCTTGCATTATTTGGAATCAAAGAAGGTGGTTCACTTAAAGCTTGATACTAGAATTTTGAACCCAAAAAAAATTTCTTTTTGTGTAATGGCATAAAACTTAGTTTGGAATATGACAGGAAAGATTAATTAATATAAATCGAGTTAAAGAATGAGATATATTGAGTTGTGAGAAATTTCTTAATTTACAATATTTTATTATATAAATTTTTTGAGAGTCTAAAAATTTGAATTTAGGTTGAGATTTTTCCACACAAAATACAAATTTAGAAAATGAAGTAGCCAAGTCTTAGCCCTTTGAAGCGATGTGGCATACCGACATGGCATGTATTCTATTTTGGTGATTTAAAGGATGTTGGCTTGGAAAAGTGCTCCAAATTGACTTGGCGGATTTGTGAGACTTGATAGATTACGTGTGGATTGGCTAAGTGATGCACGTGAGGCAGGGGTGCTGAATGTTACGTGCACAGGTGGGTGTGCCGCACGCACCGCACATACCTTGTGTGGAATTGTGCGTGCACGGTATACTGCCCTACGCGCAAGTGTGCGCTAAGAATATGAACTTGTGCGGGCATATGTGGAGATGCTCACAAGGTTGGTTGGTCATGTGCGCAAGACTTGGAGTTTGCATGCACGAGTGGAGAACAATAGTTGGTTGAAGCAGTTGGTTAACTTTGGATAAAGATTGACAATTCTCAACATCAACAGAAGTGATAGCTTTATCTAGTGTTGATGCGGTGATGTGGTTATCAAACGCATAACGGTGGTTAGCTTGGAAAACACCTAGCCACTTGTTAACTCCTTAGTGCACAGTTATGCACAATGGTTGGGGGATGTCCATTGAACGCTGTATATTTATTAATGCTGATGGTTTTGCATAATTTTCATAAAGTTAAGTTGCAAGCCATTGTGTATCCTATTGTACAATAAATTTAAGGAATCAATACAAAGGTTGGGATTGTTCTATAATGCTTGTGTAGTGTTCCTGTGATTGTACATTATATGTTTGTGATTTATGATTTCCTTGACTCGTAAACACTCGAACACAAGTGGTAAAATTGTGATGGTGAGAAGGCTAACAAGTTTTGCAAACATGGTCGAATAATACTGTAAATTTGTAATGAAAATCTATATAACTTGGTTTTGATTCTTGTTTGAAGTATGGCTGACGAAATTCCATTGTCAAATCTTGTACTTTGTTTATAGACAAGGATACAATGGATTAAGATCTTTTTTGGGGCGTGTTGAAGGAGTCTCCAATAGTGGCATTGTTTGAGAAAATTTGTCTATTTCAAGTTACGGGCGAAATTATCAAAAACAACATGCCAAAATTCCTCACGAACGCTTCTAGTCTCATGTTTGATTCATTGAACCAAGAATTGCACGTCATGGAAAGGGCCTTAGGTTCGAGTTACATTGAGGAAAGGTCCCCTTCCACCAAGGTTAAGGTCCCCAATCTAAAATGTTTTGGTGGTACACAGTGTTGAGGAAGTAGAAAACTTTATGTGGGGTATGGAGACATATTTTCACGATGCATGTGTCCTTGAAGAAAAGAAAGTGTTTGATGATGCCTTGGCAAATTATGGGAAGATAGAGACTTAGGAGTCTTTGAAAAAGGAATTGAAGGACCAATTTTTTTTGCAATATTTCATGGCTAGCAAGGGTAAGCCTAGACAAGTTGAAAAACTCAGGGTTAGTACATGACTATGTGAAATAGTTCAATTTATTTTTGCTCGATGTTTGTGACATGTCACACTTGGGCCCAACACAAACTAAGGAGGTAATAGGTCAAGGATTTGTCATCCGCTATCACTATTGCTAATAGGTAGGTGGACTTGTGGGTTGTTAGTGGCTCGGATCTAGAAAAAAAGAAGAAAGATGCGAGAAATGATATAGGAAAAATTGGTAAATTAGGGAAGAATGGAAGGTTCCCCTAAAGAAAGCAAAGGATGGTATTGTGGGAAAATCAATAAAAGACCCGTCAGTGGTGGGTAAAACTTGCAAGGGTCGTTATCTATGTGGCGGAGACCACAAGATGCAAGACTATCCTCAGCGGTCCAAATTGAACGCCCTAATTGCTGCAGAGAGAAATGAAGATAAGAAAGGCAGAACCTCATGAGTTAACCCCCTTTAGTTTCTGAATGCTATTCAACAGAAGCCCCTTACACATAATGACCTTAAGTATGTTAATGTGGCTGTGAATGGGAAGAATGTGGTGGCGATGATTGATACTAGTGCAACACATAACTTTGCTACTGAATATGAGATTCTGAAGATGGGCTTGAATTTTACCTACCATTCACGTCGAATAAAAGCTGTTGATTCTAAAGCAAAGAAAACCAAGGGTGCAACCAATGTCACCCTAATAGTTTTCCTTGGCAAGGAAAGTGTTCATTAATAGCCACCTCTCGTGATGATTTTGATGTCGTTCTAAGGAATGAGTTCTTGAATATGGCAAATGTTGATATGATGCCCTATTTGGGCAAGTTGCTAATTGCAAATGTGGTGTACCCCACTTTTGTACGAGTCATATATGTTGACAAATTGAAGCCAGTTGAGAAGTCGAAGCTTCTCTTAGCAATGCTAGTTAAGACCGATCCAAAATATGGTGAAATGGCCTATTTAGTTGCATTGGTTGAGATAAAGCCAAATGTGTATAGAGAGTTGCTAGATAGAGTTGCGAACTTGCTGAAGGAGTTCGAAGATGTTATGTGTCACGCCCCGAATCCGGGACGCAACACGGCGATGCCGCTAAGCCCGAAGGACTCAGAGACACCAAGCCACGGAAATCAGAATATACTAAAAACCATTAAATATTCATTCAAAAACCTTAGTCTCGCAGCGGATAAAATAATAATCCTAACTATTACATCTTTAGTTCTAAAAACATAAATCGTAAACCAATCTGTAATAGTCTTAATGGATAGTCCTAAAAGAAAACCTCAAAACAAATAACTATAACTAAAGTCTCTACCCGAGGACTCCATCAATCCACTCACCAACCCCAAAATTGTTCCTCGTCACCTTTCTCGGCACTATCCTCTGCAAAATGATTATTAGTGGTGTGAGCGCACTCACCCAGTAAGGGGTCTCTTGACCCTCTATCGAATTTGAACAAGTTACATATATATATATATATATATCATTAAAATCACACTTTGCACACATAGACAATATTCAAAAAATTAATATTTTCCACTTTTCAAGTAACGGAACAGATAACAAAACAGAATCAGACAAATTCATTTATATATATCCATGCTCGTGAACATTCGAAATCTCTATTGGCCAACTTGATCAAGCCCTAACTATAACCCCGTTAGGTGGGTTCGGACACTACTATTATTATCCGTAGGAGGGCCTTAACTACAACCCTGTTAAGTGGGTTCGGACACTACTATTATTACCGGTAGGAGGGCCTTAACTATAACCCCGTTAAGTGGATTCGAAAATTGCTACTGTACCCCGTAGCTCGGTCGGAAATTTTTGGAACGTGTTCCTACCAGTAGTATCCCAAGTGTTCGGAGCATGTTCATAAATACACGTAGAGCACAACATGAAACAACTTTTAGCTTTACATCAAGAAAACTCATAAAATAGCATGCTCAAATCCATTTTTATATATGAAAATAACTTTTTTGACGAAAACATAACTTTATGGAAAACTTATTTTTATTAAATAAATAGAGAGAGGAAACCACTTACCTTGACCTATAAGTATTCTTAAACTCTCAACAACTTCGAAGCCAAGTCCTACTCCGGATCGATCAAATCTAATAGAAAAGAATAAGGGTAAGGTAATTTATGATGATATACTAAACCTGAATATAATTAACCTATTAATGATCGTTTCCCAGTTATCACTAATATCTAAATCTCTATTCATAGATGGTCCATGTTTAATACAATATTATATTATTATCAAAATTAAGATTATACAATTATCAGTCCCACACGATCGTTTCCCTTGTTCCTTTGATTGGTCACATGCCCTTAAATAACTCAGTCCCACACGATTGTACAATTATCAAAACAATAGCTATAAGTCTAACAAGTAATTACATATTCCAAAATTCATAAGGCTCTAATTATGTAGTATTATAATGATCTAGATCATAACCTATAATTCTAATTCTATAATGGCGAACACATGAAGTGCTAGTACTCCTAATTTTATAGTACAATTAAGGCCAAAGTCGGAAACAATGTTCTCATAACCAAGAAATTCCGTTATAAGCTTGAACACTCATTCAGTTTATAAGATTTGCCTAAAATGATGGAGATTAATATCCTTTAATACCTGCTCCCTGTACACGTGCTTGTAGCCAACAACACACAATTTTTTTCCTTAACAAATTATATCATGCATATACCCCACATTTCTTTCTTTTGACATGAAACATCATAATTACTAATGATGGAGATTAATATCCTTTAATACCTGCTCCCTGTACACGTGCTTGTAGCCAACAACACACAATTTTTTCTTAACAAATTAGATCATGCATATACCCCACATTTCTTTCTTTTGACATGAAACGTCATAATTACTATTACCCTATGCATATATGTGTACATAATCAATAAGGAGTCTACCTATTGGAACAAAAATTCACAAACCTGACTGAATTCTTTTTCCTATGCGGTAAGTCCAGGTTGATGCGGCAAGTGCAATCTTTTCCCCCCTTTTTTTTCTGATGTTCCTTTTGTTTTCAATTTCGGCCGTTGAGTAGTGGAGTATATATACTATTTGAAATCCAAACCCTAATAGGATTCACTTAACCGCTCGGACATATCATGAGCCCAATAATCCTAAATCCAATGTGATAAGTCCAATAATCCTAGGCCTAATAAGATAGCCCAATATCCTTAAATGTAATAGGGTTTAACTAATATTAATAATATTAACGATAGCCATAATAATGAAATAATAAAATTATAATCCCAATAATACTAGTAATAATAATAATAACAAAGACAATATTAATACTACAATAATAATGATAACAACAGTAATAAAGCCAAATGTGTATAGAGAGTTGCCAGATAGAGTTGCGAACTTGCTAAAGGAGTTCGAAGATGTTATGCCTTCTAAATTTCCTAAAAGGATTCCCCTTATGAAGAGTGGTTGACTATTAAATAGATTGGGAGCCCGTTGTAAGGGCCACTTCAAATGCCCTATATCGAGTGTGCCATTCGGAGTTAGTTGAGTTATGAAAGCAATTGAATGTGTTATTGGAGGTAGGGTTAATTCGATCATCCAAAGTGTCGTGTGGCTTCTTGGTATTCTTCTAGAGTAAGGTAGATGGTTCATTGCAGATGTGCATGGACTATAGAGCACTGAATAAGATCACTACTGAATAAGATATGCATAGACGGTTCAATACGGATGTTTTGAGCGGGAAATTAGTTTAGGAATATATTGCTACCTTCACTTTGATTGAGTCAGACTTCTTGAAAAGGATTTGGGAGTCATTCAAAAATGATTCAGTCAAGCAAAAGTTGATTGATGATGTGAAAGTTAGCCATGTGCGAAAATACTAAGTGGAAGATGGCTTATTGTGTGCTAAAGGGGTAGCATATACATGAATGCCGAGTGACCTACTAAGGAGGCAAATCTTGAGAAAAACCCATGACTCTTAATGGGTTGGTCACTAGGGTATCGAAAGGTTGTTGGCATTGCTATCTCGTAGATATTATTGGGCAAAGATGTAATATGACGTTGAAGCCTACATCAAGACTTATCTTGTATGCTGCTGCCCATCCCTAAGACACTATCAAAAGTTCAATGACAATGTGATAACAAGTGTAGAAATATTGGGTGGAAAATGGCTCATTGTCTGTTAAAGGGGGATAACGTATACGTGCACGTCGAGTTGCCCATTAAGGCAGCAACTCTCGAGGAAAACCTACGAGCCTCGATGGGTTGGTCACCAAGGCACTAAAAGGTCGTTGGCACTATTATTTTTCTGATATTAGTAGACAAAGATGGAA
Organism: Petrea volubilis; assembly: GCA_026212405.1. Lineage (NCBI taxonomy): Eukaryota > Viridiplantae > Streptophyta > Magnoliopsida > Lamiales > Verbenaceae > Petrea > Petrea volubilis. Next base: position 17,485,783 of record CM047882.1, read on the forward strand.
TATGATGCTAAAGCCTACGTTAAGACTTCTCTTGTATGTCAATTAGACAAACTTGAGAAGAAAAAGGAAGCTAGATTGTTGCATCCACTGTTTATCCTTGACAGACCACAACAATCTGTCCCAATGGACTTCATAATTGGGATTTCCTAAGATTTCCATCAAGGAAACCTACAACCAATGTTCAAAAAACCAGACCGGACATAGAACCGGTGGCCTTATTGATTACTGGTTCAATCGGTTTGATCGGTTCGATCGTTAGTTCAATCGGTATAACGTCATAAATAAATAATAATTATTAAATTATTTTTATATAAAATATCATAAATATATAAAATTTAAAAAGGATATTTGAATTAACAAATACATAAATTTAAATTAATTTTCATAAATTTAAAAGAATATGTGAATTAACAAAAGAATTTATATACTAGAATTGTATTTTTAAATTTGACATCTAAAATAACCACATTATATTATTATTATTATTATTATTATTATTATTATTATTATTATTATTATTATTATTATTTTCTTTTACTTGACTAAAATGTTAAATGAAATATCATTTTGGACCTAAAAAAATATCCATAAAAATCAATCCCAACTTCTCTAGATTTCATCTCATTGATATTAAGACAAAATGCTTGCAAATCAGTTCCTTCTGCTACTACTGCTCTTTTCATGGTCAATTGTGGTTTGAAATGGTGGATTTCTTGTTGGAATCGTTCCAATTTGAGGTTTAACGCCGATTAATTGGAGGAGATTGGCGTTCCGGTTGATTTCTCTCTGCTCTGGCACCACATCAAACCCGACGCTATTCCCAACCATCGAGATGGAATGGCAGGTGGCTTTCTAACGAACCATGGGCCGTAGCATTGAAGGGACGACAACGTCCGAGGGGCAGCGAGCGACGGCTAGGGCCTAGGGTTTATATTCTCTCTCTCTTGTTTTTTTCCCTCTCCCTTTAACATTATAGAAGAAAACTGAGCCTAAGAGTCAGAGAAGTGAGAACGACTCTTTGGAAAAAAAATAAGGAAAAAATCAATTAAAAAAAAATCTTTTAACCTGTCGGTCCGGTCCATGGAACGGGACCGATTCAATCGATTTTTCATCGATTCTCAGCGGGCCAATCTTTTTCCGATTTTGTAGTCCTATTCAGATCGGACCAGGTGTCGATCATCGGTTGGACTGATTGGATTGGCCAGTCCGGTCCGATTTTGAAAACATTGCCTACAACCCTTAATGGGTTGGTCTGTCTCCTAAACAAGAGTTGCTTGATTAGATTAAAGATAGTTTAAACAAATCCCAATGTAGAGTGAAGAAATATGTAGACATGTGCAGACAAGATGTTGAATTCCAAGTGGGTCATCAAGTGTTGCTGAACTTACCAACATAGATTTCAAAGAAAACAAGTTCGAAGATGGTTTACTATGCTTTAACCCAAGTATGATGGTCCATTTGAAGTGTTGAGCAAAGTGGGCAGTGTGGCACATTGGTTGACGATGTGGACTCAAGCAAGCATGTGTGGAGATACTTGCAAGGTTGCCTAGCCATGAGTGCAAAGTTTGGAGCTTGTGCACACATGTGGGCAAGCTCACATGCTAAGTTTAGGCATCGCATAGGGCTGGCAAGGCGTATGCGCAAGCTAACATGAGTTTAGCAAGATGCATGCATACCCCGTCTAGAGGGAACGACAACAGGGAACCGGTTGGCTAACTCTTAATAAAGTTTGATAGTTTTCTATGCATGCGAGAGTAATTAACCTTATCTTTCATTGATATAATGATGTGGCTGTTAAATTCTTAAGGGTAGTTGGCTGGAAAACCACTCTGCCACTTGTCAGCTCCTTAGTGCACGGTTATGCCTAGAAGTTGGAGGATGTCAATTGCATGTTGAAGGAAATAATACAAGGATTGTGATTGTCTTGTGGAGCTTATGCTAGGGTGTGCACAATTGCTAAACCAGCTGAACCGTGTCGCAATCAAAAGTTTGGCATTTTTTGCTTAAATTTTTGGTATTCGGTTTAGGTTTGATTTTGGGGTTTGATATACTGTACCGAATCAAATACCGAATTTCTATATACATATATATTTATAATATATATATTTATATATAATATATATTATGAATATATATTTATATACAATATAATCATTTCTACCCAAAACACGGTTTTCTTCTATAATTTTCTATTTTTTAATTTTTCGATAATTTGGCACAAAAGCGAACCATACATAAAATTATTTTGGCGCATACCAAATTGAATTGGTCTATCAGGTATTCAATACACATTTTTGGCGTACTAAATCGACCTAATGCACGCCATGGTGTAGTGTATTTATGATTGTGCATTTGTGTGCTTGTAGTTTGAGTTCCTTGACTTGTAAACACTGATCAAACTTGATTGCACAATATCATTAATTCGTAGTGAAAGTTTATTTTATGAAAATCCTGTGAAACCAAGCAATCACAATTTTAGAGTGTTTGAAAATAAAAATAATAATAAAAATTAGAATGTGGAGTATTGGACAGCGAAAAAGTTCAAGCTTTTCAAAATTTTAGCCAAAATGACCAATATGTCTTTCTTTTTTGGGCACATTACAAAAATCTTATCTGAGGTTTGGCTAAATTATAAAAAAAATCCATTAACTATTGAAAATTACTGTCACCACCCTGAGCTTTGCATAAATCATATAATAGTTAACGGAGGGCTAAATTTTCCAAAATTGCCCTTAATTTTTTATTTACAAACACCCCCTAGAGGTTTGGTAAAATTACCCCCTCAGGTATTAGAATTTATAACCACATTCCCGTTGGCGACGATGGCGGCCTGTTCTCCTTGAAATTTGTAAAACACACATCTTAAGAATCCCCAACTTCAGAGTGATGGCTGATCAACATCGTTCGACCTCGTTTAACTATCAATCAATGTGCCTCAATTCTCACATTTTTGATGAACTTTGTCAGAATTCGCTGATGTCAACGTATTGAAATTATCTCGCTTTAAGATTTCAAATTGTAATAAACAACCACGTCCAAGCCTCCTTGTTGTTGGTCAAAAGGGTTCTCCCTCCTCTGATCATTGATTTGCTCACCACTGGTACAACCAATCTAGCATTGACACCCTTTTCTACATCTTGACCATCGCAACAATCATAAAAGCCATGGAGAAAAAAAAATAGTAATTATTTTCTCCCCTCTCAGCCGTGAAATTAAGAAACCCTAAGGGTTGGAATTTTTTGTTAGACGGGCAAATCTTAGGTGTGTATTGTAAATTCTGATATTTGAAGGTTTTCTTTGTATATTCAGCAAACCTTAGGGGAGGTGTTTGTAATACACCACGTTAAACAACAATTAATAAAATATTGAACGAGGATATTTTAGAAAAATTACATAATTTTTTTGACAGAAACCTAATAGAAGGGATTCTTTGTTACTTTATGCAAAAGTCTGGGGGGTACTATTAATTTTCAATAGTTTGAGGGGTTTTTTGTAATTTCACTAAGCCTTAGGGGAGATTTTTGTAGTTCACGCTCTTTTTTGTTCTGTTGAGTTTTGTCCCCTTCGTCAGGCCAACTACCTCTCACTCTCCCACTTATATGTTATTTCTCTCATTTTATATAATATATGACTTCACTTTTTAAGTGATAACATGGCTTTTCACTACATTAAAAAAATAAATAAAATACTTATGAAAAATGTAAAATCTAAATTAAAATAAAAATGTAAATTAAAAATATAATATATATATATATATATAAGATATTTATATACAAAATTAACATATAGAAATAATAAATGGGTCCTAAGTTTCAAGTTGATGTGGATAGCCTTCACTTCATTGGACGCGTCATCGCCAAGATAAAGAGAAATCCTTCCAGGCCTAAGGTATAACAAAAAGCGAGAAGACAACCCCAATCCTGTTAAAAGGCCTCAGAAATGATATATCTTACACTTGCGTTGGTTAAGTCCAAGAAAAATCCATAAAGGAGAGCACAACTGGCCCCTCATGAGATCAATAGCACTAAGGGCATTGCACACACACGGACTGCGTCGAAATACCTAGGAGATGAAGTATCTCCAAAGGACGAGAGCATGCTTGACGACAAGATTTATGGGGTCCCTTATGTGCCAAACCAAATATGTAGCTACCAACTCCTAAGAGCACTCAACTGACCCCTAACAAGCTAAGGCTACTGCTGCCACCAAACAAACTGAAAATGGCGTAGCCGTCCCTGTCAGTCCCATGAGCCATTAATGCTCACTCTTGAGGGATATTTTAGCTATTAAATGCATGGGATTTGCCATTAATGAGAAGTAAAGACCTATTTAATGAAAATATGGCCAAGCCATCTAAGGGGAGGTTCGGAAAAGGCAAAGAGCATGTTCACATGTACTTTAATGTCAATTAAAGGGTCCTGCCTCCATCAGGTCAAATCATAGCCTATCTCCTATAAATAAGCTCCCACCTCACCGTAGCAAGGTATCTTATCTCACATTCATAAAAAAGGTACTATTCATTTTCTCCTTCCTTTGATACTAAATAATACAAGCCTAACTAACTTGAGCGTCGGAGAGCCTACACTAGGGCAAAATCGGCTAGTCTCATATGCGTTCATGACCCTTTTGACAAGTGGACTGCCATCATTCATGCCAGAGCACGAAGTGCCACTTGTCTGACCAAAAAGGACCTGCATCAAAGTAATATACCCATACACACATATATATAGACAAGCACAAACACACACACACACACACAAAAGAAAACAAAGAGTGGTCATGCATGTGTGTATTTATACATGTAATATGTGATTACCATTATAGGTTTTGTATTTCAAAGGGGGTTTTGGTTTTTCTTTTTTTCTTTAGGGGAGGTTTTCTGCTACTTGTCAAATTCACAGAGGGGTAAAACGAACTTGAGTGGTTTAAAATAAAGCTTGAAGGCAATATTGAATTGCGTAAGAAAACGTAATGCAAGGGACCAAATGTGATAGTGAGTGTATGTGAGGAAAGAAAAATAAAAATTTTCCATTGTATATATAATTTTTGAGAAAATCTCAAATTTTGTCCCTCATGTTTATATCGATTTGGATTTTGTCCCTTATGAATTCCCACTATCAGATTTCATCCCTCATGTTACCATTTGTTTGTCCATTGTCATCCTTTTGTTAACTCTCCCATTAGTGGTTGATGGAATGAGCATGTGAGGCACACGTATTTCAATGGAAATATACGTTTTCCACCAAATTAAGAACCCTGGAATAGAGAAGACACGATAGAAAGAGGGGAGAAATGAGAAATTAGCCAGAAACTTCAATCTTTCATGAAATTGGTTAAGGGTTTAGGATGAGGTTCTATCACGGGTCGAGTTCTTTTAGTCGAAGCGATGAGGCATCAAGTTTCTTAGTGGAGAAGTGTACTGAAAGTGTGGGTATGAACTCCCTTTGGGTATCTCTAAGATTGATTCAAACTCTAAGCCGCAGTTTTGGACATATCCAAAATTATGGGGTAAGCACTTATCACTTGTTTGTTTCTTTTTTTAGATTGAGATTAAAAAAAAAAATTCAAATTTTGTGATTGTAGAGAGTTTAAAGAATCAATTTGTAGTTTGTGTGCCAAATGGAATAAGCTTGAGTATGAACAAAGGGGTTACTCAATTAAATTGTTGAAAGTGGAGGCTACAATGAGCAAAAACAATTCTGATGAGGATATTTTAAAGTCCGAATTGAGGATAATGCAAGCAAATCTGATGAGATGAAATTCCAAGTTGATTCAACGAAAAAGAATTTTTGCATGTCAATGGCAATTGCATCTTTGGTTAGCTTAGCTGTATGTTTGTTAGGATTTGTGCTTGTGAATTAAATCTGTAGTCTTTACGTGTTTGTTCGATTTATTGTAATGTATGTTAAGTTGTTGTGGAACATGTAGTGTTGGTTATATGTGTTAAGCTTAGTTAGCTTTAGTTGGCTTAGTGTAGTCTTTATGTATTATGGATGTTGCAATGAAGTTTATTTTAGCTAAAATGTTGTTTTCTAGATTGAAATTGTCTTTAAAGCTGCATAAAGTGCTATAAGATCAAAAAAGGCCACAAGAAATTAAAAAAGGTGACTACACAACATAAATATTACAGTATTCTGACATGGCATGTGAAGAACGTGATTGTAGTGTTTGACCACCAAGCAAATGCATCAATCTTAAAAAAAAAAATGAAAAGTGCCGCAAACACAATACAAATGTTACAATACAACATTAGTTAACGTTGAAGAGATAACACATAAATGCATTAAATGTTAACACGAAACACATCACAAATAAATATCATTCAAGAAGTCCCTCTTGCCCTAGCTTTCTTTGATCTAGTATTGGTCTTTTAACTGCAACACTTGTCTTTCTTGAACCACTTACTTGGTTCTTTGATCCTTCACTGATCTTAGATTTGGGACAATTATGAAGTTCATCCCACCCCTTAAAATGATTGGTGTCCTGATTGTAACGGACTGATTAATCTGAAATAAAAATATTAAAAGATTCATAGGTACAATAGTTGTGTTGTATGTTTGAATATGAAAAAAGTAAACATAAAATTTTACATTGATAGATTTGACAGTATTTGCTCCCCTCATAGTTTAAGGCCTAAGTTCGCCTAACATGAATTAAGACCAAAAAGAATAAAAAAAATAAGTATTCTACATTTAGAAAAACTAAACAGAAGCACCACAAGCTTACGTGGAGTTTTTGAATTTTGGTAGAAAGGAGCAAACTGGGAGCTAGATTCATTTGGTTTGGCAACATTAGCAAGGTGGGAGCCTCTTGATGACACTTTACAAGGTATTGGAACTATTTGGTACATGTAACCTTTTGGTGTTGTGGTTGTCTTCTTGAAGGTCCTTGAATTATGGCCTCATTCACTATACTTCTTACACTTTGCTGCATTTTGAACTTTTTGAGCTTGGTGGGGAGTGTTGGGGGTTCATCATGGCCCCTTGAACTCTTTTCTTAGGCCTTCTTAAGCCTATCCTCATAATGGGGGTGGCAATGGAGAAGGTAATTCCTTTTTGGCCATAAATTAGCCCCATTCACTCCATGGAAGACTGGTTCATAAGAAATGGATACACATAGTGTTTTGTTTGTCATTGCTACACAATATGATTGAAAATGGCTTGCCGGTTTGTCTGCAAGGGATGTCTTGTCAAATCCCACTTTCTAGAGTTTCAACAGCCTTTGCAAAACATTGACATGATGCTGATAATATGGTCTTCTAACTTGAAAGTGCAAATCATATGATTTTATAAGAATGATTCTCTTCCTTAACCATATTTTTCTCTGAAAATTGCTTTGATCTTTGGACAAA
>CM047882.1:17493633-17664144 GCA_026212405.1 Petrea volubilis
GATTCTCTTCCCTTAACCATATTTTTCTCTGAAATTGCTTTGATCTTTGGACAAAGCATGAATTCCCACCCTCTAGCCTTGTCTCTATTGCTTTGAAACCTTGTCATAAGTAAGTTTCTTGTAGTTTCAAGGAAAATGAGTATACACTTCTCTCTAACTGGCAAAATAAAAATATTTTCCCAATTGTTGTGCAAATGGTTTGTTCAAAACCTTCTCTACATCAGGAAGGACACTATCAAAGGTAAGAATCAATCGTTTTTCTTATCACTCAGGAAAGTCCATACATATTGATGCCCAATTCCTAAATCACTTTCTAAAAGCCTCAAAAACCAAACCCATGAGCCTTTGTTCTTTTTTTTCACAATTGTATATGCAATTGGAAAAATGTAATTATTTCCATCCACCCTACAGTTGCCAACAGTTTTCCACCTCGTGGACCTTTCATAAAACACCCATCAACCTCAACAACCTTTCTCTAGTGTTTGAACCCATCTTTACAAGCCTTCAAACAAATGTACACTCTTTCAAATAGAGGTATCCCCACTTGATTTTTGTAGAAAGTTTCAAAATAACAGTGGACTGTGGATTAAACTTTATTAACTCCTCACAAATTCCTGAACTTAAGACCCTGAAATGAATTTTAATGCTTTTTATGTAGCTCAATAAACCTATTGCAAAGAAACATTTGCTTTGAGCTTGGTAGAAATGTAAAGTCATTGGCTTGCAATTTTGTGGTTTTCTTAAATTTCTTCATAAAGGTTTTCCCAATCCACACCCCAGTGCATTTATTATGTATGGCATTATATCTCTTAATTTGCCAAGACTTTTCACCATGCTCAGGTAACACTAGAATACAACACCCACATCCCTCTTTCTTGGTCTAATACAACACCAACATTTGTAATAAAACACAATTTTCACAAATATATACCACATACCCCTCCTAAGACAATGGTTGTAAAATAGCAATTTTTGCCTCTTTTCTTGAAGTAAAAGCAAGATCAAGTTTTAGTTTAGGGTCTTTGTTATTTTTCTTAGGATCATATTTATTCATTCTCATCAAATTCTTTCAGACTCTCAAAATCATCACTGTTATCTCCATCCACCCCATCATCACTGCTCTCTAGTCTATACCTCATCTCCGTAGTCAAGTAATCATTTTGCAACCTCTTACCCATGTCTATTAATTCAAAACTCTAAATTTCTTCAACAAATTGTTCAAAAAACAAATCATATTCTTCCATATCATAGTCACTATCACAAATGTATTTATCAAGATTAGACTCAGAATAGGTCATCATTTTCAACAGAATCATTGGTCAAATTTAAATCATCTAAACCAACCACATCATCAAACAAAGAAAAATCAATAACCGTCTTATTGCCATCAAGATTAGAATGCATTTGACTATCTTTAATGCATGTATTAACTTGATTATTTAAATTCCCCTCAAAACCCAAATGTTCAACATAAACCTCCACCACCTTGTTATCAGGCAACTTTTTTAAGATTTCATATGCACCACTTTCTTTGATTAACCATTTACTACATCTATGTAAAAATGTCCAAATAAGTGCCAAAATTTGACATTTTCCTTGTCATGCCCTAACTTTTCTACAAATCCCTTTAGTTCTATCAACCCAAAGATTCACTACGAACATGATCAAAGTAATTGTCACAAGGCTAATTAGTGTATAACTTTTTTTGCACCTATTTACAACACCGTGCGGCCGAGGTTGAATACCTTGTTAGCCTTAACACTCTTACAATTTTACCATCGTGTTTGAAATGTTTGAGAGAGTCAAGCAAATCACAAGTCACAAGTACACAATTCACAAATAATATAAGATACACTATACAAGCTTTATAGGTAAGCCCAACATTTGTATTTTTCCCACAAGTGTAATATAATAGGATACAATTAACTTGCACTTAACTTAATCAAAATCATGCTTACTCTCAGTATAATAAATATATATCATGCAGTGGACATTCCCCAACTGTTGGAAGATAATTGATTGATTAAGGAGCTGATAAGTGACAAAGTAGTTTTCTAGCAAACCGCTTTATGTGTCTAATAACTACTATGTTGCCTCAGTACAAGACTAGTGTGACTGCTCCAAGGGACAAAAAAAACTGTTAGATTTTTATCCATAAGTCAGCCAACCGCTCATAACACGCATCATGCCTAACTCACGTAGGCACATATACTCAGCTGCGCAATCTCACCTATAAATGTCAACCATTTGTCCAAGTCCTTAGCCAACCAAAACTCACAAGCACACGACTTTGGCAACATTGTGTGCACGACAATGTTTCACGTGTGAACCATTCCGGACATTTGGAATAAGGTACTTATTCTTCATAGTCACCTTATTCAAATGATCTAAACAGATGCACATTTATCCATTCTCCTTCCGTTAAAATAGTACCATGGAGCTGTATGGCACTTTGGATGACTGTATCAAACACTCGCCTCCAACAAACAGTCCAACTGCTTTCCACACTCAACAAACTTCTAATGCTACATTCGATAGGGTGCTTTCAAAGGAGGCATTGTTCCGGGCTCCATATCTATTTTTGGACGAATGGCACATCTAGGGGGTAACTTCTTAGGCAATTTAAGGGGCATGACATCTTGAACTCTTTCAGTAAGTCAGCCATTGCACCAGGGAACTCACGGTACACATCCGACTTAATCTCGACCAATAGAGCCAACAAGGTCGCTTCACTCAGCTTAAGACTCAACCTGCATTGTCGAGAGAAGCTTTGTTTTCTTGACTGGTTGAGGCTTCTGCTTTTAAGCACCTAGCACAAATACAGGGCAATTGACTTCTGCAATTAGCAATTCACTAAAATATAACATCATACTACTAGAAAAATGCTAATTTGCGATTGAAAAAATCGGTTGCAAATTGCAATTGCCTTTGTGCTAGATCTGTCTAAAATGGGCAAACTTTAGATCAAAAGCTTGTGACCAATTAAGTCATTTGCAAACAACAATATTTTGGTCGCAAAAGTTTGCACCATGCCAAAACGTTTTGTCACTGATTTGTAAGCAAGATTTGGCAATCGATGAAGTCGGTTGCAATATTTGTCGATATGTTGGTGACTGACTTTGTGACCAGCGGTATCGGTCACCAAATTTGAGTGTATCATGTCCATGTTAGAGATTGAGTTGGTCTGTCGCAAACTATTTTTTTTAAATATTTTTTTAAAAAAATTTTGGTCACACATCAATTTAGGTCCCATTGAAATGGTTTTTTTTTTGAAAATTTTGTTTATTGATATGTATAGCTAATGTTGTAAATTTAAAAGTACCAATCATTCTAATACTTTGACATAATGAATGAAATATATATATATATATGAGCAAATAATTTAAATATATGATTTTATATGATAGTGTATTTTTTATATGCAATTCTGTCTACAATGTTATATGATTTTTTTTCTTATCACTTTGTAATTTATTTAGCCACACAACAAGAATTAATACCCTAATTTGATATAAGTTATCATATATGCAGTAAATTTGTATCACTGTAATTGAAACTAAAATAGTTACAAATTAAACAAAATTAATAAAATAATTAATTATTAAATTATGAGAACATATAAAGGATTGAGCAAGATAATATTATTATAATTTTTGCAATTTTGTTAAAAGAATAAATATTATTATTATTAAGTAATAAGAAGAAGAATTATAATTAAGTTAATTATAAAAAAGAAAAGAATAATTATGAAGTTAGACTTTAATTTTTTTTAATTTTTTCCAGTTTTGCGACGGAATTTGCGATTGCTTGTATCCGTCGCAAAAGTAAAGCTCTTAAGCCCCAAATTTTTTACTATCTTCTTAGACTTCTTCCCTCCTAATTTTTGGCAAGCCTTAGTTTCCTCCTACACCGTCAAATGTCCCATACCGTCGGACACTCATGCCGTTGGACGTCTAACACCGTCGCCCTCTGTGTGTGTGTGTTTTTTTTTTACTATCTTATCCAAATTTAAGTTTTGCCCTTTTTTTTTGGTTTTTTTTGAATTTCAGCAGGTGTGTGGTAGAGATTCCCTTTGGTGCATCCGTTCTTCATCGGTAAGCTCTAATTTTTTTTGGTCAGTATAAAATTGGGGATTAAATGGCACAAGATTGTTGTAAATGTTTTTGGCACAAGATGGGTGAGGGGTTTTGTTGATTTCTTCAAATGTTTTATTGTGTTTGTACCTTTCTTTGAGTGGTTTGTTGTTTTCTAAGAGTTTATAGGCTATGTAGATTCTCCTATTTTCTATCTAATTAAGTTTTGATTATATTTATTGCTATATCTTATTTTGCTCGATATGATAACTGGAATAAAAAAAAAGTTGCTAATAGTTAACTGAGTTAAACCAAAATTACATCAATATTTCAATACCCAAAATTCTTTAATCCTTATAGTCCCTTAACTAAAGTAAAACAGAGAATGCCATTTAGCATGTATTCAATACTACCACACTTGTCAATAGATTTGGAATAATATTAAAAATAAAATATTATGTCTGCGCACTTAATAATCTAGCGTGATTCAAAGCTTTGCTAAATATTAGATGGCATAATCAAAATTCATATTTATTTAATTTTCAATAATCTACTTTTCGAATTATCAATTGCCCTGCTGTTCTAGTATCACTGGTGTTGTGAAATTGCGTGAAACTGTGTTGGATGGGGATTTCCAGCTTTTCTACAGGGGGATGAGTGTAATTTTTCATAGTTCAGGTAGGTCTCTGTAATTTTGAATATATATTCGAGGGGGTTTCAAATTTCTGATTGAGCAGTTCTTCGTGAATCAGTGTGACTCTACCAGTTTATGCACCTTCATTTCATTACAAGAAATATTGGTTTCATGACAACCATATAACTAATATTCTAATATATGAAATACTAAGAAACTATTCCTACGAAATATATATATATGTATATATATATATATATTTTGTGTGTGTGTGTGTTCTATTTTTCTTCTGACTTTATCTCTTTATTTTGTGAGTTTACACTTTTGTAATAAAATCTTGGATGGAGGCTTTTGGGTTTGTGAGTTTGCACCATATAACTAATATTCTTAGCTTTGTGGGTGATTTGGAGCTCAGATGGGCAGGAGAGAAAGTCAGCTTAGTATAAGAGAATTGGGCCTCGGATAAAGATGGACGTGGCCACCCGGTTCATAGAGGAGGTTGCATTTCCCACCTCATACACGTCGATCGCATCGTAATTTCCCACCTAATTTTCAATTTTTTTCTACCATATCTACATTTACTAATTTGTTTAAAAAACAAGATAGGCGAGTTGGTCAACCTCAATCGGGTACATATCTACATTCTAACATTCATTATGACCAAAAATGATGCGGGTCGAATTTGGGAGTTGGTCGACCTCGATTGGGTACTTTGGTCAAATGAATAGTTATAGATATTTGACTGGGAAGTTGACCTGCACCAAGGGAAAGGCAACATGAGGTAGTTGAGATTGGTCTCGGCTAAGACCCTCCGATGCTTAAGTTAGTTGATCGATTTTGTAGAGATTTGAGCAGAGTAAGGGCATTGAGAGTAATTAATGAGATGAGTATTACCATAAATGCAAGGTTATTTATAGTGTGTTCACATAGGTTGCTCCCTATGGGACCCTTAGGCTAGGTAGGCCATCATTTGATGAGGTGGAGTGACCTATAAGCCTATGGGTAGGGCCTAGTGACATTAGTTGGACCTCAATTAATAATGCATGGGGTTAGGTGGCCGAGCCACACTTTAGTTGACTAAGTATTTAATGCTTGTAGGAATTCGTTGGACCCGGTATGGTCCTAGTCTATTATGATATCGACCAGGGGAGTTGATGGGATGGGTTCAAGCGTTCAAGGAGATGATCCGATCGATAGAGGAGTTGCCATCATTAGAACGAGTTTAACGGGTCATTAACCTGGTCAATATCTCATGGTTTGGGCACTTGGAAGAGGTAGCGTGTGGTGTGTGGGGTCCGATTGAAAATGATGATCGAAAATATGCCACATCATTAGCCCGCCCCACTCTGCCCCACTCCCGTGGTTGATTGACATAATCGATCAGGAGGAGTGAGATCGATCGATTTGTTGCCATTAAGAATTTGAAAAGTCACGACAATAATAATTGTATCGGTTGGGATTCTCGAGGGTGGCGTTTTACCCCCTATAAATAGGGGGTGGACCGGGCTTCGATTCACTATTTACAAAAAGTGAAAAATACTCCCGATTGATCATCTGCCTAGCTGCTCAAAAATCATGACATTACTTGCTCGATCCGCCTCTCTCTTAGGTAACCCTTTTCATTTAAAACCTTATTTTTAAATATTTTAATGTAGCTAGTCGTAGGTTCCTGAGAGAGGTGGGGCTAGATAGCTCCTTGGAGGATTGCTATGAGGGGAGTAGTACAACAAGTAACTAGACTGGTTTGGGGAGCGTGCGGATCGATGATAACCTTCGCTCAAGCAGGGGGGCGATCAATCACAATGAGCCTTCAGTCAAGGAAGAGGTCGAGGGGGATCCGACCAATGATATCAAGAGTGATGGCGAGGAGGTCGATGTTCCTCGTGCTCATCGTACGGATTGGGAACATGACGAGATTCCTTCAAGCATCACCTTGAATAAGGTTTTGAACGCGGTGACCAAATACCATATCCCCTCGAACCACGAAGCTTTTGTTCCCGCATCCGATTCGGATGGGTGTCGAATCCACCAAAAATAAATCCTGCTCCTCTAACTATAAAATTAACTTGTAGATAGGGCGAGAAGGGTCGATCCTACAGGGAATAACTACAGATAAATTCCAAGTTAACCAAGAGTGCAAAATAAAGTAAAGAGGGGGGGGTTGAGTGATAAGCTAATAAAAGCAAGAAAGAAAACACAAGTAAATCTATAACAATGAATACTCAGTTGATGGGTGTCGAATCCACCAAAAATAAATCCTACTCCTCTAACTACAAAATTAACTTGTAGATAGGGTGAGAAGGGTCGATCCCACAAGGAATAACTTACTAACTACTTTCAAAGATAACCAAGCGTCAAAAAGAAAGTAAAACAAGGGGGGTTTTGATTAAGAAGTTAACAAAAGCAAGAAAGAAATAAAAAGTAAATCTATAAGAATAAAGACTCAGTCAAGGGTAGTTCTTCGCACAACGTTTTCATGGATTGATCATTGATTCAAAAATAGCTTTTAATTTATGCAATAGATTGGTTATAGCCTTCAGAGAACTCGTCTAACCTAATCTTTCCTTAATAATAGACTAGACATGCGAACGCTATGAATAATCCCTAATTAACGAATAGCCCTAGTCAAACGATAGGATTTAACCCGTTAACAGCATTAAAAACTAGAAAGACCCAAATCCTAGCCAACAAACCTACAAACGTGGTTGCTCGAAACTAGATTGTGTATTTTCTATAGTATAACGAATCATACTACTTTCCACTTGTGTTGATTCAATCAAACAATTATGGATTTGATCTTACCAACTGGAACTTTGAAGTTAAATTAATTGAACAACCGGCCGAAATTGAACAACTAACAAAACAACAATAAGAGATGGAGTTTTCCCAAAAAGCACAAGAAAATACACAAATACTGCATAAAATTAAAAGACAATCAAATCGATTAGATCTCACAATCCTTGAAGAAAACGTTGGCTCGAATTATTCCTTGACTGAATAAAGTAGTTTAGCCACGCATGACCATAATAACAACTAGAATAAAAATATAAAAGCTGGAAATTCTGAAGAAAACAACTAATGACTAGAACAAAAGATAGAAAATTCCAGATGTCTAAACAATATGATACCATTGGGTATATATAAGGTTCAAACCCTAACTCCCAATTCTAATAGAGCTAGGATAATTCTTTGGCAAACCCTAAGAGTTGTAGGCAAGTAGAGAATTTGCTTCCAAGTCGAACTCTTGCCATGTCAACATCCTCCTTTTCCAATCCCGCGTAGGATTTTCAGCCCCTAAGGCATGAGCACGCCTTGCGTGATAAACATGATTACTTCCAAATTTAGCCCTCCAGCTTCCTTATACGACATCCCTCTGCGCTTTTCACCATCTTTTGGCCCGTTTTTAGCTCATTTTCATCAATTTTCACCTAAGGCAAGTAAGAATTAACTTTTGTGAAATTTTAACCCGTTTAAGATTCAAAATTAATCAAAATAAGCATAATTGAGGCCTGAAATTAGGTAAAAATAACATACTATCAGGTTCTCGAATGGGAAATCTGCCCCACAACACGATCGCCATTCATTTGGAGACGCTGTTAAACTGGTTTTGGTTCCCAATTTCGACCAACGTGGCGAATATTTACAACTTTCTTAACCTTCCACCTGCTCAACTATCCCTGAATTCCCATTGCTTGATCCACAGCTTCGTAGTCATAACGCGATCCATAGCTCAGGAACCGACCAGGGAAAATTTTGCTGCACTTTACAAAGTTCAAAACTCTCTCGGTTAGAGCCATTCGACCAGGGCGACTTCTTTTATGTAATGGCCCGGTTGAGAGCCCGTTTTATCCACATTTGCCAGTCCTTTTACAGGGAGAAATAGAAAGGTAAGTACTTTTTCGTAGCTGTGCTTCTGATTTTCCCATTCGGAGAGATTGGAACTATGACATAGATAAAATAAATTCGAGGGGGTAGGAAATTTGACCTGGGGCCCACATTTTTGGAATCAACAGATCAAGTGGGCCCGATATAAAGCAGCCACCTCCTTCAGGAGGAATTTTTGTCCCTAGTAGGTATCTTCCAGTTCGAAGCCCCCAGTGGGGTCGTTTTAAGTATCTGTGTGCATTTTGTACTATTATTCGACTGGTGTTCTGACCTGAATTTTATCGATCGCAAACAATCGCATACTAATGGATGCCCAGAATGCCATGATCGCTAGGTTGGCTGCCGCCAAAAAGAAGAAAGAAGAGAAGGCCGTCGCTAAAGCCGCGACCCAAGGAGGGTCATCATCGCGGGAAGAAAAGGCCCCTTCGAAAGCCAAAGCCGGTCGATCTCAAGCCGAGTAGCCATGATCGATCGGGTCCTCGAGAGACGTACGTTCACCGCAAAGGGCAAGTTCAACGACCTAGGTCAAAGCGACAGTCGACCTAGAGGTAATAGGTGAGCGATTGGGGACTACGATGGCTCTTTGATCGGAGGTCTAGGTGACCCGGCCCCGAGAGACTAGGGTCGTCATAAGAAAAGAAGGTGCCTAAGAAGCCTTCAAAAAGCACGAGTGGGGGCCCGATCACACGAGTAAAAGAAAACAACCCACTGGTCAGGAGGAGCTGTTGGACTCCTCCAACTCCGATGAGGATGCTCGGACAATGGATTTCGACCGTCTGTCTGACCGAGCGTTGGCCCGAGTAGATGGAGCTCGGATAAGCACGTTCTGGGGTCGCAACCAAGCCCATATCACACACCTATCTAGGGGGCGCCAGTTCGAGGAGGATCACGAGTATCTCCTCGGCCAGACTCTGGACCAGATTCGCCGCTGATTTGAGCAGGGACTAACTGGGCTAAGTCTTCCAACCTATCGTTCCAATTTGCATTCAAAAATTGATCGATTCTAACCATTTTCATTCCAATCTGCAGATGGCGTCCCGAGCCTTCTTTCACGTCTTTTGTCGTGCGAAGGTGTACAAAGAAGAAAAGGATTGGTACAAGAGGATGTACCGATTAGTGGCTAGGAACGAACTGGGCTAGCTAAATACCAAGATTGAGGAGCTTAAGACCCAGCTCGCAGTGGCTCGGTTTGAGAGCGAGCTCGCCAAGAAAAAGCTCAAGGCACAAGTTAAGCCGAATGAGGCCCTTAAGAAATCTCTCGAATAGAAAATCGCTGAGGTGAGCAAAGTCGAGCGGGCGTACGACTTGGCCCGCAAAGAAGAGAAGGCCTCATACGACCGGGGATACTAAAAGGGCCACGAAGTCGGCACTCTAGATGAGGTTCACAAATTGGCCGAGCGGGAGCAGGTCATTTCGAGGGTTGCCATCAAGAGGTTTTTGAAAAGCGGCGTATTTAACACCGTGTGTTCGATCAGGTCTTTCCCCACATTAGCAAGGCGTTCGATCTAGCCATCAAGCAGGTCGAGCACCTGGTGGATCTCACAGATGAGTTCCCATGGGGAGAGACCAGACTCGATCGTGATGAGACCTGCCACTCGATCAATTAGGACGAAGGGGGATCGGACCCTGCTCCCCTCTTCGAGATTGATGAGTTCAAGTGCGTGATCAAACTTGTCGAGAAGAAGGCTTTGGATAACATCGAGGTTGAGGAAGGACCGAGCGGTCCCAGAGTGTCCCCTTCTGAAATCTAAGGTCCTGATCGAGATGGTTGTCCCGGCTGTGACTAGCCAAAGGTTGAGAACCCTGATGGTTGGCCCGCCTAGGGTGACAATGAGATAAATGTAATAGAAGATTAGGGGCCCCCCTATTGTAACCAATCGTTCACCCCCTCTCCCTTTATTTTAATGAAGAAATTTATGTCGTCGGTCGAATTCTAATTTTACATTTTGTTTCCTTGAAAATTCGATTGCGATTTAAATTAAACAATAAAATTTCCAATTTAAGATCTTAAGAAATTTGATAAGTAGCTGATCGAAAATACCAATAACTACTAGACTGGATTAATCTAATAGCGATCGAAAAACTACCAAATATCCCATGTAAATTTTTGGCCCAAGCTTTCAATCGAACAATTCACAGCGCTCCGATCAAAAATATAAGGTTTGATCATGTGGATTTTGAACTTTTAAAGAGAAGAGAGCGAGTTTGTTAAATAAGAATTGGTCGAAATATAAGAAAAAGTGATCAGCATAGAAACGAACATGAATCAAGCAAGAACATAATTCGAATAGGAACATCCAAACAAGTCATTTTTCATTGAAAGAGAATTAGATCGATTACTAATAAGACTTGCAAAATCGATCGCCCCCTTGTCTATACAAAGAATCTCCTTAAGTTGCTAGCCCCTCATGGTCGAGGAAGTTGTTGACCGCCCATATCTTCGATAAGCCCAAAGTATGCTCGAGAGCTCATCGGCCCATTTGCCTTGGTGGGCCTCGAGCACCGACTTGAGATTTTGCACAAGGATTCTATTTGTTACTTCGGTTTGCCCATTCGACTGGGGATTACCGACCGAGGTGAATCTCTGTTCAATCCCGTATTCTTGGCACCATTCGACCATTCTCTTGCTTTGAAATTGGGTTCCATTATCTGAGATCAATACTCTAGGAAGCTCGAACCGGTAGATGATGTTCTTCCGTATAAATAACTAGATCGAGGCATCAGTGATTTTTCCGACTGCCTCCGCCTTGACCGACTTGGTAAAGCATTGGACCGCAACTATCGCATAGTTCCTTTGACCGATGGTGAGTGGAAATGGTCCCACAATATTGATCCCCCATTGATCGAAGGGCCATGAAACATCCACACTATCATTTCCATAGGGCGCCGGTGATTTTTATTAGAGTGGTATTGACAGTTCAAGCATTTTCGGGTAAATCGTTTGGCATCTTATATTAGGGTGGGCCAAAAGAACCCACTCCAAGTGATTTTCTGAGCCAATGAGCATCTACCCAAATAGTTCCCGCAAGTTCCTCCATGGATGGACTCCATGACCTCGACTGCCTCCGTGTGATCTACATAGCGAAGGCAAGGTCCGATTGGAGATTTCTTGAATAGTCAACCAGACCCATGTAGCGCGAACCTGGTTGCTCGGTACTTGAGCCTTCGGGCGACAAAGGCATCCTTCGGGAGAGTTCTGTTAGATAGATAATCCTTTATTTCGTCCGACCACAACAGCTCTTGTGACCCGATAGGCAGAATTTGCCCGATGGGCTATTTCTCGATTTCAGGTTTTCTGCGGTCAAAAATGTAATCAACTGACTCTAGGTTTTCTTCTGCGAACTTGTGAATTTTCAGAGGGCATCTACTCGATCGTTTTCTTCTCTAGGTATTTGGTCGAGAGTGAAAGAGGCAAAACAATCTCTCAGCGTCTTTACCCTCTCCAAGTATTTGACTATCGAGGCTTCTCGTACGTCGTATGCCCCCTCGACTTGGCTTGCTACAAGCTGTAAATCGACCATGACTCGGATGTAGCAGATCGCTTGGTCAATTGCGATTTTCATTCCCGCAATCAGTACCTCGTACTCCGCCTCATTGTTGGTGACATTGAAATCCAATTTTACGGTGAACTTGAGCTCCAAGCCTTTTAGACTTCTCAAGTATACCCTGGCTCCCCCTTTTGGCAGGTCGAGGAGTCGTCGGTGTGCATGACCCATGGTTCGATCAGAGCGTCGGCCTCGACGGGGGACCCCACTCTCTCAAGCAGGAAGTCTGCCAGAGCCTTAGCTTGAATTGCCGTACGTGGTTGGAATGAAATGTTGAACTCACCTAATTCGATGGTCCACTTAGTCAATCTTTCGCAGATGTTAAGCTTGGTTAACACTTACCTCAAAGGTTGGTTAGTTCGGACTACAACAGAATGGGATTAGAAGTAATGGCGAAGCTTTCGAGTGTTGATTACCAATGCAAGCGCAAAATTTTCGATCTCCAGGTAGTTCTTCTCAGTGCTTTGGAGAACTTTGCTAACATAATTTACCGGTCAGTAGACCCTTTCTTTTATGGTGATGATTACCGAGCTAATGACCTCTTTGGACACAGATAGATAAAGGTAGAGAGGTGCCCCATCGACTAATTTTGCGAGCAGCGGTGGAGAGGACAAGCAGCTCTTGAGACTGGCTAGGGCCTTCTCGTACTAGTCTATCCACTTGAAATCTTTCTTCTTCTTTTTATAATCATTATCGGCCTCGACGGGAATGTCTTACCCTTTCCCCAGTTGGCTAGTGGTGGATTAGAGAGTTTTGAAAAATAGGAGATTTCGGTCGGCCGATCAGGAAATGAATTGGTTGACGGCGATGATCAGCCCACAAAGGCGTTGAACATCTCGGATGGTTTTGGGAGTGGCGATTGCTTGAATTTCTTCAATCTTGGTTGGGTTGGCCTCGATCCCTTATTAATTGACCATGTATCCCAAAAATTTTCCCCATTGAACACCGAAGGTGCATTTCGAGGGGTTCAATTTCATACTGTATAGCCGAAGTACTGTGACATCCCAATTTTTATACATTGAAATTATATATATAGATCTATAATGCCCCGGTACTTCATATTATTTTCAAAAATTACAACTTATTAATTTATTTAAAAGCCATATATATAAATATTTATATATTTAAAAAATATAGCTATATATACATGTAATTTTCGAATTTATATGTATATATTATATAATAGGTCATGTTTTATCATATATATATACATAGTTATCCAAAAATGTCATTTTCTCCTAATAAATGTTCTTAAATGCTAAGATTTGATAAGATTAGATAAGATTATGATAAGATTTGGATAAGATAATAATAATTAGAAAATGACTTAAAGTATATAATAATCCTATTTCTTGCAACAATTGTTATAAATAGGGGAGCTTGGCACCCCATTTTCATCCCACAAAACACTAAATCCCGCCTAAGACACAACCACCCACACTAACCTTGCTCTCAACATACAAAACACTTCATATTTATAGAATATCTCCTACCCATATATATATGCACATAAACCCTTCCTTTTTCATACACATACACATATTAGCCCCCTATGCATCTCCTTAGTTCCATAAAACACTCTTGAAAAGGTATTACCAAGTTGACATAGTCTACCTAATTCATAAAGTTGGTGAGACAATAAGCTCTTAAGGTGAGTGCCTTTTACCTTCTTTACTGGGGCATTGAACTATATGTTATAAATATTATTTGTATGGCCGACCTTGTCTGATTTATGTTATCCAAACCTTTTGGAATTATATCTTACTCTCTACATTTCAACCAAATATTTTTCTGAATTATAAGTCAAGTTATACCCAAAAAGTATTTCATTTCTGATATTGTAAGTTATGTCTGTTTCAAAATGATTTGTTGACACCCTTGGGATATCATGTTTTAATTATGTTTTTATGTATCCCTGGTGTTGGAAACAAGCTATTGTTTATTGAAAGTTTGTGAGTCATTCTGTCTTGATATGATCTATTGATACCCTTGGGGACGCCCTTGGGAAGTTTGGGCCCAGGTACATGTGAGCGGGCTTTGTCGGGCAGAATGGACCGTCGATAGAACCTTCTTACGTGATACTATTCCGTTGGACCTGATTCCTACATACAATTGGAGGTTAATTGTAGTAGGGATTGGCTCGGTGTATTGCACGGGCACGTGGTACACCTACCGTTTACCGTTTACCGTTTACCGTTGTCAAGGTCGCTCCTTGACACAAAGGGGAGGCATAAGGATTTTATGATATGTTTATCTGTTTTGGGTAGTAATAAGGTTGGAGATTCCGTTCATGGCTCACCATCTGTCTTGTTCAAGTTTGTGTAGACACATCTTTTTATGATTCATTATTTTGTTGGTTTATGACTCCTATTTTCAATTTATATATCTATATGTATATTTCCTGCCTCACTAATTCATTTGGACTTACCACCCCTAGTTCTTTCTGTTCAGTGCCTCAGTTTCAAGAAAATAGGTTGAGGGGACTCGGCTTAAGGCGATTGGAGCATTACCAATCATTAGCACATAGTCTTTTATTCTGTATAGCAGACTAGCTTATTTAATAGAAAATGGAAAATCACTAGTTGAAGTGTTGTACTTGGATAGTCGTACCTTACATTTATATGTCAGTTAATTGTGTTTTTGTCTCGATTTTATTATTGGGCAATACTAAATAAGTTGCATGTATTGCGTACCGATTGAAAAAAAAATTGGTACTCAGCAAGACTGTTGAGTGAGCCCTACTCGTATAGGATGATCCTAGCGAGGGGGTGTCACAAGTACGGCAAAGGTATTCCGTAGGTGGTCGAGATGATCGATTTCTTTATCGCTCTTAACGATCATGTCATCGATATAGACCTCCACGCTAGAATCGATCAGCTCCTTGAATATTTTGTTTACGAGCCTTTGGTAAGTAGCTCCAGCGTTCTTGAGTCCGACCAGAAAGCAATAAATCCCCTTCTTGACCACGAATGATGTCTTCGACCAATCTTCCGGGGCAATGTAAATTTGTTAGTACCCTTGAAACGCATCCATCATGCTTAACATTTCGCACCCCGCGATAGAATCAACTAAGAGATCGATCCACAGCAGTGAGTATGGATCCTTAGGGCAGGCTTTATTTATATCTGTGAAGTCATTGCACATGCGCCATTTCCCTAGAGACTTTGGGATCATGACAATGTTGCACAACCAGTTGGGGTATTGAATCTTGACGATATAACCTGTCTCGAGGCGCTTGTTGACTTCCTCTTTGATTATTCTATTCCTTTCCTCCCCAAAGGTCCTTCTTCTTTTGTTTGATAGATTTGGTAGTCGGATCAACATTTAGCCGATAGACAATTACTTCGGGGTCGATCCTCGGGAAATTCGATGGGCTCCAAGTGAAAATATTGACGTTTTCTCTCAAGAATTCGATCAGCATTAACTCTATCCCCCCATCAAGGTGTGAGCCGATCCAGGTCACTTTCTCTGTGTTTCCTGAAACTAACTCAATGGTCTTGGGCTCCCCGATCGGCTCGATATGGGACTCATTGTTTTTTCGCTTACAGGGAGTCAATCCCTTTGGGGGGTCAAGCTCAATTTCGATCGATTTATGTACCGATGGAGGAGGTAGTGATTTTTCCTTTTCCTTTCTCTCTAAAGAGACCGTGTAGCACTTCCAAGCGTCTTGTACGTTGCATTTGACCTCCCCGATTCCGGCAAGAGTGGGGACCTTGATTTGTAGATGGAAAGTCAACAAGACTGCTCAGAATTAGTTAAGGGCCGATCTTTCCAAAAGCAAGTTATATGCGAACAGTGAGTCGACGACTAGGTGGTCAATGAGGACGGTACATCGTTGGGGAGCTTTACCCAAGGAGGTCATCATTCACACAACATCACCCGGGAAGATTTTCGATCCCCCAAACCTGATAGGTGGAGTATGCATTGGTTGCATCTCATGTTGCCTAAGTTCATTTTTTGAAGAGTGGAGTAAAAAGGAATTGGCTGAACTTCCATTATCAACGAGGGTGCGTGTTATAGTGAAATTTGACACGTCTGTTGTGATCACCATTGAGATGTCGAGTTACTCACCCTTTCCCGATGATGGCTTACATCAATATCCCTATCGCTAAATACAATAGTGTTGGACTTGATGTTGTTGGCATGGAGGGTTCTCCCCTCGATTGACTCGACCTTCCTTGCTCCAACGTCCTCGAGGTGCATTTTCTGCTCGATTGGGAATCCCCTCCATTTGGTCCGTCGATGATCGTGTGAATGACCCCCCTCGTTGAGAGGTTGTTGTCAATTGGGTTCCTGCCACTCTTCTTGGAAGGTGAATCCTTTGTGGCTCCCTTGGGGTAACCAGTGGCGACCTGGACCTCTCTCGTTGGGTTGGGACTTCCATGTGAGTGGCTACGAACTCTTTAAGAAGACCCTTTCGAACGAGCCGCTCAATTTTGCTCTGGAGGGCGTAACAGTCATCAGTGACATGCCCATATTGTTTATGGAAGGCACAATATTTCCCCGGCTTGTTGGCCCCTCTTCCCTCAAAAATCTTGTTTGGTGTTTTGAATAATTTTCGATTAGTAACCAAAAAAATGTGACTCCAGGAAGAGTTTAGTGGTGTGAGGTTGGAGTATCATTTGATTGAGGACTCTTTCCTCTCCTTGTGGTCTTTTTCTTTCTTGTGGCCTCTTTTTTCTTTCTTCTCCTTGGGTTCCCTTTTGTCCCCATGGCATCTCCTCCGAGATTATGAAGCTGGAGGTTAAAGTCTGGAGTTCCCTCATGGATCAAGGGGCCTGAGAACGATTGCCTTGGCACAATCCTCATGTTGAAGGGCAGTGTATAGGGCAAAGTTGACGAAATTGATCCGTGGATCATCAACTTTGAGGACCTCGTTGTTGAAACGGGTCATAAACGCATGAAGGGACTCCCCCTCCTGCTGGTGAATCCCATGAAGATGGGTATGAGGGAGCTTTGTGTCTTTATTGGCTATGAAATGGTGGAGGAATCGATCAGCAAGTTCCTCGAATGAGTGGATCGACTCCGGCTCAAGTCGAGCGAATCACGGGCCTGCCACTCCAAAAAGTGTGGTGGCAAAGAATTTAGCCATCATTCCACTCGAAAGCCTGTAGACGTCGATGGCATTTTTAAATTGGAGTAGGTGGTCATTCAGGTTGGTACTTCCATTATAGTGGGGAAGGTTGACCGGAACCCGATCGTGCAGACCTATCTTTTCTTATCTGATATGGTGGGTAAAAGCCTTTTGCCTCCAACCGTGATTATGATCGGATGAGGACCTCGATCGGGTACTCTGGTCGAGTGAATAGGTAGAGGTATTTGACTGAGAAGTTGACCTACACCAAGAGAAAGGCAACATGAGCTAGCCGAGATTGGTCTCGACTAAGACCCTCCGATGCTTAAATCAATTGATCGATTTTGTAGAGATTTGAGCAGAGTAAGGGCATTGAGAGTAATTAATGAGATGGGTCATACTATAAATGCAAGGGTATTTATAGTGTGTTCACATAGGTTGCTCCCTATAGGACCCTTAGACTTAGTAGGCCATCATTTGGTGAGGTGGAGTGACCCATAGGCCTAAGGTTAACGCCTAGTAACATTAGTTGGCCATACCCATAGGCCTAAGGTTAAAGCCTAGTGACATTAGTTGGCCCTCAATTAATGATGCATGGGGTTAGGTAGTTGAGCCACGCCCTAGTTAACGAAGCATTTAATGCTTGCAGGGATCTGTTGGACCCAGTATGGTCCTAGTCAACTATGATATCGACTAGGGGAGCCGACGGGATGGGTTCTAGCTTTCGAGAAGATGACCCGATCGATAGAGGAGTTGGCATCATTAGAACACGGTTTGATGGGTCATTAACCTGGTCGATATCCTATGGTCCGGTCAATAACCATGCTCACTAGTTTGGGCTGTCGAAAGAGGTAGCATGTGGGGTCCAGTTGAAAATGATGATCCGAAATATACCACGTCACTAATTATTGTATAATTTTTTACACCAATTTACAGCACTATGTAACCAAGGTTACACACTTTGTCAGCCTTCACACCCTCACAATTTTACTACTCGTGTATGAAGTAGTTGGTAGTCAAGTAAATCACAAGCCACAAGCATACAATGCACAAATAATGTAGGGTATATTGCACAAGTTTTATGGGTAAATCTAACCTTTGTATTACTCCAATAACTATAATACAACATGATACAATTAGCTTGCACTTAACTTCTCAAAATCGTGCACAATCACTATAATAAATATAATGCAGTGGACATTCCCCACTTGCTGGACAATAACTGACTAACTAGGGAGCAGACAAGTGGCAGAGTAGTTTCCAACTAACTACTCCATGTGCCTGACAAATACTAATTTGTCTCAGCACAAGACTAGCATAACCACTTCAAAGTACAAGGAAAATTGTCAAAGTTTATTTGTATTAGCCAATCGCTCAAGTCAACTATTATCCTTACCAACGTGCCTAACTCGCGGTAGTGGACGAGTCGGCTTGAAAGCACGTCTCGCTAGCCTTGTGCACTAGCTACACTTAACTGGGCAAGCTTGCTCATAGGTGTCAACAATTTATCCAAGTCCTTAGCCAACCCAAACCCACAAGTGCAGGTTTTTGGCTATATTGAGTGCACAACAATGTGTTGCGCATACTTCATTCTCCGCATTGCTCACGCATGTGCACCACTTAGCCATCCCCGTTGAATCTGCCAAGTCCAACATGGAACAATGCACTAAGCTAGCACCCTAGGGCACACCAACATGCAACACATGTTGTGTTGTTGCGTAACAAGATTCAAGGGGCTAATAGTAATCCACACTACCCCATCATAATACCTAATTTCATCAGATTGCATTACAACATCATGGTATAATTTAACTATACACAAAGTACTTTGTGTAGTTATGTAACAGTAACACCATGTCTAAAGAAAACCTAGGGAGGACCCTAAACAACAAAAATTACACAAAATTCACACATTTATGTCATACATAGAACATATACTACCACTATCAAATGACAAACATAACAACATACACAAACAAGTTCAAACACAATACAAGCTTATAATACCCCACAAAATGATTTATACCATAAAGAAACAAAATTAAACAAATTTTGAAAGACTCACCATAATGCCGTTGTTCCATCTTCCAGCCATGGCATCTTTGCAAAAAGACCAAATTCATCGTAATAAGCCCGAAATAAGGTTATTCTAGCTACTCCGACCAAATTTGTGTGTTTAATTGGCAAAAACAAGGTTTCAGAGTAAAAGAAGGAAAGGGGGCTACTCACTATTTGGATTTCATGTAAAAAAATTGGGGGAAAATCACCAAACTCAAACTTATTGATGTATTTCTATTGAAACATGTGCGCCTCATGTGGTCATTCCATCAGTCGCTAATGGGAGATTTAACATAGGGATGACATTGAACAAAAAATGGTAACATGAGGGATAAATTTTGATAGTGTGAATTCGTGATAACCAAAATTAGAATCAATGTAAACGTGAGGGACCAAAATTGAAATTTTTCTGTAATTGTTCTTTAACTAATTGTTGAGTTAATTATGCATAATGAGAAAATATCTTCCCTCTAATTTACTTCCTGCTTTATTAGCTCCAAGAATTTCGAAAGCTTATTTTTAAATATTATCTCCTACTTTAGGGAAATTCTAGCCCAAATCCGACTCGGTCGAACCAGTGTTAATCATGTGGCGAGTGTTTTACACTTGCTCTATGAATGGTCGATAATTTAGGGAGACCAATCACTTGTCAAGTGCAATACAATTATCATATGATTTGTTGAGTTCGGCCAAATCAGGTTCGGATTAGAATTTTTCCCTACTTTATTAGCTCAAGATAGATTAACTCTTTATTTTTGGATGAAAACGAGCAAATATTATTACTCGGAATTAATGTTTGCATATGCTACAACCCTTGCATAATCCGAGAGATCCGAGTCCCTTTCCTCAAAACAAGATGCCTTTCTAGCGAGTATTTCCCGACCTCCTAACCAACAAGAATTGACATGTAGTAAAATGAGAAACAACAGATTTATTATCCTAGATCACGTAAATTTAGCACATTAATTGGAGAATCACATCCAATGATCAAGAGAAGTTTTTTTTTTGAACCCCAATGATCAAGAGAAGTTGAATTGGCATTAGTGGTGGTTAAGTAGGATAAGATGATCGTTATGTAAAATTACACACATGTAATTATGGTACTTTCAATCAGAAACAAGCTTTTCCAATCCAATTGCCTTTTTAAGCCCATGACAGTGGGTTTATATACAGATAAATATTGTCTTCCTATAGCTAAAGTAGTTCTCGTAATTCATATTGCGAATAGCTAGTTCAGATCTCATTATCGAACTATAGCTATTGACAAAGTTAGATATATTTTATAACCGATTATCTTTTTTCGATACTTTTTATTTGTCACCTCACAATTTTGCTAAGCAAACACTGGAAAATAATTTACTCAAAAGTGAAAAAACGTGACAAATTTAATAGCTACTATAAAAGGAGGTGAAGGGCATTTTACATAGTATAAAATGCAATTTCTAAATTAATGAAAAAATTAGTTTCAAGATTATTTAAATAGAAATGATGTAGATATAGCTGCCCATTATTTTCAAGCATAACTAATTCTGTGGTGAGACCTGCAAAAATAAAACAATGGGACAGTGACAAAAACCTGATCAAACTGGGGAAGAAGTTTCGTTGTGATAGCGAACTTTCCCGAAAACGCAATTTTATAAGAATATCAAAATTCTAAAGTTAAAGTGGAAATTTTTGCATATGTATACGTGTATATTTGATATTGGCATTTGAAAAATTGTTATTGAAACTCCATTTTCAGTTTGCTATCAAGAAATTGACCAAGATATTCATCTATTTTTAAAACATTAAAATACCTTTATATATAATATTCATTTCAAAATTAATATTTTTATTCATAATTTTGTAGTAATCCATCCCGCCCAAATTCGAAACAAAAAAAAAATAATTAATATTTATATTTTTGATATTGCAGTATGGTAGTTCAAAAAAGTCTAGGACTTTTCACACCAAGAAAAATTATTTTTTGTTACGCTAAAAAAAATTATTGCAAAAGATCAAAATTCGTAATAAAAAGATTTTGGCTATGAATTTGCTACTGTAGTTAATTCAGCCTTAGCAAATACTTTAATGAAAAATAAAGACGGTAATAAATAACTTTTACTACAAACTTATCAACTTTTGCTACATATGATTTCGTGGCCAATAAAGTCAAATTAGGCCATGTTTTTGCTACAAAATTAATATTTTGTTTTATTTAAATTAAACGAAATTCTATCAAAATAATTATTTTTATTTTCTTTTTTAATTTAACTCGATGTGCCAATCGGGAATTCGCACTTGGATTTTACACCACGGCAGGCCACACAAACTTGCACGAGAGAGCTTATTTTTGCATAACTTGGGGTTTGAACCCACAACCTCCAACATGCACAAGGAGGCATATTACCATTATACCATCATAATTCTTTATTTATAAGTTTCTTTTTACTTATGATATGGTTTTGAAAATTATCAATTTTTATTAATTTAGAACTTAACTTTAGTTTCATTAAATCTAATGTTAAATTATTATATTATTTATTTAAATTTACCATAATTAATGAATTGAATTGATTTCTGCTAAAAATGATTTCCCCAATTTAAATATGCTGATTGGACATTTTCGTAAATTTAATTGATTAATTTTATGCAAAATTAGTAATTAATTGCTATATATATTTACGCGGCAACTATAATAAAATTTATTCTAGGGATGTCATGTTTTACTATATATATATATATATATATATATATATATTATAGTAACAACACATTAACAATTTAAGTTAATTTTAATTTCTTTTACCAAATTTTTAGGGAATATCTGTCAAAATTCCATCAAAAACTAAAAATATAATAGTTTTTATTTCTCTACAAAATTTTTCATTAGAATTTCCATCACAAAATTAAAAATTATTCATTTGGATCCTTGGGGTTTATTTGAAATCCGAAATTTGAATCCCTCTCTAATTTCATCATTACTATTTAATTAATTGCTTAAATAAGTAGTTGTAACTAACGGTAAACGAATCAAAGTAAAGTAAGCTTTGAATCATACATTTTGGAGGAATTGTTACATTAAAATGGCTCTAAAGTTTTAAATGATATATCTTTATTAGTTAAATGTATTGTATTAGTCAAAAATATTAATCATTGAAATATATTTGAGAATATATAGTTGATGTATAATTACCTCAATTCAATGATAAATTTAAAAAAAAAATCTTTGTCTATATTTGATATAATGTGAAATTCAAATATTTTTGAATGGGGTGGCATATTCTTACAGTGAATTAAGAAAAGGTAATTAAAATTATTTTTAAGCCAAAGTTGTTAAGACTTTGTTTAAAAAGTGCACTAAAATATGGGGGGGAAATAATATTTGATATATTATGTAAGTTTCTTATTATTTTTTTTATTCGTTACAATTAAAATGCCATGTTAAATATCTATCTTCTTATATTTTTACTTGATACAGTTTGAATGTCGTAGTAAATAACTAATTCTTTCTCATTTATATTTGATACGGGATCTTTTCGGTCGACCATGTGGTAGAGTTTTATACTCTCCAATTGATGTTCTAGTGGCCTACCTATCAAAGAAGGAGGAACGTATATGAGACTAGCCAGTTTTGCCCCGGCATAAGCTCTCCGGTGCTCAAGTTAGCTTTAGGGTATTTGGAGAACAAGGTGAATAGTAAAAATGGCAATATCTTTACGTGAAAGTATTTGGAGAAAAAAGTGAATAGTAAAAATGGCAATAGCTTGAGGATTCGTGGCCTCAATACAGTAGCGTTCGGGGGCACGAATCACTTGTTCTGCCACTTCACTTGTCCTGCACGCAAAGTTTCGAGGGCCCATAGAGTCCTCTCGTGGCTTTTTGAGTAATAGACTCATTTGTGGGGTAAGCCTGAGAGTATTCTCCCTCTCGAGACTTTCATGTGAATAATCTCTCGAGAACATGTAGTCAGTCTCTTTGAGGGCATCGGGGAACTCACACTTGTGAATTATAAGCTGACTGGCAAACACTAACATGTCAGGGTAAAGTGATGCATGGCGCATCAATTTGCTACAACATTAATTTCATAGTAAATAACCGCCTTATTACTTGATCATTTGCTACGATATAAATTTTGTATTAAATAATTGTCTTTATTACCTAATTACTTGCTACAATCTAAGTTTCATAGCAAATGACTACCGTTTACTACGTTTTAAAAAACGTAGTAAAAAAATTCGTAACAACAAGCTATTTTTCTTGTAGTGTTTGCATCATTATATAAATTCAAACTTTTTTTTCCAATCAAATAAACCGAAGGCCTAACTTCTTTTTAGCATAAATAAACTCAAATTTAATTAATTTATTATTATTATTTTACGATAAGCAACCTAGGTCTTTTATATACATATATGTATATATATATATAATTAACTAAATGGTTAATAGCGATTATATCATACTTTTTCAATTAAATAAATTAAACGATGTTTAATAAATAAAAAGATGTGCCAATTAGTTAATTATTAAAATTATAAATATAATTGGAGCTCCAATATCAATTTTAAGATTGCCAATTAACTAATAAATGTACCCGTTGAAAGTTACAAAAAGGTACATGCACCAGTTGGTATAATGTATTTGCGCCAATTTGGCCTTTCTATGTGGGGTTTATATGTGGTAGGTAGATAGAATCATTTTATTCTTCAAAATAGATGGCTATTAGGACCAGCCACCAAGCCATTAATTTGTAGACTTGAAGGCGTCATACATTTTTGTCTTGAATAAATGGGTCTCAAATTTCCTGTTACATTCTTTTTTTTTTTTTTTTTCTATTTTAGCATGTACTTCAACTACTTAGATTAATGATCTCAACTAATGAAATAAAAGCATATGCTTCAAGCCTTGCTCAGAAATAACGACAAATAGTACTAATAGGATCATTATATTTCTAAAAGAAAATAAGCTCTATGATAGAAAACTTGAAAATAATAATCAATTAACTGGTTTAATAGTTAATTTCATTGGAACATTAATACTAGAGTTGAAAAAAAAAAAAAAAAGCACACCAAATTGAGATGACAATTGGGTAGTTTCGATAAAATTCGGGACTCGGTTCTCCAAGATTTTATTGGATTCTAATTCCTTCTAGATTCAACTTTGAGCCTGACTGGTTAAACTTGCTAGACCTGATTTATATTTTACAAATATTTTAAAAGAATATCATTTAGAAAAAAAAAATACAATATGATGCCTCAATAGCTTTTATAGATGGAAAAATAATATATTACCGAAGAAATTACTGCTTATAAACTTATATAATCATATTTTAATTTTTACGAGGTTAAAAATTTTAAAAACATATGAATTACTACTACAGTTATATTTTTTTAAAAATGTAGATGAATTTCATATTTCTCTCTCGTATGTGACTACATATATAATATACCCCACTCCCCCCAAAGTATAAACATACATTATATAAGTTTATATATATATTAACAAATAAAAAGTATATGTATAATATCGTAATGCATGGTGGCGTGGATACGGGGTGAGTCTGGGTTTTTAAATTTAGAACTCAAGATATTTGTTAAATTTGTTTAAAAACTTAATATTTATACTTAAAATTAAACTTCAAAATATGGCATGTGAAATGACCTATTAAATAGTTAAATTTAAAAATCACAATATGACATGTGAAAATGAGGTATTGATATCAACAAAATATTCAAATAATGAAATAGGTGGTGCATTTGAATTGTAAATCCCACTGTTTTTAACAAGTCAAAGATATATCACATTTTGGCATGAATTCTATGGGTGTATTCTTGCTCCACAAGATATCTTCATTCTAAGGGGAAAACAAAAACGTAAACTAAATAATCATTGAAATTAACACACGAAAAATTGAGGGTCAATGCAAAAGATTTAATTATAAATGATTTATAGAAGAAGCCAAAAGACAAACACTTAAAAGGAAAAATAGTAGGTATTAGTGATAAAATAAATAAATAAATAAAGAGAAATTTGAAAATTGTCACATGTGATAAATACTTTTTTATGTTAACACTAACTGATATGGCCGAATCTGTTTTGGCCATGTAGGCTCCAGCTCAGCTCACACGTCGGATCCAGCTCAGCACATGCCGCCATCCTCCTATTGCCGCGCGCCAGGCCTAGTTCGATCAGGATCCATGATCTTGTCTTGTCGGTCTAGTTCGGTCAGAGTTCATCACATCTTCTTGACTCATATGGTCTCCTCGATGACATGACATTATCGATGTCCGTCCCTACTTCATCCTCGGAGTTAATGCTAGGACACCCACCTCGAGCAAGGAACGCACCCCACGCGCCCACTGCGCGTCATGGGGAACGCCCATAACCAGCAACGGGGTTGGGTCAGCCTGACTCTGGTCCGGCCCACCTATTTTTTATTATTATAAATAGTACGGCGACACTATTCATGGGATAAGACATTTTTTATCTACTAATACGCTGATTGCCACTTACTATTTACCTGCCCGAATTCTGACTTGAGCGTCGGAGGGTCTTCGTCGGAGACACTTCCGGCTAGTCTCACGTGTACTCCATCCTTGCAGAATATAACCCGACCAGCATTCAGACACTCTTACTCGGATCTACCTGACCGGATTCGGACACTTACCTCCAGATCGAAGTGACGTGTACCGCAGGCCCAATCCGACCACATCACTAACTATATTTATTTAGTCATGACAATCATTTTTATATTGTCATTATATAGTTATTAGGTGTTGAGATTTTGTCTTTGAATTTGTCACCATTTAGTTATTGCTGACACTCTTAACAGTGAGAACTAATTGATAAAATGTTCGAGTCTTGTGCTCGTAAAAAATAATCGCTAGAACAGTAGTCGCCTTGTACAGTTCCCCACACGGAGGTGTCGGACACTGGAGGCACATGGAAGAAAAAAAAAAGAGAGAGAAAAGTATTTGACAAAATAAAATTGCAACTATAATTTTTGACAAGATTTTTCTGGTCATAAACTTCTTACCTTTGGGGTTTCACTAATTGTAAATAGTTACGACTTAAACAAAATAATTGTCACCATTGATATTAAGAAAATCATTTTTGTGATAACATAAATTTTTTTTACTAAATATATAAAATTGGTAATAATATTTATGTTGTCAGTACTCGACATGTTGTTGTGCTAATTTCATTTTATTTTTTTTGGTAGCGAAATAAAATACCTTCATTCGAACTCTTAAAAATTATTTTACGTGATTTTGGGACATTAAATAAAAACTTTGATAAAAGTAATCACATTTGATATAGAAATTTCCTAATATGCTAGATTTTGTTGAGAACTACCAGAAAAAAGAAACAAAGCTTGAAAAGCACGGCATATTTTAAAATTTCAAGAGAGACAGAGAGGCGTACACGTTTGCATTTGAATAAAGTTAATACTATTTTGTATATATTTTCAATTATAATTTATGCAACCGCTTATCAACAAATTGCAGCGTATATTAATAAATATAATAAATAATATTACACGATAATGTAATAGAATATCATTAGTATCAGTGTGATTTCCAATTCTCACTGTAGCTATATATATATATATATTTGGATTGTTACCTAACCTTGAGAATCACATCAGTAAATTAAATACAACTAAGCCCATGTTGGGATTTGAAATATATGTAGTGTATATCTATACTATTACTATTTATACTATTATATAAAGGAGTAGCATCCTTTGTAACTATTTTTGTTTTGTTTATTTTTTTGTTTGTTCATTTTTTTTTTTTTTTATTTTCTCTCTTCTCTTACATATTCTTTTTATTTTCTCTTCTTTTTCTCTCTCCCTCCCTCTCCCTCCTCTCTATTATTTTTATATTTCAACACTCTTCAATATCATTTTCTGAAAATTTCTTTGTATTGTTTTCTTAAATTTTGTAAATTATTTTATTTTTATGTATTAATAATTTTATAAATTCATCAAAAATAATTAAAAATATTTTGATAGTATAGATACTATCAAAAAAATTTAATATGTCATTAAATTAAATGATTTTTTATTCGGCACACGTATAAAGTGTGCCAATATTACTAGTATATATGTGTGTGTGTGACCATGGTTCACTAAAATGGTCGCGGGGAACGGAATGAAAAATTAACTAAATATGACTAAATACACTTCACCCCTAAAGGTATATGATATGCATCATTTATCTCTATAAACAAATAAAAGTATGACTTACCCCGTTCTCAATTAAAGATTTCAACAAAATTACCGTTAAAGAATTTAAATTTGCTTAAATATATTATAATCTAATTTTAATAAGAAAGGCATATTTGAATCATAATTAAAATACTTATCCATTTTTTATTTAAAGTAGTCAAACTTTACTTAGATTTTATACTTAATAAATCTTTAAAAAAGAAAAATTAGAATAAATTTTTTCATATGTAATTAATTTCAAGTATTATTACAATAATTTAATAACCTGGTTTTATTTAAATATATTGAATCTATAACTTTTTTTCAATTAAAATTTAAAATTATTTTTATAGTCAATAAAAGAATTGGGGTTGAATTTTAGGATGCTAAGTGTTAAAAAATATAGTGAAGATGATAAAGATAGAACGGGATAAGAGCAATTGTTAGTTTACATAGCATGCAATTTAAGGGAGGTGAAGTTTATTTAATTGTCTTTCAAAATGAATGAACATTTTGATCAATTTTTCAATATAAAATTAAAAGTGAAGTCTCTATAACAATTTTGGAAGTGCTAACTATCAATCCCCAGTATTAAAACATATAAAAGTATCTATCAGGAATTATTTTAAGCAAGATTTAGTATAATTTTAAATCATGAAAAACAACATTATTTAGTCCTTTTAAATTAAACTACAAGCTTATGAACAATATTACTTAACTATTTAAAATTATTTATTAGTAATAAAAAGAAAATAAAATATATTTGAATTTGATATTTAAATAAATACTTACATTACATATCAATTTAAATTAATGATCACGAGTGTAAAAGAATATTTAAAATATCAAGAGAATTTATATATTTTGGATCGTATTTTTATATTCAACATTTAAAATAAAGAATGTAAAGAAATAATTAGTCAATATGCTTCATTTAATAATTTGAAATTTTACAAATATTGACACAAAAATTATTAATAAGATTTTACTATTTATTTAAGTTAATCCTCAATCACCAATTAGAATAATAAAGAAATTAGTACAAAATTATAGAAAAAAAAAAAGATAAAAATGGAAAAGAAAAGAAAAGCAGAAAGTCATTCTTCTTTCTCAATTCTCGTCTAATAAAACGGACTATTGCGCTGCCTTTTATCCAACCATTTACCAGCCACGACTCCATGAGGCGCTTCTTTCTTTCGGATTTATTAGCGGATTCGTTCCGAATCGGTGTTTTAGTCCGATTTATCGGATAGAAACAGGGTATTGGCTAACAAATCGTCGCTTTGGCACTGGCCCGAACATGCGGCGGTTCTACGCCATTGCGATGAAACAGCCACTGTCGTTCCGACTGATATCTCAGCGCGAAGGTGAATCATGTATGTGACGGTGTACTTCCGCTATAAAAAAATGAATAAATTGATAACAATGTAACAAGTAATAAGAAAAAATTATCAATAATTATATACATTTAATGACAACAAATTTATGTTATCACAAAATATAGTTTGCATAATATTAATGGTGACAACATAGTGTAAAAAATTGACAACAAAGTGCAAAATTGACAATTAGTGACAAATCTATTGTGACAACTTAGTAACAATATAATCTTGTCACAAAATCCTAATGAAAATTTTTGTTGTCACCAAATTATCAGTATAAGTATTTATCTGGAAAAAAATGTCACCACAAGTGTGTTCCTTATTGTCAATAGTAATAACTAAAATCTTAATTTTTATCACCACTGAATAATATTATAACAAAATAAAAATTATTATCACCAAAAAAACTTAATTCGTGATAAAATAGAAAATATTATTACACCATATAATTATTGACGATAACTTTTATATTATTACTTTTAAATTTTATCAATAATATTATATTTTTGTTGTAGTGTTCCCAAAATCCAAATTCATGCACTATTGTTAAACTGCTTTTCCGAGGCTGCAATAACTATAGAAACAGTATGTCCAAGATAAACTAGTCATACATTGAATCAAACCAGAAACTTAAGTACTAAAAAATAATAATTTAAAAAAAAAGAATCAAGAAGAAACATTTTAGGAGTCTAATTTGACCCAAAAGAATTATGAGTTAATTACACTTTGTTATTCAAATTATGTGTATTTTTATACTTTACAACTTCAGATTTTAAGTATTATCAATTGTCATTTAAAATTTATATTTTTTTAACCAATTGCCTCTTAATTGTATTTTTCGGTGAAAAATCTTAACCAGAGTGGCAACACATGTTGCTTCTTTGGCTAGCATTTTTGTCCAAAAAATATAATTACGTAACAATTGATAAAAAAAAAATGTAAATTTTAGGGTGTAATTGATAATATTGAAAACTTAAAATTACAAAATGTAAAAATACGTATAATTCGAAAGACAAATTGTAATTAACTCAAGAATCAATTATTAGTCCCGTTACGAGGTATTTAGGTGCAATATAAGTAAACGCACATGGGGTCTTTGACGAAAACAGGATTCATGGTTGTTCTTGATAGAAACTTCCAATATATATATATATACTAGTAAAATTGCACAACCTATGTGTAAAATATAAAAAATATATATTTTAATTTAGTATTTAAATTTTTTTAGGATAAAAACATAAATATATTATTAAATTTCTTTCATAAGAATATTTTTTAAACAATTATTTGAAATAATTGATTAATTATAATAATTTAAAAATAAAATAATTATATGAAATAAAATTATATGATAAAGAATAAACACAAAAAGAAAAAAAAAAGTAAGTAATTGTAATTAGAGAAAGTGATTTGTGGATTGAGAACATGAGTTTTTTAAATTGGATGTAATATTAAAATATTGATATTTTTATTTGCTTATTTATTTCATGTGTTTATTAATTAAAAAGATAAAATTGACACATCAAAATTTGATATTCGAATTGAATCGATTTCACATTAATTTTCAATTTTAGCTACAATTTTACATATCTATATTTATTTCACATAAAATTAAAGGTTAAATTTTGTAAAATTATATAAACAATTGTTATTTGTGAGATAAAAATAATTTTTTTTTAATAATAATATAGACGTATATATATATAACGTCTTATTAGTTATTTAATCAAAGATACATG
Organism: Petrea volubilis; assembly: GCA_026212405.1. Lineage (NCBI taxonomy): Eukaryota > Viridiplantae > Streptophyta > Magnoliopsida > Lamiales > Verbenaceae > Petrea > Petrea volubilis. Next base: position 17,524,215 of record CM047882.1, read on the forward strand.
GCATAAGCGGGAGAATCAAAGCACGTGGTTTCCTGGTTAACTAAATATATATGTATATATATAAGCGGGAGAATCAAAGCACGTGGTTTCCTGGTTTCTGGTCGAAGTTAAAGCAAATTCTCAACGGCAAATGGGAATATTCTTCGTTTTTCTTTTTTTTTTCCCCCCTCTACATACGAATGGGACTATTCAAACTAACGCTTTTAGCTAAGTCGGGGTTATAAATTCTTTAAAATATGTTATAAAACTTTTGAAAACTTACCAACTTCATTATGAAAAATGTGATATCAGTGATAAGATATAAAAATAATAATATAAAAATTATAATTATATTAAGTGATAATATTTTTTATATTACTAATTAAGTTTTTTGGATAATCCTTAATTATTTTATAGTATCACATTCCTGCCCTCTAAAAAATATTTATTTACACAAAATCAATAATGTTGTATTATTTTATGAACTAAATTGAGCTTGTACTCATTTTTATCAAATTACGACACAACTTGTAACTTCGAAATATTTGTCTAAACTTATTTTTAAAAGATTATATTAGTTTATGCAACTTCTAATCTCTTAAATCTTATTTTAAAAGTAAATTGTCTAAGTATTTGGATAAATAACAGCGAACGACTTATAAAATGTTTTAGAGTCTTATAAATTGTAGTTTTATTTAGGAAAAATATGGTTTGCGAGTTAATTATAATATAACAACGATAAAATAGTGGTACTGACTTATCAATTTCATTGGGATAAAATAGTGGTACTGACTTATCAATTTCATTGGGATAAATAGGTCTTGGGAAGTTAGGAATGTGATATTAACAATAACTTATGATACTTATGTCATTTTATTGTTTAGAGAGTTAGACAACTTCAAACCGTTTCAGAATGATCAATTGGGAGAAGCTTCAAATTATTTTAAGAGTTTATAGTAACTTTGAAACATATTATTTTTGGAGCCCGTAAGCTCTTTTGTCAATAAATTTACCAAACAATTTCAAAGAATTTATAAGCTGTTAAACCTCTTATAATATATTTTGAAAAATCTATAAATTTGGCCTGTAAATTATGCGAACAAACCTTTATAGAATTTGCTTCTTTTTTTTTTTTTTTTTGAAGCATATTTTATTGAATTTGTTATGTTAATCGAAATAATATGAGACTCTTTATATCAATTAGAATTAACACATGGAGTTTGGTGCTACAAACACTTATTATATAGCACATATTTAGGGTACATCTGTCAAAACTTAAATCCAAAATTTTATATTTATTATTTCCTTTATGGTTTGGAATTTATAAGTTTTAAAACCTCAATTTTAATTGCTAAACTACTAAACAACCAACACTGCAAACTCCTTTTGAGCCCTAATAATGAATTTTTGCCCTTATGGACCATTAATTATTAAGCAGACTGATCATTTTATTTACCCAGTTGGGTACTTTTCAACTAAATTTTTAATCGTTAGATCGAATATTATAACATAATATTTTTTTAATATTTTTAATTATTATTATATTTAAATTTAACGATTAAAAATACTAATTGTACTATAGCCAATTGAATAGCACGAACAAAACCTTATTTATAATAGCAACTCACTAGCTCAAAAGAAAAATCAAACAAGTGCTATTGTAAGAAGTCAAAATCAAACCAACCGCAGACAAGAACACTAACATCTCTCTCTCTCTCTCCACAGACACACGTAATCTGTTTCGTCATCCCACCAGTCCCACAATATGTACGTATATATGCGTGTGTATATATATCCTCCCTAGCTCATAAACAAAACGAGCATGAAGAGCCACAATGAAAATCCTGTATATTTGCGAGGAGGAGGAGAGAGAAATGAGGAGAGAAAACGCGGCCGGAAATTGTCCCCGGTGTGGGGATAAAGTGCAAGCAGTAGACATTGAAGGCAAAGGCATATTTTGCAGTCTTACAGTTTGCTTCAGGATCAAGAGGAAATATTTCTGCACTCTCTGTTCCAAACGCCTCGTTTTGTCCTCACAGATACATCAATCCTAATTTTCCTTTTTTTTTTTTTATCTCTCTTTTTTGAAAGAAGCCAATTGTAATCCTACTTCGTACATGCATAGTTTTAATTTTCGTCTTCTTCTTTTTTTCTTCATAATATCAATTCATCTGTAATTTCTGCTATGGAATATTTTTTTATTGTTTTTGACTCATTTCACGATCAGATTTAAAATATTCTGACTTCTATATTCTTAACCTCCTGCTCAATTATAAATGTTTTTTTTTTGGTTATATAGTGTTGTTAATTACACCTACACCCCTGAATTGTATCATGTATCTTGTTTGTGCAAGATGATCTTAACTAGTCCAAGAGCCAAATGAGCTGGTTTGAGTTAAGCTCGACTCAAGTTTGATTTTTTTTGAGCTCGAGCTGATCGAATTTGAATTTCTTCGCGAGTTAAGTTTGAGCCTAAAAATAGGTGTTTAAGAGCTCACAAGCCGGCTTATGAGTTTTAATTTTTATATTTTATTTCAAAATATATTAGAAATAATACAAATTATTCTAGCAGAAGTATTAAAACTATATATAGTATTGACATAAATGTCCAAAATATTTATTATAATAGTTCAACTTTTAATATATACGTATCAAATATCAAAATTCATTTTATTCCAAGATTCATGACAAGTTCTATTAGAAATGAGCTCAATTTTAAGTTCGAGCTCAAATGGGCTCGACTATAAATGAGCCGAGCTTGAGTTCAAAATTTTGATGATGAATTTGAGCCTGAACAAAAATTTATAAACTCGACGAGCTTGAGTTTGAGCTTGAGCCCAAGTTTAATTTTTTGATGAGCTTAAATTTGACCCTAAAAATTTTTAAAAATTTGACTCATTTACAACCCTAGTGTTCATTTCCTAAACTATAAAATATAATAAATGAACTCTCGTAATAGTAAATACATAACAGAACAATCCCTAATTAATATCTATTGTTTAAGTGTTAAATTACCCGACTTAGGGTATGATTAAGGGAATATAAAGAGTAGTTCACCCATTTAATTATTTTAATGCTAGAAAATCTTCATTTCTAAATGTAATAAATAAAGTGAGAAGAAAAGGGAAAAAGAAAAGAGGAAAATATGCTGTAAAATATTTAGGGAGCAAATGGAAGAGGGAATGATTTCGCACGCATTTTATTCATGAGCTCAAGTCCATATAGGCTACACTACGACAATTCAACCAAAACAAATTGCAACACATGATGTGCCACCAAAAATGAAGCTTTTTGCATGGAAATTTTGCCACAATGCCCTTCCCACTGGAGCCAATTTGGTGTCGACTCGGCAAAACTGTGTTTTTGGTGGTAATACGCAGGAGGATTTATGCCATATTTTTCCTCCTTTGCCCTTTTGTCTGACGTTTCTTCCTTGGGTCCATATCTCAAATTGATTGGCAAGGCGATGGAAAAATTGGTTAAGGTATCTCCATGGTTTGTTATCTGTTGATGAATTGGAACTTTTTTCTTACGATCCTTTGGAGTATATATATGGCGGAATAGAAACAAGTTTCTTAAGGAAAATCACGTTACACCGGCAAATGAATTGGTTTGTTTTGCTCGAGATCTTCATTCTTCCTTTAAGGAGTCGATTTCTACTGACTGGTCCACGGTCCCCTCTGGAACCACCCTCGTGTGAAGAATGTGATTAAATTGAATTTTGACGGAGCTTCTTTTCCCCCAGGAGGGTGAATTTGGTTTGGGTATCTTCGCACGTGATTCAACAGGGCGTTGTCTTTGATGGATAGAAGCACAACATATGGAAGCTCTTGAGGGTGATTGCCTTCCTTTAATAAATAAACATCGTTCATGTGACCGCGATCTCTCTCGTATTGGAGCTATTACTGACAACATCAAAGTTCTCTCTACATCTTTTAATTCCTGCACTTTACATTTTGTCCGAGAAGGAAATCATGTCGCCCACTTGTTGGCAAGAAACGCCCCCCACATCTATGGAAGGCTGGAATGTTCTTCCTGAATTTGCGCACGAACTGGTTGATGTAGCTGTGAATTGATAATCTTTTTGAATGAAATTTCTTTTACTCTCAAAACCAAAAACAAAATATCATCTTACGTTGATCTTGTTAAGAATGTCATTTATCTTACAGCTGCATAGTGAATGTTCGTTCGCATTGTTAAGAATGCCATCGCCGTTTCAAAACTAGGCATGTCCTTAATGCACAACAATTTGTTTCAAAGCATAAAATTCTTGTGCACATATTTCAAGACTGACTGCAGAAGTTAAAAAAAAAAGGCTCTATAGATTTCCGCTGATAAAAGAAAAAAACTATTAGGTGTTTTGTTTCACAGCTTTCGCTTTCGAAGTGCGGTTAGAAATAGTTAATAATTACAAGAATAAAACACCTTCACCCTTACTTCTATTTCTAGTCATTTTCAAGAAGTTAATGTTTTTGCTAACACCCCCTTTGATGTAAAACAATACAATCCAGACGTGATTTTAATAGCGAACACGTCTACAAGCTTTAGCTTTGTGCCACTTAAATACAGTGATGAGCAAAATGCAGCACCTCATATTTATGTGGAGTCAAGTGCATAAAAGCAACTAGTGGCTCCAGCCAGCAAACCCAAAATCGCACGCCGGTATCAAATAAAATAAGCAAAAATCAACTAAAAACCACTTTCAACAACATCCAAAATTGCAGTTGATTCACCTTTTGGGGATATATCTTGAAAGGAACTACAAAATTCAAGCATAATATCTTTGGTTCTAACAACTTAAAAATCTCCCAGAAGTTTTAAAAAAAATAATTGCACAAAAACTCAGTTCATCCTCCTGATGAGTTCGTTGATGTAATCCTCGCGATTACCAGCATCACCACCTTCAACATAGTGATTCCTCTTCTTCTTCAATCCACCCAATGGTGCTTTGAGTTGGAATGGCCACAAGAAGTTATTTGCTTCCTTGAAATGGGGGCCCACAGTCATTATCTCGTGAATAAGATCTTCCATGCAAATTATTCCATACTTGCCCAACACCTATCATCAAACAACAATAAAGAAATAAGAATACGAAGATCAAACTCAACATTACTGTATTTAATACCTGTTCATAACTCAACCTGCTCAATTATCGAATTGTCAGTCAAAGCAATTCTCTGCTTGTTTACTTTTCCATAACCCCGCTTGTAAATCAACTCTTTGACACTTTTAAGGTTGGGGTACCTGAAAATTTATAAAACATTCAGTTGTCCAATAGTTTAATTAATCCATGAGCATAAACATATAGCAAGGAAACCTGTAGCTTACCCATAAGTAACATAAGGCTCAACTCTGTGCAGCATGTTCATCGTAGCTTTGTTGACTTTCAAAAAGACACCATTAAAGATCTACATATAAGATACATCAGTCAAAAAAGTAATTCAAGATGCTTACTTCCCAGAGTTAAAACACTTCAAGCACAACAAGTCAAAGGTTAATCATATTATGTTACCCAATGACATAATCTTATTCCTGCTGGAGCATAATTTAAAGGGAATGTTGACAGCATATAATTTATTCCCGTAATAATGAGTCCACATTCCAGTCAGGCTTCAGTAAGATCTCCTTAATAGTAGTCAATATAAAGAATTTGAGACTAACTAAATCTCCCAAAAGATGCATTAAAATATGCCTAGATAATAAAAGGACATAGGAGCCTACAGGAGAAAACTCATGTGCAAAATTGAAAATAAAGGGGAAAAGTTTTGGCGGTTTAGAGCTTTATCTATGCAGGACACCATAAATGTTCCTCATTTCTATCCAATAAATAACACTGAAATTAACGAACAGCTATCAATGAAATTTGGCAGAGTAAAGACCATTAAGGTGCGACAGGCCAACTAGAACATGACAGAACATAATGAAAAGTTAACCATGCAGATCTAAAGAAGTAAAATAATAAGAAAACACTAGCAACCAGAACCTCTCATATATATACATATGAATAAGTACCTGCCGCAATCTCAGGAGCTGGAGAATTTTCTTCGTCCTTGGGTGCATGGCATTAATTCTGAAAGATTAAAAATACAAGTAAATTACGCTTCCACACAGAGAAAAGGAGACTGCATAAATTCATTAGTGGGAAAATGCCACCTTACTTACCCACGGATTCTGATGATGAACAAAAGTTTAGCTTCTGGATTGACATAAAAGCCACCCTTCAATCTGGCTTCACGCTTCAACTGAATCAACTCCCTCTCCTATACAAAAAAAATAAAAATAAAAGATTAACATGCGAGAAGGAGATCGACCAAAAGGAGAAGGTCAAATTAATTCTAGAACAGAAGATCATTGAAGTATACCTGTTGCTCATACTCCTTTGTATACTGTCTTGCTTTCTTGCAGATCAACTTTCGGGTCTCAACTTTCTTCTTCTTTGCAGCTTCAAGATCTTTTGACTTTGCAAGGGCCCACTCTTCAGCCCTTTTCTGCTTCTTCAAAACAGACTCAGGAACTATGGCGTTACTTTTAGCAACCTCAGCCATTTCTACATACCAGCAAGCAAATATAACAAAACAAAGATAATCAGAACACGGATGCCACATTCTTACAAGAAATAGGCCCTACAAACGGGCACAAAACCAAAGTAAAATGACTAGCAATCCCATTGTAATAAATAATTAGCGTACTCTAAAACGGCTTTACACTGTTTGTACCGTACCAAAACTCAATCAAGTTCAAATGGTTTCATGAAATACAAGGATAAACTAAACTGCCTGACTTACAAAAGTAGATCCTCATCCCCCTACACAGGAAACTCATAATAGTACATAGGCTTATGCATTATCAGTCTGGCACCAATTAAATCTATGAAAACCCCACTCTTAAACTAATCTCTTAAAGATAATGCACTGCCAACAAGTTTGAAATTACAGCATAAAGTTAATCCATTGGTACATAGTGGTTCTTCATACAAGGTTGCCAAAACAATGAGTATAGTACAGAAACACCAAGCATATGCCTACAAACAAACTTCAAAGACATCCCTCAACAAAAACCCAAAACAAATAACAAAAATGGAAAATGGTTTTGATATCAATTCTTTAGATATTTATTTATTTGACCCATTCACTTGTTCCCGCAATAAAACAGATCATCTAGCACAACGAAGCCCATTATACCCAACGCCATGCTTTTCCGCCATTTTTTTTTCAGCCAACTTAAACAACAACAAGAATTACCAGTTTCAGAGCTCAAATTAACCACAAAAACAGATGCTCATACCCGCTGTTTAATTAGCATTAGTTCATATCACAAATGCAGGAAATTGAATGATCCTTAGTAATTGATAGGCAAATTAAACAAAAAAAAAAAAAAACAAAAATTAGATTGGCAAATACCTGATAGAATGAAGCGCAGGGACAACTAGGGTTTCCTGCTGCAGTGAGGCTCCGAGAAGAAAATTTGAAAACCCTAGTTCATTTATATACTGTATGAAAGGCATCAATTTCAGGCCTTAATTGGGCTTAATATGTTATGGATATTTACTATTTGTCTAAGTTCGGGCCCAATTCTATGTGTAATAAGCGGCCCAAAAAAATACTAAACGTTCTCAAAAATTAATTTTTTATCCCTAAACCTAAGGACGATGAAAATGTTGTTTTCAGGGCTGTCAACGGTTCGGATTTGGATCAAATTTGGAAAATTTGAATCCTAATTTGAATTTGAGAAGCCTCTTTAGTTTTTGAATTTAATTCATATTCTATAGGATTTATATTCATTTCAACTGAATTCGAATTCGAAGAAAAATCCAAAATTCAATAGAAAAATATAACCGATTAACTGTTAAAAAATTTGAAACTTTAAAATCAAATAAGCAATAAAGAGATTATTTAATATGTAAAAATAAAATTTAAATAAGTAGAAAATTATTTTATAATATGTATAAGAACTATACATTATTTTTTGAAAAAAAAAATACTTTGAAAATAATAAAAAAGTGTATTATAAGTTATAATGGTTTGGATATTACATTCTATTTAAATTCTTCATTAACATCATATATGTAAGGTTGCTGATATAATAATAAGTATTATTAAAATTTGGATTCTAATCTTCAACAGATCGGACTGCTTGATTTCATATCCTATCCATTTATTTCGAATTACGAATATTCATAATCGGATCTGACCTATCGAATGTTTTAATCGATTGAACTCGGATTGGATTCGAATTAGAATCTGCTCCATTGATAGCCCTAGTTGTTTTCATCCACACAAATTTATTTATTTATTTTCGGGTGGGGGGGGGGGGGGATCATTATGCCACAAACATCCACACAATTAATTCCATCAAAATTTCGTTCATAAATACAAGCCGTTTACTCTTATACCGACATTATCAAATTTTTATAATTTTTAAAATTTAATTACTCTCGACTTTTAAGATCAAGAAATGAGTAAACAAATACTTTTCTCAAAGTAATTTTTACTTTAGGTCTCTTAAATTCATAATTTGTAGGTAAATCTTTAGACAGCAAGAAAAATATACTAGATCCCACGTATAATGCACAACATCATCATATGAAAAATTAATTCCCGAACAGTTTTCTTTCTTGCAATAACTTGAGCTAAACTTTAATTTCAACAGCCCATCTCCCTTCCATTGCTAGAATAATCTATCTATGTGTTTTTTTTTCATGGATTTATAATCTATGTATCTATCTGTACTATTTATATTATTTATAAAGCGACAAACTAACAACCACTTTTAATATCTTTGTTCAGGCACTTTTCTCTCTCTATTCTTCTCTTCTCTCTCTACTTTTTCATATACATATCTTCAAATTTTATTTATTTTATTTATTTTTTTGTAGCCATATAATTTAGTATAATTTCAAATCAATTTTTTTTGTTTTTTCATAAATTTAATAATTATATTAAATAGTACAAAAAATATATACTCAAATAAAAACATAATATATATTTAATTTAATACCTTTTAAATCTTATATCTTATTTTGTTTTGCATGCATATCGAATATGTTCAATGAACTAGTATGTATAAAATGTGAGAGCCTTAAGTTTTAACTTTTGATCTCTTTAGGTGTATGTAATGACTAAAATCAGGAAATGGATTAATGAATTGAAGCAGTAGTTGATTTACTACTGAGTGTTTGCATCTAAGAGGCCCCAAGATATACGTACTAAAATCCCATTTTGCGCTGGAGTTCGTTTATGTTTAAAAAAGGCATTTAGCTTTTTGTTTTTCAAGTGTGTTAATTTTATATTTAGCTACTAAGATTATATTTTAAATTGTCCAATCATAAGTATTCATTTTAGAACTTAAATGTTTAAATCTTATAAGTTAAGACATTTTTCGTATTTTTTTTTTTGTTGCGCACGCATAGAGTTTGCTCCGACTACTAGTTATTAATTAAGGCTCATTTTATGCATAGTTTTGCCAAGAGTAATTTAAATTTGTACGTATGATTTTACCAAAGTATATGTTTGATTCTTTATATTATCCAACTGATTTTATTTACTTCTTATTTATGTTACGAATAGCTTTGTTATAATAATCTACTAGCATTTGACTAGGAGTATTTATATATACAGAAAATCGAAAAAAAGAATCGAATCAAACCGAATCGTTGATTTTTAATTTTAGATATCTAATAAAATCGGTTTTTGATTAACTATAATTCTCTCAGAGTTTTAAGGTGGAAACTCATACATACTTATAAATGAAAGATGAAAAAGATAACTACAAGAAACGTAGAAAAACTTTAAATTGAGTAAGAATAAATGATCAAAAACGTAGAAAGGACATAAATCATGTACTTATTTTCTTTTCCCATGATCTCAAGGTGGACATTTTCAGCCAAAAAAAAAGGGGGCACAAAATAATTAATATCAAAAATTACGTCATGAAGGAAAAACCTTTAAGATGGTAGAGTATAAAACACAAATAAAAATATAATTATACTTGAAAAACATATCTTCAAATCGAAACATGAAAAAATAATGATATGAACGTACATAAAAGATTGTAAAGTACATAAAAGTAAGTGATTAAGAACCTAAAATAGCTTAAATCGCGTACCTTTTTCCTTCTCCTATTGTTTCAAGGTGGACACTTCCGATGAAAATAAAGATTAAAATTATGGATATCCGATATGATATGATGGCTTAAATAAAATATTGGTCCTGTATATTTTCCGTGCTTGCATTGTCAGTCCTACAGGATTGTACTTTAGAAAATTGATCCTGTATTTAAAGTTTTACCTCAATTGATGTCCATTATAGCCTGAAATCACTAAAGTGGCCAGAAAAAGTCATGTACGATGCATGTGACCCTATTCTCAGCCAATTTTAATGTCAGTGGTAGATTAGTTTTCTATGTTGGTTGCCACCTAATTTAATTTAAATTTTTTTATATTTTTATTAAAAAAACCATCTTCTTCTTCCAACAAAACAAGCCCACCCCACCACTACCCAGCCGCCGTCGCCGCCAACTCCTTCCTCTACTACCACAACGCGGCCACCCCCACCCCTCTTTAGTCTATGTTCCCTTCTCTCCCTCCTCTCTCTCTCTCTCTCACACACACACTCTTTCTCTCTCTCTCTCTCCCCTCCCCCTGCTCCACTGTCTCTCTCTCCCCCCTCTGCCCCCGTCCACCACCACGATGCAAGCATTCTATCTCGCCCTCTCACCGCCGCCCCACCATAATTCGCCACCACCACCACCACCACCACACTTGCAACCCTCTTCGTCGTCCCACCACCACCACCACCACACTTGCAGCCCTCTTCGTCGTCCCACCACCACCACCACCACGCGTGCAACCCTCTTCGTCGTTGTTCCACCACTATCACGGAGGCAGCCCTCTCCGCTGCTACCAGCCCCAAGCAGGAAGCCCTCTTCGCCGGATCTCTACGGCAGAGGACTAGATCCATCTCTGCAGCAGCAATTTCAAGGGAGACCACAAGGGATTCGATGAAATCACGCCGTGCCAGTCCAGATCTTCATCAGTGGGGAGGGGCTCACGGTGGTGGGTGTTTCTTAAAGAGCACAGGCGGAGGAGATGAGGAAGAAGACATTCTTCAGTTAAGTTATCCAGGGTTGGTTCTTTTTCGACATTAAATGCCCAGCCACGTCTTTTTTCTTGATTCTCTTGTGAAATTAGTGTCATTTCATATGATGTGAGTGAACCAATAAGTTGAGCCATAGTCATTCTATCAACATCTTTGGCTTCAAAAATAGCTGTGGTTTTAGGATTCCACTCTCTTGGGAGTGATCTGAGGATTTTTCGAACTTGTTCTTCCTCTGTTACTTCCTTTCCTAGAGCGAACATTTGATTCACAATTTCTATGAATCGAGCATATATATGGTTTATGCTTTCACCTGAGTTCATCTGAAACATCTCAAATTGTCGGGTAAGAAGAGCCACCATTTCATTTTTAACTTGAGATAGTCCCTTTATAGGTTACTTGTAGCATATCCCACATGTCCTTTGCTGATTCACAAGTACTTATCCTATTATATTCTTCAATGTTAAGAGCACAAGAAAGTATATACTTAGCTTTTGCATTTAAAGAGAGAATCTTTCATCCTCTTCCGTGAAATCATCTTCCGTTTTAGGGATTTTCTTATTTCCTTCGCCCTTCATAGGAATTTCTGGCCCTTTGTTAAGGATGCGCCACAATTTGTAATCAATGGAGATGAAATACTCCTTGACACGGTTCTTCCAGGTGGCATAATTTGTTCCATCAAATAACGGGGGCCTAGTGTGTGAAAGTCCCTCTGCATACATGTTAGTGTTCAACAAAGCCATAGGATCTTTTTACTCAGATTGGTTAAACCAAATGAACTTTTTATGAGCCCTTGGCTCTGGTACCAAATGATAGATATTAAAAGGATAATAAATAAGACAAAAACACAGTTATGTATAGTGGTTAGGCCGAAACTTAATCCATTACCTAGGTATATTGCACCCTAGGCTTTTAAACATGTAAAAACATATTTTATTAATATGTGATTATAACAAACTGAGAAAGAAATTGGAACGATACAGAGTCTCAAACTACTCTCACAACTAAAGTACAACTGGTAGGGGCCCGGTACCAACATAGAGGTGTCTGGTCCTTAGCACACTAACTAGTACACTTATTTAGTTTATCAATACACAACAACGCTCATTCAAAATCAAACAAAGGCAAGCAGAGTGAATGAGATACGAATTCTGGTGTTGCACGCAACTCATTTATAGGTGCGGCCTTGTCTATCAATGACAAAAGATCCTTCCTTCTCAGTGTTTGATGAATGAAGACAAGTAAATCAATCTTCGCAAGGTAAGAAGTTCATATCAAATCTTCCCAATATTAGCCGACAAAATCTTCCCAAAGTTAGAAGATTATGAAAGATCAAATCTTCCTACTATTAGCCGGTCTCAAATCATCATCAAATGATCATTAGGGCTAATAATAAATTATAAAAATTACTAAAATTAAATTACAAAAATTGATAAAACTAATGGAATTTATTAGATAATTTAAATTTAAAATACTACAAAATGATATTTTAAGTATAAAAAAACCATTCAATAACTAAAGACTTCCTTTGGCACGACAGTTACATACTCCAATTACAACCTCAATGTCCTGTGTTCGACTCTTCTTGAGCACAAAAAAAAAAACAAAGAAAAGAAAGCGCCTGGGGGAGAGCGAGTTCAGGTCTGGGCGTGGGCATGGGTCGGGCTTGCCTTTTTTTTTTTTTTTTTTACAATAGCTACGACCAAGTATTTTAATGACTGAGTGGCCAAATTTGGCCACAAATGGACCGTGGCTAAATTAGCCACGCCACTTTTAGCTACGGATTTTTTCCGTGGCTAATTTTTTTAGTTAGGGATTTTTAATTAAATCCGTGGCTAATTTCTCTTTTTCTAGTAGTGATACACCGAGCTATTTGGGATGATATCACCTAATAAGTTAAGAAAGTATTTATATCAATACATCACATCTAGTTGTACAAACTTGTATCTTACGACTGATTGTTCTGTTTTACGATGATCTATAAATCTAATGGGCCAACTGAACATTTCAAAATTAAATCATTTGATGAACTCTTTGAAAATCAAATTATTCTAGTCCTACAATCTCCTCATTGGGCCTGAGTTCTTGGATTAATACACCAAGTCCAAAAATCTTTATCCACCACTTGATACTTGGCCCTACCACCAACTTATAATATCAATTAATACACCTACAAGCTCGAGTTCGCTTCTTCCGTTTTATTGTAACTAAGCCTGGGAATTTCTTTACGTAGCCCAACAAAGAGTAGCCCATTTATAATCCAACTTCAACTCAATAGGCTCAATCATTATTCATCCATTAGTAAGTCCAATTTAAGGTACCAAAGTCTTAATTAAATAGGCTCATCTAATCTATTCACATTCTACCAATATTTGGTCTCGTTTAACCAATTTTAATATGCCCAAGTAAATAGTTTCAGTCAAATCAAGGCCCAATCCTAGTCTATGAATTGTCCAAATTAAAAGATAGGCAAGGCGAACCCATATTCTCCTATTTGTTCAGGATCATTGATAGAGATGAAAACAGGGGTGGCATTCATGGTGTTAAAGTAGAACTAGTCCCCTCTATTTCACATTTTCTATATTATCTTTACAGGGCACATTATAATGATGCTTCTGCTATTGTGAACTGTTTGAATACTTTTGCACACTGGTCTGGTCAATATGCAAATAGTGCTAAATCCTTTGTTCATTTTAGTAGAAATGTTGATGTGATAAAAAAAGAAGAAATTAGAAACATTTTGAATATGTCTGAGTGCTCTCACAGCCATAAACACCTTGGCCTACCATTTTGCAAAACCCCTCAAAGAAAGAATGTTGTAATGTGTTGAGTGAGAGAGTAGGCAAAAAGCTCAGTGGGTGGAGGGAGTAGGTAAAAAAATTAATATGCGTATGTTATTTTATCTTTTACAATTAAACATCTTATAAGTTGTTTGAAAAAAAAATTGGGGGAACTTAATTTTATTTTTGAACTTATAAGCTCCTAACAACTTATTTTTGAAATTTATAAACTCATTTATTAAACAAATTACCAAATACTTTTAAATAGCTTATAAGCTCCCAAATGGCTTATCAGATATGTTTAGGAGCTTATAAGCTCAACCAAGCACTCTCATTATATAAGCTGATCCAAACTTTTGTAATATTACAATCATTCTTCATTATTCCTAAAAAGTTAAATTGAATTAAAAGCTAATTCAAATTTTAGATAAAGGTGTGCTCACTTGTTGTGAAAACAATAATCGAATATATATTAATTATTTTATGAATACTTTTTAATTGATGGAAATGCAAATATCCACACTAGGGGAACATGAAAGCAGACTTTGGAGGTGTCCAATAAAATTGGGCTGGACCATGACTGGATCAGTCAACAATACTTACTCAGCTCCTACCTGGATTGGGGCCCAATTGCTTGCCAACCTGATCCACGGGATGACCATGTGCAACGACCCGATTTTTCTCCGAAAGTACAAGATGTCAAGATCTTCAAATTAACTTTTAATATTAAGCACATATAGTTGGTGATATCACACTTTTTCAACTCTACTTACTTTGAACCAATGTAATAGAAATTATTTTTAAATTGCATGGAATACATCGTACTAAATCAAATAAAATATATAATGAAGTTGGGATTGACAAGAATACAAAATTTTCGAACATTACAACAAATTCTGGCGTAGACTTAATTCAATTAAATCCAATCGATCGAATAGCAACTGATATACGATGATCACTCTTTTCAAAACACTGGTCACGAAAACTTCTAATACGCAATAAGTGTAATTTATTTTGTCGTGTTATTAATACTTATTTGGGGGAGCAAGACTGGAGTTAAAATTTCCCAAATCTTTGCCATGTGTCCTTCCTCATGTTCTCAATGCTTGTTTTTTTCCTTTTATTTTTTCCCTTAATATAGAAGATTGAGTGGAGACGAAAAATATAAATTAAAGAAGGAAATGCCCAAGTTTGAACTTGACAAAAAAATGTATTATTTATCAATTATTTTAGATATTATATGGTACTCGATCCATAGATCCATAGTTCCTAATCTGATGAGAAGTAGGTTTTAATTTGATGGTGTGCTCGTGAGGTTGTGGTAACTATATCGGACCTAATCCAAGATATATATATATATATATATATATTCGTAGCAGTTAAGTTGTATTAATTAGAAAAATCATCTTGAAAAATCCGATTTGACCTTTTACTTTAAAAAAATAAAAGAATAAATAAGCCAGCCCATAGGGATTTAAAGCCCTGAGTGATGCCAGAGATTGAGCAATAATTCCATCCGTAGTTTATGCTGAAGAATTTCTTCGAAATTTACACCAATTAAAAAACAAAACCTGTACTGCACTAGATATGGCCATTTCTGATCGACTGATGTAACGATGTCTAGCCAACATTAAGAAAAAAACAAGTGGTTAAATGCGTCAACATTGGCAATTCCTGAGAAAATTAGCCAAATGCCTTTTATTTCTTAAAGATAGGAATAGAGTCATAATATTTAAATGTGTGTGAGCTGTAACATTCATCCACAGGGCAAATAATATAGAAAGAAAAAAGAAAAAGGAAGTTTATCCTCAAGAAAGAAGAAAAGACTGTTAAAGTAGGAAAAGACGGCATGTTATTCATTTAAAATAGAACATCAATATTACACTAACGACTTAAATTGATACATATAATGCGATAATTTAGAAACATCTCAATTAAACACTAATTTGTGGCACTTAAAAAATGTATTTCAACAATGTTAAACTAAATTTATTATTTTAGCGCCTAAAATATACTTTAGCCAATACCTCCCTATCAAAAATGCTAAAATATTCACTTATAGTCAATTATCAACACTTTTAGCTGTTTATTTGGTGTTTTCTTTTTTCAAGTGCGGTGAATGCATGTGCAATAGAAACGTCAGTCGGTGTCTTTGTACCTAAGCAATTATTTTTCTTTCTTCCTTATTTTCCAGGAAGTTTCTGAATGACATCAATTGCACGATTCTGTGTCGTGCTTTGTAAGCAAAATTATTTGTGTCCACTTGTCATTATTTTATCGGACATATGCACGTTGATTGATTACAAAGACTCATCAACTACACTATTATATTTTAGGGTTAATCACAACTTGCACCCTTGAATTTGTTTCGTTATAATATTTACATTCCTCAATTTTTAATATAACAAATTCAGCCTCTCAATTTTGAAAAATGAGGGGTGAATTGTTACGTAAAAGTGAATTCGAGGGGTTGAATTGTTATATTAGAAGTTGAGGGGTGTAAAACGTTATAAGGGAACAAGTTCAAGGGTGTAAATTGTAATTAACCATATATTTTACTATTGTCGCCTCACATCATTGTGACGGAGCCAAGGGGGCTGGCCAGTGATGGTCCCCCACCCTCAATTTTTAAAAATTTATTTTTTAGTATATATTTATTAGAATTTTAAAATTTCGCCCCTTTCTAAAATAAAATTTTAATTTTTATATAAGTTATATAATAAAAATTTTAATTTTCTCTATTCTATTTTATTTTTAGTAATTTATTTTTACCTAATCTTATTTATCATAATAATTAAATTATCTCCCTTTCTCTTTCCTCTTTTTTTCTTTACTCTCTTCAAATTAAAATACTAAAAATTTTATTAGATTTTACTTCTTTCTTCTATCCCAATTAAAACATCAAAAATCCTATTATAATTTTTCTTCTCTCACAAACCCTAAAATATTCATTTATTTTCTCCGAAAGCAACTTACAAGAAGGTATTGCGTATTAATTTTGAAATTTATACATTTATTTATTTCTTTTTTTGTAATTGATTTTTGTTTAGAGTCGTAGACATTTGAATCTTAGTATTGTTAATATGAATCTTGATAGCTGTTCAATAGTAAACTTAATGAATCTTTACGTTTATTTATTGGGCTATTAAATTTGAATGAATCTTACTAATTTGATACTTCATATTTAATTAGGAGTGATTTGGGGAATGTGACGACGGAGATAAAAAGAAAAGATATTTTTTGAGCTTTGAATATATTTTTGATTGTGCGGACAGAGAGAGAGAGGAAAAAAAATATATTTTAATACTTTTAATTTGAGTTTTGATTATATATCATTATGTAAGTTTATGTCATTTTATTGAGTATTATTAAAAAAAAATTATTAAGTATTTTTTAAAAGTAATTCATTATCCACTATATTTGCTTCATTTGAAATAGAGAATAACTTTTTTTTTTCAGTATCATTTTTTATTTATTATTTTTTATTGTAATACTTTTTTTTCTTTTTTATTATAGCACTTCTAATTGGTTGTATATACATAAATATGATAACTTTTGTTATTTTATGTATTAACATTTTATATAACCCTTATATTTATACATTTTTAATAATTAATGATCTTGAAAAAAATTCGCCCCCCACCCCCAAGTCAAATTCCTATCTCCGTCTCTACCCTTCAAGTTTAAATTTTTATAAGACAATATCCATTTTCAATTTTCTCTTTCTTTCTTTCTTTTTTTTTTTCTTTTTTCCTGTACAATGCGACTAGATTGTAATTGAGCCAAGTTCGACTTGTTTTTAGGGCTCAAGTTCAGGTTTGGGTAGATTATAATACATTACTAGAAAACTCATTTTTAGCCATGGATTTGGAAAAAAATTTGTGGCTAAATTAAATAGCCACATACTAGCCATGGATAAAATTCGTGGCTAAATTTAGCCACAAGTCTAAAGCCACGGATTTACAGGCACGGTCAGGCCGTGGTTAATAGCCACAGACTATCCGTGGCCAACCTTGGCCACTTAATCATGAAAATACCCAATCCATAGCCAATAGTCACCGACTAGCCATGGCTAGGCCGTGGCTGAGCCGTGGCGGTCGCTGATCCATAGCTCTTAGCCACGGGTTGGCCGTGGCTGATCCGTGTTTGTTAGCCACGACCTGACCATGGCTGGTTCGTATGAAATTCGTAAATTAGCCATAGATTATCTATGGCTAATTTTGCCAATTTTTCGATAGCCTGCTGCCTTTTTTTTTTAACAACCAGCCTGCTTCCTATTTTTTCAATAAAAACCACAAGCATTCAAACAAGACATCATTCATACTAATCATCCATTCAAAACCACAACACATCCATTCAAAACGACGACTGCGGATCGTCCAATACAAATTATAACAATCATTAAATTACAAAGAGTCAACTTAGCAACACAAATTACAAATCGAAGTAGTTAACATCAATG
Source organism: Petrea volubilis (assembly GCA_026212405.1). Lineage (NCBI taxonomy): Eukaryota > Viridiplantae > Streptophyta > Magnoliopsida > Lamiales > Verbenaceae > Petrea > Petrea volubilis. The sequence continues at coordinate 17,542,529 of CM047882.1, forward strand.
TTTAAAAGTCATAATAAAGGTAGTGACATTATAACAAAGAGTCAATGTCTAACAAGGTCTAATACCATCGTCCTCATCATCATCATCGTCATGCTCGTCATCCCGTAGGTAATATCGTGGAGTATACCTAGAGGTGGATTGTCATCCTCCGAATGAAGTCCCATAAGAACCTCTTTGTTGGCCAGGGGTGGGGTGCATATGCGGTGAACCAACTGACGGGTGTGGCTGATTTGGTAAAGAGACAAAACTTCCCTGGGTCAAACTTTGGACGCTCTGAAGCAAGGCATTGAGTATGTGTTGCATCTCAGTCAATTCAGAGGTTTGTTTCTCCTCAAACCTGTCAAACCTTTGCCTCAACTCATGCATCGATGGATCCTCCAATTTTGGGGGGTAAGTACAGGAGCTTGAAGTCCCCATACTACATGATGATCCACCTAGTACTCCATACCACCAACCCTTCTTCGGTTTAGCCATTGTCTTCTTGCATACCTATAAATCCATGAATATAGTTATAACTTGTAGAATATATCATTCCTATATATATATATATATATATATATATAATTTTATAACATGAAAGTTGAGTTATTTGACTTACATCGAGCTTGGATGGTCTAGGTAGGGGTGTGCCATCAACAGATTGAGGAGGCAGTTAGGAATTAATCTCATCTAGCTTCTCCTTAAATGCATTCTACAAAATTTCAGGATGAAACATCAACATCAAAGTGGAAACACAATGAATACTCACAAGGAACACTCCACCCGATCATCAGCCCATTTTAGTTTCCCATTCTCATTCTTATAAGAGTAGAGATGTATAAATGAATGATCTGAGGACGGATATTCCTCAATTTGAGCTTCCTGTAATAAGAGATGTAATATTTTAATGTAATATGAAAATGCTATTACTATCAATTCTAATTTTGAAATAATTTTCAAATACACATACTAACCAACTCGTTGTTGTGAGTGAGGTGAGATTTTGAACCTTCTTTGTGGCCCGTCATTCCCCTTCCACCAAAATCTAAACCCCGATTAGTTTTGTTGACCGCGTTCTTTTTAAGAAAACTAGGTAACCCCTATTTTACTTACAACTCCTGCCGTGCGGCATCATCAATCCACTCAGGCTTCTTATTTTTATGATGAGCTTTATTAAGCCTATTTTTTAGGAGTTTCGATCCCTTATGCTCAAAAGTTTTCCAAATGAAGTCATACTACTCAAGTCTCCAATAGTACACTCTATGTACAATGAGAAACGTACAATTTATAAAATAATAAATGAAAAAATATATAAGAAAATTTGTATATATATCAATACTTACTTGGAATTCAGAGAACCACATGTGTCTAGTATGTATAGGGACTTCCTTCCACCTCTCCCAGGCGCCTGTATACCCTTTTGTGAAAATGCAGGTGATCATCCTTACGGTATCCAAGGCATTATTGAGCCCAAAGAATAGAAAACATATTTAAGCAACAATCGAGATTTGAAGAATTATATCTGAAATAACGTAAAAAAATAAACTTACTCATGTCCCTACGAACAAATAACCAGTTGCCCATCAACTCTATTATTATCGAGAGTCTCAATCAGCATATCATTACTATTCAGCTCGTCTTCGCTATGGGTAGATATGTGATGATGAGAGTCATCATACGGATCGTCCCGGATGTGTAGGTTCGTCGTAGGGGGTATGTGGAGATCATGTCGGCTAAATCATCCACTACTAGTTATCTTCACTTTACCTTTTTTAGAAACTATCATCTACATTCATAGCAAAAATATCTCATAGCAAGAACCTCTTCTACATTCATAGCAAAAAAAATCACATAACCGTTAATTTTTAACATATATTTCACATTACATAACCGTTAATGTATGACAATTCACACTACATAATCAATCATTCAACCACAATAAAACATTCATAGCAAATAAATACGTTCATTGCAACGAATATCAAACCAAGCAAAATATTTATTCATAGTAAATTTTATTCTTCTTCATCTTAGTTGTCATCTTCATCTTCTTCCTCATCATTATATTGAATTATTTTTTCGTTATCCTCTTTATCATCATCTTCAAACTCAGAGTCAAATTCTTCTTCCTTGTCACTTTGACTCGTTTCATCGACTTCTACATTATCATTGGCCATATGTGCAAGATATAATTGGTTGACCTCTTCTTCAACACCTGTACAATCGACGAGGTTACCCGTTGGTTCATTATCAATGACGTTATTCACTGCTCCAGATGATTCTTGTAACGAGTCATGAGTAATCTTTCAGTCACAACTCGAGTTCATGGTCTTATTTTGATAACAAACTGCCATTGCGATTTATCTCTTCTTATACCGGGATAAGGCACGTAATACACTTGAGATGCATGTTGTGCAAGTATGAAAGGGTCATCTTTTAGGTATCTCTCATTAATTTTTTTTTCAACAATGCTATATTGTGGGTATACCTTCATACCCATATTCGATACCGAATCAAACCAAATACATTTAAATATCACAACCTCTTTTTGAGGCACATTGGGATATTCTAACTTGATAACTTCCTTTAGTATACCATAAAAGTCTATACCCCCGCCACTTCTGACACAAACACCAGAATTTGATGTCTTCCTATGTAGGGCCATATCGTCTGTATGGAATGGATATCCATTTACGTAGAACCTGTTGAAGGTCTTGACCTTCTTCATTTGGACCCCAAGTCAAATCATGCAAATATTGATTTTCAATATTATTATTCGAATTATGTGTCTATATATAAAAATATTTTCAATCAGCATATTTGAATATATTTTGTTTAAACCACATAGTGTTTTTGAAATATATAATTAATTGAGTGTTTATGTTTATAATGAAATGCTCACATAGAGTTTAAACTATTCAACAAATTTATTTTTGATGGATTCCTCAACCTCTTGATCACTTAGATTTGGCCAATTGTATCGAACGGCTGACCTAATCCTACAAAATGTTAAGATTTGTGAGAGTCATATACATTCCTCTTAACACATTATCTACAAAATGTTAAAGATAGTACTCATTCAATGATAGAGATGACTTCACCACAATTGATGAGTGCATGTAAAGCAGCTTAGCTCCACTCATCATCAGTCAAAAAATGTTTCTTATATTTTCTTCCCGACTTACCAGATTGGTTGAATACGGACAATGTGTAAGATAGCTCATCATCAGAAGAAACATCGGCCTCATTATAACAAGATCTCGTACTTTTGGTGTGGATGTGACTTTCACGCTATATCATCCAAAGGATGACAAAGAATACTAGGCTTTGTTGTGTGCTCCTGATGCCACCTCATTTGCTCGGCTGATTATCTAGAGGCATACAACCTTTTCAACCTTGTGACATGTAGTGCATTCTTTTGTAAGGGACACGTTTAACTCTCCCTGGACAAGATGGTTTAAATCTTGGATGTTGACAGAATGTGCATGCATCCAATTGTGCATGTTCTTTATAAAACAGCACACACCCTTCAATGTAACAATCAATTTTTATGATGTCAGTTTCAATTTTCTCGTTAATTTTTTGGCTTCATAATAATTGTTGAGGACATGATTATCAATTGGATTTGACATTTTTATAAGTTCGGCCATTTTATCAAAACATCCATGTGGCATGTTATAATCTAATTTCAATATCATCATTTGAAAAGTGAGTGACAATTATGTCTGCGACTCACATCTTGGCCACAAGGGACGATGTGCATCCTCCAATAAGTCATAAAATTGTTGAGCTTCCTTATTACGAGATTGTTTAACAATACGACTCGTTCAGCATCATTTCATTCAAAATTCTGCCGCGGCATATTTCAATGAAAATCATTCTAATCCATAGCATCATAGACCAAATTTTTATAATTTCTTAACCTTTCTATAAAATTGACATGATTGTAAGTACTTGGACCAGTGACGTCAACATTCCAGTTTTCTGGAGCAATCTCTCTATGTGCAGTTCAATACCAATAATTTGGTTGGAACCCATACCTCAAAAGATCGTATTTTATATTACTAGCATTCTTGTATGTTCCATTTTCACATTTAAAACATGGACATCTAAAAAAGCCGTTGTCAAGTTTGAATTATGGTTGTGAGGTTGCAAATTCAAAGAACTGACCCAAACCCAACAAAAATTCATTCATAAGGTTTGTTCGGTTGGGCAATAACCGATTGTACATCCAACATCAACTCACACGAATATTATCCATATTCTGTAACAAAAATAATTATCTCATTTACTCAACACGGATATCCAATTTAAACTTTGCCAACAAACATATACTTAACATATTTCAATGAGATCAAAGCATATCTCATAAGCAATATATACCATCTTACAAACACGCATTTTATATTTAAAATCATTATTCACTAACAAATTCACTAAAATGTCAATAATATATAACATAACACTGTCAATAATTCACTACAAACGTAAAACATAATACTAACATTATTATTCTCATACTAAAAATTCACTCCAAATATAAAACGTAACACTAACATGTCAATAATATATAAATACACCATTGGTCACTAATTTCAAACATACCTTAAATTTAGGAGCCTCCAAAAACTGAGAGTATATAAAACCTAACAATTATTTCAAAAAACCAAAAAATAAAAAAAATGGATATGTTTAGGTTTGGGGGGGGGGGGACGAGTTTGGATTGGGTTGGGGGAGGGGGCACGGGTGGGAGGGGAGAGAAGGGGGTGGGTTATGGGGGGGTGCAGGGCGGTCGCCTTCCCCAGTGCATAGGAAAGGGGGGGAGGGTTACCTTCTATGTGGGGAAGGGAGAATTTGGAAAAAAAAAATCCAAGTATGGAATATATAGATAAATTTAGCCACGAATTAGGCACGGCCAATCTATGGCTAAATAAAAAAAATTGATTGGCCGCGATCTAGCCGTGGCTAAAGCAGATAAGTGGCCAAATGCTGATCGGAGGCCATATTGTTAGCCACGGCTTGACCATGGCTAATAACCACAGTCTGTGGCCACAACTAGACTATGGCTAACTTCTAGCCGCAGACGGTCCACTGTGGTTAGCCAGACTATGGCTAACCCCTAGCCACATACGGTCCACCGTGGCCAACCTTAGCCATGGCTGACCTCTAGCCATAGATGGACCGTGGCTATTAGCTATGGGCTAGTGGTGGCCACTACCTAGCTATGGTTTGACCGTGGCTAATCATCCCAATTTGTAGCTAATAGCCACAACCAAGCCGTGGCTAATGTCCGTGTCTATTAGCCATGGCCCAACCACCGTCTAGCCATGGTTTGATCATGGCTAAATATTTAGCCACAGAAAATGCGTGGCTGAATACTAAAATCCGTGGCTGATTGGCAATTATACACTAAAATATCATAAATTATCAATAACATCACACATCATTGAATTATAGATAAAAATATAGTATAAGTTATGGCAATTGATCAATTATAAACTTGCAAAACCATATAATTAACTTGTGTATATATACGAGTGATCATAAATGTTAAAGTGAACGGATCAAGAATATATATATATATACTTATATATATATATAGTATAATCCAATTGTGATATTATAATAAAATGGTAAAGTCTAAACAAATAATTATGAAACCTAAGTTGTGATTTAACTCGATAGAACATTATAATATCGTCAAACAATTGAAACGATCATTGGTCATTCGAATTGATTTTCAGCAAACAATCGTATCATTCAATTATATATCAATTTAAAAGACTTATTTGAGAAATAATAGTAAATTAAATGAGGGTTATTTTTTGTTATGTGTAATAAAATATTTAAGAAAACAAAGTAACACGTTTGTATTCAAAGAACATATTAAATCGAGCACAAATAACATAATTGAATAGTAAAATAATTGAATAGCCATGGATTAGCCACAAATGGCTTTACTTTTCAGTTCATAAAAAAAAGAAAAAATTATTTATTTAAGCAACAACCACGAAAAAGAATAGTTTGTTGCACTAGAAATTCGAGCCCATTTACTCGAAGCGTGGTTAGCATAAACATTCATGCATATCCATTTTGGTGAATTTAGATTTGCCCACACTTTACATGGGAGAAAAGGATTACCAATAACAACAACAACTGCCTAACTTGGCCTAGGTTTTTTGATTACTTCCACACTTGCGTCAGCACAGTTGAAACCACACTCCATGCAGGCATAGCTCATGTCATGATGTTCCCCAACTTTAATATACCAATATTCCATCCTTGCTTGAGATTTGCATTAAAAGTTCAAACCCAAATATGTAGTGTAGTACTATCTCCTACAACATATGCATCCAGTCTTTATTACAAAAGTACATCGAGTAACATTTCCACAAGAAATAGAGAATGCTTTGTTCATCTATATTACTTTTAAGCATATTCCTAACTGCACTTATGTTCTAAGGAAGATTTGAAAGGAGGACTTGTTAAAGCGTATTCGAGAAACATGGATTACAACTTACAAAAAAAAAAACCACTAGGCATCAAAGAAATAAAACTGATCGAATCTATAGACCCATATTTTCAGAAAATCAAGATAGGAGTATCGAGATTCACTTCAAAAGAAGTGGTGATAAGATCGAAGTCCCTAAGTGCTCCTACTCTGTATTGGCTATCAAGCTTAATATCCTTGTTTATGGTTTCGATTGGTTCTGCAGTCTACCAAGCTATTTCAGAGGAAAGACACCATCACTTTGATCCTTCCTATAATTTTTGCCTATGTGTGAAAACTTAATTACAAATGATTAAAAGAATCATCACAGTAAATGAAAATCTAGAACAAAAATCTCTAAAAAAAGACTATAGGGTTGACATGCTTTGACAACCCCTAGGAAAGTTTGCATGTCTAGTCAAATACGGTCCTACAAGACTAGCTCCATGGCCAACAACGTGCTTGGTGTAGGATGATGATAAACATGAAATTCCTCCTTCTCAAGAAATCATGATGTTCCACCCCAGAAAAAGTGATTCTCTACCAGAAGAGACGATTAATTCAAACTCATATCAACACTTGAGGGAAATAAAAAAATCCAACTACCAAATGACCTGATGGATCTCTAGTGGAATTGTCTCCAGTAGAGGCCATACTAAACTAGCAAGTTGAAATGCAGTAGTACAAAATAAGCTATTATTAAAGATTGCTTAGAGTTGCGAAAGGGCGAATAAAAAAATGGATGTACAAGTATCAGGATTAATCCAGTCCCTCTGGGATAGGATTGACAGGTTCCATCATTAAAATTTGAGGTTGGTCCAAGCTTACCAACCTTTCCATCATAAGGAGTAGAAGATAACCTCCTTGAGAACACAATTAAAATCTCTTGAAACTCAATATCAAAGAGATTCCATTTGAGCCTTTGGACAAGAAAACACATTTGTAGCTTTACCAATCATCTCCTAATGCTTACATAACCTTAAGAGTTTCAAGAAAATGTTCGAAAATTCATCCTCTTTCTTTTCACCAAAAGACTTCTCAAATATATTCAAAATCTCCACCACCAAAAGATAAGCGTAAACAGTTAACAACAAAGACATACTAATCCGATCTCCTCCAAATCATCAAAAACCTACCACCCACAATTGTTGATGCATACTCCTTTGAACAATAATCTGCTCTTATAGTTTTAAAGAAAGTTGTTGAAATAGAAGACCAAAAAAACACCATGGTGGTTTTCAATCATCTTCCATGATCATTAGCTCGAGAGTGATTTCAAGACATTTTTGAAAATATATATTCTTGTCATGAATCAATAAGCCGAGCAACGCGAAGATGCTACTATTGAAAATGAGCTTGATCTACCAAAGTAAGAACAAGGGATGGAGAAGCCACAATTTTCTGACAGGGATATGTTGTTCACTCTTGATGATACCCCTCCATCACAATGGCACCATAAAATTTATGAAATAACTTCTTGGTGCATCACCAAATTGCAGAGGCCAAATGCAACAGTCCATAAAGTCATAAATGCATTTCATTTGTGAATAAATTATTAGCTGGTCACAAATACAATAACTAACCGTAACCGATATGGTCAATCACTAAAGGCCTGATTTCTTGTAGTGTTACCTACAACTTAGTGGAGAACTTAAAAATTCAGTGCTCAAAGGATTACGAAAAAGTTTATAAAAGTAAAGTAAGAAATTTTATTGAAAGATGATGGCTATTTGAAATGAGTATTACACACTTTGGCTACAAACATGTGCATTAATGACACAAGTCATATCTACAAACAAGTGCACTACAAGACTCTAGGGACTCTGGCTACAAATGAACGCATTGATGACTTCATATGATGGCTACTCACAAGTGCATTGAAAGACTTGCACTGCCCAATGAACATTAATGACTTTGACTACAATCGCTCATGCATGATGCTCAACATAAACGCAGGATACCACTAAGCCACATTGATATCTCATCCTGATAAGGCGAATGATGGCTATAACCCAGTGATGCTACAAAGAAGATACATTGGAAATCCCATCTGGAGCGGAATAAAAATGGATATGAATTCACACATAGCAGTTTTCTAACCTATGAACTAAGCTAATCTTGGTTTATTCTAAGCTAAAAATTAAAAGAAGTGTAGACTTCTTTATTAAAGAGTTGTTGATTTGTTGGGTTAGTGTAGATGGTGTGCCTCTCGCCCTTTGTATAGCAATAATCTGCAACAAATTTCCTCTTTCTTTGGAGATAGATAGCTTTATTTTAGTTTGAATATTATGGAGCTTCCTTGATTCGCAGCACATGTCCTTATTCTCTAGCATTTGGTTATGCCAAACTTTCTATGATTTTTCTCTTTGTTTTTATCTTCAAGGAATGTTGAAGGATTTTGGCAGTTAATCCATCCCAAAAACCCCATATTTTTAGTCATATGCCAATTATTCCTCAACAAACTGATTTTTGGATTTCAATATATGCGGTTTGGTCGATTTCCCATAATTATCTAGATTGATATGGCCATAAAAGTTAGCTAATTCCACTAAATTTAAAATTTCTCATTTTTGGGCCCAAGCACATTTATACCCAGGATTACGAGAATCCTCAAAGAATTGTTGTATGCTCTTGAGGAATACAAACAAATCCAACTCAACAAACTCCTCAAACATTGATGTGTTCATAGTATATATGTTGAAAACCTTGGAGGAATATATCTTCACATTGATACTGCTAAAGGGAAATTTTTCAAAATGAGATATTGTTCTTTCCAATGAAAAAACCTAAAGAGGCATTTTAGAACATGGCAAAGAGATACTATCTCCTCGAAGATGAGCAATCCAAACCTCAAATAGACATTCATCAACTCAATCCCAGAGTCCTTAGACCAAAAAGCATTAAAGTTGCTAGAATTAAGAGGCTGGATTCTAACACACAACTCCCTAGGAGAAATTCACCGATTCTAAGGGCACTGGAAATGCTCTGTAATAAAGATAAATTGTTAGAAGAATTTCAACAAACTGGGAACAAGATTGGCAAAGCATATAAAAGGATAGATCTCTTAATCAAATACAAACTAGAATCAAAATGTCATTGCTATAGAGAATCAATGGGTGCCTAAGAAAAGAAGACAATTATTTCAAAAAACTACTTCCAAAAATCAAGAGTGGTAGATGCCATATATGTCGCAAAAGAGGCTACTAGCAATATAGTGTCCTAACAAGAGACGGGATAAAGTTCTAAAGTAAATATCCCAACTCACTTAGTGTAATCTAGGAAATGATGATCTCAAGTAATATTTTTCAAATAAGAACCATCGACACAAATACTATTTGCATTTAGAGTATGTGTGGATTTGTGGCACCCCTCTCGTTAGGACCTTTCTATACAATTGGGATCCACTTACGTTCTTACATATCTTACAACCAACACCTAATATAAACGTCCTAATCAATCCTATTTAGAAGTCAATGATAACAAAATGAAAGCTGGATAGTAATATAAGTGCGAGTAATATACATAAATATATCTTTTCAAAAGGATAACAACACAATACAATCAAAATATAATATTGCATATAGTGAACTTCAATATCTATTAAAATTAAAACCAACAAAATTATCCAAAACTAAATACTAGTAACTAATAATGTGACAATCATCTTATTTGATTTCATTTCGGCCAGTCTATCCTGAATTTAAAGTAGTGAACAAAAAAATGGAATTGTAAGTCCAAGTCGCTTAGTAAGACCAACTATGTACCTATAGATATAGACAAGAAATAAAACTAATAAAATCAATCAAAGTAATAAATCATGAACAAATGTGTTGTAGTGTTAAACATGTATTTTATGTGCTTGAGTAGTGATGCAAAATGGATAGTACAAGTGATGATGCCCCTTGAAAATCGGTCTATTGACTTGCAAAAATACAGAATGACCTAAAAGGAGAAGCCTAATGTGAAATGCCTCAAAAACGGGCTCACAACTCTTAATTGGTCCAGGATTTCCACACAAGATAGCCCAACTTAGAGAGGCCTAGTCCAGAGAAAACCCACCCAGTCTTCCTCATCTAAAAGGGTAGACTAAGTCAAAATCTCATTTCCCACAAGTCCATATAGATAAAGGCTCAAGCCCTTATCTTCCTAACAAACAAAGCAAACAAGATGCCTTTTAACTGAATACCTAAGAATCTGCACTTCCCCTTGACTCGATGGAAGAAACCCCTAGGATTTATTAAGTAAACGATTCCATGCCACCCTATAAAAAGGCTACCGCCTCTCATTTGGTAAACATGTTCTCATTTACATTCTAACTTGAACTCTCTCTGATCAACACTCATTGCTCTCATATAAGCTCATAAATCGAGCAAACTACAAGCATCGCTCACTCGCAACTAGGATTCCACATGTTGTCTTCCTTGTTATATTTATATTATATTGCAATTTAATTTTGCTTTATTTCTTCCTAAGGCACATACTTATTTAATTCAGCGGAGCCTAATGCTTTGTTATAGGTTAGGTCCCTCTAAAATCGGCAGGTCCTTCCTTGAAAAATAGGATTCTAGGATTCCCCCATGCTCAACCGTTCCCTTCTACAAATTTTCTAGTCATACACAATTTAGTATGCATCAGTTGGCATTGTTTGTGGGAACTTGAGCTAAAAGCGTGAAAGAATCCCATTCAAACTTTGATTCACTATTAAAAACAAGAAGAAATCCTCTATGGCTACCGATGAAAACATTTCCACAAGTGCAATTGAAACTCCCTCCATCCAAACCACTAGACTGTCCACTCTGATAAGTCCGTAATTATAGTTGATTTTTATGTTTATTTTGTAGGACTTATCACGTATTTTTCTCATTTCGGGCCTTATTATGCATAAGTTTGAGCCAAATCGTTGTCTTGTAGGTAAGAAAGAAAAAAGACCATAAAGGGCATGAAAAGTGGAATCAGAAGCTGCGTATTTACACAAACTATTTCGAGTAACAACCCAATGCAAGTAATTTAGAGGGAAAATGGCTATAAAAATACGTATGTACGCAAGAAATTTTGAGTACTTACCCAAGGCCAGTTAGTTTGAAGAAAAATAAATCTGTAAATTTGTGTATGTATGCAAAATATTTTGTGTACATACGCAACGTCCAAGACTGCAATTAACAACTTTTCTTATTTGACTAAGGTGTTGATTTGGAAAGATATGCTAGGCGTTTCTCTACCAATTTTGAGTCCAGATTCAAGTCAAAACCAAGGGGAGACATTTTTTTAGATCTAGATAGATTAGAACTCTTGGAATTCTAGGTGGGAGATCATCATTTTTTTTCTTCTTTGGTTCGATTTTTCTTTTGTGGATCTTTGGAGAAGGGAAGGAGGAAGAAATCAAGAGGCGAGGGAAGAACAACCGAACGAGGGAAGTTTTCGCCTGAAATTTCCATCGAATAAGTTTAAATTCTTCTCTTTTCATGAATTCTTTTTCAGATGTTGTTCTTGTTTTTTAGTTTCATATTGAACTAATTTTAATTAAGTGTAAGGATGGTGTAGTTCATCTTATTTGCTATTCTATGAATATCCCGTGAGTTTGAATCTATTTTCATACGTCTTTTGTTGTGTGATTCTTGTTTAATGATTTAATACGTGGTTAGGGTTTGATCACCCCTAATTAGCGAATTTGAGAATCGTGATGAGGTCGAGAGACGATTCACGATTGTAGCTCTAGTTAGACGAGATCAAATGGTGTTAAAGTTGCATAAGAATGAATTTAATATCGATTGAGCCTTAAGGCAGTGTTTAAGATTTATACGAATAATTTCTAACGCTGGGATTAATTGAATGAGAATTGGTTAGTCTTAGGCTTAAAGGGATTGTATGAATTAATTCCGCAATGCTCGAGAGAGATTGTGGATATATTTGTTCCTAGGCTTCACACAACCACAAAACTATTCAACTTAGGGATTGGATTAGAATAGAGAATTAGGTGAATGAAACCACCTTACACTTGTATTTCTCGCCTTGATTATTTGTTATTATTGTTATTCGTAAGTTGTTTTTATTAAGAAATTAGGTTTTATTTAGAGAATCAAAACCACTACTCAATTCGATCCATTTAGCTAAACAACACGAGTCACGGGCCAAATCACAATTCCTGTGGGATTCGACACTCTATTCACTTTATATTACTTGTACGACTGCGTGCACTTACGTAGCACACAACACACTCCCACCACTCCAGGTGTTCCCTCACTATCGTTGTCAATACGTGCGCCCTTATCGGGAAGTTTACCAGCACCTACAAGCACTCTCGCTATAAGCATGCCCCCTCTTGGAATGCCACCCTCCTCTACAAGTCCCTTAACAGGCTCCTAGTGATTGGCCCTTGGGGGCTTGGCTATAGGAAGGACTCATACCACTCTTCAAACAAGCTATTCCCCAATGACTACCTCTATGGGATCTGCCCGAACTGGTCGTGAGGAATTTAACTGCATGATTTACGAAGTTTTTCTAAATGGCATTATAAGAGTCCTCTCTCTCCCTCGAGATGGGGCACTCATTGCCCTTCCAAGAAGGATATAGATCCTTCATCTAGAGTAGAATCTTACTCCGCCCTTGGCATCAGAAGTCCCCCCCCCCCAAGTAATGAGTGTTAGTACAGCCACAATCCAGAGGGTTACTAGTACCATCCCATTTGTGCCATCAGCCTTTACTAAGCCTACGGTCTTTCCTTCTACCATAGCAAACGGTTCAAGAGGAGGAGTCCAAAGTTGTGCTCCTTACAACATTAGAATCGTCCACGGATTCCATACGGCGGGAACCTCATATGCTCCTCACCTAGTGCCTCCTCACACTAGGGCTATATTGGCACCCACTGCCAACGAAGTGCGCAACATATTAAGAAAGCTACAACATATAGAAAGGCAGCTTTTCAGGGAGAAAGAACTTTCTTCTATAAACAACCCTTTCGGTCCTACGGTCATGGCCTCCTCTCGGGCATCAGCAATTCAAATCTTCCCACATATGATAGGACTACAAATCCACAATAATACTTGGTGGAATTTGAAAGTCGAGCCTAAATCCATTGGTACATTGATAGGGTCAAGTTGTAGGTCCATCATGGGAGCCCAGAAATTGTGCGCCTATTTTCCAGCTAGCTCCATCATTTATCTTAAAGACCTCAGATGAGTGTTCCTCAATTATTTTGCGAGCGGCAAGAACTATAAAAAATCTACAGTGAGTCTCTCCCAAATCAGGCAAGGTGGTAAGCAATCCTTAAAGGAGTACCTTAACTGATTGACACTGGTTTCCCGACTAGTACCGAATGTTGGTCGTAGAAAGGATGCCTTCTATCAGACCTAGCCAAGAGACTACCTCCCACATGGGAATATCGTCCTCTAGAGGACCGAGAAATACATGTATGTAGAGGAATCCCTAACGAGACCACCCTTCGATCAGAATCGAAAGAGAAAAGAAATTGGAGGCCTCCCTGGACCTCCTAAGTAGGCTCGAGATTCTCCCTAGCCCATGCCCTTGAGCACCACCCCTACCCAGGTCCTCCTCTAGATTAAAAAGAAAATCTTCATGTGCTGGCCAAGAGGTGCAAGCAATGGTCCTATCAGATCTCCCTCCAAACACTTCTATTATTTTCCTAACGCCTATAGGCATAACACTGATGAGTATCGCCACCTCTGAAATGAGATCAAAATACTCATTAAAGGTGGACGCCTCTAGGATCTCATATGCCAAGATCTCATAAAGGTTTAAAATAGATTAGGTATCCTATACCGAATAAAAAAGATTTGCTTACTAGATTATATAATGCTAATATATTTTCAAAGCTTGATTTAAAATCAGGATGTTGGCAAATACAAATTGCCGAAAAGGACAGATATAAAACTGCCTTTAATGTCCCCATGGGACAATTTGAATAGAATGTTATGCCTTCTGGATTACAAAATGCACCTTCTAAATTTTAGAATATAATGAATGATATTTTTATTCCTTATAGTGATTTCATAATAGTCTATATTGATGATATTTTAATATTCTCAAAAACTATAGAATTACATTTCAAGCACCTTGATATTTTTAGGAGAATAATAATTCAAAGTGGTTTAGTCATTTCTAGACCTAAGATGTCATTATTTCAAACAAAAATAAGATTTTTTGGTCATATATTGAAAAGGGAAAATTAATTCCTATTAATAGAAGTATTGAATTTGCTTCTAAATTCCTTGATATTATAACTGATAAAACTCAATTACAAAGATTCCTAAGAAATCTTAATTATATTTCCCCTTATTGTAAGAACTTAGCACAAGACACTGCTATTTTGTATGATAGATTAAACAAGAATCCTAAGTCTTGGTCCAAGAGTCATACTAAAGCTGTTAAACTTATAAAACAAATGGTTGCTAATTTACCTTGGTTAATGATAGCAAACCCTGAGTGGGAAAAACTATAGAAATAGATGCCTCTAATATAGGAGATGGAGGAATTCTTAAACAAATATCTCCTAATGATAAAAAGAAAATTCTTGTTAGATTTTATTCTGGCAAATGGAATAAAGCCAAAAGAATTATGCTACTGTTGCCAAAGAAATTCTTGCTATTGTTAAATGTGTTTTGAAATTTCAAGATGACTTATATAATCAGAAATTTTCTATTTATATTGATTGACAATCTGCTAAATTTATGTTTAAAAAAGATTTTAAACATGATGTTTCTAAGAAAATGTTTGCTAGATGACAAGCTCATCTTGCCCCTTTTGATTTTGAGATATTTTATAAAAAAGGGAAAGATAATAGTCTCCCTGATTTTTTAACTTTTGAATATTCGTTATTCGTAGGATATTGAATCAAGAACCAATGGTGATAGAAATAGGTTTCTTTGATAGAATAATTTATAATAGGCTCTATCATAGAAGAGTGCGTTATAAACCATGTCATAGAGTTGGTATTCCTAGACTTATTCAAAGGCCTTAACAGATAAAACAAATAATCAAGGATATAACATATGTTCTTGAAAATAATAGATATCTAGATGTTAATCAGCCTTTTAATGAAAAGGATCAAGAATATCTCAAAAATAATAATAATCTCTTTATTGAAATGTCAGACTATGTAAACACAGTTGTTTGTAGAACCATTGCTTAAATAAATAATAATCTTGATCTTTTGTATCTTGATTTCTTACAGGAACATTTTAATGGAATGGATGATATCCAATTTTGTAAGAGGCGCCTTTATAGAAGAGATAGAAAGTATTTTGGTATTCCAAAAATGGTCAGAATTTCAAGACGAATTGATAAAGAAATTGAGGGTCTAACATGTTTGTTGACTTTACCTAATGAGGATCATATTGTTGAGCATATTAAAGACTTGCTCAAATATTATACAAATCTATCTAAAAATATTAAGACGGCAATTAATAAAGTAATTGCTTGATAATTTGTTTTTACAGGATATCATTCCACGAGGTCGCGATGGTCGTGGCAATCACCCCCACCCCACCCCCCCACCCCCAATAGGGGAGGTAAATAGTTTATATATCAAATGGGTAATAAGAAATTTTATAAGGAGAATATTGTCTCCTCAGCTTCTTCATCTCAGGGTAATATCCCACACAAGAGTAATCCTATGTACAAGGAGTTCATGGAATTTCTTGCACAGAAAAAGATGTTAAATGGAAAGATGATCTATGGACCTTAATGCAAAGGTACCTGGAAATAGTATCATATACTGTTGGGATATATAAGTCTCGTTTGAGTTACGAGTATATTCTCGACAGAACAGGATCTTGTGAAATCAAGCATTTTTATCTTGTTCATACAAAATAATTTTATAACTTCAACAAAGTGATAATCAAGAAGGTGTAACTGCTGAGGAATGGGGTCTAAGTACTCTAAGAGAAAAGGGAATATTTCCACCCAAAGTTAAAAGTACCCATAAAATTCAATTATTGAGACTATGTTGATGCTTTCAATAAAATGTTTTTATATGAAAATCAAAAGAGAAAGCATACTTGGTTTTCCAAAGTGTGTCCAGAGGTTTATAAACAGGCCCTGCCCAATTGGTTTATCCAATGGGGAATCAATTTTGGACCATCAATTAAAATTTTGTCAAAACCTTATAAAGGACTATATTCTGAATAGGTTAATGTGTCATCCAATCTTATCAAAGCCTTGAATAATAATTGTTGGGTTGAGGAAATAGCCTCACTTCATTTCTTTATTAAGTTCTCAATTGCTTGGATATGGAGATGGGCTCCAGAGATAGGTTATACCTATCAAAACATTTCTTGTTTAAAACGGATCTTCTTCACTTTATTTTGGAAGAAGATGATTAAAAGAGAAGCAAATGGGGCTTTTAAAAGCTAAGAGACTATTGATCATATTCAGTCTCAATTGAATCATACAAAGAAAAGATGAAAGACAGAACCCCTCATGGTGATCATAGTGCCTTCCATCATATTTCCAGGAAGCTTCAAATGAAAAAGGGCACTATATCAAAAGATGATATAATCAACTCTTATATTGAAAAGATGAAACAGGACATATTAAAAAATTTTGGAGTTGATATTGACACGGATATTTCTATGTCTACCATTTCCAAAGAAGGAGACTAATTGGCGGGAGAATCCCAAGATCCATTAGCTGAAGAAGTAGAATTTTCAATAAGTGAAATGTTAGATGATATAAAAGCAGCATTGATAAAGCTGAAGGAAAGAAACCAGTCAAATAATTGGTGGTTGACAATGGTGGTGATGAACGAAGGCCAATTATGGAGGATGATGTAAGGGATTATGTCTAAAGATTAATAATTGAAGATGGTGAAAGCGCTGACGAAAATTGAATCACAATGGAGTGATCACTGTTGAAAGTGCGGTTACTGTTAATAGTAACATTTGCAGAATAATTGCATCTGACGGATTTCAAAAATCCTTTGTAAAAATTTTATAATTTTTGATTCCGCCTATTTTCTTTCCCTATTTAAGGAGGAATTTAAGGTTAGTTTTAGGCACCAGTTTTCT
Organism: Petrea volubilis; assembly: GCA_026212405.1. Lineage (NCBI taxonomy): Eukaryota > Viridiplantae > Streptophyta > Magnoliopsida > Lamiales > Verbenaceae > Petrea > Petrea volubilis. Next base: position 17,560,019 of record CM047882.1, read on the forward strand.
TATTCGCTTTTCATATCAGTTTTTAAATTAGCTTTTTCTTCTATAAATTTGGAGTGTACTCCTTTTATACTATTCAGAAGAAGAGTTCCCTTCTCCTTACTTCATGGTAAGTTCTATTTTATTTTTTGTATTTTTTTTTTATTATTGTTATTAGCATGTATGTCAGGCTAAGGTGTGTGTGTTGAATTATGTCAAGCTATGTGATGAAGATATTGTGGTGATATAATCTTCTTGCATCCTTAAGAATGATACTGTTTAGGTTAACACTTTTGAACAGTCTTGTGTCTAATTTTTGAAAATCCTATTTTGGCCCGCTTGTTGCCATGATGAGGCATTTCAGGGCTTGTTTTGGATTGTTTGGGACTTGATACCAACGACAGTTTAAAATTTTTTGTAAATCTCCCGAGACATGTATTATTCTTTAATGGATCGGTCCGTATTTTGGTATCAGAGCAATGTTATTGGAATCACATAGTGAGATGCAATTCAACACACCTTATTTGTTCTAATGAATTTCATTAGATCTAGAGATACTGTTAAAAATAGTATCAAGGAAGAAGTTGATATACCACAAGATTTAGATATGTTAAACAGATGGACAATCCCTAAGAATGAAACTAAGGTTATTTACAAACTAGGAACATTTGAGAAGATAGGTTTAAAACTAGTTAAAACTACTGAGGAAACGATTTCATTAAATAATGATGAAACGATAATAAGATTGCTTAGTGAAAAGGATATTAATTTATATAAATATCCTCATAAATTTATTCATATTGGATTAGTTCAAGTGGCATTTAAACCACCAACGTTAGAAAGGCTACCTGAAAGCTTTATAGTAGCTTTAAGAGATGGTAGAAATTTGAATTGGAAACAATCATTGATGGGCATAATACAATCCAGTCTAGCACATGACCCTGTTTATCTTAATAAGGAATTCTAAAAATTATGTTTAACAACCAAATGACGTAATTTAAATTAATTAGAGAGTTAAAATTTCATTTTTAGTATAGGTCAGATCATGGAGCACGAATGGAGTCAACTAGACACATCGAACTTTAGGTTTTTAAAATGACTTACAAGGCTGAAACTAAAAAATAAAATAAAATTTTAACTCGAGCTTGACTTATTTAGTTTAAACTTCCCTTTTATTTAACCTCCTTTATTTCTTATCTCTACTTTCATCATTCTTTTTTCTCCCTTTTTTATCCTCCTTTTGGAAAGCCACATAAAACCATCTGGTTTTAAAGTATCTTTTCACCAGCAGAATATGAATTTTTGTATTTTTCTATGTTGATGGGACTATGGAATTAGCTCTGATTGGCAAACAAGAACACGATAGATACTGATCGTAAAATACTAACCGCAAATGCTTCTCTAGAAAAGAAAGCCTATAAACTGCGAATGTAGGTTTTGTAACTAGTAAAAAATGAAAGAAAGCTTACAAATACATATATAATTTTCTGGATGACCTTTTTTAATTAATTAACTGATTAGGTCTCAAGATTATCATCATTAACGTGATGGTCCTATTCAGAATTGAGTGGAAGTTTCGCTTCGCTGTCGTCTCTTCTAGACCTGCAATTATCTTAATTTTTTTTATGGAAAAATACACTTTGTCCCCTTATATTATGTCATTTGTAACATTTACCCTCCTATATTATCTAAAACATCACTTATCCCCTTGAAATTGATTATCCTAATTTCTAGTGACAAAATTACCCTCTACTTCATTATACATATATTTTATTTAATTATTTTTATTTCAATATTTTTATAAACAGTTATTAATTTATAATTTGTTTCTTATACAGTATATTTTAAAAATCTTAAATAGCTCTCAATTTATAAATGTTCATTTCTCAAGTAAAGCGTGTATTTATATATATTTTTAATTAAAATTAAATGATTAATATAAAATATAAATAAATTATTTTTTGAATAACTTATATTAATTCGTTGTGCATAATTGATTAATGGGGTATTTTACTATCAATATTTTGAAAATAAATCACTTTAAACAATTTTACTTAATTAGTTAATATTAATTATTTATAAAATTTAATTATATTATCCTATATTTTAATTATTTATTATTCTTGATGATATACATGTTTTAATTGATGAATGAACATTTATAATTGAGAAAATTATTTGGCATTCTCAAAATATAATTTACTAAGAACAAAATGAAACCAATTATCTCCACCAATATTAATATAAAGATAATAAGACAAAGCATATGTATGATATAATAAGGGTAATTTTGTCATTAATATTTAAGGTAATTAATTTTAGGGGGGTAAATGATTTCTAGAGCATATGGGGTAAGCATTACAGATAATATAGTACGTACAAGGGGGCAAAGTGTATTTTACCTTTTTTTTAAAAAAAATAAAATATTAGGTGAAGAGATCGATATGACTTTTCCAAGTAAAGAAACCTAAGTGCCACCAAATTTTTTTGTCAAAAGTCGTTCGGACTAAAACGCCAACTAAGTATGGAAACTTGGGCACCATGTGATATTTTTTTTCTTCAAAACTCGTTCACACTAGAAACTTAGTTAAATCACCGCATTCCTTTGCATAAAAAAAAAAAAAAAATCACAGGTCAAGCAATATGGGCTGACGGTGGGAAGCTCGATTTTCTCAATAATGTTCAAACTCAGAGAATCTAATTAAAATCAAAATAGGAAATTTAACCATTAGACCAACATATTGATAGTTCTATATATACTACCCTTTTACTAACCTAAAATGTGTGACGAAGATATTTCTAGATATAGCAAGGGGCCAGGTTCGGGCAACCTAATACCCGACCCCTGAGGAATTTCTTGAGCCCAACCAAACTCAGACCTGACAGGTTGGACCCAATAGACTCGTTAAACCCACTTTATATTTGAATTTTTTTTTTAAATAACATTAATAACTTTCCATTTTAAAAAAAAAGTGATAAAATTACAAAGAAACTAATTCTTTATAATTTTCTTAATCTTATTTGAATTTTAAAAAAGTTAAATATTTTAAACACATATTTAATTTTAGGGAATTATTATTGGCACTCCCTCTCACTTTTTATTTTTTATCAATTGGCCAATATACCCTTGTAGTTTTTAAATATTAATTTAATTGGATTTATTGAAAAACAAGTCATGATAGTCTACTATTCACTTTCATGTATTCAAAAATACTATTCTTCACCATCTTCTTTTTGACTTTGGTGACGAAAATTTCAAAATACTTATTCAACTTTTTATTTTGACAGTGACATGACAAAATTTTGCCTATAATATTGTTGTCTTTTATGCAATAGTTTGCCTATATTTTACATTATATTTTTTTACTTTTTCCATCATATTAATTTTAGTTACTTGAAAATTGAGGTGACTAATATTTTATAAGATTTAATAGTGATTTTTGAATTGAGGGAGATAATAAAATTTGTGAATATCAAGAGTATCTAGCAAATTTAAGATATGTAACATTCTTACAACCCATCTAATAGCAACAAATGTATTTATTTCTTTTTCATACTTTTTATATTATTTTAATGAGTTCTTTGCTCACACTTTAATTTCGGCACACATACATTTGTGCAATATAATTTTTTGCTTTATGTGCAAATTGTTGTTCTACTGATGCTGATGTGATTTTATTTATTTAATTTTGCAAGAATAATATATATGGAACAAACAAGTTGGTGTAAACTATGCATGGGAGATTATACCTTAAATATTGATGAGGCATAGATCGTCCCATATCGGCTGGAGATGGGGCGCTTGTATCCTAGAAAGGCCCAGGCTCTTTCCTCAATTGCGAGTCGCCTTTTGGGACAAAATCCCCCCGTGGTTCAAAAGAACCCCTTGAGGTATCCACGGCAGGAGGGACAATACCTCCCATGAGAGGCCACCGTGTGGAAGGTACGGCTATGGGCTCATCATATGGCGCCGTCTATGGGAACCTGAGCCATGTGCTCCGCTCCCAAGCCCCTAGCTCGTCTGGGAGGCTTATGATGAGGCATAGATCATCCTACATCGGCAAATGTCCCTCCTGCCGTGGATACCCCGAGGGGTTCCCTTGAACCACGGGGGGATTTTGTCCCAAAAAGCGTCTCGCATTGAAAGAGAGAGCCTGGGCCTTTAATGCACACAAGCGTCTCGTCTCCAGCCGATGTGGGACGATCTATGCCTCATCAAATATTCCAGTCATGAAACTCATCTTTCTTTCTTTTTTTTTCTTTTATTATTATTATTATTATTTTGTAATAGACTTTTTATTTCTTTCAAGTTAGATAATGTTGAGGAGAAATATAATTAGTGAGGATACACTCTATTTCTTTTTACTTAATATTTTGCATATTTGAATATCAATAGGATTCTACAATATAGTTTGCTTTCTTTATCACCCAACCTTTGTATATATTTAACTTGTTTTCTTTTATTTCATAATTTCGTATATATTTTAAAAGTTGCATGCATGACTTAAAAATTTTGTTAGTAATATATATTTTGCATTAAGTAAATGGGACAAAAAAGAAAGATAAAATAAAAAGCTAAAGAGTTCACATTAAGGTTGTGATCTCTTGTGTTTTTTATAACCTAAAGGTGAAAATGATTAACAATAAAGACAAGGTTATGTCATTGAAATTAATAAAAATAGTGTTTTAAAGATAAATGGGCAATTGAGTCAATTTTTCAATACAAAAAATAAAGATGGAGTGCCAATAACAATTCCCTAATTTTATTATATTGAAAGTATAATTTAATTACTAATATAATAGAATTATTTAACATAAGGAATGTCATACTTATTTCTATATGTGGCTATATGTGCATTCATATGTGAATTGTGATTAAGTATATATCATATAAATTTATATATTAATAGTATATACATATATATATATATGTGTGTGTGTGTGTGTGTGTGTATAATTCTAACGAGTCAGGTTCGGGTTTTAGATCTAGGATCTGAGACTCGACCCAGATCCATTTAGGTCTCTTAAATTCGACCACAACAGGTCGGGTCCGGATTGAACCAAGTCCCATGGCCATCCCTAGATATTTTGGCACATATACAAGGCATTTGTAAATAATGAATTTTTGATGAAATTATTTTAAAATATAGTAAAAACAACAATTGTGATGACCCGGTATTTCTAGGTATTTTAAAGGCTAATTATATGATAAATTATCTAGTGTTTTATGTGATTATTATTTTGTACGTGAGATAGGTGATTAAATTGTTTAGTGTTTTATTATTTTATAGGAGAAATGTGCAATAACTACTATGTTTTCACACTAACCATTTGATTCTACATATGTGCATATAAATCAATATGTATATATATGTATATATCTATAATTCTATGCATGCATTTTCCAAAATTATAATGATAAGAATTATTTGTAATAAAGTCATATATATATATATAGTATTGCTATATTTCGAAATATATAAATAAGTAGTAAATAAGTAGTAGTTAAAACAATTTTCAATAATTATTATAATTTCTTACATATTAATATCTATACTTACAATTTTTAAAATATAAGGAATATATATATACCCATTTGTTTTAATTACACACACAAATATTCTACTTATTTAAGATTAATATATTCATATATATATATATATATATAAATTCATACATATATATATACTTACATAAATAGATCTATATATCTATATATATATATATAAGTTCGTATATATATATATACACTACTAACTTAAATTAATACATACTAATCATAAACATGTTATATGATTAACAATATTTAATTATATATTCGTCCATATATATATGCAAGTTTGAAATATATAGAAAAACTATATAATATATAGGTATGTATATATATCCGAAACATTATATCTATATATAATGATTTTCTAAATTTATTTTTGATAATCCTAATAATTGTTCTTGATAATTCCTAGCATTAAATGATTTTTAACACTTGTTATAACTCTTCTAGAAATTTATACACTTGTATTATTTAAATTAACCTAGACTTCCATTCATCAATATTAGGGCACACCTAATAACATTTAGCATGTATGCATTTATTAGATAATGGTGAGTAAGATGAATCTAATTATGAAAAATTGACATAATTAATTTTTAATAATGTGTCTTAACCAACCCCTATAAATAGAAGACTTGTTTTCTATTAACAAACACAACACACACACTTGACACTATTCTTTACCCACACACACACGCGGTACATACATATATATATATATATATATCACTTTCACAACACACACACTCTCACAATACACACACACCCACATTCACATCACACACATACATTCACGGCACACACACTATTCTTCACAGTACATCCACATATTACATAAATATATATATATGTGTCTATATATATATATATATAATTTCACTCCCTTTCAACACTCTCACCACTATATAAATATCCATACATATACACGTTTACATCTACATATATATCAACCAAGAATTGAGTTAAGGTAGGAATTTCCTTAATTACATAAGTTAATATCTAATTCTAGTTTATCATTTTATTATCATGATATTATGCTTCATTATGCTACTACAAGTTATTAGAAAATATGTTTCTAATTATATTCATGTTTTATATTCCTAGAATTAGTATAAAAACATGTACGTTTATTAGCAAAATATGCTATTTGTATGCTTTTATATTTAAAGTTGTAAATATGGAAGTATGTTCCTTATGTGAAATTATGTGAGAATATGTTTATGTGATAATCTTTATTTGTGCATGCCCGATTATTTGTGCATGCCGGGCCCAAATGTGTTATCGCTATGGATGGGGCTGAGTTCGGCCGGGCGGCAATGGGCTTGCCGGTCTTAAAACAGTTCTCGCCATCCATCCCATCTTGGATGGACGGAGTGTTCCATGTGTTGGTATTTGTTGTAGGGAATTGGCATAATCTCGAGATATGGCCACCGATGTGAACGGATGGAATCGATGTGGACGGATGGAATATGGGGATTAATGATGTGAACGGTTGGAATATTAACTATGGGAGACATAAGGGAGTCACTAATAAGTGACTCGAAAGGTAATATTATGTGAAATATTATGTGAGATATTATGACTATGTGCACACATTATACACACGAACACCTTATGTGATTAAGTGAAATTTCTACTCAACCGTCGCGTTGATTATTCTTTACATGAATATTTCTAGACAGAAATGAGATAGCAGATCAAAGTAGAGTAGCCGAAGAATTTGGAAGCGTTTTACACGATAAAGTTACTTTGTATTCTTTTTAAAAATTGCAACTCTCTTATTTTGTATATGTTTTATGTAAAAATTATTATTTATTCTAATAAAATATAAAGGAATATCGGGGTCGTTACAACAATCAATGATAAATTATTCATTAGCGAATTTATAATGAATGAAATTCATTATATAACTATATTTTTTAATAAATTTTACAAAATTTGTAATGGATTCTTTGGTTACGTTGGTGAAAGAGTTATTTATCTTGTATTGAGACATGCAATCTAAGTACTTATGCTTGGATACATCTTCACCTCTTGGCTTGCACACAGAGGCATGTTTGGGGACCAAACTAAGCCCTTAAGGCCCTTTGACACGCCTTCAATGATTTAGGGTTTGTGGCACGCGTGGAATACGCGTATGAAAGTCACTTATGTGAGGTCATCAGCTTTTATATCTAGATTATAATCATTTTTATAGGGAAAATTACTAACAACTTTTTAGAATAAATTAACATCGACAGCTTAGATTAAAAACACTAATAATAACAAATAACTTAATAGAGTTGACCATATACTTTTGGTAAATTAATTTAAGAAAATAAAACTAATGTAAGAATCAAGTTTAAGGGTAATTCAAACCAGCAATATAGTAAAAGTTTGTTGGGTTTTTTAAAATGAAAATTTAGTGCTGAGTTTTTTAAAATGAAAATTTAGTGCTAATTAATGTGTTTTTACTTTCTCTCTTTTCTTCTTTCCCTTCCTCTACCATTGTATATATATATTTATTTAGCTTCTTTTATCTCTTCTTTATCAATTTTTTAACTTTCTCTTTCTCATTTATTTTTCATTTGGAATAATCTTTGGATAATAGATATTACAAAATAAATTATGAATAATCAATAAATATATATCCATATATAAATTTTAATAAATATTTTTAATTTTATATTTAAAATTAAAATATGTGACTGAAATATATTTTATTTTTATTTCACACACATGTCGAGTATGACCACCAATTATAATAAAATACATGAGAAGTTTACTAACCATTTTGGTGTTTTTGTTGTTTTGGTGTACTTTTGGTGTTCTACTTTTCTTTTATCTCTTTTTTTTTTTTTTCACGCTCTTTATATTTTTTTTTATTTCTCTCTCTCCCTCTCTCCCTCTCCCTCTCTTTCTCTCTCATGTAATTCAATATTTATTTGTCTTTTTGTATGGTTGTTTTCCTAATCCTTTAATTTATTTTTTTTAAACATTTTATTTTTCATTTATCATGAATTTAATAAAATATTTCAAATAATTAGTCTAAGAAAAGCATACTCCAAAAACAAAAATAGTAAATATTTATATTTGTATCCTAACAAAATGTAAACACGTAGCTAATTAAATTCATTTATTTTTATTTTTATTTTATACATATATTCAGTATTAACTCCCGCCCTATCCGCACACATATTTATAATTAGCTCTTTTCCGGGAAATTTCGCCTTGAATTGACTTGTCCGCCACCGCAACCACTTACAAAATGTGGAAAGTGAGCGAAGCTTAATTTGCCAGATATATATCAACAAAACCACATACAGTACTACAGTTACTGAACACTGATCACACACCCACACACCCACACACATATATATATATATATATATATATCTCGTTAGTTGATAAATTCTTTGCTTATTAATCGAAGTTGCAAAAGTAGAGAATCGGCACCGCATAAATCTGTAGTGCAAGGCAACACCACATATCTTAGTCCAAAAGGTACGCGCTGCTCTTTTTTTTTTCCCTTCTGTTTTTCCCACTTTAAACCAGAGTTCTAGCTTAAGTTAACGCGTAATCTCCTTTCAAATCATGCATAAACTTTACTTTGAATTTTTTTGTCTTTAATACGCTTTGTCATATCTAATTACTGCCCGTCAATAAGTGGCGTACTTTAGCAGTTCAATGTTGTGGTAGTTTAATCAAAAATCTCGTGTTTGAATTTAGGAATGCGACTGTATGTGGTAGAGAGAATTTTACATCTACATGCCTCGATCCAATTCAAATCCTAATTTAATCAATGCTTGTTGATGTCGGACACCGAATTTTCAATTGCCATTGGATATATATATATATATATATATATATATTAATGCCCACATATGTGATCCTAACTATAGAGGATTAATTGCTAATGGCCGCAATTTACTGCCATACGGACGGGACTTTTACCCATCATCACTTCAATGTATAATTTGTAATTGTTAAATAATATATATTTGATGAGCCCATATCCGTAACAGCCATACAGTAGCCTCCTGCATAGATATTGTCCCGTTTGTCAATCATTAAGACAAATCCCGTCAGGTCAAGGGAGTTTTCAAAACGTATCTACACAGTGAAGAGGAACTGACGCTCTTAAGGCAGCCAAGCCCCTCGTCTCCACTCGATGTGGGACGAATTGGTGCTACATCATAAACCCCTCCGTCGAGGGGCTTGAGCAGCCGAAGCCAATGTCGGCCTCTTAACAAGAGCACCACTGATGAGCCAATATCCGTAACAGCCACACGATGGCCTCCTGCATAGATACTGTCCCGCCTGCTAGCCATTAAGACGGATCCCGTCAGGCTAGGGGGGTTTTCAAAATACGTCTATATAGTAGATAGGAACTGGCGCTCTTAAGGCAGCCAAGTCCCTCGTCTCCACTCGATGTGAGATGAACTGGTGCTACATCAATATTAGAATAATCTTAATTAAGTAGTATTCTAAATTCTTTGAAACTATAAAGTGTGTGTTAACTGAACTTTTCACCCATTCAGTGATGACTAGGCGCATTTAATGTTGCGGGTGTAAGTTCGTTTTGACACAAACGATTATTCGGTGATCCCAATTTAACTTAAAATATTTAAAAAGATTAGCACTAAACATTCTGTATTAGAAAATATCATATTTATCAAGTTAATTTACACTTAATCTATTTCATATATTTGGGGGGGGGGGGGGGGGTTATCACGAGCTCCACTATGTTAGTTCTAATTAAATCAAAAAACTCTGTAAATAAAAATTAATATAAAAGACCCTGTGAAATATAAAATTTATCAAAATAAACCCTCCGCTGATGGTTTAAGTTACACGCGTTGTTTCTGCATCTAAACTCGTGTCTTAGGCTTGCAAAAATACTCTTTTATCCTTTCAAAATTAAAACTTGTATTTTTAAAAATTAACAAGGTGAATTCTCTATTTTTAAAAATTAGCAAAGCGAACCCTCTATTTTTAAAAATTAGCAAAGTGAACCCTCTGTTTTTAAAAATTAGTAAGATGAATCCTTTATTTTGTATCTGTTTATAATGTATCTTGCAAAATGACTGTAAATACATAGGAAATTTCGAATGTTAGAATTTTGTTTTCATATTGATTTTCCGCTCTTTTATTTTTTATGGAAAGATTTTGGTAGGATATGAGAGAAAATGTGATGTTGTTCTTCAAATTATTAGTAAGGGGTAAAATTGACACTTTATGCTAAAAATTTTAAAAAATGACTCCAAAGGTTGGGGTGTTAATTCTAAAAAATATGAGGGTTTTAAGATAAAATTTTATAACATAGGAGCTTTTATGCTATTTAGGCTTAACACAAAGGGTTTTATGAATTTAACTCATTTTATTTTCCAAACTAATATATCTTTTCCCGTTTGTTGCCATTTTGCCCATTTATATTTCTTTGGTAAGAATCGCCTACCCTTTAAGATAGATAGGTGAGCTATTAATTCAAGCTTCCCTAGCTGATACACCTAACAAAGGTGATTTTTTTTTTTTTTTTTTTAGTTTCTTCTTTGTTTGAAACGTGATGTACGTCTATCACCTAGCAAAAGTGATTAAGGAAAGCGAGTATTCCTTTTTTTATGTTTTTTTTATTTTTTTTATAACCTATATTTATGCATACATATATATTATGTAAAAATATTTAATTATTTTTCATATATAAAAAGTGTTGGAAATTTTAATTTGTATAATTTTTTTATATGAATGGAATTATATATTTTAAATTAATGAAATGAATTGGTTCGACTCTTGAAAAGGGTATGTCTGAATTCATTGAACTAATCGAATGAACACATTGAACGGGTATGTCCAAATTCAACGAATCGACGATGGGATTTAATGAGCGATAGGACCCTAAATTCCATGTTCATTCTCGAAAAGCCATGATCTTTCGACAAATCCCTCATTCCATCATAATCAGAACAACACTTTTATTTTATTTAGTTTCGAGAGTTTTAAATATTTTAAATTCGATAGTTTTTGAGATTTGTAGTGATGTTATCTTAAGAAAAGTCAGTCTTTGTATTTTGAGAGAGGATTGTCGTTTAACTGTAAATACCAATGTAGGGCGAATTAATCTTAAAGACAAAGAGTACAACTTTTGTCTTGACATGTTTACTAATATTTTGAAATTACATATTTTTTAGTCTCTAACAAAAAGTATTATATTTACATAAAACTTATATAAATTGTTTATTTGCTTTTTACATCTAAAGTACTATATATACATATTATAATTTGCTACTTGAAATAAAATATCTTCTTTTTCTATTTTAAATAACACGAAAAAATGATACTATTAACTCGTACAATTATCCAATTAGCCTTGCTAAAGATGAAATTTCTTAGAGTGACACCATATGGTATAGATTTCAATTTGGGCAATCCTAAAGTTTCATAAAATTCACTACTAGAAAAAAGTGTATCAAGACATTGAAAGGTGTTCCGACAAATATTATATAGGGATGCTTTTATACTTGAGATGCTTTGCAGAAGCATCTTTCATAGGAAGTGCTCCCAATATCTCATCATGACGTCTCGAAACGTCTCCAAAACACTACTTTTAAAGACATCTTAAATATCTTAAAGAGTTTCCGAACCATGGAATAGTAATACTATAAAATGATCCGAAACTAAATTTACGTGACACTCAAAATATATTTATATAGATATATGAGGACACTTTTAAGCTTCCCTAATGAGTTATGTGACACTAACTAAACCTAATGACAATAATTTAGTTATACAAAAAAAAACAAAAAAAATGAAATAACTAGAAATGAAAAGTTAAATTGGCAAAAATCCTGCAAGTTAAAAGAGTGAAAATTGACCAATCCTAGTTTAGGAAGGAGAGCTTGAGATGAAGCAGGAGCAAATGACTTCATGTATGATATCACATAGTTGATCACAAGATTTTATGGGAAAGAGGTGAATGAGGCCTGAAAGGGCCTTCCCATAGATAATATGGCAATCTAGTTTAATATGTTTGGCTCATTTATAAAAGGTGAGGCTAGCAGCAATGTAAAGGGAAATTAATTATTGCAATAGATGAGGGCGGTTTAGACACTACAAGAAAAACGTTATTTGTCGACGGAATTACCGACGAATATTTCGTTGGAAAATGTTTTATTTTTCAGACCACTTATCGATGGTTTAGCATCACATTATTGACAAACTCGATGAAAAGTTTTTCAATGTATATTTCATTGGGAATCTATCAGCAAACACACGGGCCAAGGCGGGAACAAGAGTGCACTAGTTTTCGATAATCTTCTGACAAAACATAACTCTCGGAAAATAATTTTCTTCTCTTTATTTTTTTCCAACATTTTCCGTCTTCTTTTCAATGGAGTAAATCGTCAAAAAATGATTTTTCATATTTTTTTGTTTACCGACTGAATACTAACGATTAATTTTCGTCGAAAATATGTTGATATTTTATTTTATTTTTTCCTTAAACTTAGTGACAAATTTTCAACAATATTACTATCGAAAATATTATTACGATTTTTATTTTTTAATTTTGTTCTTTATTGACGGAATACAAATGATTATATTTATTGAAACCACTTTATCTCGTTTGAGATGCACTTCCGACGACGAAAATTTTGTCAGAACTTTGAATTTTTTTTATTTGATTATTGTTATTTTTATTTTTCAGCAGAAAATTTCAAAGGAAAATCAAAATTATCTTTTACTTACAATAAAAAATAAATAAGAAAATTGACAATCCCCAACATAACATTTGGTATAATCGTCATGCATAAACATATATAGAGATTAATAGATAGTAATTAGTTGTTTTTACAATTATTAATGTTTAATTAAGGAATATATATAACAGTTGTGTTTACACACACACACAAAAATAATTGAAGAAAACTTGTAGTTGAATCAGTTAAATTGGGGAAAATATCATAATAATTTAATTAAATTGGGATAAATATCCAATTAACACAATTGAACTTGGAGAAATATACAGAATTTATTATTATTATTATTATTATTATTATTATTATTATTATTATTACTACTACTACTACTATTATTGTGTAACGATACTCTTAATTTTTTTTAACTAATTCATTCTCATATTTTACTATAATTTTTTTTTTATTGTAATGACACTATAACAATTGGAGTTAATTTAGTTTTTTCTAATAAGTTTTCAGCAGAATCGATTCAATTAATCAGTTATACTAAATTAAAATAGATAATTTGATAGTTTAATTGTAAATTCAGTGAAACTAAGGATAAATAAATTAATTAAATTAAATTAATAAATTAGATAATTTTCAAAATCGTATATCAAGTAAAAAAGAAAAGAAGTAACGAATAAAATATTTTAATAGTCTAGCGGCTCCTCCTTGACAATGTTGGAGGTGTAGGCTCAAACCCCTACTCACACAAAAATGTGTTTGCTCATGTGCATGTGGTGCGGCTCTTTGGAGGCGCATATAGTTGCCATAATGCAAATTCGGGTTCAAGTCCCATCTAGGGTGAAGGGGTCATATTTAAAAAGGGTTGAAGCGATCATATTTAAAAATACCAAAAGAATTCTAACAAAATGAGTCTTTGACATTCCGTCGAAATTTTTTTGAGTATAAGTAATTTTTATTAAATAGTTCTGACGTACTATTCATCAGAAAAGTGACGGAAAATTTTGTAGATTTGATTATTAAAAAATATATCTGTGAATAATTTTGATCGATATTTCGTTGAAAAATTCTCAAAATTGATCAATATCGAAAGAGCTTACTAATGACTTACCGACAAGTAAGTCGTCGGAAAATATTTTTGTCTCCTAAATCCCTTTTGAAGAACCTGAATCGATCTACCTCAAAAACAAATCCCACACTAGCTTCATCACGTCCCAGAAACAGCGTCTAAATCGCTACTCTCGGGTTCTTATTTCTCCAAGAATGATGAAATTGTTTTATCTTCAAGTCTCAAAGTCAGGTTGAGTTTCCCACGGTATATACAAACCTTTGATGGTGCATAAGAAGATATGGAAATAGAGTGTAGGTTGCTACATGAGCGAGAAGATATCCATTGACAAAGGAATTTGTTCTTCGCCAGAAGTGCCATTTCCATTGTTGGAGCCCATGGATGGTAATTGGAGTTGTTAATGTCAAAGAAACAAGCACCGATGCCAAATTCTCATTAGGGTAATGGCCGTAAGGTTGAAGGATTTTGTAAATAGCTGAGATATGCAGTCATGGAAAAATAGCACATGGTGAGAGAAGGAAAATTTGAGCTAAAATTATTTGGTCACTAATACAAAAACTCAAGAAATGGAACTTCATTCTCATCGGTCAGTAATAGCATTTATGTACAAGAGTAATAACTTGGAAATGGAGTGTAAAAGAATCCAAATGTATAACTAGACTCCCAACTAAAAGAATTTAGTTTTGTATCTAATTGTTAGAAAATTAGTGCTTTATTAAGGGCTTGATTTGGCTGTAGTAGTAGGTAGATAGGTCGAGAAAAGAATCGGATTCTTCATCATTAAGATGAAATTTTCCCATAGTGATGCTCATGGTTGAATAGCAATCATCTCTCAATATACGAAGACTTCTTTCTCAAGATAAAAGCACAGAAAAATTCGAAAACTGGCAAACTTAAAGTTGTTTTGAACTCTCAAAATGATATTTGATGATAAGGTATGCTTTAGAAACATTTGCACTAGAAATACAATAAACATAAATGATTCTCAGATGTGACCGACTAAAATGGTGAATCTAGGGGTCTATTCATAATAGTTAAAGAGTTGTGTCTTTTGGAATAACGGGACACAGGTTTCCGAAGTTTCACCCGTTCATTTAGGGCTGAA
The DNA here is from genome assembly GCA_026212405.1 of Petrea volubilis. Lineage (NCBI taxonomy): Eukaryota > Viridiplantae > Streptophyta > Magnoliopsida > Lamiales > Verbenaceae > Petrea > Petrea volubilis. The sequence continues at coordinate 17,575,402 of CM047882.1, forward strand.
CCAATTTAGGCGCAGTTCACCAAATAGGTTTGCACCTGTTCAACCTATGCAGCATCGGTTCACGAGCCTAGAGCCATTGGATCGCACCAGGTTGCACAAAGTTTCGGCTCCATCTTTGTTTAGGCACACCACTTTGGTAACCTTTCTCAAAATAAGCTCGACTTGATTCAATTTCGATCCAAATTTTTATTCAAACTTTGTCCAAAAAAAATATATATCCAGATTGAGCCCAACCCTACATGCCCACCACACCTCGCCTCATCATGCCTAGCGGACCGGAATGTGCACGGGTGTGATCCTGTTGCCAAACCTACTACTCCCCCTCCAAAAACCTTATTAACTCCAAAAGGATTCAACTCATTTCATCCAACTTAAATTTAAAATGTAAGACATTTTTACATAGAATTTCAATGTGGGATGGTAACATTTCACATTTTGACTCCATGCCACTTCAACTATTAAAGCTAGTCTAACTAGCTTGCTTTGTGCATTTAATTTCTAATTTAACTGGAATTGATTTGAGTAAATAAATACAAATTTCCTATCTATTTGTGACATAGAATACAAAAGCACAATTTATTTTTACAAATAATAAATTGAAGTTGTTTAAAATATAGGTCAAAACTGGTCACTCACCAACTATAACCAATTTCTAACACTAACTGCACCAACTTAATTACAATAAAGAAAAAAAGAAAAAAAATAGTTACGAGCGGGAAATTATGTCAGCAATACAAGTTAATTTTATTTGGATTTTAGTCCTCCTTTATCTCAAATTTCAATTCTAGTCCTATGTGTATAAAAGGCTTGCAATTTTATTCTTGATTTGTCAAAAATTTGCGAATTGTGCTAATATGGCACTTGTTTTATTTTGTCTAAATCTAGTCGTTGGTGCTATCATGTCTGTGATTTTGAATAGTATGTTGTTAGCATAATTCGCTGAATTTCATCAAAATCAGCCTAAATTAAGCTGCAAAGTTTCTAACATGTCAGATTAAAATTTAAATTTAATAAAGAAAGATACAATATAGTTAATTTTAGAAAGAAAAATCGTGTTGTTGATGAAAGGAAATTGCCATGATAAACACTTAATCATTGTATATTTTTTGATATGCGATGCTAGCGAGGTTTTTTAGGAAATGAGTTAGTGTCACTTATGATCCTTAACATTTAATGTTTGAATCAATTTAGTCATTAAAATTTAAATCATCACATTTTTATTTCTTCATGTTATTAAATAAGCAATACTTTCGTCCTTTTAATTGACAAAAAACACTTATATAAAGAGTATTTTTTTTCCTCAATTTTCGCTAGTCAAGTTATTCTTTTGAAATAAATTTTAACACAATTGATAAAAATGCCTTCAAACCAATATTTTTCGGTGAAATTTGACCCGAGTATTCATTGAAATGACCAAAGTGTTATTTATTTATGACAGAAAAGATCAAAACGTGATAATTTAAGGGTTCGTTTGGATGGGCTTAAAAAATATTGCTTCTCGAACGGTGTTTTTTGGAGTAGTGCTTATTTTCAAACCAGGCAGTTTTGTGTGTTGATATAATAATTAAAAGTGCTTTAAAAGATGCTTTTATTTGAAACTATTTTAAGATAGCTTCTAAAAAAATCATTTTTGACTTTTTTTTCTAGCTTCTGATTTTTTTAAAAAATCAATCCAAACACAATTTTTCTCTCTGAAGGACTTTTCTTGAAAAAATAGGTGCTTTTTCTTTATAAAAAAAATCCATTCAAACGCGCTCTAAATTTTAATGATTAAAGTGATTCTAACATTAAATTTTAAGGATCATAAGTGACATTAATCCTTTAAAAAAATTGATCTTGATCCAGTTAAAGTAAACAAAAAGTGAGGTTTCATATATTAAAAAAGAGCTAATTACTATGAGAACCGCAGTAAGAAAATTTTGAATTATTTCAAAAGTCCTTGAATCCCAAACACATCAAAATTTTGGCAAAAATATTTCATAATTATTGATTTTGTCTGTGAAACCAATAATGGCTAATAATCCGAGCAAATTCATAGAATTATTACAATAACGCTTTAATTGGTTTTTCGGTCAAAATAAGTTGAATAAACATTTATTTTGCTATTTATAGTACTTTTTATGGAGGTGTTATTTAAAAAACAATGCTGATCATTTTAAATAAATTAATTATATATCTGTATATATATTTAATTTTTATATCAATAGCACTTTTTATGGAGGTGTTATTTAAAAAACAATGCTGATCATTTTAAATAAATTAATTATATATCTGCATATATATTTAATTTTTTGATATAAAAGGCTTTGGCGGTTTGATTATCACATAACGGTCTAATCGTTTCAAATCAGCATATCAAGTGTATATATATATATAGATAGATAGATATACAATTTGTCAATTATTATTTGAATTAAAATTTATATTCACCAAAAAAAATTTAAAATAGGAAACACTGGGAAACAGTTCTTTGACTCTAGTGTAGTGTGTACAAATATACATAAAAATTTAAAGTTGGTTCGAATTTGTTGTCTACACGTCTCTCTTAGCGTTGCACGGTCATCTATGACTCAGTGACACGCAGGGATGTCCTTTTTATGGTACGTGGATAAGACCCTCCTTCATATTACCCGTGACTCATTGACATGGCAATTAATTCTATCCTTCTTATTGACTATATTGTCAATATTATATTCTTCTCTCGTATCGAAAGGAATTTAAAAATTTGTTAACTTCATAAGTTTTATTCATTTCTTATCTTGCGCAGTATTTTTTTCATTAAATAACAAAATTCCAATATATTAAGGTACGGTACAATATCTTGTAAAATCAGGCTTCCAAATCTGTGGAAACGATGACCTTGTGTCTCTTCTCAAGTCTCTTGACTAAGGGACTTAATATGATATCATAATTTATATATATTATATATATATATATATATATATTTAATGAACCCATATCCGTATCTTTCACACGGTGGCCTCTCCTACGAGGTATTGTCCCGCTTGTCGTGGATACCCCTGGGGGTTCCCTTGAACTACGGGGGGGCTTTGTCCCAAAACCAAAAGGCGTCTCGCAATAGAGGAGAAGACTTGGGATCTTATGGCGCACAAGTGACTCGTCTTCAATCGATGTGAGATGGAAATATGCCTCATCATAAGCCCCCCAAACGAGGCATTTGGGCAGAGCCTAGCGGCCCCATGGTGGGCGCCAGATGATGAACCCATATCCATACCTTCCACACAGTGGTCTCCCCTGCGAGGTATTGTCCCGTCTGCCATGGATACCTCGGGGGGTTCCTTTGAACTACGGGGGGGGGGGGGGGGGGGGGGGGGGAGGGGTTTGTCCGAAAAGATGCCTCACGAAGTGAGGAGATGGCTAACACTTACTGGCCCATCCAAGCTCAGCAATCTAGCACAAGGCTCCCCCTTGTGAGGTATTGTCCCGCCTACCGTGGATACCCCGGGGGGTTCCCTTGAACCACAGGGGGGTTTTGTCCCGAAGGCGTCTCACGATGTGAGGAGATGGCTAACACTCATCGGCCTGTCCAAGCTCAGCGGTCTAGCACAAGGCTCCCCCTTGTAAGGTATTGTCCCGCCTACCGTGGAACCCCAGGGGGTCCCCTTGAACCACGGGAGGGTTTTGCCCCGAAGGCGCCTCGTAATAGAGGAGGAAACTTGGGCTCTTATAGCGCACAAGTGACTCGTCCCCAATCGATGTGGGACGGAAATATGCCTCATCAATATTAGACTTATTTTCTCATTTTATGAAATGTAAACAATTAAATATTAATCAATTATATCAATAGAGTAATGCCCACAATGGTGAAGCTCAAATTCAAGAACTTATAATCATAAGGTCTCCCTTTCGCCACTACACCAAGGGCTTGTCTGCAACTATATATCTTAGTTAGGTACGTAAAAATAAAATATTTCAAACTTATAATTTTAAGTCCTTAAAAGGAAAAAGATTCAGTAATACCTCCTCCACGAGAAAAAATAAACTTAGCGATAATATTTCAAGTGTCAATATAAAAAGTGTAGCCAATTTTATATATTCCATTTTATTTTATTTTTTTGATAATTTTCATAGGATTAATGATGAAAAAATTATCATCATAAATAACTTTCACTCTTATAATAACAATATAGCGGCAAGGAAAAATTTATTACAAATTATATTTATAATATTTCTTGTCAATATAAGGGTATCATTAATAATTAATAGAAACAATCAAAATATTAATTTTTGTCACATTTGAATCACATGATGGTAAAATAAAAGTAGTTGTTATTAATAAATATGACAAATTAATATATATATATATATATATGTTGTGCATTAATATTAATTTTTTTCCAGTATCACATTTTCAAGAAACCATATTAATTATTTAAATGATATCAATTGTACGATATTGATACTTTTTCAACATTATTACACTAATGATGTAATTAGGATACAGGAACAGAGTAGGAATGGGATTTCACGTTTAATCTAACGACGCAATTGATATAAGCTAAAATTGGGAATACTTATTTTCAAATGAATCGCTATTCCCATATGTATGGATTTAGTAATTCATTCCGTTACCTATGCTTTGGTTATTTCAAATGATTAACGGTGAATTACATTTTTATATTATTACTTATTAAATATATCTTATATTTATAACGTGCATACTCATAGTAATTAGATATAGATATATTTATTCAAAAAAAAAGTAGTTAGATATAAATAAATATATTAAAAATGTATTAAATTAAATATATACATAAAATGTATATTTATACATAAACCACACACACACACACACACACACCCCTATATATATATATTAAGATATAGATCTAATGCGGGTCAAATTTGGGAGCGATTGGATTGTTCGACTACTCCTATCGAATGTAAGGTAATAGGAATTTTGATTGGGAAGATGGGAACCTACAACAAGGGAAAGACAATGTGAGCTAGCCGAGGTGGATCTCGGCTAAGAACCTTCAATGCTTAAATCAACGATCAGGTTGAGTAGGGCTTCGAGCAGCATAAGTAGATATAATGCAATTAATAACTGGGTCTTACCATAAATATTGCAGGGATATTTATAGTGTGTTCATGTAGATCTTCCCATATGAAGCCCTTAGGTTTAGTAGGCCATCATGTGGTAATGTGAAATGACCCATAAATTTAAAAGTTGGGTCTAGTAGCATTAGTTGACTCTTAATTAATGAAGTATGGGGTTAAATAGTTGCCCCACATCTTAAGTTAGTAGAACATTTAATGCCAGCAGAGGCTGATATGACACGGCATGGGTTTGATCAAAATGTGACCCATTTCTCACAATTTGACCTCGACCACACAAGTTGACCGCAACACCCGACCCCAGTTCAAATGAATCGGATTGAATAACCACGGTCGAAAACCCGTTTGCGAGTCGGTTGAACCGACTCCTTTGCTTTCCAATCAAATTTTGGAATGACACGTGGCACAAGTAGGGCAAGTAGAAATGTGCTATGTCAATATCTAATATTTTATTTGCTTTATAATGTTTTCATTATATTCACATGCTAACATATATTCATATGTTTACATATAATATACACACATATATATATAGTTAATATTATTTTGATATATTTGATACTTATAATAAGATATATCAGTATTATTTTAGGTTATCTATAATATATATTATATCTCATGTAGTAAATGTCCTTATAATTTAACATATAAATATAATATAATTGATTTACATACATATTTTACGAAAAATATATATAACATAATATATGTTTGCACAAAAAATGATATTAACATATATACAAACTATTTAATTATATAGTAAACATCTATATACAATAGTAATATATTATGTGAATATACGATATATGTTGTATTTAAATTAAAATTTAAAGTATTTTATATAAAATTAATTTTTAACCTTACACTTAATTTATTTTTTATTTCTATTGTTGATTACTACTTAATTACAAAATATATGAATGAAATGATATTCCTCGAGCATACCAAATGGGATAATATTAATACCAGCATCATTCATTTCCCATTTCATTCCATTTCAAAATTTAGTCCATTCCAACTCAAATCCTTTATCGTATACCAACCACCACCTAAAAAAACTTTATAAGTTCCCATTCTTCACCAAAAATAAATGTAGCTTATAAACTTTCAACATATTTAATAAATTGTTTGGTTTTATTTATCGAGATGTTTTCATAATCTATTTCTAAAATAAAATTTAGAAGTTTATAAATTCAAAAAACTTACAATTAAACAATTGGAAAGTAAAGGTTGGTCACAACCTCTAAATCAACACCTTATCTTCTACGAACTGCTACTGTTTTATTTTTCCATTAGCATAAATTTGAGTATAACATCTGGCCTATTATTTAAATTATCCTGTGGATTAATTCTTCTCTCTCTCTCTCTCTCTCTCTCTTCTTTTTCTTTCCTTTATTCTTTATTGCCCTTTTCTATGGTCCAGTTTATCTTTGATGATTCTCTGTATCATGTCATAGCTAGATACTTTTGCTGTTTCTGGGGGGTGGAATTAAGGTGGCTTCCACGAAAATGCGTGGCACCATGAAAGGCAGTAAGAAGATTACTATCGTTATTATTTTATAGTACGCACAAAAGCGTTCTATTCACATACACACATATTGTTAGGATTTGAATTATTGACGGTATTTCTTATGTCCTTAAAGATAGTGTATATATCTATTAGCCTACATACACACATATTGTTAGGATTTAAACTACTGACGGTATTTCTTATGTCCTTAAAGATAGGGTATATATCTATTAGCCCAAAAGCTAGCGGACAATAATAACAAAATATTTCTCTATAATACGCACACGAGCATTCCATCCACATAGGCACACTGTGAGGATTCAAACTACTGACGACATTTTCGATTTTTTTAAGGGTAGGTATATATCCATTAGGCTCAAAGCCCGCGTAGTAAGACTTTTGCTTTCCATCTTTTCTTTTTTTTTTCTTGCTTTTTTTTTGTGTGTTTTTCTTTTTAAATCTATTGAGCAAATCTTGATTTTGTCCAAACCTATCTTTTTGAAGGGGCCATTTTTTATTTGAGGAAAGCTTTTGTACAATTTAACATTACCACCTTTAGAAGGCCCATTGTAGTGGTCTAGATTATAAATAAATAACAACTACGAAAATAAGTTGAAGGCAAGAAAGACCAAATAAACTAATCAGGAACAATATATTACATTCATATTAACAAACCTACTGAAGCCACATGCACTAGAAGTCTCCAAATGGAGCTTCTTTTTTATATATATTTTTTTCCTTATAATTAAATCTTCTTTTTTATACTATCATTATTACAGTCATATATGAATATTTTTTTTATATGTCAAATGTTTTCCATCAATTATTTACACGTTCTTACGTATATAATTTTTTATTTAGGAAAAAGATAAGACAAGAGCTAATCGTATTTACGCTCTACAAAACTGCTTAACCCTCCTACAGTACCTAACCAAAATTTCATTGTTGGTCTTATTTGTTGGGCCTTGTTCATTTTCTATCCCATTGAATACAAATACTCACATTGCGTTTCATATATATATATATATATATATATATATTATATATTTAAATTATCTCTATTTTAGTTTGTTAGTTCAACTTTGCTAGATATTTAACGGTAAATGCACAAAACGAACTGTCATAAGATATTGAAAATTATCAATGTTAATCTGTTGATATCAAAATCTTGTATGAGACATTCATATTCAGTGGGACTAAAACTGAACAATGTCTTGTATATGATATTGAAAATGAGATCTTTTTCGTGAAAGTTGAAGATTACCATAACACATGAAACCTATGATAAAATGTTCCTTCGACGTGTTCCCCTCTTTCTCCTCCTTTCTGTTAATTTCCACAATTTTATCATTAATGGCATTTTAACATGAAACGCATTGTATAATCTCTTGCTCCTTTTGACAAAATCAAAAGGAAAAATTCTTTCACACACACACACACACAAACGTATGTGTATGTGAGGACGACCATTGAATTTTAGGACAAAATATTCCTTAATTTATTATTAATAACAATGCTAATACCCCCCAAAAAAAAGCTATCTCTTGCTTCCTTGTCAAAATTTGAAAGGAAAAATCTCCAGTATATCTGGACGGCCCCTGCCGACCAAGTTTCGTACTTTATTCTAAGTCAAAAATTAATATTTAATTCGACATTTGAAACCCCCCCAAAAAAAAAAAACACAATCAAAACAAGAATCACGCTTTTGCATAGTTGTCAATCGACAAACATGCACGCGTTCGTAGTTATGTCCTAATCTAATCTCTTTGTGACTGTGATCATATCATAACTTTTAATTACGTCTAATTATGTTGTTTTAGAATAAGTACATTTTGCCTCCTCAATTATCTAGTATGCCCTAGTGGCATCACGTTCAAGCATCGTATCCTATTTTTAAGTTCAAATTCTCTATTAATTATATAAACTATTATAATCTTATTTTATTTCAATATTACAATGAGGGAGTTAATGCCTTTAGTAATTCAAATTTTTTTTTTTTCTAGATTAGAACTATAATCGTGAAGTAGGATAATAATACTCAAAACTAGTATAAATAAAAGAATATTTTGATTATTTGGACATAAAACAAAGATATTAAATATTAATTTTAATCATGGACTTTCATGTTTAATTTTAGCTTCGATTAGTCAAAAGCATTTTATATTTAATTACAAACTACCAGTTGGTCTAGTGGGATGAGATGCTAGATCTCTTAAACAATGTCTAGAATTCAGATCATGGTATTGTGAATGGAGCAATTGGGTTGGGAGGGTCATTCACATAATGGGCCTCGGCAGTATCCGATCCGGATTAGTCGGCCAATGGGTTAAAACCGGATGGCTAAACCCAAAAAAAAAAAATTATGTTTAATTTCCTGTGTGTTTATATACTACTCATTTCATTTTTAAAGATTTTATGTATAACGAACATTAATTACTTCGTATGTACTAACTAAAAATTTTAATTAATAAATAACTTGAAGTTGAATTCAACACGAAAATTGCTTGAAACTATGTCGAGAGCTATAAGGGGAGTTTAATTTCTCGATCCCAATATATTAATTTAAGAAGTTGAATGATACACCAAATAATTGCGAAGGGTAAAATGGATGTCATATTTTGTAGGGAATATTAAAAAATTGAAAAGGATGATATATATGCTCCCTCCTTTTTAATATTGTCAAAAGAAAATATACCCCTTTTTATCACATGGTTGAATACCTTTTTTTTTTTTTTTAATTTTTGATAGAATTGAATATATTTATTCCTTGCTTGTTAGCCAAATATCATAAAGAAGGGAAAAAGTAGAAATAATCTTAAACCATCTAGAGAGCTATATACTTAAAATAGTATTATCACTTTAGTCTCAGTTTCGGTTAGAACGTCTATATAAGTCATGAATGGACATCAAGACTTCACAAATTAAGAGAAGTTTTTCTTTTTTGGCTGCATATATACTCAGATCGTACGTTTTGATCTACATTGATATTTGATTTCAATGTAACAATTACTAAAATACGAACAATTTTGGATTGAATTCGATGCAGGTATCTTAATTGCGCGAATATATTTGATCAGCTTGTTTTCGTCTCATCAAAAAGCTTATTTCAACGTCGTAGCTGCAATTTTCTTACCTCGATCGGTATGTATTCATTTTTATTTATTTATTTTTAACAATAGAGAGTAATAATAAAATCTTGCATATGCTATATTATAATTTAATCTGAAAAATATTTTTAAAATATATCTATAAAATGTCCTGATAAGATTTTTTTTCCCCTTTAAGAGGGTGTTTGGCTAAGCTTATTTAAAATATCTTATAAGCTCCTATATCTTATAAGATGTTTTAGGAGCTTATAAGATGTTGGATCTTATTTTAAAAATAAGTTATTAAAGTGTTTGGATAAATAAGAAGGGTATAGCTTGTAAGATGTTAGTAATGACAATGTTGTAATTAATTTGGTGGAAAATAGAGGAGCTTGGTAGATCTTAAAAAATAAGTTGTTACCTCCTTACTTTTTTAAAAAGAGCTTATAAGTTCTTAAACATCTTATTTGAGGAGCTTATAAGCTCCACCTCCAAAATTTTTACCAAACACTTTACACTATCTTATAAGCTCTCAAACATCTTATAAGATGTTTTGAGGAGCTTATAAGCTTAGCCAAACACCCTGTAAGTCGGCATGCGTTTGAAAACATAGCTGAAAAGTTTGAGAAAAATGACCGACGTGTTTGATTTTAACGTTTGACTTTGATTTCTTTGTATTCAACTATGAAAAATGCGGACAACATTTTGACAAATAAACTAAGAAAAGGATTATAGGTTAAAGGCATCATCAACCAATCAAACATTTGCGTGCAATTAGAGAATTAAAAAAGAAGGAAAATGCAAATTAAGGTTAAGGCGTATTGCTGTCTTAACCTACTCTGACACGAACGTTAATTAGTTGTTCTATCCTCTTCGTGATATTGCAATATTATACATAGGTATATAGGAATTGCATCGCACGACATGAATATATAACTCAATATTTTTATATGTTCTAAGATATAAATAAATGTAAAAATGGCTAATGTTGGGCAAACCCAGAGAAGAAGAAACGCATATAGGAACTGTATCGGCTTTCTCTCTCTCTCTCTCTCTCTCCATGTATATATATATATATAAAATATAGACGGGCCAGCAAGTATTAGTGAGTTGTTCCTGTGAGCATGAAGTCTCGCGTCTCTTTTCACAGACCTCACTACATGTCTTCACGTGGGTCGGTCCTCAAATACCTCAAAACCCCGCGGGTCGGTCCTCAAATACCTCAAAACCCCCTCCAACGCCGACCCACACACACACACACACGTGTATATGCATGGATATTTATGTATATGTGTACCTTCATGCAAAAATTTTAACCCAAGAACACTAAAAAAAGTATTCTAATAACTTTCATTACATATATGTAAGACATTTTTATAATGAATGTTTAGCGAAATTTGATTAAAACAAAATTTAAGTACAAGATTTAATTTGACCATGGTGGAGTCACAACCTGACCCCAGTCAGGGTACTTACGGATTTCGCCTCTACAATCTATCAATAATATAATAATTAAACTAATATACATACATATTTATATATATATGCATTTATGTATATATCACACAAAATCTGTCAATTAATAGTCAACATAGGCAAATTTTAAACACGCCGATCAAATAATATAAAAATAATATGCAATTATATCTTATCTATTGGAACCAGGATCAGGGTTCGAAAGGGACACCGACTCTTTCTGTTCTAAATTATAAAAATATTTTTTATATATTATAAAACTTCAATTTTACCTTCCAAATATATTTTTTCTTCTATTTCCATCTCTTTTAATAAAATTGTCATATTGTGGAGTAAATGAGGTTGCGAGTAAGCAGCAGTCATACTTAAATTTTCTAATATATAAATGTATGTAATATACACACACACAAATATATATATATATATATATATATATAAGAAACATATAATGTATAAAAATAATAAAATTATACATGGTCCCCATTTTCATTTTATCTCCGTGACTTTATGCACTTTTTCCTCCTAGGATTAGGGTTAATTTGTGGAGACAATAAAATTAATCAAAAAAAAAAAAAATTGCAACCGACTAGCCAAATATTTTGTCCTATTTTATTCCACAATGGTTGTCGCCACGTATATTGTTACGTACACAAAACAATGTGCACTTTTACACGTTATATGCTCTCGGAAAAACGAAAAATAAAATTAAAAAAAAACATTAATAATATTTGTGCCACGTGTCAGGTAACGGTTCAAACAGAGAAGCACCTGGCAGCTACACATACAGGTCAGCCCCATTTCTTTTTCTTTCTTTAAGCTTCCAATTTTCTAATCAAATAATTATTAATTACGTGGCTAATTTAACTTAGATTAAAAAAAAAGAAAAAGAAAAAAAGATGGTTTCATTATTATTGTTAAAGTGGGGTTTGTGCGGTGGCGATTTGCATGTGATCCCACCTGTCCCGAAATAGAAATCGCTGTTTTACTCAATTTAAGACATGATCCGTGTTTGTGTGCACTACACGTCTTCAATACGCGCTTTTTAGGTACCCACCACTCAATTTAACTTAGAATTTTGAATTATTATACATATATAAAAAAAAAAATACTATTTATAAGGTGAGTGTATCTTAGTAGTTAATTATTTATTAAAAGACGCATGCGACATAAAAAGAATAAATGCCATAAATGTTTACTAATTGTTTCGTATAAGATTTTTTTTATTTGATTAACGATAAATGAAAAATAAATGAATAGGAAGATGAGAGAGAATACATAGGGGAGAGAGAGAGAGATCGTGTATGATGAAGTAAAAAATGAAATTCGAACGAGAGCAAATATGAAGTAAATAAGTTAAGTAATAAAACATGTGAAAGATATTAAAAGCGGTTATTTAAAGGTCTGGTGTTTTTTAAATAGTATAAATAACTATTTGGATTTATTATAATATGAAAACTTGATTGACGAAAATAAAATTGGAGAGAACAAAAACGATAATTTGTTCGGTTGGAAAAATAAAAAATAAAATGTTAACGAGGAAGGAAAGACAGACAAGTCAACCAACAATTCATTTGAAATTTTATTTTTTATTTATTTATTTTTCGATAGTTTTATTTTCATTAGGATTAGTTTGGTCCTGATATTTTCATTATACACATATATAGATAAAAATATAGGTAAATATCTTCAAATTTTGCTTCATATTTCAAAAAAACAATAATGTATTTCATATAATAAATTCAACACTATCAAATAAAACTTGTCATTCATTTGTAGGTGTAACGGTCATCTACATTTGAAATTTTTTAAACTCAAAAAGGAGCTTAATTGACGAGAGAAAAAAAGGCAGAAGTCCAAGTTTATTTTGTTGTTACTCTTTGACTTTGTGTCAGTCCCACATATATTAGAAACTATTTTCAATTACAAACCATTTCTTATTTCTAGTTATAGATTAAAAAAAAAAAAAAGAAGCAAATGTTAGTTGATTTTGAAGGAAAAGCAAATTACGTGATTACTCCTCTTTTTTCTATATTTGATATGTCACTTACAAAAGTGCTTATATTTTACATGTCATTTGGGATTCAGCTAGAAATCACATGGAATTCACATGATTTAGCATGTTCGACAATTTGAAGATATAAATTTATTAAAAAAAAAAAAGTTAATGACGTCTCTCTCGTTAAGAAAAGAATGCGAACCTTCGTTTTAGTCGGTGAAAAAGAGAATTTCTCTCGAAAAGGTTGAATTTTTTTTTTTTGTCAAGTTCCGAGTAAAAATATTATAAAAGTGAATTTGCTAAAAATATTCCACTTTCGGTATTTCACTGTAATTTATTTTTCAAATAAACGAGGAATTATCGAATACATTTCAATTAATTACATTACTTTCATTATCACTTTTTTCTTGTCTTGTTATTCTTTCTTTCTTTTTTGAAAAGAAATTGTGCAAGAAACCTTTTTTTTTTTTTTTTTTTTAATTTTTACCGAAATCCCGTATGTCTCTCTCGATGATTAATTATACAAAATAAAAATCCTCATTCTATAAGTCTGATATCTCATCAAGTTTCTTAATTTGCTAACATATGTTTGTTGGCATCATATCATTATTATCTAGCACAAAAATTTTATATCTAATTTCAAAATATACTTTACATATTTTAACCCATAAAAGTTTGTAAAATCCACACTAAAAATTTGAGGAATCTGAATTAGACAAGTAATAATATGCTTACTAAAAAGTAAAATACCACAATATACCTTATCTATCCAAGAAAGTAATTTAAAGTACCCAAAAAGGTTATTCCCAAAAAAATGAGATACCAATATTCTTATTCGCCATTATTTAGCCTTTAATTTCAAATTATACTAGCAATGCTGCAAACTCTACGTGTGTGCATATTATAAAAAATATATACTATAATTTAGTGCTTAAATTTTTTTAGAATCAAAATATAAATATATTATTAAATTTCTTTTATGAGAATACTTTTTTGAGAATTATTTGAAATAATTTATTAAATTAATAATACGTTAAAGATAAAATAATTATATAAAATAAAATTATATTATAAAGAAATAAGCACAAAAAGAAGGAAAAAAAATATCGAATAATTGTAATTAGAGAATTTTGTTTATTAAACATGGGTTTCAACTTTTATGATGGAGAAAGTGGTATGAGCGTTGAGGGCATGAATTTTTAAATTGGACGTGATATTATAATAGTGACTTTTCTATTTTTATTTTTCAATATATGTGTTTGTTAATTAAAAGGGTAAAATTGATATATCATAATTTGGTATTCGAATTGCATTAATTTCATTGAAATTTTGATTTTAGTCATAATTTTATATATCTTTATTTATTTTACATAAGATTGAATGATAAATTTTATAAAATCACATAAAAAAAAAACTGTCATTTGTAATAAAAATACTTTCAGTATAGATTATTATAATATTCGCATTTAAATTTTAATTGAAACCACACCATGACGTTCCGTGGGCCGCACCGCATTTTATCTAAATTTTAAAAGAGGCAGTTTCAGAAGCGAAATTTCCTGGTAATTTCGTTCCCAACCGAGTAACTGTTCACTCTCTCTCTCTCCCCCTCTCTCTCTCTCTGTCTCTCTCGAAACAACTGGAAGAAGTGCAGACCGGCAGTTGCCGATTCCTCAGGTTTTGTACTACGTTTCGTATCATTGTTCGAATATTTTTTCACTCGTTTTTGATGTTGTGGTAGAGAGTTGGTTGGATAAAGTTGAAAAAACAGTGAGAACAAAGAAAAAAGAGTATAAGAAGTTTTTCGTTTTGGCCGGAATTTTGTCTGAATCTTGAGCTTTTCGGCAATGTCTATGTACTATTGATTTGATTGGACAGAGATAAGCGGTGTCATCTCTCCTGCGACTGACTGAACAGAAATCGAGAATGAGCGAGGAATACAAAAGGTCGCCGTACAGGCGCCACTGGAACGACCCTGAGGCCGGTAACAGTTCCAGAAACGACGACGAGGATGAAGATGTAGGCCGCAAGGGGCCGTTTGATATCGTGCGGACCAAAAGCGCTCCAATCGACCGGTTGCGTAGGTGGAGGGTAAGTTAATCACTTCATTCTGTTCTCCTTGTTGATTCTTGTGTGTGTGTGTGTGTGTTTTTTTTTTTTTTTTTTTTTTGTAGTTTGTATTGGTCTAGATGGAGGTGAACAGGCATTATGGGTTGCCTTTATAATCCTGTGAACTATTTGTAGGAAGTGGTTCTAAATATTAGTAATCTTAGGTTTAGTATTTGCTTCTGTTTAAGTTGTTTCCTATAATAAAGTTTTGAATGCAATGAGGATAATAGGTGTTGTGTTTTTTAAGTTTATAAGAATGAAAAGTTGTAGGATAATTCTAAGATGAGTAGCTTTTGTTCAGGGAAAAAAAAAAAACTGAATAATTTGAGGAGACCTGACAAACGTTATTGGTTTCTTGGTCTTTTATATATTAATGCTTGGATGATCGGATTTAATTATCTTCATTCTTTTAATATTTTGGTTGCTCCTTTTATTTTATTTTTCCCTCTTCTTATAATTTTTCTATCTACTTGACTGCGTTATTCCAGAGCAGTGCTTACTGATTAAGACTTTAATATTGACGATTGTGTAATTCATTTATGTCATTGTGGATATCTGGAACTAGCTAGGCATGAGGAACACGACCATTAATTTAGGAAGCAGTCTTGCATTTTTTTTCTTATGTATCACTCTTGTTTTACTATTTTCTTTTTTTGCCTTAGTTGTTTATGTACAAGAATTTGACGAGGTTTGAGGGCTTGGTGTGATAATTTCTTTTCGGCTAAATTTAGATGCCACTTGAAAATTTGAAGCTAACTTAGATGTTAACGTGAAAGATAAGTTTAAACATCTTTGGTTAAATGTTGTCTAGATAATGTTGTAAAATGTCAGCTGCAAGATAAGTTTTGTGCAAGTTGCTAGTAATGTGGTTACGTTTTTGTCATGCTCTTGGTGATTGTCCTTCTCATTGTAGTTTAAGATGTTTGATATAGGGTTGAGCAGGTTTTAGTAAGACCAAGTTATGTTCATATTATAATTTGTGAACCAATTTATAATTTTTCACTTTCTTGGTTTATTTCTCAAGATGTCACATGTCCTCCTAGATGAACTACGTGCTATGAATTGCTCTGTATACATGAAGGCTTGAAGGATTTGAGTTTGACCCTCGATTCAATTTGGGCTGTTGTAGTTTCAGGATGTCGTTGTAGCAAGGCGAATGTCAATTCACAACGTTGACATAATTGAACGCTTAGCTGCATTGGTTGTTTTCTTTGTTGGTTTAATAGGAGAGATTGTTCAAAGCATCTTTAGAGTCTTAGTGAGCGTTACAAAATCTAGCATCGAATTGTTCTCCAAAACATTGATACTGGTTATTTATGTTGATAATGTCAGCTGGAAATGGACTGGTCAAACCACTTCCATAGTTGCAATTATGTGGTTCTATATCATGAAATTATGTTGTTAGCTGGATTCAGAATTTGACATTACTATGGAATGAGAAGGTGAGTTCAAATATTGTTTCTCACGTGGTGCGCTTCTCCAAGTGTTCGGCTGCACGCTCGAAATGCACATATTGTGTAGTTTTTTGAATATGGCACGCCAGAGCAATTATGCAGTACCTTGTGTCTAGAATAAGCATGGCTTGGTGCATACAGGAAACAATCCAGGGATGGTAGTGGTCACAGATTGTTAGATAGGGAAACTGAGAGTGTTTTCTTGCTTGCTAATAACATTTGCACATATAAGGAGGACCTTCTCCGAATCTCGTTTTACACCATATATGCTTTTAAGACTAGTGCGGATCTACATTCCGGGTGAATTATGTTGTATCTTGATAACCTTGTTTTGGTTTCTTTTGTCTTTTGTTGGTTCAAATTTATTCTAAAATGGCTGTATGTTTCAGCAAGCTGCGCTTGTACTGAATGCGTCTAGGCGATTTCGGTACACTCTGGACTTGAAAAAGGAAGAGGAGAGGAAGCAACTGATTGCTAAGATTAGAATGCATGCACAAGTCATTCGGGTACTTGTGTTTCTAATTCTTAATTGGATTGTCAGTCTACTAATGAATTGATTGTTAATCAATAATTTCTTGAGCAGGCTGCTGTTCTTTTTCAAGCAGCTGGGCAAGGACAGAGTGGTAATTCTCTTTTATGATGTTTTAGACAGTTCTTTGTTGATTCAACTTCAGTGGAGAGTGTAGTATCAAGTTACGGATCACTCAATCATGAACTGTTCATTCTTTTAACCTTGTCCCTACCAAATTAGTTGTATTTCTTAACTGCATGATATATAATAAGTGATTTTTGTCATCATTTTCTACGAGAAGTTTGCCTATAAAAAAAAAAAAAAAAGGGAAAGAAAAAGTGAAGATTGTAGTAGCTGGCTGTGCTGTGATAAACCAGTAAATCAAGTAACATAGTGTTCCTACCCGTTATCTTCTTTGATTATTTTTGCTTGAGGGTTTGTACGATTACATTGTTGCATTCATGTTGTTTTTATGTGACATTCTCTCTCTCTCTCTGTTATTTTAGTTCCTGGATCTGCTAAGCAACCTTCAACCCCAACCCGAGTTGGTGATTTCGGTATCAGCTCAGAGGAACTAGCTTCGATGTCTAGGGAGCATGATCTCTCTCTTCTACAGCAAAGTGGAGGGGCAAGTTTGCTGCCATTGCACCTCTATAGAATATTGTTTCATGTTTGCTTGATATTCATTATCTTACAACTATATTCAATGTTGCCCTAATTCATTTCCCTTTATCCTTTGCATCAGGTTAGAGGAGTGGCTGAAAAGTTGAAGACGAATCTAGAGAAAGGTGTACCTGGTGATGAATCTGACATAATAAGTCGCAAGCAAGCTTTTGGATCCAACACATATCCTCGGAAGAAAGGGCGGAGTTTCTGGGTAAAAATTCATTATACAGTCCTTTCGTACTGTCGTTAGAGTAAATACTAGTTCACAAGTATAAAGGGGAAGTTGTCATTTGTTTACTATACAGATGTTTGTATGGGAAGCTTGTCGTGATACCACATTGATCATCTTGATGGTTGCTGCAGCTGCTTCTTTAGCACTTGGTATAAAGACCGAGGTAAGGTTAAGAAGAGATCTGTACGCTTAAACTATTAGATTGAAATATACCAAAATGCCTTTTGTTTTCTGTAATAAAGATTACATATTCTGTAGTTGCTCGAGCATCTGTTCTGTGACCTTTCTCTTAATCAGAAAAGATATTTCTCTTGTTTAGTATTTAGAGAAATAATGTATTTGTGTTTCATGAAATATTCTTTAGAACTTCTGTATTTTTATTGAATTGTTTTTGGGTGTTAAGTCCGGGATGATCTAAAGTTCTAAGGGTTGATTAACAAGAAAAACCCAACTGTATTAACATTGAATGGATAAGGTGTTTGGTCACTAATTTGTCCAGAAACTTGATCATTTTTGCTTATGCAGGTAGAATTCTTAACTGTATAATGAAGTAATAATATGCTAGATATTCGTATTTCTTTTAGTGTCTCAGAATAAATTTTTGTTCCTTGCTTGTAGTGTCGTGAAATGAATTGTCGTTCATGCTTAAAGTCCATTTTATTAGGGGTAGTTTACCTAGAATCCTCATGACGTTTTGCTTTAATCATGTAAAGCACCTTAGTTCTTGAGACTGGGGAAGGGTTAAGGGAATGAGTGGTGTGTGGTGAGAAAAGAAGGGTTGGTTTCTACATTGGGGTTTGGATGGGGATGTGTGATTGGGACTTGGGTGTGTCTGTAGCGGAGGAGTGGGGATAAGAGAGGAGGGCTGGCATTTTAATGGAGCTTATTGTTGGCACTGGTGACGACTAGGGTGGGTGTTTGTGTTACCAATTGTGGTTGGGGCTTTGGAAGTTGAAGAAAGAAAAGAGGTAAAAATGGAATGAATTGATTCTTGTAGTACAAAATATTATTCCAACAATAAAATATAGTTAAGGCGGTTAGATATATGAATATGAACCAAAATTTGAGAGAAATAAGAAAAGAGATTCTTCAGGTTGACGAATTTTCACCTGAATTTTTAAATTCAAATAAAACTAATTATCAATCTCTTTGTAATACAATCAATGTTTAAATCTTGGACTATTTATTCAATTGAAAAATCAAGTGGTCAATGGTCACTGGCACAACTGTTGGATTAACTGTACTTGTACAAGTTGTGTCATAATTACATCATCATAACCAGTATATAAGAATATGTTAAAATGAGTAGAAAGATAAAGAAACACATTTAAAAAGTTCCAAGTGTAAGAGGATCTAAAATATAACTAAACTCAATGCATAAATTCATCCACCTTTGACCTTACATTCTGACTTAGTTTAGAAATAACATAATGGACAAAAATGACAAACTTCTTTCTTGTCAAAATGAGGTGATACCTAAGCCTTATTGTGAACAAATAGTGGACTACTAATTGTTAAAATGATCCACGAACATTTTATTTCAAGTCTAGTGATTACTTGAGCGATTACATTTTCTTCAAAGGACGGGAAAGAGTGGGATGAGGAATTTAGGGCTTTAATTAATTTAATTTTTATGACTCCAAAGCGTACGTCACTTGTGTATTGCTCTAGCAGTATGTCTTTCCAGATTTGGTGTCAGAGGTCTTGAGTTCGATCCTGATTTATGCAATTTGTATTCAATTTGGCTGGAAAAGATACATGAGTATCTTCCATTTTCCTCATGCACTGAACATGGATAGAGTTGGTATGCCTGTGGTATATATGGGGAAAATGGTGAATGCTCATGCTGTTCTATTATAATTTCATTTTCATTGGTTTTAAGAATGCATATTCTGATTGTAGGGTATAAAAGAGGGTTGGTATGATGGAGGAAGCATTGCCATGGCAGTTCTTATAGTCATTATATTCACAGGTATGCTTCTCTCACTGTATGGTCTCTTGTTGTCAGCTGTTTTCAAGTGCATTTGTGTGCGACTATTGTTATGTTTGTATATGTGACTTGCTGCAGCTTGCTGGATTTTATTTTTGAGATATCTGATGCTTAGGATGTGCTTTATCAGCCAAATTGAGAGTTGTGATCATCTACAACAAGCCTTTCACTAGATTAAGAGTCCCAGTTATCCAATGGCAGTTGAACTTAATGAACTGAAATATTTATATTTTGTATGGGTTTTCAAAAAAACAACGAAAGTGGCTTAGAAACTGCCCATTTGAGAGAGGAGAACTGGTTTTGTTTATGTAATTGTTTGAAATGTTATATGCAATGGCTTTGATGAGTTCAAGTTTAGCCAGTTACTAGACTTGCATTAAAATTTTTGCAGCTGTAAGTGATTACAAACAATCCCTTCAGTTCCAAAACTTGAATGAGGAGAAGCAAAACATACAAATGGAGGTAGGTGAAATGCAGCTTTTGCACCAACAATTTTTCCTCCTTTTTACTCTTTACATTTCCTGGTGATCCTTCGCAGGTTGTTAGGAATGGACGTAGAGTGAAGGTTTCAATATTTGAGATATTGGTTGGGGATGTTGTGCCTCTCAAAATTGGTGATCAGGTGATGGGAGGACCTCCTCGCCACAGCCACACACACACACACGCACACACACACATGATATAAAAAAAAGAAACACACACTCGCCAAAAAAGGGAAAAAAAAAACAAGAATCTGAATATACCAACTCTTATTTTTTGATTTTTTTTAATTGGTGAGTTTTCAACAAGCAAAAATTGGAAAGAGCATGAAGTTTGATTGACTAAGCCCTTGCTTTAATGTGTACAGGTACCCGCTGATGGGCTCGTAATCTCTGGTCACTCCCTTGCAATGGATGAATCAAGTATGACTGGGGAGAGTAAAATTGTAAGCTCAAGAGACTATCTCCTGTATGTTTTGGTGGTCATTGTGACCTTACTCATGGAAATCAATTCTGATTTTGTTAGGTTCACAAGGACCCGACTAAAGCACCATTCCTCATGTCTGGATGCAAGGTTGCCGATGGATATGGCAGCATGCTGGTAATATTTCTTTCAGCACTTGAATGCTTACATAGGTACCTTTGATACTGCCAAGCCATATGACGGATAGTGTGAAAAATATGTTATTCTGAGTGATAATTTGTTTATTGGATGCGAAGATTGGTTAAATATGGTATGCCGACTACTCTTAGCTTGCTGCTCTTGTATGTAGGAGCACTATTTTCTCTATTGCTCATCTATTTATAGTTGTATGCATTTAGTTTGAGTGTTGAATATATCCCATGCCTGCAATAATCTTTAACTCGTACACATGTATTGCCTTTTTTTGGGGGTGATGTTTTCGTGTGCATGTGGGCTCAACCTCTTAGCCGATTGAGTGGGTGATCATATTGTTGTACTTAGCTTCTTTCGTTTTGTAATGAATGTGTATATTCTTTTAGTTACTAGTTAATAGGCAAAGGTTCCGTGCTCATCCTATCCCTGACACTGTTTTCCTATGGAATGCAATGGGAACATCAGAAAGCCTGAAGTCCTAAAGGATAGGCCTGCTTTCTGCTGTTTTAACTACCAACTACCATGCTCTTTGGCTTAGAAAACTTGTTTCTCTTGGTAGTTGCACAATGCTTGCCAGTATCTGGGCAGAAATGGGGGAACCTATGCCTATAAAATAAAATAAAAAAGTTCATGTATTTTGTATTGTTAGGATGCAGTCAAGGTCACCGTCTCTGTCTTGTATGCACTTTTATGTGGTAGCTCATAGAATGTTGCTTGTTTCCCAGGTGACAAGCGTGGGAATAAATACAGAGTGGGGATTACTTATGGCGAGCATATCAGAGGATAACGGCGAAGAAACACCATTGCAGGTTACTTTTGTTGGAAATTTTGAACATTAGCATGAATGCTCGGTGGTTGGCTTCTGATATTGGGGTTTATGTGCTGCTGAATGTAGGTACGGTTAAATGGGGTTGCTACATTTATTGGTGTAGTTGGTCTCGGAGTAGCAGTAGCAGTTCTGATAGTCCTTGTGGCCAGGTAGGACTATTGTGGACATGGTTCATGGATTATTTTGCTCCTGTTTTCTGCTCAGAAGATGGTATGCGATGAATTTAACTTTTGTGATCAACTAGATTTTTTACTGGGCACACCAAAGACCCCGATGGCAGAGTCCAATTCACAGGCGGGAAAACTAAAGTCGGTGATGCAATAGATGGCTTCATAAAAATATTCACCGTTGCGGTATGTACTCCTTTAGATTATTATTTGATATTGCTTCTGTGTTTCTAGGGTTGTTGACTGATCTGTATGAAACACTAGGTGACCATCGTTGTTGTCGCAGTACCGGAAGGTCTGCCATTGGCTGTTACTCTGACGTAAGTCTATCTTATCATTCATCCCTAGTTGGTTCCATGCTTGTTATTATGAAGATAGTATAGACAGTATTTATGCAGAATGTTATGTATTTCTTTTTCTCACTAATGTTGACATATTCTTTATAATAAAGAATTATTTCTTTTTGAATGCAACAGTAGGCATCTTGAAATTGTGCCTAGTTAACCATCCATTTAATTAAGGACATTCGTCATTTTAAGCGATTCATCTGGTGATGCTTACTTTGATCCGTGGCCACTATTTGCACCCATGCAGATATTGCATTAACACACATTTTCTTCTTCACCTTTTGACTTCTTCCATACATATTTGCCTTGTAGGCTTGCATATTCAATGAGAAAAATGATGGCTGATAAAGCATTGGTATGTATACTT
Source organism: Petrea volubilis (assembly GCA_026212405.1). Lineage (NCBI taxonomy): Eukaryota > Viridiplantae > Streptophyta > Magnoliopsida > Lamiales > Verbenaceae > Petrea > Petrea volubilis. Next base: position 17,598,316 of record CM047882.1, read on the forward strand.
ACTGTAGATCAAAGGCACAGATTATCATGCTCATATTTTCTGAACTTTCCTTCTAAATTTTTCCTGAGCTTCATTGCACAATTGAACTGCAGGTTAGGAGGCTGTCAGCCTGTGAAACAATGGGTTCTGCGACTACCATTTGCAGTGATAAAACTGGGACCCTTACTCTGAATCAGGTGTTCCGTCAGATTACTTTCTTTGCTTCTACTCTCCCTTTTGGGGGAAAAATCTGGAATAAGTTATGTTTTATTTGTAATATGATACATGTATGTCCTGATCCTTGTACAGATGACGGTGGTGGAGGTGTATGCTTGTGGCAAGAAAATTGATCCACCTGACAATAAATCGCTGCTACCACATGGGCTTGTTTCTTTGCTTATTGAAGGTGTTGCACAAAATTCAACTGGAAGTGTATTTGTGCCCGAGGTATTTTATCAAAAATATCGGGATTCTTTTATAATTGCTTTGACCTTAAGTCCCACTCCAACTCCCTCAACATACATTCTAACTTGGGAGTTTAACAGAAGAGCTTGGATATCATCTTTCTTGTTTTATGACACTTTGTTAGGCTCCGCAATTTGTGGTTGCATGGAATCATGTCATATATTTTCTCTCTCCCTATCTTGTATGTGTTGAATAGGTAACTGGTCTGGTGATTTCTGCAAATTTTAAAATTTTATAACTTTAATGTTTATTTTCTGATGAATTTCTGACAAATAACTTTTGGTCGTAGTATGGTTTTATTTTGTTAATTATATATGTATATATACACATATTGGGCCTGGGGTGTTGGGGTGGAGAGGAGGAATTAGTGCGGTTTTAAAAGTCAAATTGTGTAATATCTGGTATTTTTCTAGAAGAACAATGATTACAAGTCTGGTCCACACAGTAGCTAGAGGACCTGGCCTCAAGTCTTTGGTTGTATGTTTTTTCTTGAAAAGAAATTTTGGTCGTCTCGTGTTTTGGTCGTCTCGTGTTGTAGCATCCAACATATTAACACTCATTAGCCTTGTCAATGCTTAAATTATTTTTGGCAAATATGTGGAATACATTGTTGTGTCACAGATGTCGGTTATTTTATTGTTGTGTACTGCAGTCTAACCTAGGAGTTCACCTTGTTTCTATATTGTCACCATTATGGTCATTAAATGTTCTCTGAAAAGTGATATTTGAAGTTGAACCTATAATTATCTATAAGAATATTGTAAACAATTGATGCTTGTAGTGAAGCTTTTTGATCCTAGAAACAATTTTCCGTACTCATAACTATATATTAAGCACGAGTCTTTATGTGGCTGATCTTTACTAGGGTGGTGGAGCTCCGGAGATTTCTGGATCACCAACAGAAAAGGCCATTCTTCAGTGGGGAGTAAATGTATATTTCATTTTCCCTCACAATTGAGTCTCTTGTAATTGCAGCAACTTTATTTTTCTTGTTCTTTCCTCCTGTAGCTCGGAATGGATTTTGGTGCTGCCCGATCAGATTCTGTGATAATCCATGCTTTCCCATTTAACTCAGAGAAAAAGCGAGGTGGTGTTGCTGTAAAACGGGTAATTTTGGCTATCTATTCAGATGGGATACATTTTAGTTGTTTTCTCGCTCTGCCTTAACTTGCAGAAAGAGAGAGCATTGTCTCAATGTTTAGTCATTCTTACATGTTCTCTCCTTATGTAGCAATTGTGGTTTCCTTTGGCAGTCGAATTCTGAAGTTCGTGTACACTGGAAAGGTGCTGCAGAAATAGTTCTTGCTTCTTGTACAAGTTACATCGATGAGAATGATAATGTGGTCGACATGGATGAAGACGAGGTTTGCTCGCATGATAGCTTTTTGTAGTTAAAATGGCTATTTGTTGACCCGATGCCTTCTTCAATCTCTTTTAGCTAGAATTATCAGTTCCTTTAATGTTGACAAGAATAATGCGTTCCAAGTTGTACATTTGTGCTTAGGAAAACAGAAAATGATGCAGTTATGGTGCCTCATCTTGACTTTGATAACTTGCCATTGTTGAATGCAGCACATATTTATCTTTCAAATATGTATTGGTTGAAAAATTGTGGTCTCATATCAGCTGTTGAGTAAGTCTGGTGTTGTCTGCAGTCATTTTTCAAGAACGCAATTGAAGATATGGCTGCAAGGAGTTTGCGTTGTGTTGCTATCGCCTATAGGACGTGCAAAGTGGAGAAGGTTCCAACTGCTGATGAGGAGCTGGACAACTGGCAGCTACCTGAGGATGACCTGATTTTGCTTGCAATTGTTGGTATCAAGGTGCTTATGACGTTTCTTCTTTGATAACTACTGTGGCTGACTCTTCTGTGGGATGAAACTTTTGTCATCAAAACTTTCAACTTTATTTCGTGTAAAAGTAACAACTTAGCGTTTTCCTTTGTACTGTGTATATTCTCTTAATTTAGTTTTGTCTTGATAATTTGCATCTGTTTCATAAATAGGAAGCTCATAATTAATCAATTATAGCTTATAAAAATGTTGACTATATATCAATTTATTAAGTTGGAAAATGGAAGACTTTGTCAAGATATTCTGCTTCTCACCATTGTCTCCTGGCATTAAACGCCACACTTGAATTTACCCCTGGGAATTCTATTTTTACTGTGTTTATGTTTTTAATTTTTCGTTCTGGGCCCTGGTGCTACCCTTTGTGTTTTGCTGTTGTTCTGCTTGCATATAACTTTTTTCCATGCATCAGTGCTCTCTGTGTCTATGCATATTCTATTACATGCAATTGTATCTTGAAAGTTTTTTCATCTTTCTCCGGTTCTATCTGCGAAGATACTTTCTTCGCTGCATCTATTTTCAAATTTGAAATACATGTCCTTAATGTGAGATGTATGACGTAGGATCCTTGTCGGCCAAGTGTGAGAGATGCGGTTCAGTTATGCATTAAGGCCGGTGTTAAGGTATGTACATTCTTCACCATTGACACACTACATGAATGCATAATCTTCGATTGCTTCATATCCAATTGGCCGGCATGTTTCTGTCCTGTTTTGATCTATGATTTCTGGATATCGCTTCTGTCTCGTTTCCTTGTCTTTCTGGTGCGTGCTTGGAAATGCAGGTTGAAGAGTACTTTTAGGTTTTTTAAATTTGTGGAGGTGTTGTTTAAGGGTCTAAGATGATGAATGATAATCATCAACGTTATGAATAACTGGGGATCCATTATCAGTTAATTGCTAGTTTATTCCCTGCACAACTAGCATTTGTGCCCATAAAAGTTGCCTTATAGTTGATGGGTTGTTGGTTCTTATACTCCATTTGGTTCTTGTTCAACCTTGACACTTGTTAACTATAGCCATGTTGGTTGGTTTGACAACTCCGTAGGTACGCATGGTCACCGGAGACAATCTTCAAACAGCTAGAGCAATTGCATTAGAGTGTGGCATATTAGGGTCAAATGCAGATGCTACAGAGCCTAATCTTATTGAAGGAAAGGCATTCCGTAACATGTCAGAAGCTCAGAGACTAAAAGTGGCTGATAAGATTTCGGTATGAGTTGAAAATTGAATTGCTGCTAGATTTAGTCATATCTTCTGCTAGTTATTGAAGTGAATTAGTCCAGTTGATGACTTCTTGTTGCAATTCGGCTGACAGGTGATGGGAAGGTCGTCGCCAAATGACAAGCTCTTGCTTGTGCAAGCATTGAGGAAGAGAGGGCACGTTGTTGCTGTCACGGGAGATGGCACTAACGATGCTCCTGCATTACATGAGGTTTGGTTTTCCATTTGCCGCATGTATTGGAGCTGTGTACTCTGAATTAGATGAAGCATCTTGGGGTTCCTGGCTTATGTGAGGGACATTCTTCCATGTCTTCTGACTCTGTCCTGGCAGTCCCAAGAACCATTTATATGGGCATCTAGGTTGCATAATTTTGGTTTTTGAATTAATGCATTTAGGTGATTTATAAATTCGGTAGTTATGAATTTCATATGTTAGTTTTAGCAACTTCTTATGGCAACAATATTGGCTAATGAATTTTAGACTGGACCACTAAACAAGTTCTTCCTTGCCAGAATATGAACTCAATTTTGATTTTTGTATTTTCTGGATGAACATTTTATTGTTTGGCTTCTTGAGAATTTGATAATATTAACAAAAAGGAAGGACTGGAAGTCTGATATCTACTACCGTTTTTGTGTCATCTTCTTTGTCTCTTCTTCATATGATACGGTTTGCAATTCCATCATGCTGTAGGCTGATATTGGTCTTGCGATGGGTATTCAAGGCACAGAAGTTGCCAAGGAGAGTTCAGATATCATTATATTGGACGATAATTTTGCTTCTGTCGTGAAGGTCAGTTTCAGCTTCTCTTTCTGAAGTATGTAAATGAATCAGAATTTTTGAATTTTACCTTGCGAAAGAATTTAGATATATCATGGCAATGCTTCTCTCATTTTTTTTCCCCCCAATTATTTCTGATGCATTTCAAACTACAACTATTAACCTCACTGAGAATTTCTCCACAATGAAACTAAAAACGTATTATATCGCGGTAAAGTATATCTTCCTGGAGTATATTTCACTTGCTTTGTTGGTGCTTCCTGCGGGGCAGTTGTCTTCTCTCTATCATTTCGTGGGACTTACAAATTTCTAGGATAAATTTGAAATATAATCTTTTGTGCTTCATTGGGGACACCATTTTTAACTGATGATTGTATTAGCCCATTGGTCTTTTAAGTCCACTGGTGAGATGAAGGGCAGCCCTATTGGGCAATTTGGATGAGCATTGTAGTTCATATGGAAATTTTATAGTACAGTTTAAACTTTTAAGAATTGGGCTTGTAATGGAATCCTGGTAAACATACTTCAAGTAATTTTTTAGCTTTCCTAATTTTTGTGGAGCCTCTATTGCAAGATGCAAGCCAATTTTCATTGACTCCATATGCACAATGAAATTTTAAATGTATGGTCTGTTCGGACAAGAATTTTATTACCTGTATGGTTAAGAATTGTGAGGTTGAACTATTGTGCCATTAGTTCAGTTGGTAATATATATTTTTATGTCAACTGCAGGTTGTGCGATGGGGTAGATCCGTGTATGCCAATATTCAGAAATTTATACAATTTCAACTTACAGTTAATGTGGCAGCCCTGGTTATCAATGTTGTGGCTGCAGTTTCTGCCGGTAATGTTCCACTCAATGCAGTGCAGGTGAGTAATCTCTCTCCCTCCCATCTGCTTATTTGCACGGCTTTCTTCTGTTTGCTATTTTCTTTGTTTGAGACATTAACTTCCATTTCCTATACCATCTGTCCAGCTTCTTTGGGTAAATCTTATCATGGACACGCTGGGAGCTCTTGCACTGGCCACGGAGCCTCCTACTGATCACCTCATGTGCAGGCCACCTGTTGGTAGAAGGTTCGTCTTTACGCATATGCGATGAGTTCTCATTTTTATGATTGAAAATTTGCTTATCCTTTTCTAAATGGTTCGACCTTTCTTATATTCTGTCCTCTTACAAAATCAGAACTGGAATTGGACCTATTGGGATTTACTGTTGACATACAGGATTGGGATATTTATGTAAATCATGGCAATGTGAACTCATAATTGGCATATAATGTGGCTTTGCTTACCTTATCTGTAGTAGTCCTTTTGGTACACGATATTATGTGGCTGTAATGTTTGTGGTCTTTGAGCGTCCAAAGCCCCCCCCACCAACACCACCAAAAAAAAAAAAAAAAAAAAAAAACCGACTACCGCCACCAAAAATGAAGTGCCGATGTTCCTAGGTGAAGGCACACTGTTCTACTGAATGGTCATATTTGAAGTTGTTTGTGAAGAGCTTCTAAACTTCAAGTGGCTATCAAATTTGTGATAACTGTTGCTCCTTTTCATTATCGATCATAGGAACATTTGTTTTATACATATTTAAATTACGCATCAACTACTTGCTGATCATGACATTATTAATGTTTCAGGGAACCTCTAATAACAAATATCATGTGGAGGAATTTGTTAATACAGGTATCAAATAACTTTACTGTAGTTATTTAATTGCATTTTGATGTCCAAGAAGTTGAATGGACAACTTAACATGTTAACTTTTTGGGTCATCATAATTTTGTTTGTCAATGATTATAGGCTCTGTATCAAGTAACTGTTCTCTTAGTCCTCAATTTTGGGGGAAGGAGCATCCTGAATCTGAGGCATGATACGAGGGATCATGCTTTCAAAGTGAAGAACACGCTAATATTCAATGCATTCGTCTTTTGTCAGGTAAGTGCGTATAATTGATGAATATGTTCTCAGGCGAAGAGGTTAATAAAAATTGCGGTGTTGAATTATCTATCTAGTAAGATATTACACGGGTGCATGTGGAATTTGTTGACTTGGTTCATTTTGCAACCTGATGGTTCTATGAGATTCTATTACAGACTTTCAGTTGCTGTAATTTGGGTTTTTTTTTTATGCATTGTCCGTCCTCTTTTTATTTTTTATTTTTTATTATTTTTATTTTTTTTATCCTCTTCTTCTGAAGTAGATAATAGTAAAACGAGATCTTTTTTCTGTTTCCCCCTGCGGTCCCCCCCTAACACCCCAACACCCGCAGCTGGCCCCCACCCCCGTCGCTATCTATCCATCCATCTATCTAGCTGTGTTTTGACAGATTTCTTTTGACTGTCTATAATTTAGATATTCTATCTATCCGTGTGTTAAGAAGTTTCTTTTCACTGTCTATACCTTAGATATTCAATGAATTTAATGCTCGAAAGCCAGACGAAATTAATGTGTGGAAAGGAGTGACTAGAAACCATCTCTTCATGGGAATAGTTGGCCTTGAAGTGGTGCTTCAGGTATTTATTTATTTTTACGAACTTCCTAATAGTAGTAACAGCTGTAGTTCATGTGGTCTTGTCATCATCGCTCTTATTCACCGTCTAGGTTATCATTATCTTTTTCTTGGGGAAGTTTACTTCAACAGTTCGCCTGAGTTGGAAATTGTGGCTTGTTTCTCTTGCCATCGGTCTTATCAGGTTGGTTTGCAATTGTCTAAACATTTATGATGCAGTGGGTAGTGATGGTTATTATTCGTAGCACCCATAGGACAGTAATATGACCTTCATGATCTTGTATCTGATGAATTATCATTTTCTGTGTTTTGGCTACCAGCTGGCCTCTTGCTGCTGTTGGGAAACTAATACCTGTTCCAGAGAGACACTTTGGTGATTACTTTACGAGGAAAAAGAAACAAAAGAATCCAAGTGGTAAATACAACTTATTTGTGTTGGGTGTTGTGGGAAATCCCGCCCTCTTAAGTAGCTGTAACAAAGCCGTTTTTCTTTAGTCAATCACGCCTTTGCTGCGTTTCAGGTAAAGGGGACGATGAACCCTTGGAAGCTTCTGCAGAATAGGCCGGAATCTGTGTAGATACAGATACAGTAACTTAACTAACTTTTAGGCGTGCCGAGGTTCATTGTAAGTTGAATATCTCATTGTTCTTATACGTGTTTGTGCTTGTTTCTAAGGTTGAGACAAGCTTTTATGGGCTTTTTGTTCGGCTAATGATTATGTTGATATATACTTTTGGTGGCTCTATACATAGTTGTTCATACCTAGTATCGTGCTGCTTTTTTTTTTTTTTTTTTTGTTTCTGTTGGGGACTGATGTTTCACATTACGTGGAAACTGAAAAGCTGCTGACTAAAGAATCAAAGCATGGATTTGCATTTTCTGGTTTTGAATGTATTGAACTTGATTCTATTCTTCAAGCATCTCTAAACTAAAACAGATGTATTCATGTTTTCATGCCCATGTAAACTTTATTTATACCTAATTCACTTTTGGATTTTAGTATCACGATACATTTGATTTACCGTTGATTGGAGAGCAAGCACGTGGTCAGCTAGTGAGTACAAAATTATCGACTAAATGAAGGAAACCAAGGGGGAAATCTAATTCTTATGTGCGTGCATAGAGAGAGGCACCACGCCAACTATGAAAAAGCAAGTTAAATTAAATTTATGGAGTAGGCAACTATTCTGGTTCTTCAAATCTCTATTTTTTTTTCCTTGTTCTCTATTCTTGACGTATGTATTTGGGCATAGGTTTCTTACACTTGATGTATATCTATGATACAAAATAAGAGATGAATAGAGGATGTGATATGGATGCCCGCCAAACCGACAAAAGCGAGAGGATGTTGCCAACATCATCAACGATCAGTAAATGTAGCATAGTGTTTGTTAAAAGACACACAAAGGTTATAGTAAAGACATGTTTGTTCTACCTTCTAATCCTAAACCTTGTGGAGGTAAAGAAACAAAATGACGTGTTATTTTGTTTGGGCATCTGGCGATATTACGAATATTGGAGATTGCACGTGCACATAATGATTTGCAAATGCCCAATTTCTTTTGGGCAGGATACTTTTGACTCACAACGTCATGGAGTGGTTTCAACATCACAGTTGCTTAGATTATGATGCAACAAGCAGTGAAAATGATGCATAGCCATCTCAACAGTCGGGCTATATCGGCCGATGTCATATGCTGGAGATTCGAGGCCTTGCTGAACGGCTTTACATAAAACTGTGTCTTCTTCCTGCATAATGGTTTTTGCAGTCAAAAGTGGTCGAACACTGAGAAGTATTTTCAACGTAAAAGGTGGAACGCATACCTGCACTCTGTCACTGTCTTCTAAACTCTTGTCAATGAAATCACTGTTGTCCTAAAAACCAAGTAAAGAATATAAGCTTATCAGTGAAATATTGACTAAAGTCATTGTGGAACTTGAGACCAGAGGTTCTGTAGTTATAGCCTAAGAACGACAAGCATACTTGGTTACCACTTTGCGAAACTCGCAATGTGTATAATTTGCTTTTTAATTCAAAAACGGTCTCTTTTTAAGGTAAATGCAAAAGTCCAACATCACAGTTTATCTATATACCAGAAACAAGCAGCAAGCAGGATGAAGAGCAACAGACATAGCATTTGATCAAATAACAGAGTCAAATTAATCGGTGTTGCTTGCTATTATAGTGTAGGGAGGAACCATGGCATAAATGAAGACAACCTTGATCCCATCATCATATAGAGTTTATAAAAGTTCATTTAGTTCTAAGTGGGACAATTTTGACATAGCATCAACGACTGACACAAAAAACATCAAAAAAACTCAGACAATATGCATATATGATCGATTAGATAAATTTATAGTGTTGATCAGAGTTTCAATGTATATACTTGTCACTTTGAACTTGACAAATGCACATTCAACGGGACATCACTGTGCCAGTGGCAAACTTACCCTAAGAGAAGCATCTAGGAAATAATCGAAAATCACTTGGCATTTCCGAGGTCCCAGTGGTAGTACGAGATTCGTGTCCATCCACGGTCCATATCTAAGACAATTGGGTTTTAAGACACGACGAGAAAAGTCAAATTCGAATGAAACAGAAAACAGGAAACGAAACTTCTTAGCACGACGTCAAACCTATTAATCATGAAATTCGGGTGGACAAATGCATACAAAGCTTTCAACCCAAGTCTATCAAAATCTTCTCCAGTGTCCCTCGTATTGCCACTGCAACTTTGGACGCTAACTTTTTCATACATCTTGGTAATAAGGGTGAGCATCAAATGGATAAAAATTGATCAATCTTGCAGTTGAATATTCTTAAATTAAAAAGGAAAGAAAAATGAGTTGCATACTTTGGTAGAGTATGAGTCGAGCTGGAGACCAGATGCAAGACCTTTGTGTGCATATGGCACATGATAACCACCATCTAAATAGTTGTCGCAGAAGACCTGCATAAGAAACCTTTTTATCTGTTGAACCAAAGATGACAAATTTCCATTACTTACTAGTGATTGAACCGTATCACACTGTCTTCTTTGGCATATAAGCAAGCTTAAAACTATTGAAACCCTGAGAGATGCAAGATTTGTCTTTCAAAAGTTTAGCTCCGTTTTCGCAAAACCCAGTTTCATGGAAAATTAAAAATACCCCCCTCCTTTTTTTATTTTTTTGGTGATTAGCCCTTGATAATATATGAAGCCAATAGTGATAGATGTTTGTCTTTCTTTAAGCTAAGCATCCGAAGTACAAAAGAACAAATGGATTTAATCTAATGCGACAAAATTAAGAGGGTGTTCGGCTAAGCTTATTTGAAATATTTTAAAAGCTCTTATATCTTAGAAGATGTTGGATCTTATTTTAAAAATAAGTTATTAAAGTATTTGAATACATAAGTTGGATGTTAGCTTTTATAAGATGTTAGTGATGACAATATTGTAATTAGTTTAGTTGAAAACAAAGGATGTTGGAAAATTTTAAAATATAAGTAAACAACTCCTTACTTTCCTAAGAAGAGATAATAAGCTCCTAAACATCTTATTTTTGGACCTTATAAGTTCCTTTCCTTAAAATTTACTCTACCAAATCTTATGAGCTCTAAAAGATCTTATAAGATGTTTTGAGGAGCTTATAAACTTAGCCAAACACCCTCTAAATTGACTGAGAATGTGCTAACAGACCTTCCAATTGCATTCTAGATTATATACACGTCTGCAAACATAATCCAATGATGTGTCGACCCCATTGGCACTCAGTATTTCTGCTGCACTCCCTAACCATTCATTGCCTACGGCCTTGGTATCAAGATCTTCCCCTGGAAATACTCCTCCTTCAATATTGACTAATACAAATGGCCCCCAAATGGCAACTGCGATTGGAGCAAGTCCCATTTCCTAGCTTCCATAAGGTAAAATCAGAAACCGAAAGGATCTTTCAGTATATAAAGGAAGTGGATAAATACAAGAAATTGCTGTTACAGCTTACATTCACTCTGAAGTTCTTGATTCCTGTTATTCTTGTTGCCTTTAAAAGTTCTCCATCCAAACCATACGTCCAACCCTAGAAGAAGATTAGACAAATAAGAGAAATGATTAAGCTTCTGATATAGGCCATGAGAGTGAGTTTTAGGCTTTTCCGGAACTCACATGATATGGACAGACAAAGCAAGTCTTTTTCCCTGTTCCAGAGGCCAGAAGAGACGCATGATGGCGACACACATTGTGAAAAGCGCATAAGGTGCCTTTTTCATCCCGACACACCACGTATTCAACCCTGCCCAATCTGATGCAATCACTAGTTAGCTACCTCTAAAAGTAAGGTTAGCGATATAGCTTCTCTTTTTCTTGCAAGATACACAATGTGTCCACAGGTAGGGCTAGTCCTTTATCCTCCACCATTTTTTCGAACTATAGAGAAAGAAATATAGAAAAGAAAGAAATAAAATCCTGCATGCTTCAAAGGTTCTTACACGCATCAGTCCACTACTGAGGAGAGAAGGAATTGGCAAAAATTGTATCAAGCTGAAGCTTATGCTTATGTTAAGAAATAAATGCTTCCAATACAAAATTACCTGCCAGTAAAATAATCCCGTGGCTCTTTAATCTGTTCAGTATATCCTAACAATTTCAACCAAGACTACAGAAGTTAAAAAGTGTCGGACATTGTTAGAATTTAAAGAAATAATCAAGAGAATGCCAGAAGAGTTTTGCCAAGTAGTGCCCTGCTTGATTCTCCTTGAATTGCATAACATGTACCGATCACAACACAAGCGAGTTAATTGACTTTAGGCCCTGTAATCGGTCACAATCTACTAAGTCCAAGATTCCAACAAATTGACACAAAATGTGAAGCATGCTGTGCTCTACACAATATGTCATCAGTACGTTTCATCACTAGTTCCTTGATTTAGTAATTTACCATAATAAATCTTGTGTGCAGTCTATTTCAAATTCGAATTTGATATCCCCCAACCCAAATCCACCTCTGTCTAAGTAAAACCATTACTCATCTTGACGGGAAGAGTGAATTGAAACTATATAAGCCTTCAAATTTACATTTTTGGAAGACAATTAAAACAGTAAAATTATCAATGATACACTTGCTGCAAAGTGTACATGCATGCACGCATATATGCTCCCTATGTTGAAAAGTTAGAGTAAACTAGATACATTTTCTAAGTTCATTTATTTATTTAGTTCATGAATTTACTTTTATATTATTTTTGGTGAGTACATGAATCTAAGTTATTAGTTATTATTTATGTATTTTATTTTAATTCATATTCATGTACTAAAAAAGAGGATGAATCACATTTAATTCTGATAAATGTATTAGACTAGGTTCATACATAGAAAAACTTATAAATACCCTATGTAATCTACTCATTTGTAACAAGTTAAGTTCAAGTGAAATAGAGACTTGTTTCCTCCACTCTTTCATTATTTGAGTGTTGAGTGTTGAGTGTTTTATATAATTGCTCTCCACTTCTACCACTTCTAACACCCTAAATATGTATATACCCATATATATAGACCCTCGAAGGCACATCAACAAAACCATATACAACTTTGCACTGATAATCAACACCATAAATTACCAAGATTAAAGAATTCAAGCAAAGTGTTTGAAAAAACGTACCAACGGCTTGCCATCCTCTGTAGAAGACTTGATTGACCTCAAGAGAGTAGAAATCAGGGTCCGTGTACCAGGAGCTGGGTGGGGTGATTGCTTCTTCTATTGGAATTTCCGGGTCGAATTCTTGGATCATTCTTCGAACTTTCCTATGATTATCACTGATTTCTTCCACTGCGGATGATGTAACTGGAAAAAGATTACCATTAATACTGTGGAGATGGCCGTAATTCTTTTTGGGAGGAGCTTGATTAATCGGTTTCTTGGCAAACTGAAAAAGGGGTTGCTGCAGTTGTGAGAAGAAGTATAGCTTCTGCAGCATCATCGTTACAGCCATGGCGATCGGAACTATGTCTTGTGAGATGGGTTTTGACTCTTTTGACGCTTTGTATGAAGTGAAAAGAATAAAGTTCCTGCAAGCCAATGATTTACTACAAGACAATTGACAGAAGAAGAGGAGAAGACTAGAAAAATACTCATTACAATATATATAGAAAGGAAAATAATGAAAAGATCGATGGTGCATAAAACCAAAAAAAAAAAAAAAAAAAGAATGAATTAACAAGAATTGTAATCTAGCTTAGATTTTTGCAGTAGTAGTGGTCCAGATAAGTTGGTTATACGGTAGATACCATTTTGGTGTGCAGAGACTTGTGGAACTGGCCCATGCAACGGTGTCGTTTGGGAATTTTGCTGCGCTTATCAAACAATACTCCAGACCAGCTTTGCTTGTAGATATATCCAAAATGGATGGGTCCATGTACATGGGACTTAGGGTGACATGCCTTTTGTCAACACCCCCCCCCCCCCCCCCCCACATTGTTTTAATTTACAATTAGATCCCTCTTGGTTTAATATGAAATGAAAATGGCTGAAAATACTTTGTTATCCAAATTATAACTATTTTTATACTTTGACATTGGAGTTTTTTTTAATTATACTTTACTGTATAAATTATGCAGAATTTGCACTTTGCCCCATAGCCATTTTTCGTTCGCCGCCATTAGAAAGTCCAGTTTCTTGCCTGTTAGCTTAATCTTCAAAATCACTATGAGACCATTATCACTCATTTTCCAACAATTTTTTGATTGATAATAATTTTAGAAGGTAGAGTGCAAATTTTATGTAATTTATATGATAAGATATAACAACAAAAAGTTAATAATCAAAGTGTAAGAATGACTATGGTCCATAAAGTGCTTTTTATCTAAAACTATCCTCAACTTGTAACAAGGTGGAAAACTACGCATAGAGCAAACTGTGTATATCTGAAATTCAAGCCCCCAACACATACTTAGGGTTTTCATATTACATCCATTTCACATTATTAGTCGTTTAAAGTTATTTTACACGCATTAAGGAGAATTTAATAGTATATTCTACTTGACAAATTCATCCATTTTAATGACTTATTGAATAATTAGGAGGTTATGCAAGTGGTATTTATTGTGAGGATAAATGTTACAAAATGCATTAAATATTTTCATATTTTTATAAAATTACGGATACCTAATATAAAGTAAATTGATGTGGTTTCCTATTTTCATTATATTGCTTATGTGGCATTGAGATGAATAAAAGTTAGTCTCATCCCTTTTTACCATATAAACATATTTCTATTTTTAGTTTCATTTCTGTTTTATGAGTTACAATATTTAATTATTGCTTGCATATTTTGTGACATCCTGATTTTTATACATGAAATAGATATAATATCAATTATTATATATATATATACATGTAAAATCGGTTACAATATACACACATATACATATATATACATCTATAACCGATTTTTAACCCTAAAACATGTGTATTTTTTGAAAATATGCATATATAGATATAAAATTGTAGGAATTAATTTACTTGTTACATGTGTTAGGACAATTGTTCTTGTTATATGTTGAAAGAGATTTAGGGCACATGTTATGTTACACATGGCATTCTTGTAAGATTGTAGATATATTATCAAGACACCTCAAAGGCCACTTGTTCTTATGATATTTAAGATAAGGTGATCTCTAAGATATAAAAGCCACATGTAGGGACATTTTTTTCATCATGCATCAAAACCCTATGACACTTCATCTTCATCCAAGGGCTATAATCTTACCCTTTACCCTTAAGTAAAGATCAATGGTCATGATTTAGCCAAAAATACACATCTTGATTTGTACACTTAGATGCTCTAAGTATTTGCCACAACACTTGCCTTGAGATTAAACAATAAAATAATTGTTGTGTCTTGAACCCGCATCTATAAATAGGGGGTCCACCCCCTGCCCCACAGTTGGAGATCACAACACACACTCATACACACGGCACACACAGATACTCACATATACAGAAGAAATCCTAGAGCTTACTTTCATAATTAGAAGGTATGTTTTCATAAAAGACTTCCTTATGTGTTTAGAACTCAAGTTCTTTTCATCTAAGTAGTTAATTTATGTCTATATATACACATGTTCATGTATTAGTGATTCTAAGAAACTACCTATGTTCATGTTTTACCTACGCATGAGTGTAGTAACTTGACTATGTGCTCATACACATGCTTATGGGACTAAAGTTGTTCTTTTATATTATGCACATACATAAAGTTATTTTGAAAATTATAAATGTGCACTTATGTAAGAATATTACTTATGTATCTATGCACAATATTTTTCTTAAAGTAGTTATTAAGCACAAGTTAGTTTACTTGTCACCAGCAAGTTGATTATATGTAAGCTTTATGTTACTTCAAGAGTCTAAGAAGTCACGTTATTCCTTAAACAGTGGTTACTAGTCATGAGCATTACGGCGTAGTATCCTAACCTTAGCCATTGATGTGAATTTTAGGAGATTATCAAGTTGACGTAATCAAACCAAATCTATAAGCTTGGAGAGACAATAAACTCTTAAAGTGAGTGCATTTTACCTTCCTTAGTGGGGCATTGAACTATATGTAGTAAATATCTTCATATGGTCTACCTTATCTGATTTATGCTATCCGATTTTTCTAGATTTATATTTTACTCTCTTTGTTTCAACGAAATATTTCTTCGAACTTTAAGTCAAATTATATTCTAAAAATATTGCATTTCTAAAATATCAGCTACATTTGTTTTGATATAATTTATTGACACTCTTGGGATATTATATTTTAATTATGTTTTTATGTATCCTGGGTGTGGAAACAATCTATTGCTTTATTAAAAGTTTATGAGCCATTCTGTCTTGATATGATCTACTGATACTCTTAGGGATGCCCTTAGGAAGTTCGGGCCCAGGTACATGTGAGAGGGGTATATCGGGTGGAATAGACCGTCGATTGAAACTTCTTATATGATACCATACTGCAAGATCTGATTCCTATGCATTGTTGGAGGTTGACAATGGTAGTATTAAATTGGTGTATTGCACGGGGCATGTGATACACCTACCGTTTACCATTTACTGTAGTCAAATTCGCTCCTTAACACAAAGGGGGGCATAATGGGTTCTATTATAATTTATCTATTCTGGGTAGTCAAAAGGTTGGGGATTCTGTTAATAGCTCACTATCCTTCTTATTCAGTCTGTATATACGAACTTCAGACTATGACGCATGTTATCATATTTTAACAACTTATACGTTCTATTAATGTCTATATGTATCTATAACTGGCCTCACAAAGTTATTTGGACTTACTACCCTAAGTTCTTTCTGTTCATTGCCTCAATTTTAGGGAAATGGGTTGAGGGCACTCGGTTAAGGCGATCGGTGCATTACAAGCCATTAGTGCATAGTTCTTTATCTTGTATAGAAGATTAGCTTGTTCAACAAGAAATGGAAGATCAATACTTGAAGTGTTGTACTTGGATAGTTTGTTACCCTACAATTCTACATAAGTTAATTGTGTTTTATTCCTATCTCGATTTTGTTGTACAATAATCGATTACTGGGTAATACCGGATAAGTTGCAAGTCTTGGGTATTAATTGGAAAATAGGTACTCAGCAAGACCCTTAAATAAGCCCTAATTGTATAGGATGGTCCTAGCATGGGGGGTGTCACATATTTCATTTCTCTCCCTCTCTTCACAAAATCCACTAATTCATCTTTATTTTTAAAATCCTCCTTTAAATAAATCATTTATTTTATACATTTATAGAAATATATTAAAAATACACATTTGTTTGAAATATTTTTAGTAATTTCTTCTTTGTAAATAACTTTTTTTGAGTTATAAATCTTTTTTTTTTATGAAGAAGAGTTCATTTTATTTTTTAAATCAAAACTTAGGCCATCAAGCCAGCCATACAAAACTCAAAAGCAAACAGGGGCAAGAGTCCCCTTGATCCATAAGAGCTTCACGAGCCAAGCTTTGAGCAACCCTATTAGTATTCCTTCTACCAAAATTAAAAGAACACAAAGTAAATCCATGAGCTTTCCTTCGAATCGTATCAACCAACACCCCCAGAGGGGATAAATCTGGTAGGACATGGAAAATATTGTTGTCGAACACAAAGATCATGGCAACACAAACAATATCAATGCCACTGAGCATATGTTTTGTATGTTCCAACAACAAATTCAAGAAATGGTAGCACTAAGAGAGGAGATAGCATCCCAAATATGGAATAATGTTGTTAATTAAAATTGTAGTTATTTAGGGATAAAATTGTTATATTGTAATTAATATCTATGAGATTTGTTACTTATGAATGGATTGGTATTATAAGGTTGATGTGATGTGCAACACACGTATATCAAATAAATTAGATAATATGGGTACATAAGCCCTAAAAATTGAATTCAAAAATAATATCATCCAAACATGTTTTGTGATTTTTGTTCTTTAAAACAGTTTCATCCAAACACATTTTGCTAATTTAGCATTTCAGAATCGTTTTCCAGAATAGCCATCCAAATAGCTTTTTGAATTTTCAGAAACTTCAAATTTTATTTTTCAAAACTATTTTACAAAACTGTTTTGAAGTTAAACTAAAATGAAAACAGCCAAACGTGCTCTTAGCAGTCCAAACTCCAAAGTGACTATTTGAGATGATGCATTTATCAACTTAAGGAGGGGGCGGGGGGCGGCGGCGGCTAATGATGTTGCAAACATCCTCTTTCTCATTTATGTCAGCATTTTCAGAAGAGAAAGTGAATTCCCCTAAGTCAAAGTGGGAAAACTAATGCCCTTGAAAAGTAGAAGGTGGCCTCGAAAGAGGCCCAACCTCAAAAGGAGGCCTCAGAGTGAAATAGATCCCACGAGAGGGAATCATTCTCCTAGCCTACCTTGTATTGAGTCCAAGGTATATGCCCTCAAAGGAGAGCCCGATGAGGTCCTCAAAGGGACTCAGCTTAATAGATGGAAGTCTATATATAGCAAATCACCTTGAAAAGCTTAAGAAATAGAGCTGCATCAAGGGATGAAAGCCCCATTTGAAGGAAAGGCGGCCAAGGTCCTTTGGGCAGTGCATCGTGCCTAAAGGAGGACCCTACCTGCCTTGTCAGACGAAGACAACCACTACCACCTATCATGTACTGACAGGACATGGGGTATTTTTCTAGTACTAAGTGACATTAATGCTCCTTCTTAGAGGATATCTTGAGCATTTAAAGAATGGGATATGTAGTAAATGCTAAATCAAACCCCACAAAAAGTATGTCTATTTGTACTTTATTTATTAATAAAAGGACTAACCCCCATCATCCAAGTCAAGTCAAGGCCCCTTTTCATATAAATAGGCTCTCTCCTCCCCAAAAAAGGTATAATGATTAGCATTCATAAATCCATCTCATACTCTAAGCTCATGTAATGGCTACTGTTCACTATTTTCTTCCTCCCTCCACTCACTAGAAGTGTTTACTGTACTAACTTGAATAGCCTCAACAAGTCTCAGATTAGCAAGATTTATTCTAGTTTAATAGCCCAACAACTCAAGATTCATCAAGTTTCACTACTAAAAAAATAACTTAATTTGACATATATAATATGGTAGTGACACATTTATATGCCTAATGTGACACCTTATAAAAAATGCCTCAATAAGTTATCTTAAATTTGAATTATAATGTACTTATCATAACGCTATAAAGTATCAAAATAGGCTACCCTACATTCAAATACATGACACTTTAGCTAGTGTTACTAAAAGCAAATTTAGTTTGGAGATTCTAACTAAAGTACTATCATGTGTTTGAGTGTCATAATAACTTACTTTGACACTTTGTAATAGTACAAAAACTACATTTTAGTTTAAATTTAGTATAGGTTATTAATGCACTTCTATGAAGTGTCATTATAGGTGCACCATTAATACAATTTTTAAAAGTTCCATATTATATGTATCAAATTAGATCAGGTTTTAGTAGTGTTTAATTGAACAACTATCAAGATTAATCAACAATCACTACAAGAAAACACACGATTTTCGGTGGAATATTCTGCTGAAAAATTTCGACTGAAAATTTTAATTTTTTTAGTGGAATTTTGGTGAAAATTCCGTTGAAAATTAGAAAAAAAAATAAATAATGTTAATTAAAATTTTCGGCTGAATTTTGGCGGAAAATTATGCCAAAATTTTAAAAAATTAAAATTTAAATTTTCGAAGAAATTTCGGCGAAACATTCTGCCAAAAATTTTTAAAAAAAAAAAAAATATTAAATTTTAAAATTTTGGTGGAATTTCGGTGGGAAATTCATCCGAAAATTTAAAAAAATGAAAAACTTAAATTTAAATTTTTTGGAGGAATTTTGGTGGGAATTTCGTAGAAAATTTAAAAAAGTTTAAAAAAATATTAAAATTAAAATTTTTTGGCTGAATTTCGGCTGAAATTTTGTCGAAAATTTAAAAAAAATTAAAAAAATGTAAATTTTAAATTGTTGAATTATTAAAAAAATCTTATTATTTGAATTATTGTAATTAAATTATTATTATTAAATTATTATTATTGATTATTGTTATCTGAATATTTATAATATTTATGTATTATGGCAAGAATGATTGCCCAATAATAAGAGGGTTAATTGCCAACGAATAAGCGAGGGTTCGATTGCTACCAATCCCAAAATTTGGGATAATTTTAGGCACGTGCATGCACATGTATGAGGGTGTGGTGGAGGTCACGAGTTTGAGTCCTAGGTTTGGCAATTGGGTACAATTTGAACTTTATTTTAAAAAAAATTAAAAATATTTTCGGCAAAAATTCTACCAAAAATGAAAAAGCAATGACGGTTTTTTCAGAGGAACAGTTCCGTCGATATTTGGACGGAAAATGTTGATTTCAGCGGAATTCCGCCAAAAAATTCGGCCGAAAATCCAGCTTTTTCTTGTAGTGAATCCTAAAATTCAAATCTCTACACAAAAATCAATTACAATAAATAAATAAATAAATAAATAAATTCCAAAGTTAGTAACAATACCTTCTTGTATGTTGCTTTTGAAGAAAAATGTTTAATTTTGTAGGGATTGATTAATTCATCGTTCGATGCTTGTTTGATGAGAAAGAGGGAAGAAAAAATCTAATAAATTTTTTTGTATTTTAATTGGCATATATAGAAAATAGAAGCGAAATTTAATAGGATTTTAGTATTTTAATTGATTTGAAGTGAAGAAGGATAAAGAGAGGAAAGAGAGAGAGAGAGAATTTGATTAATTATGTTAAATGAGATTGTCTAAAAGTAAGTCATCATTATAAAATAGAACAGAGAAAACTAAATTTTTTTATCATATAATTTATATAAAAGTCAAAATTTTATTTCAGGAGAGATAAAAACTTTAAATTCTAATAAATATATATACTAATAATTAAACTTTTAAAAAATTGAGGGGGGACCCCAGCTCCCCTCTCCCCCGTCTCTATAATAATTTAAAATAATTAAATCTTTTGCTGTGGTGAGTTCATAGTCATTCATAGATATCCCCTCAACAACAACAAACGCAAAGCCTGAAGAATTCTTCAAGCATTATATTACAAGACTCTTAACTTGTCCCACAACCAATCATTCAAATCCAGTATCCATGCATCAAATCAAATTATTTTATTCTAATACGTGCAAACATATGATTGTATGAAAGCCGCATACCTCTTTTCAGATAATTAAAGAGATACATACCTGTAGAACATCGAAGTAAACCAATTAATGTATAAAAAGCAAATTACATCATTCTAATAGGCAGGGACGGGTTAGGAATTTGATTGAGGGGGTTGAAACTTTTTCGAGATTATTAGTCATTAAAACGTTTGAATATAAGGGTTATATATAATATTGACAAATAAAATAACAAAAATTATCATATTTATGTATTTACGATTAATATAAAAGTGTTACAATCAAAACAATATATAAAAAATTATATTAAAAATATCAAAACAATATATATATATATAATGATATTAAAAACATAACAAGCTATTATCTATTTTAAAAGAAGCAGATATAGTGTGTAAAGAGTTGCTTTTATAAAATACTTAACAAAGAATTTTTTAACAATACTCAATAAAATTGACATAAATCCACACAAAGATGTATAATCAAAACTCAAAAAGTATTAAAATAGATCTCTCTCTCTCTCTCTTTGTTTTTTAAAACCCAAAAGTATATTCAAAGTTCAAAAAACATCTTTTATTTTTTATCCACCATCACATTCCCCAAATCACTCCCAATTAAATATAAAGTCTCAAATTAGTAACATTCATTCAATTTCAATAGCCCACCAAATATACATCAAGATATATTAAGTTTAATAATATTGAACAACTATCAAAATTCATCTCAACAATCCTAAGATTCAAATCTCAACACAAAAATCAATTACAAAGAAAGAAAGAAAGAAAGAAATATATAAATTCCAAAATTATTACATAATATCTTCTTGTCCATTGTTTTTGAAAAAAAATGTTGAATATTGTAGGGTTTGTTTATTTTTAGGTTATTATTTCAAGAGAAAGAGAGAAGAAAAAATTCTAATAGGAATAGAAGAGAGAAGTAAAATCTAATATAATTTTTATTATTTTAATTTCAAGAGAAGAAGAAGAAGGAGAGAAAAGAGAAAGAGGGAGAATTTAGTTAATTATGGAAAATGAGATTGGGTAAAAATAAATTACCAAAAATAAAATCGAGTAGAGAAAATTGAAATTTTTATTATATAACTTATACAAAATCAAAATTTTATTTTTCAGGGAGGGCGAAATTTTAAAATTCTAATAAATATATATATATATATATTAGAAGATAAATTTCTAAAAAATTGAAGGGGGGTGGGTGTGTGGGTCACAACTCATATCTAGGGCCTCCTTAATGTTTGCTAGTTAATGTGGTCGAAGCTTGGAGGTCCTCCTCAATTTGACGTGGAGTTCCTGTTCGACGTGTGCTAATAGCTCCTTGTCCTGCTAGTATGGAAAACGCGTGAGTCTAGTCGGAAGTGTCTATAGCGAAGACTTTCTGATGCTTAAGTCACTGTAATATAGGAAGATGTAAGGAATCTTGGAGAGAATTGAGCAGAGTTTAGGTATATAAAATGTATGTTACCTTTTAGGGAGTTTCCAAAGACTATTTATAGTATGCTAGGATCTCAGTCAACTTCTTAGGAATAGGGCTGAGTTGGTAAGCTTGGGGATCCCCAGGACAACTCAACCAACGTTGTAAAGGCACACCCTTCCCATATCTAGTGGTTACAAGGCAGGTATATCCACTGTCAAAGTCAGTGGCGGGTGTCAGAGATGATAGTGACAGGGTAAGAACCTGTACTTTCTGCTCGACGTGCCTAGTAACACCGCTAGGAGAAGGACATCCATGATGTCTTAAAGGAGAGGCACTAGTTCGAAGAAAGGAGTCTTAGTCAAGGAGAGCATCTTCTTCAACACCAGGGTTCGAGGAGGGTGTTTGCTACAAGGATGGCCTTGGCCTGCATGGTCCCAGGTGACATGTGGAGGGCACGTGACGATTGTGGACCCGCCACTTAGACATTGTAAGATATCCTGTATCATTAGTTCCCCCACTCATGAATGTGGAAGTGTTTACGACACGTTCATGAGTAGGAAATGTTTTGGCGAGATTTCGAGGAGGCTGGTAGGCAAGAAAATCCATTTTGAATTTCAAACACTACGGGATCGAGGAGAGCAACGATCACTTTTGATTTGACCGTAGTAATATCGAGCAGGCCGCATGGTTGGCATTACCGAGGCTGCTTTTTATTGCATCTATAAATAAGTGGACCCAGGGAACAAGCAGCCTCACCATGTGCCACATATTTTGATCGATTCCCCAAAGCGAAGACTTTCAAGCCCTAGCTTGCTTATTCACTTTTGCTCTCCAAATCGTTAGGTAATCCTTCAACGCTTTTTCTCTTAATCTTCCTTACCTTTTCTTGTTGAGTGCTTTGAGAAGATGAGTAGAGAAGGATCGGATTCCCAAAATGAATACCTCTAGTGCCAAAAATGATATGGTCGAAGCTTAGAGGTCCTCCTCAATCTGACGTGGAGTTCCCGTCAGACGTGTGTTGGCGGCTCCTTGTCCTCCTAGGATGGAAAACATATGAGTCTAGATGAAAGTGTTTTCTCCTAAAACCCTCCAATGCTTAAGTCAACGTAATATAGGCAGATGTAAGGAATTGTGGAGAGAATCGAATAGAGTTTTGGTATATAAAATGTGTGTTACCTTTTAGGGAGTTTCCTAGGAGTATTTTTAGTGTGCTGGGATCTCAGTCAACTTCTTGGGATTAGGGATACGTTGGTAAGCCTAGGGATCCCTAGGACAACCCAACCAATGTTATAAAGAGACAGTCTACCCTTACCTGGTGGTTGCAGGGCAGGTATATCCACTGCCAGAGTTAGTGGCAAGTGTCAGGGATGACAGTGATACGGTACGGAACTGTACTTCCTACTCAATGTGCCCAATAACGCCGCCAGGCTAGACGTTTTCAAGGAGAGGGACGAGTTCAAGGAAAGGAGTCTCAGTCGAGGAGAGTGCCCTCTTCAACACCGCAGATCGAGGAGGGTGTTTGCTACAAGGATGGTCTTGCCCTGCATGGTCCCGGGTGATACACGTTGGGCACGTGGCGATGGTGGACCAGTAACTTGGACACGTGTAAGATATCCCGTATCACTAGTAAATTATTTGAGTAATTTTTTTTGAATTCTTAGTTATTGACGAATCAAGGTGTGCAGATAAAAAACCAAACACAATTTCAAAATTATAATCCACAATGAAACTAGTCAACAATCAAGCACTACTAGAAAAAATGATATAATTTAACACATATAATATGAAACTTTAAAAGTGTCTTAATTGTATACCTATCATGGCACTGCATAGTCTGCATCAAAGTGCCTTAAAAATGTTTGCAAAATTTGAACTAAAATGTATCTTTTGTGACACTACAAAGTGTCCAGATAATAAGCTATTGTGACAATCAAATACATGTCACTTTAGCTAGTGTTACCAAACCAAATTTGCTTTTAGTGACACTAATTACTTAAGTACCATGCAGTTGAGTGTAGCTATAACCTATGTTGACACTTTACAATTTCACGATAAGTACATTATAGTTCAAATTTAGGAAAAAAAATGTCATAATAGGTATACAAATGTGACACTTTCATATTGTATGCGTCAAATTAAGTTATTTTTTTAGCAGTGAAGTAATTATTTTGAGCACTTTTATGATTAATTTTGATATGAACATAGGGTATTACATGGTAATATACTTTGCTAACTAGAAAATCAACCCTCAATTGAGCCTGTTATTTCTCCAACTTAACTTGAATTTGATTTAATCAGCCTTCATTAACTTATTTAAAAAAAATATAGACTTTGATCCGTTCAACATGACAAGTCCATAAATCACACTATATATATATATATATATATATATATATATATATATATGAAACAATTAATATACAACAATATTGAAGCTATATGGCTTGTTAAATATATCATCGTCAAAGCTTAAAATATATATTCTCTGAGATGTTTTGACTATTTAATTTGAAGATACATACGAAGGATACAGATAAACTAAAGCACAATTTAAATGGGTTGGTGGTGCGTAGTTATATTCATTTTAGTGTATACATTTTTAAATTAAATGAAAGCAACTAGCGGAAACGATCATATGCGGACAGAAAATGGTGCACATGTAGTTAAGGGAAACGTTTGTTGGCGAAAACAACATTGATACAATAATTAATTTAAAGGTTTTAATTTGCTAATTTTTAAATTAATCAGCATCTAGTGGGCCAGGCCATTCTGATGTTTTGTTATATGGCATGGCATTGCATTAGAAAAACCTTTAATTAATACTTTTATTTTGAAACGACATTCAATTCATTGCGAAGAAAAATATAAGTGGAGAGAGAGTGAAAAAGTATAATTGTATTTTTGTGTATTGCTTGATGAAAGGTTATAAAAAGTGGATTTATACACACACACACACACACACACACTCAATAGAGCTATTTACAAGGTAAAATTACAGAATATTCACAATCACAATTAAGTGATTTTTACCCCCAAATCTTCCTCTAATTGATTTGTGTATCGATCAGTTTTCAAGATTCACTCTTTGAATTAATGGTGATTTTCTTCATTTGAGCATTCTTTTTGTTCATCCTCCCCCCTCAAATTGGGCATAAATGTAAAAAGGCCCAACTTGCCCAGTAAAAACTCAAACTTCAATGAAGGCAATTCTTTAGTTAGAAAATCCGCTAGTTGAATAATAGTTGGAAGATGAGCTAACTTAATGAGTTTGCGTTGAACATGATCCTAAAGAAAGTGTATGTTTCTTTCAATGTGCTTGGTTCTTTCGTGCAGGACAGAGTTGGAAGCAATGTATGTGGCAAATTGATTGTCATAAAATAATTCAACAAGCTTAAATAGTGAAATTGACAAATCCTTAAGCAAGTTTTGTACCCATATAATTTCCACTGTAATATCTGCCATTGATCTATATTCTGCCTCATAGAAAGATCGGGCCACAAACATTTGCTTCTTAGATTTCCAACTTACCAAGGCAATACCGAGAAACAAAATCCATCCAGAAACAGAACGACAAGTATCACGACACACACCTCAGTTTGAATCACAATATGTAGTTGACTCAAGGGAATTAAATTTAGGGAAAAAACACACCTTGATTCGAGGATCGATTGAGATAACGAACAAGTAGTTTTGCTAATTGCATATGAGGTTCACGAGGTGCCTGCATAAATTGACTTAGAACATGAACAGTAAAAGAACCGTCAGGCCGAGTGAGCGTCAAATAGAGCAATCAACCCACTAGGTTTCGATGAGAACCAAGATCCGACAAAAGCTAGCCAAAGTCTGGAAGAAGACCATATTTAGCTAGAATAGGTGTTCAACTCGGCTTGGTTTTTCCATACGAACTTCAACAATCACATTTGATCTATGAATCTCAAGGCCAAGAAAAAAAATTGAGATTACCAAGATCCTTAAGTTGAAAACATTGGTGAAGATGGTTCTTAAATTCATGACAATGGCAGCATCATTTCCTGTAAGAATAATATCATTGACGTACCCAAGTACTACTACAAAAATATCCCCCTTGAAAGAGTAAAGAGTGCATTATCGAAACAACTTTGAACAAAACCATAATTAAGTAGAGTAGAGCTTAGCTAAGTGAACCACTGTCGAGGTGCTTGCCTGAGTTCATAAAGTGATTTATGGAGACGACAGACGAGCTTCTCACCACTTTTAAGGAGGCCTGGTGGAGGATGCATATAGACCTCTTCATCAAGATCGTCATTCAAAAATACATTATTGATATCTACTTAAAAAAGAACCCAACCTTTTATAGCAGCAATTGTTAGAAGGCATTGTACAGTGGTAGGCTTGGCAACTAGAGCCATAGTTTCAGTATAATCAACGCCACCTATTTGACTGTATCCTTTAGCTACCACTCAAGGTTTGAATCTTTCGACATAGATATTTTTTTTAATATTTGATCTTATATACCTAACGATAGCCAATGGCTCACTTTCCAAAGGGAGAGGAACAAGACTCCAAGTAAGATTTTTGTCAAGTGCTTCAAGCTCAAGTCTCATGGCTTCAACCCACCGAGCATCACTTGCAGGATCGATATATGTGAGGGGTTCAACATTATTTTCTATGCTTGAATTCCAACGAAGGCATTAGTGGAATAGAGTGGGAAGAAAGAGTTGACCTTACCTAAGGCATTGGCAGAGTTGGAAGTGGGTAAGTTTTCATATCCAATAGCACAAGCATAATCTTTTAACCAAGCAGGAGTCTGTCTATCTCTTTGGCTCCTCTCATGAACAACGGGAGTAGATGCGGTAGTTGGTAAGTCAATAGATACAATAGTGTCAGACACATTAACTAATTCAGTATCACCCTCTTCCTCAATCAAAACATTAAATGGCACTTCAAGTTCATAATCAATTGCAAGGTCACTAGTTGCAAGGTTTTTGGTTGAATTTTCCAATGCAAAATCAGAGTGACTTCCAAAGGAAAATTCATTCCCATAAAATTTTACATCTCTTGAAATAAAGTAGGAGTTGGACTCCAAACCATAAACATGATAGCCTTTCTTTCCATGTGCATAACCAAGAAAAATACACTTTTGAGAACGAGAAGCAAATTTATCCGTGCTTTTTGGTTTCATAAAAACATAAGATAAACACCCAAAAACTCTCAAATGATCAAGACATGTTTTTTGTTTAAATAAGATTACATATGTTGTTTTCCCATCAAGAGCATGGGTTGGTAACAAATTAACAAGTTTAGTAGTAGTCAAAATGCAATCACCTCAAAATTTTAATGGCAAAGAAGTTTGAAATCTCAAAGCTCATGCAACAAATAATGATGTTTGCGCTCAACAACACCATTCTGTTTTGAGGAGTGTAAGGGCAAGTAGTTTGATGAGTTATCCCATTATCAATTAAAAAATTTCCTAAACTCCTTGAAACTAACTCAGGTGTATTAATAGTGCATACATCTTCTTATTGAATTGTCTTTCAATCATCTGGGAAAGTTGGACAAAACATCGAAAAGCTTCCATTTTATCCTTCATATAGTATACCCAAGTTCCACGCGAGAAATCATCAACTATTGTTAGAAAATATGAAGCACCATTATATTCTGCAATTGAATAGGGTCCCCAAGTATCAATATGCACCAAATCAAAACAATCTGTGGTTTTATTATTTGAAACAGGAAACAGAGATTGTGTTTGTTTTGCTCTATGACAAGAGTCACAAACCAAATTACCGTTATTTAACTCAACAAAAGGCAATTTAAGAATATTCAAAAATTTTGAGAAAAGGACATGGCCGAAAGTTCTATGCCACAACTAAAAGTTTTGCTCCATTTGGACATTATTGACCACTGGTGCTCGATTTTCCTCAAAGTAATAAAAGGCCGTTCTGCTCCTTACCCACTCCAATCTTTGTCTTGTAGGCAAGGACCTGCAAGACACATTTATTGGAAGAAAAAGTAGCTACACAATTTAAGTCCATCGTCAATTTACTAATAGAGATAAGATTGCAAGAGAAGGATCGTAAAAGTAAAACATTTTATAAAATGACTTTTCTATTCAAAATGATAATCCTAAGTATTTTAACCTCAATTAATGCACCATTTGGTAAATGCATCTTGATTGGCTTAGTCAAATTTTTTCTTTCTATCAAGAGCGTAGTTTCTGAAACAATATATTCAAATGCTTTGGTGTCAATAATCCATCCATTAAAAAGTTTAGATATATCATTACCAACAAGATTTACGTGGTGGGCTTGACATCTTAGAAACAAATATTTTTGGTGAATCACTCACTCTCTTGATTAATAATTGAAAAAGAAAGGAAAAAAAGAATGGTGAATCTCTCACTTGTGTTATATTTTATGATATGCCCAGTCTGGCCTCTTGATACCATGAAGAAAAATAAAACGGGAGTGAAAATGAAAAAATAGAATTGCTTTCACTTGTGTTGCTTAACGAAAAATTATACAAAATGAACTATATATATATAAACAAGAGAGCTATTTACAAGGCAAAATTAAAGAATTTTCACAACTATAATCAAGTGATTTTCACCACCAAATCCTCATCTAATTGATTTGTGTATCAATCAGTTTTTAAGATTTTTGTTCTTTTAATCTCTTTTCCTTGATTCCCTCTTTGGCATTGATGGTGATTTTCTTCATTTGAGCTTTTTCTCCATCACATTGGGTTCTTCTGACCCTAAGGGCAACTAAAGGATTTATAAGGATCCCTTGTTTTATTAGTTCATGCTTTTAAACTTCACTTTCTTAATTTGTTTGGATGAAGGGTTTAGTTACATGATTATATCTAAGATTTTTGCAGTGTTTTTGGCAGAGGAAAGAAAATAGAGAGAAAAGGAAAGGAATGGATTTTAAATTTCCACAAGTTTGTTTTGATGAAAGGAAATGGAAAGAAAATGAAATTATAGCTGTATTTTTCCTTTTCATTTCCCATCCAGTTTTGGGTGGAAAAAAATTTGGAGTGCCTCCTGCAAATTTTTTTTCCTTCCTTTCTGTTTTCCACCTACATCCAAACAACGGAAAATGTTTTCTTTCCCTTTCATTTTTGTTCATTCGACTATCCTTCCTCCCATTTTCCATACAACGAAACGAAGCCTTATGCTATGTTTGAAATAAGCATTTAAGTGAGGAAAAGTAGAAGGAAAATGAAAATGATCAAAAATAAAAGCAAAGCGTATTATAATTTGAAGTAAAAACAAAATCTTTCTTCCTATTTTCCTTATCAAAATCCAAGAATCAAACGGAAGGTTAATGAATTGGATTTGGGATCAAATTAGAATTGTTATACAACATGAGAATTTGATATTATTACAAATAATATATATATATATATATTAAAAATTTAAATTTGAAAAAATATTTAAGTTGATTGCAAGTCTCTTACTCCAATACATATATATAACAAAGTTATGTGTGTCATATATACATATGGCACGACATAATTACATTGTGAAACGTGATATCCACTCATATGAATGGATTGACACTTTGGACCATGTCCAAGGGTCGCACAATAGTTCTTAGGATGTAAGGTCCCTTGAGCACAGTCCCACAGAAGTGATGTCGATCTTAATGATTGTTCAAGAACAACCCCCCCTATGACATCCCTATTTTTGGTCTAACAATGATATAAATCGGTTCTTATAATATACACGCATGCTTAATAATATTTCATACACTACAGGAAAAACGGCATTTTCCGGCGGAATTCCGACGGAAATCGTTCCGCCGGAAAAAACACCCCCGGAATCCGGAATTCCGCAGGATTTCCGCCGGATTTTTCCCCCGGTAAGAAATTCCGGCGGAATTCCGGCAGAATAGAATCCGGCGGAAAAACCGGGGGAATATTCCCCCGGACGGAATCCGGCGGAATATTCCGTCGGAATTCCGCCGGAACGCCGCGCACCGCCATCCTCCGGCCCGGACTGCCGCCACGACGCCTCCGCCGGCCAGGACCTGCTGCCGCCGCCTGCCCGGAACCGCCGCCGCTCCGCCGCCGCCCCCGCCTCCGCCTCCGCCTCCACCTCCCCGGAACCGCCTCCGCCGCCACCCGGAACCGCCGCCGCTCCGCCTCCGCCGCCATGCGGAACTATATAAACAATATAAACATATGTATACCTATGCAAACATATATATTATATAAACTATATAAACATATATAAATAATATAAACATATGTATACCTATAAATATATTATACATAACTAATAGATAGTATAAATAACAATAGTTAAAAAATAGTATTGATATTATATATATATATATATATATATATATATAGATATTCTACATACTATATGAAAATATACTATATAAACATATGTATATAAAAATTTTAATTTGTTAAAAGAAAAAAATATTGAATGAACAATCACAATTTTTAAGGAAATAAAATAGTAGAAGTAATATTAACATCATTTATATTAAAATTATATATATTTCCCCAAAGAGTGTTTTAAAAAAAAAAAATTGTGTAGTTAGTTGGATTTGAACCTAGGGCCTCTTGAATACAAGTCTAATACCTTGCCATTGAGCTACTTTAAAGTTTGTGTATCTTTTTGCCTAAATATTTAGTAAATTACGTTTTTAAATAAAAAAAATAAAAAAAAACCGGGGGAAATTTTCCCCCGGATTTCCCCCGATTTTTATTTAAAAAAATTCAAAAAAAAAACCGGGGGAATTTTCCCCAGGATTTTCCCCCGATTTTCTCTCTAAAAAAAAGGAAATTTTGCTCTTGCATGGACTTGAACTTGGGACCTCTTGGATATAAGTCTAATACCTTGCCATTGAGCTACTTCCAAGCTTGTGTTTTGTCTTGCCGAAATATATACTAATATTAAAGTTTTAATTAAAAAAAATTAAAAAAAAATCGGGGGAATTTTCCCCCGGTTTTTATTTAAAAATTCAAAAAAAAAATCGGGGGAAAATTTCCCCCGGTTTTAATTTAAAAAATTCAAAAAAAAAAAAATCGGGGGAAATTTTCCCCCGGATTTTCCCCCGGTTTTTATTTAAAAAAATTAAAAAAAAAACCAGGGGAATTTTCCCCCAGTTTTAATTTAAAAAATTCAAAAAAAAAAAAATCGGGGGAAATTTTCCCCCGGATTTTATTTAAAAAAATTAAAAAAAAAATCGGGGGAAAATTTTCCTCGGAAATTCCCCCGGTTTTTATTTAAAAAAATAAAAAAAAATACCGGGGGAATTTTCCCCGGGATTTTAATTTAAAAAATTCAAAAAAAAAAAACCGGGGGAAAATTCCCCCGGTTTTTTTTTAATTTTTTTAAATAAAAACCGGGGGAAATTCCGGGGGAAAATTTCCCCCGGTTTAATTCCGCCGGAATCCGGCGTTTTTTCTGTAGTGATATTTTGTATGATCCTTATTTTATATGTGAATTATGTGATGTGATAATTATATTTATCATAAACAATTGAATTTATGATACATATATAAATCAAGAAATATATATATGTACATATATTTGTTTTCAAGAATTACAGCTTATTAATTTATTTGTAATAAAATCATGTGCATAAATATTGATGAGTCAGGTGCTACCTCACTACGCCACGATAGTACAATTATCCAATTTGCCTAAGTGAGGAGTTGTGGCCCTCGGTATGATGATGGCCCTCGAAAGGGCTCATAAGCAGATCTCTCTCGAGAGCCCCTCAAGGCATGAATATGCTATCCCGGGTATCCTCGAACTGAGTCGCGGCCCTCGAGCGAGCCCCTATCGAGGGCGAGATCCCACACTTAGCCGTTGTAAGGTTGCGCATCCAACCGGGGTAAGTCCAGCTGGCGATCTCTGACATGGTGCAACCCGCTGCCACCTAACGCGCCCCAGTGGCATATGGGTCCATCCCATCAGTCTCCAGCGCATTAAATGCCAAGTCATAAATATAATCCTTCGTCATAAATGCCCAAGATACACATTAATTGCTAACAAGGCCCCTCATTAATGAGAAGTGGGAGCAGTCGCCAATAGGATCCATGGAGGGGACAAAAGGTACCTGCCGGTACGGCTACAGTGCTGAAAGTGGCCGGCTCTCACCAACCATGTCACATCCAGGCTCCTCACTCTCATATAAAAGCCCCCATTGGCTCTCCACCCAAGGGCAATGAAACTCATAACACTCTCTTGATAAGCAATTTGGCTTCTCAGTTACTATTCATCACCTTCTCCAAAAATACTGACTTGAGTGTCGGAGAGCTTACGCCGGGCTAAAACCGGCTAGTCTCACGTGCGTTCCTCCCTCTTTGGCAGGTGGGCCACCAGCAAGAACATCCCGGAGTACATCATACCCCGACACGTGGTCAAACCAAGATTCGACCACATCAAATATAATTATATTTCGAAAATATAGCTATATATACATGTAATTTTTGAATTTTTATGTATATATTTTATAATAGGTCATGTTTTATCATACAGATATATACATATATATATATTTATCCAAAAATATCATTTTCACTATACTACTGGTTAAGATTTGGATAAGATTTGTACAAGATATGGATAAGATTTGTACAAGATTTGGATAAGATTTTGGATAAACATCACATATTGGATAAGATCATGTTATTCACACATATATATATACCCAAAATATCTAGAGATATATAAACATATTTTCGAAATATATATATATATATATTTGATACAAATATCTTATTTCTTGCCCTAAACTCTATAAAAAGGGATTATTGTCTTCATTTTCCCCCCCACACACACAAAATCCCGCCTAAGAACACACACCCACACTCACTCCACTCTCAACACATAAAACACTCTCTATTTATAGCATATCTTCCCCACATATATATACATCAATAAACCCTTCTTTTTTCATACATATATACCTATTAGCCTTCCATATACTCCCTTATTTCTCTCAAACACTCTTGAAGGTAGAAATCTTGATTAAACCCATAAGTAAGAGTGTTATTTATGTTTACCTTGAGTAAAAGTTCTTGCTTAGGCATGGTTCAATGCTCTTGAGTAAAAGTTCTTGTTAAAAGCATGCTTCAATGCTCATGAGTAAAAGTTCTTGCCAAGCATGCTTCAATGCTCTTGGTTTAGTAGATTGTCTATTTTTGAAGTGATTTTCATAAATTGATATTTCATGATTAACTAAGATATAAGTCTTATGTTACATGCTATTTTCTTTAATACTATTCTCTTGAATAATTGCTAGAAAAAAATGTTTTTTTAAGTTGTAATTATGCTCTATGTTAATAAAATTAGGAATAAAGCATGCTTAGTTATTATTCCAAAATATGGTTTTAATATGCTTTCATGATTTAAAGTATGAAAACATGTTCTTTATGTTTTACGTGAAATTATGTGAGAATATGTGCAATATTTTCCTTAAAAGTGGATACTAGGTATAAGTTAGTTCATCATGTTATAAAATTATGACTATGTAACTATTGTGTTACTTGGATAATGTAAATAGTTAATTTGTATCTTTATATACGTATGTATATGTGCACTAGGCTATCTTATGGTAATACTTATATACATGTTTTGCCTATACATGTAAAACCAACTTATATGCTTAAATATAGTAAACTTGAGGATTATTCATAATCCTATGTATATACTTACATAATTAAAAGATTAAGATTGTTCTTCATAAACTATATACACATATGAAGTTAAAAGTTATTTTGAAAGCTATGAATATGTATGCATGTGTAGATATTGTTACTTGTACATCTATGCATAACATTCTTCTTAAAGTAGTTATGTTATCCCCTAAAGAACGATTACTAGTTATGGTGAAGTACCCTAACCTTAGCTATTGATGCGAATTTTAGGAGATTACCAAGATGACATAGTCAACCTAATTCATAAACTTGGTGAGACAATAAGCTCTTAAGGTGAGTGCCTTTTACTTCCTTGCTAGGGCAATGAACTATATGCTATAAATATTATTATTTGTATAGCCTGCCCTTTCGTATTTATGTTATCCGATCTTTCTAAAATTATATCTTGCTCCTCGTGTTTCAACACAATATTTCTTCAAATTATAAGTCAAGTTATATCTAAAAATATTGCATTTTTGATATTGTCAATTATATCCGTCCTGAAATGATTTCTTAACAGCTTTGGGATATCATATTTTAATTATATTTTTATGTATCTCAGGTATAAAAATAAGTTATTGCTTTATCAACAGTTTGTGAGCCATATCTGTTTACCCTTGGGGACGCCCTTGGGAAGTTGGGCCTAGGTACTTATAAGAGGAATTCTATCGGGCGGAACAGACTGTCGATGGAACCTTTATATGATACCATTCCGTGAAACCAATTTCTACGTACAACCGGAGGATGACTGTAGTAGAGATTGGAGCGATGTATTGCACGGACGCGTGATACATCTCCGTTCAGTTTAATGTCGAGGTCACTCCTTGACAAGGGAGGCATAAGGGTTTCTGTTATGTTTATCTATTTTTGGTAGTCATAAGGTTGGAGACTCCGTTCATGGCTCACTATCCGTCTTGTTCAAGTTTGTATGTACGTGCTTCATACTGCAACGCACTTTTCCGTAATTCATTACTTTATTGGTTTTATAAATCTTATTTTCTGCATATATATTTATATGTATATTTCAGGCCTCACTAAGTCATTTGGACTTACCAACCCAAATTCTTTCTGTTTAGTGCCTTAGTTAAAAGAAAAGAGGTTGAGGGAACTCGGTTAAGGCGATCGGTGCGTTACAAGTCATCAGTATATAGTTCTTTATTCTGTATAAAAGATTCGCTAGTTTAATGGGAAACATAAGCTTACTATTTAAAGTGTTGTACTTAGACAAATTATTACCATATAAGTCAATTGCTTGTTTATTTTATCGCAATTTTGTTATTGGGCAAAATAAGTACGCAAATATCGGGTACCACTCGAAAAAAAAAAAAGTACTCAGCAAGACTGTTGCCTAAGATACACCATTCTTTTATATTTTTTGAATAAATAATTTTTGGCAAGCAACTTTCGCTGGAACTCTAATGTAAGCTTGTATCTTGAATTTTGGCACCAAGTTTTTCTACAGATTTTCAGTGAAATGCCCTGTGGAGTCATGGAGAATAAAGGCTAGGAAATTTCACTGGTTCTTCGTCAAAATTTTCCGCCATATTAATTCCATGACAAAATAGAGTTTTTTTTAGTGGATGTTCGTGAAGCAATTTGAGAAGCTTTTCCTTTTCATTGTTATATTTTAAAATTTTAATTTCACAACTAATAATAGTAAGAGCAATTACTAATGTTAATTCTATTAAAAATTGAAATTATTAGTAATATTATATTTACAATAAACTAAACACAGTTTGCTAAACTAAAATAAGACATACTTATTTAGCTAAAAACTTATACAAATAATTTTATAGGGATAAATATTTTTTCCCCTTCAAACTTTTCGCATTTCTGAACTTTACCATATAAACTTTTTTTTTTGTTTTTTGCCATTTGCCACCTGAACTTTATATTTTTTTACATATCACCATCTAAGACATTTTCTGACGGAATATTCTGTTGAGATTTCATCACATGCATATCATGTGACATAGCTTAGGGCAAAAGTATCATTTCAGTCGATTAAATCCCTCTCAAAAATATTTTCCTTTGATGGGAGTCGAACCTAGGATGTCTAAGTGGCAAAAACTTTGGCCCTCCTCCTCTACCACATGGACACATTTAACTTTATTGTAAAATGAGGCTTTAAATTATATTTGTACTAATAACATAAGTTCAAATTTCAAATTTTATTTATCAAATTTTAATATTCTTCCTTCAATTTGTTTTCCAAGGATATCTAATATGAATAAAATTATGAAATAAATTGTTTTTTTTTTCAATTTTTAATATATGGATAAAATTATGAAATAAATTAATTTTTTAGACTCTTTATGTTCAATTTTCAAAATTCATTTATCCATTTTGATATTTTACCTTCAATATTTTTTACAATAAACATTTTTTTAACTCATAAGCATATATATGCATTGAAGGTAAATAATCAAAATTATATAAATAAATTCAATTTAATGAAATCAATTAATTTTTTTCCATTTATCTTAAAAAATTATTTTATTAATTTATCCACACACACACACACACACACACATATATATATATATATATTCACACACTATTATAAAAAGAAAGACACTTTTGTGTCTAAAATAGCAGTTTTTTTTTTTTTATAATTTTACAAAAGTTACCCTTCAACTCTATGTGAAATAAATAAAGCTATGGAAAATTGTGGGTAATATTGAAAATTCCCATGAAATCAATTCAATTCAGATATCAAATTTTGATATGCCAATTTATCGTTTTAATTAGTAAACACATGCAACAAATAAACAAATAGAGAGGATAATATTGTAATATCACAATCCAATTTGAAAACCCATTTTCTCAACCCACAAACCACTTTCTCCATTATTTTAGATTTTGGAAGTTGAAACCCATTTTTAATTAATGTTTTTAGTTCTCTCTCTCTCTCTCTCTCACACACACACACACACACACACACACACAAATTTCTCTAATTGTAGTTATCCGACATTTTTTTTTGTGTTTATTTCTTTATCGTGTAATTTTGTTTTATATAATTATTTTATTTTTAGCTAATTATTATTTAATAAATTATGTCAAATAGTTCTTAAAAAAGTATTCTTATAAAAGATTTTTTATATCTTGCACACATATAGAGTGTGCGACACTGCTAGTATATATATATATATATATATATATATATATGTAAAGGCAACATAGCAAAATTAGATATAGATTTGGAAATTCAAATTACACAATCTAATAGATAAAGAATTATGTATAGTAGGAGTGCAGAACCAATAATGAAAGCAAAATTTGTCCAAGTAGTTTTGGAGGCATGCTCAAGTTAGGGGTTTCCATCACTTCCCATTTCTTACTTATCCGGTTCCACCAATGACGGGCATCGTTCTCCAAATGAAAAGAAGCTAACACGACCTTCCGTTCCTCGCTACAAGCCATGACCTCCAATATTTTCTCCATGGCCTCCAACCAGATAGTGGCTCTAGTATCATTCGGTTAACCCCTAAAGCCGGGTGGCCCTAACTTCAAAAAATTTGCTATTGCATTGTTCATGGTCTTGGCATGATTGTTGTAGTTGTGGTTGTTATTGTTGTTCTGATTCTCAAGGATAGTAGCAATCCTTTCGAATACAACAGTGAAGCGGTCATCTTGATGTTCTGTACCGCTTTGATTCCTTTTTGGCATCTATATTCAAAAGATCAGTCTCAATAAACATTCGTACTCATAAAGTACTTATTCTCACATATATGGTAACCATAATATGTACACAAAAGGGCTACCAACTATTACCACATAAATACTATGGATTTGCACATAAGCTTAGCGGAGTACTAAGGCATATACATAGGAAACACTACACACTAGAAGAACGTTTATACACGAGTACATAACATATAGGCATCTACTATAACACCCCTATCGGCTCAACCAAGATAGATTGGTTGGCCTCGAGTTCCGGTTTCCTCGGCCGTGGTGGATTCAAAGTTCTTCACAACTAAGCTCATAGTATCCTTGCTTCTCATAGTATCTATGTTGGTATTTCTAATGCATCTCATAGATGCGCCTATGGGCACCATCTAAACTGCATTGTGTCCAGTATAAATCCTCACGAAACTTTTCATTAGCTTCTCGAAGCTCGGCAATTTCCACCAGCAACTCATCTATATCAAGGGTCGGTAATCTAAAAGATAAAGTGTGTCCCCTAGTTCTCATGCGTGGTTTATGAGGAAACGACCCTCCAAAGTTGGACATCTACAACAATTAGAAAAGTTAATCACGAATATACGAGAGCTTCGGTCTCCACAATCTTGCTCTGATACCACCTAAAACGACCCCGGTAACATACACTTTATTCACCAAATATATGCAAACTACATGCACAATTTGTTGTGTTTACGAACAAGTACGAGTGTATTCAAAATAGTGTTTACATACATCATGTAGTAAACCAAAATGCAAACTAAAACTACGAAACACGCCAAATTCCACCAATTCCCTACCTTATTCTCCGATGGTCGTATCCTGGGTATTATGCCAAATTTTCCTATGGCCCACTCTCTTATGTAGAACACTCCATCTACACAAGCTAGGGGGGATTAGGAGATGGAGGGAGGGAGAACTCTTATAGCCGGCTACCCCATTGATATGTCCTGGCGGAACTCACCCAAACTACTCCGACATATTTGGACTCGTTTCACATAATTGCAATTTGTTCACATAGGACATAATCTTTGCAAGTCTTGCTTCCATATTTCAACATATTGTAAAATTTCATTGAATGTAAAATAATTAAAGATCTTAAATGTAACAATATATTTCTATAAACTTATTTTAATATATATATTTGTTTATGTATAAAATATTATGTTTAGACTATAAAAAAATACAATCAAAACATAAATATATATATATATGTATGTACGTATAATATATATATATATAAGTATGTGAAAAGATCCAATTAAAATATCTATAAATGTACGTATCAAAGACAGGTCTAGAAAAATTTTTGTAAAACAGATCCTTAAGATATGACGACAGGATTAATTATAGCTGTAATTCCCGATAAAACATCCCATTTCTTACACAAGGAATTTGGTCCTGAAGATTTGGTCCTGCTGTTTATGGTATCAGAGCCATGTCATTTGATTGAATCTAGTGGAAATATATTTGACACACACTTATTGCTTTTTATTCATTATGAATATCTTTAGATCTGATAAACAGACTGTTAAAAACAGTGTAAGTCATGAAGTAGATTTACCTGAAGATCTTGATTTATTAAATAAATGGTCTATCCCTAAGATGCAAGTAACTGAAATTTATAAAATAGGTACACTTGAAAAAATTTCATTTAAACAAGTTGTTAAAACAACTGAAGAAACTATATCTTTAAATAAAGATGAAATGATATTACATCTTTTAAGTGAAAGAGATGTAGGAAGATATAAGAATAAGTATAAATTTTTACATATTGGATTAGTTCAAATTGCTTTTAAACCTTTAACCTTAGAAGGATTGCCAGAAAGTTTTTTAGCTGTCTTAAGAGATGGAAGAAACCTTAATTGGGATCAATCCATAATGGGAATAATTGAGAGTAGTCTTGCTCATGGTCCAGTGTATTTTAATGTTTTTCCTAATTTACAATTATCTTTGACTGATAATAAT
The DNA here is from genome assembly GCA_026212405.1 of Petrea volubilis. NCBI lineage: Eukaryota > Viridiplantae > Streptophyta > Magnoliopsida > Lamiales > Verbenaceae > Petrea > Petrea volubilis. Next base: position 17,637,521 of record CM047882.1, read on the forward strand.
TTATTAGAAGCCTTAACATTAAATGTTAAAACACATGGATATAATTATGCTCCAGGATCAGAAGTAATATGTATTTGTTATAGAATTTATTATAAGACACTACATACACTTAATCCTCAGTGTAAACAAAAAGATAAAATGGCTAATGAAACTATAGTCATAGAATCTAATTTTAGTAAATCTAATATTACAACAAGAAGAGCCATTAAATGGGATGAAATAAATTTTCCTGAAAATTGGATAATGGAAAAAGCTGCACCTGTCATAAATGACATTTCTGATCAACCAACTAATATTCAACAAACCCAAGAAGGTAATGTTTTCATAACTATGCCAAGAAGACAACTTTCTTTACCAAGAAATACTTTTGACATAACCAGAGAAGCTAGTAAATCTAGATACTCTTTTATTTCACCAAAACCTTATCATTTACAATATCCTTCTAGAAGTTCAACTTCAAGAATTTCTGAAATTAAAAAAGATGATGATAGCGATAGTCCCGCTCGATCTGATAAATCTTTGGATTCAACAATCTATTTAAATGATCCATATAAGAATTTGAAAATTGATTCTGATAATTTCGTTTCACCAACTAAGAAAATCGATGAAATCGATCCAACTTTAAGTGAAATGGGTTATCATGTTTGACACCAAAATTGATTTAAGTCCAGGATCCCTGGCACGTCAAAAATGTAAAAATGAATTTAATCTCCCTATTTGGAATAATTTCCGAGAATGGTTTTATAAAATTTTTGATAAAACAGAATTACAAATAATTTCTGAAGAATATTATAAACATCTTTCTGATATTAATGATATCATACCTTTTGTTCAATGGTTTATTTACAAAATAAATGAAACGTTAGAATATAAAATTGCGGTTTTAGAAAGAAATTTTCAAATCTCTCCAAATAAAGTTTTTAAAGGAATTTACCCTCCACAGGATACTTTTGAGATAATAACAGAAAACCAAACCAGGCACTATAATGCTTTTGGAAAACTAATGGAAGAGAAGACTTTATTAAGTAATGCCCAAATTTTTAACAAAATAATTCAACAACAAAATTATTCAAATTTATATTTAATAATTTTGGGTGAACAAATTAATTTGGCTATAAATAGAATTGATCAACTTCTTTCAAAAACTGATCGAGTTAATCAGAAAATAAACAAAGTTTTAATTAAAAAAGAACAAGAAAAAGAAGAAACTAGTAAAGCTGAATCTAGTACTTCTTCAGTTCCAACTATTCAACCTCCTCCTGAAATTAAGAATTTCAAATTTGCTGCTGTTACTGAATTTGAAAAACTTTTAAATGAAAAGTTCAAAGAATTCCATTTAAATAATGTTGAATTTGTTGAAAAATTGGAAGAACCTGATTCTGATTATCATAATGTAATTAGAGAAGAAATAAATAAAATTGGTAAGTATGGTAGAAGGTCATATTCTAATAAATATGCTGATAAACCAAATCAAAGATTTTATTACTACCCTAGACCTACTCCTCAAGATGTTCTATATGAAGAACAAGAGTTTGTTAATACAACTAGTTATAGTGGAAATCACATATATGAATGGAATATTGATGGATATACTATTAATCAAATTGCTAACATAATTCATAGAATGTTAATGTATAGTACTGTTTGTAAAACAAATGGTAATACTGATAAGTCAATTGCATCCATGATAATTGCTGGTTTTACTGGTCAACTTAAAGGATGGTGGGATAATTACCTTACTCAAGATTTCAAACAAGAAATATTAAATAAGACTAAGCTTGATAATAATGTTCAAGTTGAAGATGTAGTATATACTCTTGTTGTTAATATTTTTGAACATTTTACTGGAAGATGGACAGATAATTCTGATACAATAAGAACTTTATTACAAAATATGCGTTGTAATACTTTAAGCTCTTTTAGATGGTATAAGGATGTTTTCTTAAGTAGAGTTTTACAATTGCCTGAAAGTAATTCAGATCATTGGAAGTCTAAATTCATAGATGGTCTTCCTCCCCTTTTTGCTGAAAAAGTTAGAAAAACCTTAAGAGGAAATAATTTACATATAAATTATGAAAGTTATACTTATGGTAAACTTATAAGTGCTTGCATAACTGAATGATTAAATCTTTGTAATGATATTAAACTTAATCAACAAGTTCAAAAGCATAACATGCTGCATAAAAAGCAATTAGGAGATTTTTGTGATCAATTTGGTATGAATATTCCAAAGAACCCTCAAGTAGATAAAGTCTACAAGAAAAAGAAAAAACATAAATCTGTTGGTTATTATGAATATAAACGTAAAAAACGTGAAAAACGAGGATTTAAGCAACAAAATTATGCTCAACAATTACCTCAACCACAACCTCAAAATAAAAAGAAAAAATTTAAAAAAATTTCTAAAAAACAATATCGAAATAATAATGCCTGTTTTAAATGTGGGAAAATAGGACATTATGCTAAAGATTGTAGAGTTAAGCAAAAAATATATGCTTTAAATATAGATGATGATCTTAAAGACTCATTATGCAAAATTTTACTTGTTTCAGAATCTGAACTTAAAAGTGATAGTGATAGTAATTCTTCTTCTTCACATAATAGTAATATTCATAAAAACATAAATGTTTTAGATCAAATTGAATTTTCTAGTTCTGAAAATAAATCAGAATGTGAACCTTGTCAGAATAATGAACCTTGTGAGAATAATAATGATGAATTATATCAACTGATTTCACAATTTAAAGATTTCGAAATAAATATGATTAAATCAAATTCTATAATTGATTTATTAAACCATACAAATGATCCTACTATTAAATCTTTCTTAATAGAACATATTACTGGTGAATCTAGTAATCGTCATAAAAGTAATAGGAATAATAATATTCAAAGGAATAATCTTCCTTATACTATGGATGAAGTTCATAAAAGATTAGCTACTAAGTATAATACTAATATAAACCCAGTTACTATTACTGATTTAAAAAATGAAATTGAGTATTTAAAATTAGAAATTAAACAGCTTAAAGAAGAAAATACTAATTTTTCTCAGAGAATAACTTATCTTGAAAAAGGAAAGCAACCTATAGATTCCTCTAAATTGCATACTCATAATGTGAGTAGTGAAGATGACATTCCTGAAGAAGGAACAGAATTAACTAATTTCCTTGCAACTTTAGATATTGTTACCTCCCAAAAATGGTATGTTAAAATAACCTTGTTAATTGATAATAAATTTGTGAAAGATCTTACTGCTTTAATTGATAGTGGTGCTGATCTTAATTGTATTCAAGAAGGAATAATTCCTACCAGGTATTTTCAGAAAACTACCCATAATTTAACAGCTGTTAATGGTCATAAATTAGATATTACTTATAAAATTCCTAAAGCTTATATTTGTCAAAATAATACTTGTATACCTACAAGTTTTTTGTTAATAAAAAACATGACTACCCAAGTAATTCTTGGAACCCCTTTTATTCAAAAACTCTTCCCTTTAAAACAAATTGATACTAATGGTTTTATTGGTACTTTTGAAAATAAAGAAATTAAATTCAAATTCATAACTGAACCAAAGACAAGATTATTGAATGAAATTCAAGATTTGATAAATCAAAAACAAAATCATATTAATTTTCTTAAACAAGAAATTAATATTTCTAATATTGAGAATTATTTACAAAATCCTAGATTAAAAGATAAAATAAGATTTCTTGAAAACAATTTTTCATTAACCATTTGTAATGAACATCCAAATGCTTTTTGGAATCGTAAAAAATATATTGTTGACTTACCTTATGAAGATAATTTTTCAGAAAATAATATACCTACTAAATCCAGACCTTGTCAAATGAATAAAGAGTTTTTAGACCTTTGTAAAAAAGAGATTAAATCTTTGTTAGATAAAAAATTAATTAAACCATCTAAGTCACCTTGGTCTTGTACAGGTTTCTATGTTAATAAACATGCAGAACAAGAACGTGGTGTTCCTAGGTTAGTAATTAATTATAAACCTTTAAATAAAGTTTTAAAATGGATAAGATATCCTATTCCTAATAAAAAAGATTTACTTGACAGATTGTATAATTCAAATATCTTTTCTAAATTTGATTTAAAATCAGGTTATTGGCAAATTCAAATTGCTGAAAAAGATCAATATAAAACTGCTTTTAATGTCCCTTTTGGACAATTCGAATGGAAAGTAATGCCTTTTGGATTAAAAAATGCTCCTTCGGAATTCCAAAAAATTATGAATGACATTTTTACTCCTTATACTAATTTTATAATTGTGTATATTGATGATATCTTAATCTTTTCAAATAATATTGAAAATCATTTTAAACATCTTGATATTTTTAAGAAAATCATTATACAAAATGGTTTAGTCATTTCTAAACCTAAAATGTTACTTTTCCAAACTAAAATAAGATTTTTAGGGCATAATATTGAAAAAGGAAAAATCATTCCTATAAATAGGAGTATTGAGTTTTCATCCAAATTTCCTGATGAAATTAAAGATAAAACCCAGTTGCAGAGATTTTTAGGAAGCCTAAATTACATATCACCTTATTATAAAAATCTTGCTCAAGATACAGCAATTCTGTATGACAGACTTAAAAAAGTTCCTAAACCTTGGAGTTTAGCTCATACTCAAGCAGTTCAACTAATAAAGAAAAAGGTCAGTCATTTACCTTGCTTAAATTTAGCAAATCCTAATTGGGGAAAAATAATTGAAACAGATGCCAGTGATATTGGATATGGTGGTATATTAAGTCAAGTTAATCCGTTAGATAAGTCTAAACAACTTATTAGATACTATTCTGATAAGTGGAATAATAGTCAAAAGAATTATGCTACTATTGCTAAAGAAGTTTTAGCCATTGTTAAATGTGTTTTAAAATTCCAAGATGATCTGTATAATAAACCTTTTATTGTTTTTACAGATTGTCAATCTGCTAAATTTATGTTTGAAAAAGATTTTAAACATAATGTTAGTAAAGCTATGTATGCTAGATGGCAATCTCATCTTGCCCCTTTTGATTTCATAATTAAATATAAGAAAGGTACAGATAATAGTCTCCCTGATTTTTTAACTAGAGAATATTTGCAGGATAATGCCTCCCAGAACCAGAATCATTCCTAGGGTTCATATCCCCAAGATTCCAGTCATTTTGTATAATGAACAAGATGCATATTCTTATATGTATAATCAGCCAGTTAATTACTACATGCTTAAAAGTCGTGGAATTCATGGCATGGTACAAAAATCTAGACACTTGGATAGGTTAATTACCAACATTGAAAATTGTCTTGATACAGGCTTTAACCTTCAACATAAAGATGCTCCTAAAGTAAGACTTAGAGCCCAACGACTTAGTGCTCAGGATAAGGCATATCTTTTGTATATGCTCCCGACTTTCAAGTTTATGAGACGTGTTATCAAAACAGAGATAAATCGTAGCTGTATTGCCTAAATAGGTTGTAAGTTTTACTGTTTTAATGAGTAATTCTCAGTGTTGTTTGTGTTCTAATCCTAATCGTTGTTTTTCAATAACATCTGATCTTGATGGTTTGATTTATAAAGCACTCTATGTTTATTCTGATAATTTCAGATTTGTTGATATTCAGCCAAGAATTGGTCTAAAATTTTTGATTAAAGATCATAAAAATACAACTAAGTTGTATAATCTCATGAAGTTTGCCTTAGTTCAAAATCATTATCTGGATAGTCCCAGAACTCTTTCATATCATGATAAGAAATTTTTAATGTACTATTATGAAGTCTACTTTAGCACGAAAAAATATCTTGCCAAAACCATTTCTAAATGCATGATTTAAATAATTTTGCAGATGGAAAATTCCTATCTTTATCAATCTCCTGATGAGAAAGAACAGGAATATCTTCATCGTCTTTATAATTTAAAGAAAGAATGTTATGAAAATATTAATCATATGAAAGATATCCTTAATAGGTTTAATCTTTCTCCGAGAGATATTTCAGACATGCAAAATAATATTCAAAATCAATATGAAGTAATTCTTGAAATTGAACAGGTTGAAAAAGGATTTCTTCACAATCCCTCTTAAACAGATGGATGGTCCACTACTTTGGAGGATTATAATCGAGAAAAAGTTACTTCATTTCTCTGAAGATGAAAAAATTGGATGAGAATTAAATTTCTCAAATTATCTTAATAAATTAGGTTTAACAACTGAAAAAGAAATTAATCTTTTTAAAATTAAGAAAGCTAGATTTCATTTTCATGGATTTAAAAATTATCCTCTCACTTTGGCTCAAAGAGCAAAGAAAATTGATAAACAAATTTTTGTTTACAAAGAATGGTTCAAACTTTTCCCTCAACCTTATAACCCTTTTTTCCATCAATTTCAAATTGAACTTAATGAACTTTTCGAACAACAAAGAATTCTTAAAAAGGTGATAAATACTTCTTATATTGCCTAAAATTTTTATTTCAGGAAATAATGTTTCCAAACGAAGAATCCATTCATCCTCGATACGGTAATCTCCGTAGAGGAAGAGGCAGAAGTTTTGGTTCACGGAAAGCCTATAATGAGGATTTCCCAGGGTTATCATCAAAAGATAGAGGTAATCCCTCATCTTATGCAGATAAAGTTAAAAACCCAGAGGTATATGAAGAAATGGGACCTCTGCCTTATACTAAGTCTGATCATAAGGAATTAATATTCCTGATTGAACCAAAGGATTTACTGTTAAATACAGATCCGTATGAAATACTTAAAAGGTATGTGGATACTAGAAGTTTCCCTTGTGAATCCGATAAGACCCGGATCATCTATGAGTTAATACTCATTAAATCTGGAACCCTTCAAGTTTATCATAATTACCCTCAAGGATCCATGGCATATTATGTTTATACTACTGTCGTAATTCGACAAGTTCTTTCTGCAGAACAGTGGGGTATAAGTACCTTACAAGAAAGAGAATTTTATAGTCCTGAGTTAAAACTCAATATTAAATATAATTATTGGGATTATATTAATGCTTTTTATAAATGTTTTTTCTATGAAAATAAAGGGAAAAAACATACTTGGATGTTTAAGCTATGTCCAACTTTAAGGTCTGAAAGTTTGCCCATGTGGTTTATTCAATGGTGGATGACATTTGGTCCTTCCATCAAAATTCTTCCAGACATTTTTAAGACCCTTTATTCAGCATGGGTAATTCATTCTCCCATTGTCCAAAGAGCCAAACAATTAAAATTGTGGCCAGAAGGTATAAATTGCTTTCATTTTTTCATCCAATTCTCTATCCCATGGATATGGCGTTGGGAACCAGAGATTGGTAAAACCTCTCAACAATTTCCTTGCTTAAATCGCATCTTTTTCACCTCTTTTTGGAAAAAGATGTTAATAATTGATCCAAATACACATGCCTTGCATGGCCAAGAAACTCTAAACGCCATTAAAATCAGAATTCATGAAGACCAGAAACAAGCAAAGGAACGTGGTCCAATTTCCCTTAAAGAAATGCTTAAGGAAGCTACCATGAAGAAAGGAAGTCCTTTAACCAAGGAAGAACGGAAAGAAGTAATTTCTGACTATCTTTCTGAAGTTCAACAAGAAATAAATGAAAATTGTGATTTTGACATAAATCCTGAAGAATTTTCATCAGTCTCATCATCTTCTAAAGAAGAAGTTCTTGCTGGTGAATCACAAGATCCATATGCTGAAGAATCCGAAATCCAGATCGATGCTATGGTTGCCCTGTTAAGTCAATCCCAGGAAAAAGCTCAAGGAAAGAAGCCTATGTAAGCCATGACGTCAGACTGCCATAATTGGAGTTCCTGTTGCAGATGCCAAATATGTCATTTTCAAGAAGAAAAGTCGCCCACGCAATAATTTTGCCTGCCAAATTACTGTTCCCAGATGCTTTGCCGACAAGTTACTGTGCTCTTTTTGACGAATTAAAGATTCGTTTCTGAAAACAAGTGTTGAAGTGTTAATTACGCAAAAATTTTACTGTTTCCAGATGCCAAGGTACGATAAGGACTGAAGACCATTAAAATTGTCTGCCACTTCACTATTCTAAGATGCTGCGAAGGACAATAATTTGCTCCCTTTAAGTCATAATCAGACTTTGTAAATTATTGTTTTTACTATTTTCTTTTCGTCCGTTCTGAGTGAATTCTCCTATAAAAGGAGAACTTAGTTTAGTTGTTAGATAGAAGCTTACAATCAGTTTTTCTTATCAGTTTTATAATTTTATGTTTTGTATACTTTTGCTTTGGTACGTCCTTGTTTCATTCCTCGCGTTTCTCTTTGTAAAGCTGTATTTCAATATAGAAGAAATAAAGTTTCAAGTTTTAAGGCAGTAAAAGTTTGGTACGTCTTTCTCTCCCTTTTATCAGCTTTAATTAAGCTTTATTAATGTGTTGCTAAGTGTGTTGTGTGTCAAATATTATGGAAGCTGGTTCATGATAATGGTGTGATTTGTTATCATAATCTTCTTGTAACCTTACTAATGGGTTAGGGTAAGCATAATTTTCCAGTCTTGTATTTAAGGTTTAAATATTTCTAGATACAGTCTTGGTATGTATGTTAAACCGTTGTTGTGCCCGCTGGAGCCATGGAAGGCGTTTAGGGCTGTGTTTGGCTTGACTGGATACCAAAGACAGGTCTAGAAAAATTTTTGTAAAACAGATCCTTAAGATATGACGACAGGATTAATTATAGCTGTAATTCCCGATAAAACATCCCATTTCTTACACAAGGAATTTGGTCCTGAAGATTTGATCCTGCTGTTTATAAAACTATTATTCTAATATATTTTCACAAAACTAATATATATACATAAAACTCATATAGTTCCATGAAACTCTTACGTTTCGAAGCTACACATAACTTTTGATAAAAGTTTTACTTCCACAAAGTAAGCATATGTTTATAAACTTTCCTTTACAAGACTAAATATATTTTCATTAAACCATTTTATTCTAAACTACACACATGTTTTCATGAATCTTAACTCATGCTTATGAAACATATACCAAGCAAATAATCACATAATAAACTCCTAAGTGTGCATATTGATCACATAATAAGAGCAATGAGTAGATATCAAGCATAATAGGCTTTAACTTTTAATAGGCTTTAGCAATGAGAAAATTCAAAAATTATGGAAATTAATTTCTAAATCCGGAAAATGTACATATACAATAAATAATAGTCTAGAATATTTAATTATGCAATTTTCAAAATAAGAATACAGATACATCTTTGAAAAATATATTTTTAAATATTTATAATGAAAGGAAATAATTGGAAAGACTTAATGGTTTTAGGAAAATTATATATATGTATAGTTGTAGAAGAGATGGTTAAATATAAAACTATATTTTGGTGGCAAAAGGTTATGACACATCTCTCTAATAATAATAACACTAAGAGATTAAAGGTTCCAAGTATTCATCTTTATTACCACTAATTTCATAAAAGTGACATAAAATGATTAGATTAATAAACGGAAGAAATATTGAACTAGTTAAATGTATATATATATATATAATTTCGGCCACTTAAAAAAATAATAATATTATTATTATTTTAGAAATGTTAATTAATGAAATAATTCTAGTAGATGTGTATTTTCTAATTTGAAATAAGTATATCTATATCTTTCCGAAAAGAAATGTAAAATAAAATTAAATTTCATGATATGAATCTTGAAAAAAAACAATAATAATGATAATAATTATAAAAATAATATATTAAATTTGTGGAGAAAATAAATAGATAATGACTTTTCAAAAATTAATAAGAAATACATAAGTTTAAAATTTACTAATAATAAAGAAATGAGCATGTTTTTCAAATGTATGCATCATAATTCACATTACCCTAATTTGTGCCTAAAATTCACATATTTAAAATAATCCCGACACACAATTCTAATAATAAAATGTTACCGGGTTGTTACAAAATGAGCCATGGGCTACCGACCGGGTCAATAGTCTTTCGAACCGGTCTTGTCGGAATGTACGGTCGAGTCTTTTATCGACCAGGATCATCCCGTGTCCTGTCAACCCCTGTAAGCATTAAATGCTCTGCCAACTCAAGGTGTGGGGCAGCCACCTAATCCCATACTTCATTAATTAAGAGCTAACTAATGCCATTAGACCCAACCTTTAGGCTTATGGGCCATTTCAAATCATCATATGATGGCCTACTCAACCTAAGGGCCATATAGGGGACGATATACATAGATACACTATAAATACCCTTGCGTTTATGGTAAGACTTATTCATTAATTGATTTTATCCACTTACTCTACTCAAATTACTACTCTACCCGATCACTAACTTAAGCATCGGAGGGGCTTAGCTGAGACTTATTTCAGCTAGCTCACATTGTCTTTCCCTTATTATAGATCCCATTTTCCCGATCATATCCCCTTACCTTGCGTTTGGCCAGAGCGTTCGATCCAGTGGACCGCTCTCAAATTCAACCTGCATCGTAAAAAGACCCCTCGTCATATATATTCCTTTATTTCAGAATGTATTATTTTTGCGCAAAATTTGTGCGAACATGTATATATTTTTAATTTAGTCGTATTGAAAGGGTGTTTTCATTAAAACTTTTAGTTTGCTTCAACGTACAAAAACTAGTTAGAAAAATAAAAAATTGGGCTTTCTTTTTGTTTTATAGATCGACATTATCTCCAATGTAGGTAAGTGGAAATATACACACTATGCAGGGTTTGAGTATAGTTACATCAAATTTTAAAGGGTTTAGGGGTAACATGCAAAAATTATTATGAATTTGTAGAATTCAACTGTACAAGAACAAACATTTATTTGCTGCTGTCACCGTGGGACAAAAAATATAGCACGCTAACCTTTTGTGCGTACATTGAATTTCTTTCTTTTTTTTTTGGTTACATTTTCTTTCTTATTTATACAAACATTGAATATAGAGAAGTGTTTGAATTCATATTAAAAAGTTTTGATAATGATTGCGAATGGTATTTTTTGAATACCACTTGCAGACTAGTTTTATCTTTCAAAAGCCGCCGTGAACATAAGTATGTTTCACATTATTATTTTCGAAGAAGAATAAAAATGTCGAGATTTTGTCGTCCAATCAATTTTGATAACTCCCAAAATAAAATATTTATTTGTTAAATTATTTTATCACTCCATTTTTTTATGGATTTATTTCTATTTTATATCATATAATTTATATATATATATATATATATATATATATATATATATATACAATTCAAAAGCCTTGAGGCCATCCACCTGAGCGCCAAATATGTGATCATGTGGATAGTCTCATTATATTTTATTTTTTCATGTATGGAATTATATATATTAAATTGAGAAAATATGTGAATATTCATCTTTATCCAATAATATCTAAGATTTTTTTATTGATTATTAAATTTAAATTTATTTTTTAATATATATCTAAAGTATTTTTGTATACTTTTTAAATTTAAAAAGTAATTTAAAAAAGATGGAATAAAAAAGTAAATGGAGATAAAATTTGTTAAGAGGATAACTATGCATAATTAATATTAAATTGAAAAACTACGTGACTATTCATTTTTATCCAATATTATCTAAGATTTTTTTAGATAATTTTATTGATTACTAAATTTAAATTTATCTATATATATATATATATATATATATAAAATTCAGAAGTCTTGAGGCCATCCACCTAAGCGCCAAATATGTGCTCATATGGATAGTCTCATTATATTTTATTTTTCCATATATGAAATTATATATATTTAATTGAAAAAATAAATGAATATTTATCTTTATCCAAAAATATCTAAGATTTTTTTAGATAAGTTTATTGATTACTAAATTTAAATTCATTGTTTAATATATATCTGACATATTTTTTGTTTATTTGAAAATTAGTTGAACAAATATGTGATTATTCATTTTTATCCAAAAATATATAAGATTTTTCAGATAAGTTTGCTCAAATTAAACTTAAATTCAAAATTTTATTATATCTAAAATATTATACATTTGATACACTTCGAAAAATTAGCTACAAGAGTTAGAATCTACCTTTCAAACTCTTATCCTTTTTGAGATATAAGTTATTTGATAATTAAACCTAAATACAAAATTAGTTTTGCGCATAATAGCAATCACCATCATGAAAATTAACTAACAAAAATTTTTGTTTTAATGAAAATCTAGCCAGTTCATCTTGTTCCATTCTCCAAAACCTTGAGTCTTCTTAAAATCCTAAGGCTTCATTGCCCAGATGTCATGAGCTTAATGCAAATTTTGGTTCTTTTAATTCCTTCTTCAGCATCCTCATTTCATTTTAAGGTCCCATGAATTCATAAACTTTTAGTTATTGATTTTTTATGGCATTTTGAAAGTTATTTTAATCTATTGATCATTTCTAGCACTTTTCTATGTTAATATACTTCTTGTAGTCAATCAGTAGTTAATCACCATCAGTAGTCAAGATTTTTCATATTTTTTATTTATGTTAATATACATTTTTTCCCTCAATTTGTTGTGCTATAAGGTAGGAAATTTTTTTGAAGGTTTCAATACCTAGAAGAATTTTTATTTTTTGTTTTTCTTTTTTTTTTTGGGTTTTGGATTAATCATATTTCACATAATAATCTTTTATAATATCAAAAACATTATCATGTATTAATTTTAAGGTTTTACATTTGATCTTTTATCTGTGTTTAGTATTTGGTTATATATATATTTCTTTCTATCAATAATCCGCTTGATCATTGATTATTTTTATTTTTTTTTGCACCATCAATAAGAAAGAGTTTTTTTTTTTTTAGGATTTGAGTACTCCATACTTAGTTTCATCAATTATTAAAGATTTTGCTTAACACATATCACTAAATTATTATATTTCTATTAACACATGTTTCTTTATGTTTGATCAATTTTGTTTTTCTCTGATTCGATTCCGTCTTTATTTCATCGAAATGATTCATTAGGGTTATACGACTTTTGAGTTTTTTTTTCTTTGGCATGTTTATATGTTTTTGTTTTATTAAATTTATCATTTTATTTTCATAATTTATTTTCAATAATTTAATTTTGTATGATTTATGTTCTACACTGGGATTATGCTATGAAGTTGGTCCCCCCCCTTCAAATCGTTAATTTATTAAATATGTTTACATAATTTTATCAAATCTGTCTTTTTATTTTCAAAAATATGAGGTTTTTGTAATTTACGTTCTACATCGGGGGTATGCTATTTAATTGTATTTGAAACATTCATTTCTTTAATACATTTACATCTTTTTATTAATTTATTTTATTTTCATACTTTATTTTGAGTAAGTTGAGCTTTCTATAATTTGTCATGAAGCTTTCTTTTCGAATATTCGACAGGAAAAAAAGGCTAAAACCAGGGAAATTTCCCCCGGTTTAAAAAAAAATTCAAAAAAAAAAAAACGGGGGAAATTTCCCCCCGGAATTTCCCCCAGTTTTTAATTTAAAAAATTAAAAAAAAAACCGGGGGAAATTTCCCCCGGTTTTCAATAAAAAAAATTCAAAAAAAAATCGGGGGAATTTTTCCCCCGGAATTTCCCCTGGTTTTTAATTTAAAAAATTAAAAAAAAAACGGGGGAAATTTTCCCCCGGATTTCACCCGGTTTAAAAAAAAAAAAAAAAATTCCGGGGGAAAATTTCCCCCAGAATAATTCCGCCGGAATCCGGCGTTTTTTCTGTAGTGAATGAAGATATATGTATGGAAGAAATGCTTAAGTAAATATATAAATCATTCATTGATTTTTTGATCTATAGAAGTACAAAATGGACGGTTTTGAATTTCGATATGCCTTTGTTTAAAAAAAAAAAAATTACAATATACCTTATCAATATTTTTATATGTCAACACGACTTGATTTTTATTATTTTAAATATGCAACAACTAATAAATAAATAAATATACATAATAATACATTTTTATAATCATTTTCTTTATGAAATGAGTATCCCGTTGGATAATCTCAGTGTTTTATCTTGCCACGTAAGTGAATTAATATCTCTATTTCAATTAAAAAATAAATTCATTAAGATAATATTATTCATCTTTATCTGTAAGAGTCCAAAATTTATTCAAATTAGTTAATCTCAAATATAAAAATTGTACAATATAAATCTCCCAAATAATTCAATGGTTCATAAATACAAATTCTTTTTCTTGATTTTAGTCTAACTTATTGGTAAGGAATATAATTTCCATGTTATATTTCTTTATCCTATTCTTTATGTATTATATATATTTATTGATTTAGATGTATTGTTATTACTTTATTTCATATTGTATATTGTATATTTCTATTTTCCACTTTTATCTTGAGTTAAATATTCATATATGCGCTTAACATTTCAAACGATTTAAGTCATAATTATTTTAAATAATGAAAAATAATAAATAAAGATATTATGGAATATAAGAATACATATTACCTATCATTTTTTATATTATAAGCTACCCGTGCCTTGGCATATGGGTTGTAACTAGTAATACAAGAATTTAATATGACATTTAATCATACAAAAACACTTGCATAAAAAGACAAATGTAGCAAAATTTATCACTCCGAATATAACTAAATATACATTTATTCTCCACATAGTCTCATTCTCTATTAAATTAAAAATTTCTCAAGATACTTATCTCATAACACCCTAAAACAAAACTAAACAACCTAAAAAGTTGAAGCGGAAAAAAAATACTCTCCCTGTCCAAAATTATTAATCGTCTAAATTTGTGCACAAAAACCAAGTAAATTAATTAATAGCTTTCTTAGCTAAATTTATAATAATTTGATCAAAATATTCTTCTTTCTAGGAAATTTTATTAAGATAATTAATAAGTTTTAATTGATAAGAATAAGGATAAATTTGGAAAAGGAAATTAAATGCTTTATATTTGGATTCCTCAAAATGACAAGTATTGTGAGATAAAATAAAAAAATTAATCTCTTCTGGAAAAATTAATAATTTGGAATTGAGGAAGCACTGTAACGACCCGGTAAATCCCTTATTTACCTATTTTATATTATACAAAATTTATAGGATTATTTTGTGAGTTATTGATTTCTAGAGATTATTTTTTCAAATATGATTTTATTTGTGAACTAGTGAGCATTTTACTACCTAAATATTTATAAAATATTATAAATTCCAAATATTTTTTTTAAACTTTTATGCATTTGATCCTTCTAAACTTCCAGAAATTTTTAATAGATTATTTTCAACTTTTACCTATTTTTCCAAGCATTTTTAGTAATTTCCGGAAAACATTGTCTTTAAGTTCTTAATTTGAAATATAATTTTTAAAATGCTTAATTATTATCCAAAAATTAAAATAATAATACAAATAAATATTCTAGGTTTTATTTGACTTATAAAAATTAATTTTCGAATTTTTACAATTTTATTTCTATTTTTGGGCAATTTTCAAAAAATGGGCAAAACAAGGGGTATTTTGGTCTTTTCACCTCTCCAACCCCAAATTTCGTTTTTTCCTGAGAAATAAGCAATAAAATACTTAATAAATAAGAGTTTCAGATTATATAGGTTTTTGTTTTATTTTAGTTGATTTTATTTTATATTTTATCAAAATATCTTTACTAATACATACTCTTGAACCTCATATACATAAATAACTATATATTAGTGGTGATGTACATGGCTACATATACACACACACACATACCCACATACATATACATGGTATTTAGTAAGAATAGGTGTAAGCATATATAGCCATGTATAATGTATGGAATAGGTATTTAGTTGAATTTAATAATTGGATATTTGTGTCTAATACATGGAAGATAATTACACAAGACCATATACACCAAAATCCTCATTTTTCAGCCATTTTTCCAGCCCAAAACCGTGCACTCTCTCTTGCTCTTACACTCTCTTTCATTTTTTCCTCCAAACACTTCACTTCCTCCAAATTACTACACACTTTGAAGAACTAAGGTAGGAACTCTTCTTTATACCTTAAGTAGAGGGTTTTTCTTCTTCTTCTTGAGGAGATTAGGCAAGCTTCCATACTCTTGTGCCCAAGCAATGTAAAAGAACAAGCTTGAATGGCCTAGAGTGAGAGCTTTTGCCAAACATACCTCCAAGTTGAGGGTTTTAGTTATGTTGCTAGCTTCATGTTACTTTATAATTCATTTTATCATGTTTAACTCTTGTTGGGAGGAAGTTGAAGGATGGATAGAATTATGAGCATGATCTTGAAGATCTTATGTGATTAGTATGCTTATTTGGAGTTCTATGTGCTTACTATGCTTTCTTGGAAAACTATGTGATTATTGTGCCTTTTTACAATAACATGGCATTCTTATGTTTTATTTGGATTATTATGTGAGTTCTATGCTTTATATGAGGTAGTATGAGACCATGATTCTTTAAATGAGCTAGTAGGGGAATATCCTATGTTGTCTTGAAAGTAATTGTGAAGAAAGCTCCATATATCTATTTATTATACTTTATTGTATAGTTTTATGCCTACTTTGATGATTATAGAAATATATATATATATATATATATTTATGTACGTATATATATATATAAATATTTAAAGTATTGTTATCTATTCATTTAGCTAATTCATATTATATTAGGTATATATAGATATATCTATATATAGTTATGTACGTATATATATATGTCTACTTATTATAGACTAATTATATACTTAGTAATACTTAGTAAGACTACTTTAATCTATATATATATATATATGGTACGTATAAGTATATATATAATTATATTCATTTTATTAGTTTATATATATATGTAGATAATTTCAATCATCTTATATCTATATCACACTTTATATAGTTTATATATTTTTCTATCATCTTTATATATATAAACTTATCTATATCACATTTTATATATTTTATATATTTATATTAGTTATCTTTTAATCTATATATATATTTAAGTATATTTATACTAGTTATATTTTAGTCTTTATATTTATATATTTATACTAGTTATGTTTATATATTTATATTTATATTTTATCTATTTACATATTTTGCTACTATCTATTTACATATGCTTAATAAGCAAACATAAAGCTTTCATTTATAAGTGTGGAGCTTACTTTGCTAAACTATGATTATGTGCACATGTGAACAAATTGCAATTGTGTGAATGGGCCCATATGTGCTGGAATGGTCTGAGGGGTGTTCCACCGGGACATACTATTGAGTAGCCGGGAGAGTTCACCAACCTTCCATCTCCTAATCCCTCCCTTGGGTAGACGGAGGGATCTACTCAAGAGAGAGGGTCGTAGAACAATACTAAGGCGTATGCCCGGGATACGACCATTGGAGGATAAGGCTGGCGGGAGAAATGTGCTGGTTGTTATTTCGGCCCGGGTAGTTATAAGGGTCACTGTCAGGTGACGAAAGGTAGAAAGTGTGAAATTATAGATGTGCTATGTGTAACTAATGTGCACTTGACACCCGAGCACCTTATGTGTATAAAGAAGTGTTTCTACTCAACGTATGTTGATTCCATGTTATATTATATTTTAGATGCTTCCGAAGATAGCTTTTATGATGGTGAGGAGGAGGAACCTTTTGAAGCATTTTATTAGGAAGAAGGATGTAGGATTTTCCGCTGCGTACCTGTTTTGGGTTTTTGCTTTTGCTATGTATCAATAGTAAACTAGCAAGTCGAGACTCTCTTTTGTTGATGTACCCTTATGTAATGTACCTTATACGTTGCAATTAAAAATGTATGCATGTATGTAGCCAATAATGATAGTATTAATCTAATAATAGCCATAATAATAATAATAATAATAAAGGGATTTCGGGGTCGTCATAGGTGGTATCAGAGCGTAGTTCTTGGGAGAACCTATGTTTTGGTATTTATTGGGACTAATATTGGTATGTTGGATGTAGATGGATCGCCCGTCGAGTAGCCGTGGACGCATGCCTCATAGGAGGGTTGCCTCTAGTTCTAATACTTTTAGGTTTACGGAGATAGACCCCGATGAGTTATTGATAGAGATAGCCAACTTACGTGACGAGAACCTCCAACTTCGAGAGGAGGTGAGTTGTTTGCAGTCGAGTCTCGAGAGCACACGTGCCAGACTCTACGACCTTCAGGCTCGCTTTCAGCGTGCAGTCGAGATAATCCACAGGAAGATGAGAGAGCTGATGGGATTTGCTGTTACACTTCTAGGCTCCAGTCCTGTAGGCGAGGCCGTTGTCTCGGAGATCCCAAGTGGGACCCAGTTCGATCCGATCACCCTTGAGTAGAGGGTGTGATGCATCTCTTGTACATATGTGTATATATGCTTGTAGTATGTAGGTAGTGGTGTAGTAAGTAGTAGTATGGATGCTATAGCTTGCTACTTTAGTAGGATGCCTAGCTAATATCATGTCAAAGTATTTTGCATGTACATGGATGGCATGATACTTGTGTATATATCTAACGTGCCGAACTTTTGGTGTATTTATAGTTGGCCTATATAAGATAGTACTTGACTTCCTTATTCTTTAAGTTCCTCACTCTAAGTTTATTTTATCTTTGGATATAGATGCCGAAGAGAACTCGAAATGAGACTGAGCCCCAGGACGAGCGATTTACGGTTGTATTTGAACGGATAGCTACAATCCTCGAGAACCAAAATAACAACAATAACAACAATAACAACAATCACAATTAGGGGGAAACTACTGCCGACACCTTGACTAACTTCCTAAGATTAGGACCCCCGATCTTTCGAGGTGAACCTGATGACACCAAAGCCACGAACTGGCTGGAGGCAATGGAGAAAATTTTCGAAGTGCTAAATTGTGACCCGGAGCGGAAGGTCACTTTAGCTACTTTTCGATTAGAGGACGACGCGCGCCATTGGTGGAAACGCATAAGCACCAAATGGGTATCCCTTCACACTTCTCCTGTTTGGGAAAACTTTGTTAAAGAATTTAACTCCCAGTACGTTCCCCGAGTTATCCAAGAGAAAAGGGAACGAGAATTTCTTAGCTTGGCACAACGTGAGTTAAGCGTGGCAAAGTATGAAGCCTTGTTTACCAAGCTCGCCCGATTCGCACCATATTTTGCTGAGAATGAGGAGAGGAAGATCTGGAAATTTATCGGCGGACTGCGACTTGAAATCCAAGATCGGTTGGCAGCGGTCCAGTTACCTACCTATACGGCAGCTGTTGAAACGGCGCTAAAGGTAGAGAGCACTATGGAACAATTGAAGTTAAAAAGGGGACAGCTGGTACGAGCGGCTGGTACAGGAAGGCAAGGTGGGAGAGCCCTAGGAGGACCTAACAAGATGTTTAGGCCAAACGCGCAGGGGAGTCGAGGAAATTTTTCTGGTCCCTCGTCTCAGAATCAGAAAAATATAGCTTGTTCATATTGTGGGAAGTCAAATCATACGGAAGACCGATGCTGGAATAAATCTAGGAATTGCCCAATATGTGGGAATCGTGGGCATTTCGTATTGAGTTGCCCTCAGTACAAACCAGTGCCAACCCCGAATACTGGAAAGAATACAAAGGGCAATGGGAAGCAAGTGGAGAAGCCACGAATTCAAGGGAAGGTCTTTGCTATGAACCAGGCCGAGGTCGAGAATTCGGCGGTCATGGAAGGTACGCTTCTCATTGACCGTTATTTTGCTAAAGTGTTAATGGATCTTGGTTCTACGCATTCATATATATCGACTAGTTTCTTTACTAGTTTACAAGTTCAACCTGAGGCCTTACCTTACGAATTAGAAATCACAACACCCCTTGGAACTAAATGGAAGACGGACTTAGTTTATCGAGATTGTGCATTAGAAATTGGTGGCCAAAAGATGACTGCTGACCTAGTATTACTACCCATTCATGACTTTGATGTTATTTTGGGTATGGATTGGCTAGCAACACACTACGCTCAAGTAGACTGTCATCACAAAGTTGTGCGGCTCTGTTTCCCGAATCAACCTATCATTGAAATCGTAGGGAACAAAACCACACCCGCATTACCCATTATCTCTTCCCTACAAGCCAATCGACTGCTACGGAAGGGCAATTATGCATTCCTAGCCCATATCATGAATAAGTCGGAAGATAAGAAGATGCTTGAAGAGGTGCCCATAGTAAAGGAGTACCCCGATGTTTTTCCTAATGATTTGAAGGACTTACCTCCACATCGGGAGATTGAGTTTGTAATCGAGTTGTTACCTGGAACAGCTCCGATCTCTAAAACTCCTTATAGGATGGCCCCTGCTGAGTTAAATGAGCTTAAGACCCAACTACAAGAATTACTCGATAAAGGGTTTATCCGCCCGAGCACATCACCATGGGGAGCTCCGGTACTATTTGTCAAGAAGAAAGATGGAACTTGGAGGTTATGTATCGACTATCGTCCGCTTAACCAAGTTACCATCAAGAATAAGTACCCTCTACCGAACATTGATGAGCTATTTGATCAGCTTCAAGGAGCTTCAGTTTATTCAAAACTGGATTTGAAAACCGGATATCATCAAGTACGAATTCGAGAGGAAGATATCCCTAAGACCGCCCTTAATACTCGGTACGGTCACTACGAGTTTGTGGTGATGCCATTCGGTGTAACGAATGCCCCGGCAACGTTCATGGAGTTGATGAACCGGATATTCCGACCATACCTAGACCAATTTGTAGTTGTCTTTATAGATGACATACTGGTCTACTCTGAGTCGGAAGAAGAGCACGAAAGGCACTTGAGGATAGTACTTCAGACGCTGAGGGAAGAGAAATTGTATGCCAAATTCAGCAAGTGTGAATTCTGGCTGACACAGGTGGCCTTTTTAGGACACATAGTGTCGAAGGATGGGATTGCAGTTGATCCAGGAAAAGTGAAAGCCATAGTGGAATGGAAGCAACCAATGACTGTCACGGAGGTGCGAAGTTTTCTGGGTTTGGCTGGGTATTATCGGAGATTTATCAAGGATTTCTCCAAGATTGCTCGCCCCTTAACCAGACTAACGCAAGCCAAAGTGCGGTTCATTTGGGATAACTATTGTGAAACTAGCTTTCAAGAATTGAAGGATCGATTGGTCACCGCCCCTGTGTTAACTCTGCCACAGGGGAATGAAGGATTTGTAGTCTACACAGATGCGTCCAAAGAAGGACTAGGCTGTGTACTTATGCAGAATAAAAGGGTAGTAGCTTACGCTTCGAGGAAGTTAAAACCTTATGAAGAAAACTACCCAACGCATGATCTAGAGCTGGCAGCCATTGTCTTTGCTCTTAAGAAGTGGAGACATTACCTTTTTGGTACTTCATTTGAAGTATTTACTGACCACAAAAGTCTCAAGTATTTATTCTCTCAAAAAGAGTTGAATATGAGACAACGAAGATGGTTAGAATTGCTAGCTGATTTTAATTGCGACATTCTATACCATCCGGGTAAAGCGAATGTCGTAGCTGATGCTTTAAGTAGGAAGGCTAGCCTAGCCTGCTTAATGATACAAGAATGGAAATTTTTAGAAGACATCTCAAGTTGGAAACCTAAAGAACGGGAGTTTGGAGTTGTGTTTTCACAACTACATGCTCAGCCCGTGATACTTCAGCGAATTAAAGAAGCACAAGAAATGGACGACGAACTCCGAAGGGTTAAAGAGAGGGTTAAACTCGACCAAGAAAAGGAGTTCGCATTGCCAAACGATGGAATTTTGAGATTTCGAAATCGAATATGTGTTCCAAACAGTGAGCAACTGAAAAGGGAGATATTAGAGGAATGCCATAACACCAAGTACACAATACATCCAGGGACAAACAAGATGTATCAAGATGTGAGACGACAGTACTGGTGGCCCAAAATGAAAAGGCAGATAGCAGAGTTTGTGGCAAAGTGCTTAACTTGTCAACAAGTTAAAGCAAGCCACCAGAAGCCCTTTGGGTTATTGCAACCTCTTCCAATCCCTGAGTGGAAATGGGAAACACATTACGATGGATTTCGTTATGGGACTACCACGAACACAAAGAGGTCACGATGCAGTATGGGTGGTCGTGGACAGACTCACAAAAAGCGCCCATTTTCTTGCATTTGCTAAGACCTATTCGCTAGATAAGATGGCAGAAATCTATAAAAATGAGATTGTTCGCTTACACGGTGTCCCCAGTAAGTATAGTATCTGACCGAGACCCTCGGTTTGTCTCAAAATTTTGGCAAGGATTGCAGAAGGCTTTGGAGACTAAGTTGAATTTTAGTACGGCTTATCACCCACAAACAGATGGACAGACTGAAAGAGTTATCTAGATTCTTGAAGACATGCTTAGAGCGTGTACCTTAGATTTTGGTGGGAATTGGGATCGACACTTGCCCCTCACAGAGTTCGCCTATAACAATAGTTACCAAGCCACGATAGGCATGGCCCCGTTTGAGGCTCTTTATGGAAGAAAAGTGTAGATCCCCAGTTTGTTGGAGTGAAGTGGGTGAAAGTAAGCTAATAGGCCCAGATTTGATTCGTGAGACAACAGAAACGATCAAGATGATAAAGAAAAGGATGGAGACAGCACAAAGTCGTCAGAAGAGGTTATGCTGACCGACGACGAAAAAGACTTGGAGTTCGAAGTAGGTGACTTCGTATTCTTAAAAGTCTCGCCAAGAAAAGGTGTTTTGAGGTTTGGGAGAAAGGGCAAGCTTAACCCACGCTATATTGGACCTTTTGAGATACTTGCGAGAGTGGGGAAAGTTGCCTACCGATTATCCTTACCCCCAACTTTGGCAGAAGTACATAACGTATTTCATGTGTCTATGCTTAAGAAATACCATCCTGATCCCCTCTCATGTTGTCGACCATGAGTCCCTCGACATTAGTCCAGACTTGACCTATGTCGAAGGGCCAGTGAGGATCCTAGACTTCCAAGAACACACCTTGAGAAACAAAACCATAAAATTAGTTCGTGTTCTATGGAAGGATCATGGGATTGAAGAGAGTACGTGGGAATGACTGGAAGAGATGCAAGAGAAATACCCACAGTTGTTCGATTAGGCTTCGACTCAATTTCGAGGACGAAATTTTCTAAGGAGGGGAGGATGTAACGACCCGGTAAATCCCTTATTTACCTATTTTATATTATACAAAATTTATAGGATTATTTTGTGAGTTATTGATTTCTAGAGATTATTTTTTCAAATATGATTTTATTTGTGAACTAGTGAGCATTTTACTACCTAAATATTATAAAATATTATAATTCCCAAATATTTTTTTTAAACTTTTATGCATTTGATCCTTCTAAACTTCCAAGAAATTTTTAATAGATTATTTTCAACTTTTACCTATTTTTCCAAGCATTTTTAGTAATTTTCCGGAAAACATTGTCTTTAAGTTCTTAATTTGAAATATAATTTTTAAAATGCTTAATTATTATCCAAAAATTAAAATAATAATACAAATAAATATTCTAGGTTTTATTTGACTTATAAAATTAATTTTCGAATTTTACAATTTTATTCTATTTTTGGGCAATTTTCGAAAAAATGGCAAAACAAGGGGTATTTTGGTCTTTTCACCTCTCCAACCCCAAATTTCGTTTTTCTCCTGAGAAATAAGCAATAAAATACTTAATAAATAAGAGTTTCAGATTATATAGGTTTTTGTTTTATTTTAGTTGATTTTATTTTATATTTTATCAAAATATCTTTACTAATACATACTCTTGAACCTCATATACATAAATAACTATATATTAGTGGTGATGTACATGGCTACATATACACACACACACATACCCACATACATATACATGGTATTTAGTAAGAATAGGTGTAAGCATATATAGCCATGTATAATGTATGGAATAGGTATTTAGTTGAATTTAATAATTGGATATTTGTGTCTAATACATGGAAGATAATTACACAAGACCATATACACCAAAATCCTCATTTTTTCAGCCATTTTTTCCAGCCCAAAACCGTGCACTCTCTCTTGCTCTTACACTCTCTTTCATTTTTTCCTCCAAACACTTCACTTCCTCCAAATTACTACACACTTTGAAGAACTAAGGTAGGAACTCTTCTTTATACCTTAAGTAGAGGGTTTTTTCTTCTTCTTCTTGAGGAGATTAGGCAAGCTTCCATACTCTTGTGCCCAAGCAATGTAAAAGAACAAGCTTGAATGGCCTAGAGTGCGAGCTTTTGCCAAACATACCCTCCAAGTTGAGGGTTTTAGTTATGTTGCTAGCTTCATGTTACTTTATAATTCATTTTATCATGTTTAACATCTTGTTGGGAGGAAGTTGCAAGGATGGATAGAATTATGAGCATGATCTTGAAGATCTTATGTGATTAGTATGCTTATTTGGAGTTCTATGTGCTTACTATGCTTTCTTGGAAAACTATGTGATTATTGTGCCTTTTACAATAACATGGCATTCTTATGTTTTATTTGGATTATTATGTGAGTTCTATGCTTTATATGAGGTAGTATGAGACCATGATTCTTTAATGAGCTAGTAGGGGAATATCCTATGTTGTCTTAGAAGTAATTGTGAAGAAAGCTCCATATATCTATTTATTATACTTTATTGTATAGTTTTATGCCTACTTTGATGATTATAGAAATATATTATATATCTATATATATTTATGTACGTATATATATAGATCAATATTTAAAGTATTGTTATCTATTCATTTAGCTAATTCATATTATATTAGGTATATATAGATATATCTATATATAGTTATGTACGTATATATATAGGTCTACTTATTATAGACTAATTATATACTTAGTAATACTTAGTAAGACTACTTTAATCTATATATATATATATATATATGGTACGTATAAGTATATATATAATTATATTCATTTTATTAGTTTATATATATATGTAGATAATTTCAATCATCTTATATCTATATCACACTTTATATAGTTTATATATTTTTCTATCATCTTTATATATATAAACTTATCTATATCACATTTTATATATTTATATATTTATATTAGTTATCTTTTAATCTATATATATATTTAAGTATATTTATACTAGTTATATTTTAGTCTTTATATTTTATATATTTATACTAGTTATGTTTATATATTTATATTATATTTTATCTATTTACATAATTTGCTATCTATCTATTTACATATGCTTAATAAGAAAACATAAAGCTTTCATTTATAAGTGTGGAGCTTACTTTTGCTAAACTATGATTATGTGCACATGTGAACAAATTGCAATTGTGTGAATGGGCCCATATGTGCGGAATGGTCTGAGGGGTGTTCCACCCGGGACATACTATTGAGTAGCCGGGAGAGTTCACCAACCTTTCCATCTCCTAATCCCTCCTTGGTAGACGGAGGGATCTACTCAAGAGAGAGGGTCGTAGATACAATACTAAGGCGTATGCCGGGATAACGACCATTGGAGGATAAGGCTGGCGGGAGAAATGTGCTGGTTGTTATTTCGGCCCGGGTAGTTATAAGGGTCACTGTCAGGTGACGAAAGGTAGAAAGTGTGAAATTATAGATGTGCTATGTGTAACTAATGTGCACTTGACACCCGAGCACCTTATGTGTATAAAGAAGTGTTTTCTACTCAACGTATGTTGATTCCATGTTATATTATATTTTAGATGCTTCCGAAGATAGCTTTTATGATGGTGAGGAGGAGGAACCTTTTGAAGCATTTTATTAGGAAGAAGGATGTAGGATTTCCGCTGCGTAACCTGTTTTGGGTTTTTGCTTTTGCTATGTAATCAATAGTAAACTAGCAAGTCGAGACTCTCTTTTGTTGATGTACCCTTATGTAATGTACCTTATACGTTGTAATTAAAAATGTATGCATGTATAGCCAATAATGATAGTATTAATCTAATAATAGCCATAATAATAATAATAATAATAAAGGGATTTCGGGGTCGTCATAATCACAGTAGAAGAAAAGAAGCAGTAGTAGAAGAAGAAATGAGAGCCTCTAGCTTTAGATAGAAATATAACTTTTAATTTAGAGTTTAACAATTAACATAGGCACTCTCATGTTATTAAAAATAGGATAAAATACAGTTGCATCCCTGAACTTTGATAGTGTTTCGTTTAACCCTCCGTGAACTACAAATAGTGTATCATATATTCCCCTTTTAAATATATATGTACAATTATGCCCCTTAACATTATTCATTTATTTCTTGCACATTATTGTTTTCTTTTCTATTATTCTTTTCCTTTCTTTGTCCATCTCCATTTCTTCCACTAGCTACCTACTAAACATGAAAATTGAATTGTTGCATACTCAAATCAAAAAAGTTAAAAATTCTGAACTTTTATAAATAATATGATTTGATAATAAATTAGTTATTAAATTTTTTTTGATTGTAGTGTACCATTGCATTTTTTGAATAATGTTGATAATGTTAATAACTTCTTTTTTTTTGAATTATATGAAAAAAATTGTTGTTTCTCTTGTGTGGAGTTGATAATCTCTTTTCAAACTAAAATAAGTGATTCTTTTGGAAGTAGCTTGGATGTGATTGAAAAGAAAGAAAATGCTAAGCAAAGTTAGAAATATGACAAAAAAGAAAAACCAAAAAGACAAAGTAAGTGAAATAGAAATGAGAAA
>CM047882.1:17664644-17778889 GCA_026212405.1 Petrea volubilis
ATATATATATTGATAGAGACAAATAGAAGGACAAAAAGAAAAGAATTAAAAATATGCTGGTGGGAGAGAAAAGAGAATATAAATGAGAAAGTAGATACACGAAAAGAGATCAAAGATACCAAGGTGGTTATTAAACAACCTAGGTGCTTTATTAATACTACATATATATCAGGCACACTTGATGTGTGCGAAAAAAAACAAAAAAAAAATTATATTTAATCCAACAGGTTAAACTTTAGTGGGATACAATTCAATTTTTATTGAATTTTCCATAGAATATATGTATATCTTTTGTTTTAACGATTTTTATTATTTTTCCTACTGTTTAAATCATTTATAATGTATTTATTAAAATTTTCATAAATCAATAAATTTAAAATAAAATTAATGTTTTTGAGAAAGGAGGGATGAGAGAAATGAAAATAGAAAATAAAAACAAAATCACACTGTTGGAGAGGGAAGGGATAAGAACATTGAATATTACTAAGGTTATTTTAAAAAGTTTATAATTAAACACATAAAAAAAAAAAGAATCAAAGGCCGTCACATTTAATTATATAATATAGGTAGTATAGATATATAGTATAGATAGTATTAATACTTTGTTTACTTAAAAATTTACAATTCTTATTTTGTTTTAATATCTCACTTAAATTTATGATGATCTCCAACTCCAAAATAAGTTTGTGTTGCCATAATGATCAAATTAGTTTCCAAACTAATGAAAATTGTTAAGTATGGGGCTTCTAATAAAAGGTAGATTTGTATTACTTAATATTAGGTATGACCTTAATTAATTGCCACGTGTACTTAAATTTAACTTTTACAGGTTTACATATTTTATTTTGATCTATAACCTGCTATGTAAATCACAATTATTTATTTTGAATTATTAAAAATATAGTACATATCTTTTCAAAACTCCTCAATTTAAGGGATTAATGAGGCGCGAATTCTAATAAGTAGAAAAGTTAATCAATGCTAATTAATTCTCTCCTTCCCCCACCCCCTGTTTTGCCATCTTTTCTAACACATGATAAAGAGTAATTACATAATGGAAAATGAGTGGTAAATATATACATATATCAATTATATTATAATGAAATTTGTAAGTAAGCAGAGTATCAAATTAAATAATATTAAATATCTTATGTTAATAATTTTATTTTCTAAATTAAAAATTGAAAGATTTTTTTATTAGTATAAATTCATTGTTATCATTTGTATCAAAACAAATTCATAGTTATCATTATAAAATATTTATTTACTCACTTAAATAAATTAAGTAATTATTATAAAAATTATTGATTTATGGGAGTTGTGGAGTTTTAATTATAATTTTTGCAAATTGACATAAATTAACAAATGATGAATAGTGATATGGAACATCGATCAAAAATAAACTTAACTAAGAAGATACATAAATATTGTTAAAGTTATAATTAAGAGATGGATATATGATTTTAAGTATTAATTTAATTTTGAATATAAAATACATTTTAAGCGCCAATTTAATATTTTAAGAAGCAATCAAATTTTTATTGTTATATTCAATAAAAAAATATTTCAAAAAAATTAATAACACATTACAATAAGAAATTTGTTGAAATTAATATAAATTATAATATTTTTTATTAAAATTTGTATGATAAAATGCTCTACATGTTATTATGTTTGGTGATAGATCAAATGTTAAAATATATCTAATAAAAATTAATAAAAAAAGTTAAATGATAAATGGATAAGATAGATTTAATATAATGGATCTTACATGTATAAATAAAATTTAAATTATAGGTAAACAATAAGTAGCAGGTTATGGCAACCTGCATACTAAGTTGCAGGTAAACGTAACCTGTAAAACAGATAACAGGTACTCTAATAAAATAAGGGTACCTAACATTAAACTTTTTCTTCCTTACCTAACAATAGACAAACCCTTGTTAAGTATTGAATAATATTAAAACCGCTTAAAATAATCTTTCGTATTCAAAAAACCCAAGAGAATTGTACTTCTACAACCCACCAGTGACCATCTTATATTTGTCTTCATATATCTAAATAATTTTGTTATTGACATTTAATTATAATGGGATTTGTTTATATATGTTAACAATTTATCTGTGGAAATGACTTTTATCAAAAAAGATATTAATTTATATAGGTTTTAATCTTTTTAGTAATTCATGTGAACTTTCAAAATGAAACTTGTCCCACTATATTATATGTTGCACATCTTTAATTTTTATTTTTTAAAAAAGAACAATGATAACACTTTACATTTATTTTAAAAATTGAACAATATTTTCTCAACAAAATTTATTTTTGAAAATAATCATCATTGATATGAATTAATTTAAGGAACTAAAATGAAAATTATTGGAAAAAAAAGTAACTTCATTAACTGTTTCAATTTAACAAGTCTACTGTAACTTAGCCAAAAAAAAAAAAAAACTAAATTTTTGGGTTCTTTAACTTAAAAATTAAATAATTTCATGAGTTTTTTTGAAATAAAAAGGTTACTTTGACATATTTTCATAACTTTTGTCTCGACAGAGTTTCCATTAGTTTTGTGGCAATTTGATAATTATGGCAAAATTCATGTATTATCTATGACAATTTTAAAAACTTAGATATCAATTTCACAATAAAGATAGAACTCGGGAATCAAAATAATTGTATACTCTCTTATCATGCTAGAAATTACCGGGTCTTGAACCCGAGAGGTGAACATCAAAAAAAAAACTTTTGTCATGCCAAAATAGTTAATATCGGGACGGTTTGCCTATTTAATAGAAAAATATAATTAAACTCAAGCAAATATTACTTTTCATTACACGATATGACATTATTAGAATAGGGATAATTTTCATTTTCGTCCGTTTATGTTTAATGTGGTACATTTTTTACCCGTTAAGTATATCATTTGCAATTTTGATCCTATATGTTTCAAAATATTGCAATTTTAATCCGACTTCAAAAGAATTCGTCAGAACTTGCTAATGTGTGCACATAAATAATTTTGGCATTATATCAACGGCAAATCAACATATTTATAGGATTGATTATAAAGAAATTTTTTGTACCATCTTTATACAATGAAATAAAATCATTTCTCCTCGTTTATATTGAAAAATGACTAAAATGTCCATTGATTTTAAAATAGGACTAAATATATGTTACTCCTTTAATTATCAGCTACCTCGATAGACTAATAAATGTAACCTACAAACCCCCTCCCTTCCTCCAATAATATTTTTTGACAAAAGTACTCTTAAATCAACACAAATGGATATATATATATATATATATATATGTACAATTCACAAAGTATTTATACCAATTAATAATCTAAATTTAATCTTAAATACATCTTAGCTAAAAACCAAATTATTTACTTTTCAATAAAAAAGTAAACTTTAAACTATTTTAAATCTATTCAAATAATGATAGTTTTGTTAATTACTTCTGATGATGTCATATTCTTGTTCCACATCGAAAGGAGTTTAGGGCCATGACAAACTTATAAGCTCCAATCCCTCTCTCACCTTATGAGATGCATTTTCATCAAATGACAAAACCCCACCATCTCAAGGTGCGGGATAATACTTTATAGAATTGGGCCTCCATGTTCGGTAACGAATTTAGATATTGTCAAATGGCGCCGTTTGTGGGGACGATGGCCTTGTGCCTCTTCCCAAGTCCCTCGATTGGGGGGCTTATGATGATACCATATTTTTGCTCCATATTGAAAAGAGTTTAGGGACTTGGCAAGTTCATAAGCTCCAATCCCTCCCTCACATTGGGAGGCGTGTTTTCATCAAATGGCAAAACTCTACCATCTCAAGGTGCGGGACAATATCTCGCAGGATTGGACCTCCAGTTCGATGACGGATTTGGGCATCATCAACTTCAACGTGTACTTTTTTTTTTTAAAACAAATTGAATGTATATACTCATTCTAAAAGAAATCACAGTTAATTAAATATATTATTCTTTAATTTAATACAAAACTATATTTAAATTATGTTTAAAAATATCTATCGATTTTTATTCAAAATATTCAAACTTTACTTAAAATCCATACTTAATAAATTTATTAAGTTAAAAGAAATAGAATACTTTTTTTCATATTTAATTTTTTGATATTATTACAAGAACTAATTAACTTACTTTTTAGTTCTATTTACTAAATCCATCAACTATTTTTCAAATCTAAAATTAAGATTATTTTATAGCTAATAAAAGACCTACAATTGAATTTAGAATGCTAAATGCAAAAAAAAGGATTAAAATTATATAAATAAGAGCAATTGGAGGGCAATTTTGGCTAGCTTTCTAATTGAGTGGCATAAGAATTGTGTTTGATAGCTTAGGAGAGTGAATGAAACGAGTCATATAGTTGAGAAAGTAAAGTGTATAGGTATTTTAATCAATCCTACAATAAAAAAAAATGTAAAAATGGTGTGCCAATACCAAATTTTTGAGTGTTAATAACAATCCCAGATGATTATTGCCACTTCATTTTAAAATACTAGTTGTTGTGGCATGTCGTCCCTATGTGCATAAAAAAATAAAAGAAGATAATAATATAATTTATTGAAAATTCAAATTTATGTTTGTTAATTTAATCACATAATAAAATAAAAATAAAAAGATGATATAAAAATATTTTAAAGATAAAAGAAGAACCTACAAATAGATCATACATGTACTGAAGCCTTTTGTCCTCCAACCCCTTGTAAATTTATGATTCTCTGCATGTTATGACCTCCCTGCATGTATACAAAATTCAAATGTTTTATTAATTTAATTACATAACAACATAATAATAAAAAAGTTCTAGAAAAGATATTAAAAACATAAAAAACAAAGAATCTACAAAATAATCATAGAGTTGATAGTGAAGTCTTCTCCAACCTCATGTAATTTTAAGAGTCTCCTGCAAAATGAAGTGCCATGAATATTTTATAAACAATAATTTAATTAAAAATCTAATATAATGATTGTTCTATAAACAATGATTTAATTAAAAATTTGATAAAAAGATAAATACATGTAGAGAGAGTAATCGAGAGAATATTTACCTGTGCACCGGAAATGACCACATGCTGACATGAATATGCATAATTTTATATATATATATATATATATATATATATAAATATATTTTGGCAAATACAGTCAAATAAGTTTGACGACTGCTTTTTGTGGGGTTTACCAGAGATTAAATCAAAAGTGGGGGTTAGTGGAAAACAAAAAAAGAGAATATGGATAATAATTAGTTTGTGTTAATGGGGATTTAAAATTCTACTTGAAACCCTAAAATTATATATATTTAATTAATGACAAACGCAGGGTTAAATTAGGTGTATTAAAATTTGGTGTGGCGATGTTAAAATCGTCATTTTGTAAGTAAACACATGCAATAGATAAACAAATAAAATGTCAATATTGTAATATTACATTCACTTTAAAAAAACTCATGTTCTTAACCAACAAGCCACTTTCTCTGGTTTCAATTATTCGGATTTTTGTTCTTTTTGTGTTTATTCTTTATCATACAATTTTATTTCATATAATTATTTTATTTTTAAATTATTATAATTTAATAAATTGTTTCAAATAATTCTTAAAAAAGTATTCTTATTAAAGAAATTTAATAATATATTTATATTTTCATCATAAAAAAAAATTAACTACTAAATTAAAATATATATTTTTATATTTTGCACACACGTAGAGTGTGGGGTGCTTACTAGTACTATTATAAAAAGAAAGCTACTTTTGTCTCACAAATGACAGTTAGTTATGTGATTTTACAAAATTTACCCTTTAATTTTATGTGGAATAAATAGAGACATGTAAAATTATGGCTAAAATTGAAAATTCACATGAAATCAATTCAATTTGGATACCAAAATTTGATGTGCCAATTTTACCTTTTTAATTAATAAACACATGCAATAAATAAGCAAATAAAAAGGTCAATATTATAATATTACACGCAATTTCAAAAACCCATGTTCTCAACATAAACCACTTTCTCTAATTACAATTACTTTATTTTTTTTTCCCTTTTGTGTTTATTCTTTATCATGTAATTTTATTTCATATAATTATTTTATTTTTAAATTATTATAATTTAATAAATTATTTCGAATAATTTTTAAAAAAGTGTTCTTATAAAAGAAATTTACTAATATATTTATATTTCCATCCTAAAAAAATATTTAAGTACAAAATTGAAATATATATTTTTATATTTTACACACATGTAGAGTGTGCGGTGTTGTTAGTGTAAAAAAAAAACTCATATTAAATGATAGACAAATTCTAGAAATATCTCAATTGAAAAGCATATTACACTAAAAAAATATAATTAGTGACAACAAAGAATATCATTAAAATCTCCAACTATAATTTTATTTTTTATTAATTAACATTATAAAAAAAAAGCTAATTAGAAAACATATTATATCGGTGATAAGAAAATTACACGAAAATGTAAAAATTATTGCTAATAATATATGTAAAGGAACAATATCTTTTATTTTATCGCTATTAATATTATCATAACGTGTCTCAATAGTAACATAATTTGTCCTGATTGTCGCCATAATAACAATTTAATGATGAAAACATTAATTTCTGTAAAGGTGTTTCTATAATGGTGACAAATTAAATATAATTTTTTTCACTATTTATTATCACTAAATGGAGACTTTAGCCAATTTGGTCCCATACGATATAATCGTTTGCCGATTTGGTCCCAAAATATTTTTTTAGCCAAAATAGTCCCAATCAATAGTAATCTCTCTTCAAATTGGTACCTCCGTTAAAAAATAAACGGCAAACGCACGTGCCATGCACGTGTGCCGTTAGTGAGGGCCATGGGGGGAAATTAAATCGTACTTTTAGGGATAAAAATATGTTTTTGTCTCCTGAACCCCTTCAATTGTTTCCCAAATTCCAAAACCTTGAATATAAGCTTTTAACTTAGAAAATCAAGCCAGGACAAGAAGGGTGGAAAGAAGACAATAAGCTAAATTACTTTTGTATGTATTTTGCAAAACATACTTTTGTATGTCTTTTGTAAGAATTGGAAAACAATTTGATCTTTTGGGGTGTTGAGAGGCATGGTGCATTGTTGCCTAAAGAAAGTTGATTTTCTTTTGTGAGATAGAACAGTGACGCACTGTTAAAGAGAGGGGAAGGGGTAATATATCATCAATCTTTTGCACTTGAGATTTGTAAATGTTGATACTATATCATTGTTCTATTTTGGAAATGAAAGCTTATTTTTTCTTTATATTGTAGCTAATTTGAATGTTGTGAGCAGGATATCAAAACGACTAGCCATTTTAAAAATTACATAACTTCCGGAAAATTACAATCAACCCCATCTTATATTAACATCTATCCATAAACAACATAAAGCCGAGATTGAAGAATCATTCTTCAATCAATACTACAAACATTACAAACCAACCAACAAATAAACATCTTTCAAATCATGAAATTCCAAATGGTTGGCAACCATGACACTAGAAGTAAGAAGAACAACCATTTTTTCTCCTTCCTCAAGGCCTTCATCTCTTCTTCCAGTTGGCGAAGTCGATCTTTGGCGGCATCCCTCTCCACACGAGTTTGATTAATTTGATGAAGCAAGCCCGGAATTACAGCTCTTGCTCGAGCGCACATGGGGGGATCGGTTGATTGAAAAAATTTGCACCCGTTGATGTCCTCACAACCCAAGAATCTTCGTCCTGGGTTGTCGTCGGTCCAAGATACCCTTTGCCAATGTTTTCAAAACCGGACCGGACCGGACCGGCAGGTCCGATCGGTGACCGGCGCCTACTCCGGTCCGAAACAACCTCCAAAACCGGCACAGACTCGGCCCGCCGCAAACCGGCAAAAACCGGTGAAAAATCGGTAGAACCGGTCCCGGTTCGCGGACCGGTTCGGCGGGCTAAGTTTTTTTTTTCTTCCCCCCTTTAACCCAGCCGCGCCTCGCCCCTCCTATCCTTCCTCCGGCCGTCGCCACGCCGTGCCTCTGCCCGTCGCCGTGCCTTGCCTCGCCTTTCTACCGTCGTCTGCAATAGGGGGAGGGATTGAGAAAAGGGGAGGGATCGAGAGGGAAGAAGAAAGAGAGAAGAAAAAAGAGCGAATGAGAAGAATTAGGGTTTGAATATTTGCTGTTCTTATCTAGCAGCAGCCTCCCTCAAGCCCCATCTTCAAAATGCCGAAGCAGATTCATGAGATAAAGGACTTCCTGCTCACAGCCAGGAGGAAGGATGCAAGATCTGTGAAGATCAAGAGGAGCAAAGATGTGGTGAAGTTCAAGGTTAGGTGCTCAAAGTACCTCTACACCCTCTGTGTCTTTGATCCTGAGAAGGCCGACAAATTGAAGCAATCCCTTCCACCAGGTTTGAGCGTGCATGACCTGTGAGCTGGAATTTGCTGCTCCCTTAAGTTTGTAGTGTGTTGAAAAGATTTTACTTGAGCTTTTTTTGAACATTTGTTTGGAAGACTGTTGATGATGGAATTTAATCAAGTACGATTTGCAGTGAAAGCATTTTGACAGCTTTGGTTATTATTGATATATGCCTTTGGTTTTTAAGATGATATTTATTTTAACTTTTATCGCCTAAAAAAAAACCAAAAAAGAGAGAATGAGAGAGAGAGAGAGAGGAGAATAAGGAGAACAAAGAGAGAGAGAGAGAGAGAGAGAGAGGAAAGGAGAAATCTGGAAAAAGAGAGAAGAAAAAAGAGAGAATGAGGAGAACAAACAGAGAGAGAGAGAGAAGAAAAGAGAGAGAGAGAGAGAGAGAAGGAGGATTCTCGAAAAGAGAGAGAGAGAGAGAGGAGAAATCTGGAAAGAGAGAGAGAGAAGAAAAAAGAGAGAAAGAGAGAGAAAAGAAATCAACAGTTATTGTTTTTTATTTTTGATTTTTATTTTTGTAATTTTTATTTTTATTATATAGAATTATTGTAATTTATTTTTTTGTAATTTATTATATAGAGTCTTTTTATTATATGCAATAGCTTTGATTTATTGTAATTTATTTGGTATAATAAAGTTGTATTATTCACGTATTTGAATATATATATATATATATATTATGTGCTCATTGTAAATATATTTGAATGTTTGAATATTAACAATTTTAATGGAGTTGGATTTATATTAAATAGTAAGATAAATTTCTTATTTGATTTTATTATTATTATTATTGGATTTTTTCTAATTTTTTTATATATTTATTATTTTTTATATAAAAAATTAATTTAATAATTATTACATATTTATGACGTCACACCGGTTGAACCGGTCTAACCGGTGACCAGTAAGGCCGCCGGTTCAATGTCCGGTCCGGTTTTGAAAACATTGCCCTTTGCACAGCTTGGTTGCCACAGTGACAATTCATCTTAGTTGCAAAATTTGTGGGAGAAAGAGATAGAGAATAGGTAGGAAGAAGAAAATGGGAAAATAGAAAGAAAAATGAAGCAAAATAAGGTGCTTTGGGTGGAAAAAAGCAGTGGAAGTGAAGCTTTTCCCTCTGATGCGGTCGCAATTCATCCCACATCGAGTGGAGACGAGGCGCTTGAGCTCCTTATAAGGGCCAAGTCCTCTCCCATGTATAGACGCGTTTTGAAAACCCCCCGTGGTTCAAAGGCACCCCACCGGATATCCACGGCAGGAAGGGACAATATTTGTGCATGAAGCCACCGTGTGATCAAATGCAGGTGCATCACCCTCCAAAACCAACAACAGTAATATATTTCCCCCCAAAATAACCCTCACTAACGGCACACGTGCGTGGCACGTGTGTTTTCCGTTTATTTTTTAACGAAGGTACCAGTTTGGAGAGAGATTACTATTGATTGGGACTATTTTGGTTAAAAAAATATTTTGGAACCAAATCGATAAATGATTATATTGTATGGGGCCAATTTGACAATTAACTCTCACTAAATGTAATTGGGAACCATTTTTATATTATATATTATAATAAACATTTTATTTTCGTAGAGTGGCACATCCCTAATTATTAATAGGAATAATTTAATCACACAAATCTTGTGATAATTATGTTCGCAAAACTAAACTCTGGTGGATTCCTAGGAATTTGGTTGCCCAAAATCCCGCAGGACCCACATAGGTCATGTCATCATTCCAACCATTCAAGAATTAACACATTGTCCAGACTCTTCGCCATAAATATCCTAACATTGAATAGCAGACGTTACGAGTCTATTAAGGGGATATTTTCAAAAATTTTAAAAAAAATATTTTGTTGTTTTTAAATTTTAAAAAGTTTTTTTAAGTGTTTGATTTTTTAATTTCTATTTAAATTAAGTTGAAAAAAAATAAAAATTTAGAAGTTCGGAGGAAACTGTTTCTATTAGCTTAAAAGTGTTTCTTGGTATTTTTGTAAATAAATTGAACTTTTTATAATGTTACCTATTAATTTTTGACTATTTTTTATTTTTATTTTTATTTTTATTTTCAAATACTCCATACTTCTACTATTAATTTTTGACTTATTCTCACTTTTAGTTTCAATCGTTGCCAACTTGGATTAAATTTTTTTTTTAACTTTTTCAACAACTCTAACTTTTTTAAAAGCAAAAGCAATTCCAATATCCTTTAGCTCTCTTGACTCTATGAAAAATTTGCTTGATATAATATATCGATGCTCTTGATATATATCATGGACTTTAAGTGTCAAAGAATTTTAATTGGGTTCAATCTCATATTTGTTCACCTCAGTTGCAAAAAGACCCAATTCATCTTCTTCAAATGCTCGATTGATTACCTACCAGTCGCAATGTATCCAATTTTAGAAATCATCAAGTGACATATTAAAATTAAGTGAAAATATAAGAATTATCAAATAAAAACATTTGTTAAGTGACAATATACATATATATATATATATATATTATTTTTGTCACTATTTATGTTAATATGTCATTGTTGACATTGAACAACACCTATATAGTAACAATTTGGTGATAAAAAAATTATCGCCGCAAGTTATTTTAAAAATATCATTTATTCTCAATTTATTGGGAATAGGCAAACTCATGAGATGTGAAAGGAATCACTAATTAAACCCATATGTATGAAAATAATGATTTATATTGGAATGAGTCTTCCCCCATCTAAATTATATCAAGCGTGTCGATAGAAATGAACGTGGGAATGCCATTTCCATTCCTATGTACAAATCATGCCATAAGTGGTATGATAATTACATTTTTATTCTGACAAAAAATACTTTTATTTATCAGTATTTATAATTGGCGACACATACAATAACAAATAAGTGACAACAAAAAGAATATCATTATAATTTCTAACTATAATTTTACTTTTATTAATTATCATTATGTACAAACTAATTAGAAAAAATATAATATTATTGACAAGAAAATTTTGATTGATATATTTTATGTATAAGATACATAATTTTAAGAAAGTATTAGTAAATATTTTGTTTATAATATAAAAATATTATTTATTCGTAATTTCTTGGGAATAGGCAAATCCATGAGATGTGGAAGGAATCACTAAACCATGTAAATGGAAATAACGATTTCTATGGAAATGAGTATTCCTACATTTAAATTATGACAAGCGTGTCGATAAAATGGAAGTAGTAATGCCATTTCCATTCCTACATATCAATCACGCCACAAGTAATATAATAATTACATTTTTGTTTTGACAAAACATACTTTTATTTATCAGTATTTATAATTAGTGACCCATCCAATAACAAATTAGTGACAACAAAAGAATATCATTATACTCTCCCACTATAATTTTATTTTTGTTAATCGTCATTATAGACAAGCTAAATAGAAAAAAATATAATATTATTGACAAGAAAAATTAGACAATAATGTAAAATTTATTAATAATAACATAGGTTAATATTGTCATAATATGTTTCAAATTTCAATAGTGACAAAATTTAATGTTTTGATTGTCATTATTGACATTTAATAACATTCTCATAACTTCAGAATCTTTGACTTAATGAACATGTACTCCGACTTAAAGATATGGAGAGTATAATGGCTAGGATCCGAATCCTATCAGATGTGTGTGCATGGATTACATCATCTATTATTAAAAAAAATAATATTTCCATAATAACAATTTGGTGAACAAAAAATTTATCGCTATAAATTAAGGTGTTTCTATAATGGTGAAAAATTAAATATAAATTCTATCACTAATTATTTTTCCCTAGTGTTGTGAAAAAAAGAAAAAAGTAAAAGCTAGGGGGTTTGTAGTCAGAAGTGGTGGGAAACTGGAGATGAATGAATGTACATAGGAAAATCCAGTTGTGGGCAACCTAGGCAGCGTATGACACCCTGTTGTGTCCGAAAACAGTGGACTATCCACAACATTTGGCTGTTTTTCTTTTCAATCTTGGGGCGGGAAACAAAACTGCTTTCTGCCCTTTTCTAGTATCTCTCTCTCTATCTATACATACCTATATACATACACACATATCTATATATATGTATTTTATATATATATATATATATCTTCAAACCCAAGTACCAGTCCAATTTAAAACTATTTCTTTTCTCACTCCCCTTACCACCTATGGCCCCTGGTTTTCCCTCTCTCTCTCTCTCTCTCTCTCTCTCCCCTCTCTTTCACCTTATATAAATTCCTTCCTCTCTCTTCCCCTTTTTTCCCAGCCCCACCCACCATTTTTTTTTTATTTTTTCTCTCCTGACTTTTTTTGTTCTCGTTTCAGATCCGTTATTTTCTGTCCCCGGCCAGGACAAAATATCTTCATCCACAACATCATACATACATCGGCAACCCCTCTTCCGTATTTTCTTCAAGATACTAAGTTAAATTTTTGATAATTTCTTTGGGTTTTGGTCTTGATGATGACGATAGAGGCGTCGGGTTTGGTGGAGCAAATGATGAATGGGAGATCAGAGAATCATCATCATGTTGTGGATAAGGTTATCAAGAAGAAGAGGTTTAGGAAAAGAGTTAGAATTCAGTTGAAGAAGCCGCAGGTTGTCTCCACCACTCTCCAGAAGCTTTTCGATTCTTGCCAGCAGGTTTTCAAAGGCCCCGGCACTGTCCCGTCCCCTGATGATGTCCAGAAATTATGCCACATTCTGGGTAATTAGCAAATTGATTGTTATAATTAAGCACTAATTTTTTTGATCAATTACTAGTAATCTTGTTGATTTTACTTTTATATTTTTTTTTTGATCAATACTGATATTTGTATGGGACTCAGGAGTTCTTTTGATCAAAGTGGTTAATTTGGGTCTTGAAATTGAAATTTATCTGGAAATTAGTCCGAGGAATTATATGTGTGTTTCCAGAATGCATTTCTTGGTTAGTTAATTAATGGAATCAGCTTAGAATGACATTGGGCATATCTCTGTAACTATATTTACTTTTAGTAGCTTGAGCCACACAGACACACACATACACATATATCTATATATATATATATATATGTATGTATATAACAACTTATGTGCTAGGATTGAAGCCATAGTTCTGCTAGTGATGTTAAATATTTAATGTTTTCCTCTCTTCACGCAAACGGTCATTGAATATGAAACAGCTCTTGCGTTCGAGTCTCACCGCCAACCAGAAAAAATGATTTTCATGTTCTAGATTTCACCAATATAATAATAATAATAATAATAATAATAATAACAACAACAATAAAATAAAGAATAAATATAAATAAATGAAATAAAAAAATTGCCCTTAAATATTTGATGACCCTTTCCTCTTTAACAATTAAAGTTTTTTTTTTCCCCTTAAATTATTGTTTCCTTGGGGGATGGGGGAGCCAGGTTTTGAATTCAGGACTCAATCCATTTAAGTTTGTAGATGAGGCGGTCGCTTCAAATAAATTCATTATAAATATAGGCATCAAGTAAAAAACTAATCACAATTTTTGATATGGTTATGTAGATTGTATGAACCCTGAAGATGTTGGACTTAGTGAGGATCTACAGTTCTTTAAGCCTAAGAGTGAAGTTGAAGGGACTCCAAGAGTAACTTCAGCAATCATCTACAAATGTCAAAATTTTGAGGTAAATTTATTTTCTTTATTTCTTCCTCAAGTGATCACCAATAACATTTGTCTGTAATTTTGCTTTGGGTTTCAAATGTTTCGAGTCACATTAGCATTATATTCTCTGCACATTGAGGAATA
Organism: Petrea volubilis; assembly: GCA_026212405.1. Lineage (NCBI taxonomy): Eukaryota > Viridiplantae > Streptophyta > Magnoliopsida > Lamiales > Verbenaceae > Petrea > Petrea volubilis. The sequence goes on from CM047882.1 coordinate 17,678,876, forward strand.
TATTACAAATTTAAGTGGCAATTCAACCACAAATGTTATCACTAATAAACTTGTGAGAATTTATACCATGGCAAAACAAAGTTCTGTTACTTAATATGTATGATGATTAGGCACAATTTTCAACTTGTCACCTTTTTTTTTTTCCGCGATTGATTATTGATCTTCAAGCGTTCGTTGTGCTTTCGTGCAGTTGTGCATTTTCTTTCTTCCTGCCACAGGTGTGATTCCTCTTCACAATCACCCGGAGATGACTGTTTTCAGCAAGCTTCTTTTAGGGACAATGCACATTAAAGCATATGATTGGGCTGATCCCCTAAATGCTGATAATTATATCACGGCGCCTTCCAAATGTAAGTTGTATTCATATATCCGTCTACTCAAGATCATATGAATTGTGGGGTTTAACAAAAACACATTCAACCCATGTTCAGAAAACCCTTGTCGTTTGAAAAATTAAATATGCTATCCTCATGTTTGGTTTTGTATTACAAATCCTACCTGCAGTTGGGGGTATCTGTAACACAAAACCAAATGTAAGGGGGGTATTTGTAATTTTTTCATATGAGAAAACGGGTCTAACCTCAAGGAAATTTTTTTTAATTAACTCTAAAATGTAAGATGGATTACTGATATTTTTAAAAAAAATAATGATTGGATTTTCAGCTCGGCTAGCGAAGCTAAAAGCCAACAGAACTTTCACGGCCCCCTGCGATACTTCAGTATTATATCCAACAACAGGAGGAAATATTCATGAATTCAGAGCAATAACACCATGTGCTGTGCTGGATGTGCTCGGCCCTCCATATTCTAAAGACGACGGTCGTGATGGTTCGTATTATAAAGAAATTCTGTGCGATACTCTATCAGGTAAAGATAATAGTTCTTTTCCATATTATTTCACATTAAATTGTTATAACTTTGGAAGATTGGTTTTGAGCTTATAGCAATATGTGACACTGTTATGTGTGATTTAATTTTCAGATAAAGAAGAAGAAATTATTAGTAAGGTTAAAGAAGATGGGGTTTGCTACGGATGGCTTGAGGAAATTGAAATCCCAAAGGAATCAGAGATGGATGGAATTGAATATATGGGCCCTCAAATTGTGAACTGATCAATTTGTTTTAATTGTAACTAGTTTCAGCTACTACTGTAATCTCCCATTTTCTTTTCTTTTCTCTACACATTTCACACTTGAGAAGTTCTTCTCCTCTTCTTTGTTATTGTCTCTTGTATATATGCCCCTAGTAGAATCAAAAAAGTTCCATTTACAGGTTGACAATCTTTGTCACACCCCGTGCCACGTCGTAAATATACTGAAAAAGTTAACTCACTCTTTATAAACTCAAGCTAAAGAATTAAAATGCATTAATTGAATATTTTTTTGAGCAAGTTTTTGATAGCATGATTGATTCAGAGGCTTATTCGATGAGTTTGGTGACAATTTTTTGCATTCAAGTCTTGGCCAAGGCATGCCAGTCTCTTTATCACACTATAAGAAAAAGTAATATTATTGATAAGTTTTGGTCAAGGCATGCCAATCTCTTTATCACACTATAAGAAAAAGTAATACTATATACAAGATTTAAGAGTGGTGTAATAACTTTGACAGGGAATACTCTCTATTGCCTATCTTATTTAGAGAATTATGAGGTCTATATATGTAATTGTATAAAATAAGAAAGGGACATGAGATGCCACTTACTTGGTTATATGCCCAAATGGTGTATTAGTCGTTGGATCTAAATATGATGATATCAAAAGGTGGAATTGTGATATCATCATGTTCAATCCAATATTGTATGCACTAGTTGAGTATATACCCAAGTGGGTGGCATCTCATGTTCCAATAAGAAAATTAATCCTAACTTAGCCTACTTATTTGTTGCCTATAATCAAGCTATCTACACAAGGAAATTCAAATCTTACAGTTATTATGCATCGTGTAACACTTCCCTCAAGTTGGAGCATAAATGTTAATTATGTACAGCTTGTTACAAAGATTGTCAATGTGAGTTACAATTAAGGCTTTTGTGAATACATTCCCTAGTTGTTCTCTTGTCTTCACATAGCCCGTGGAGATGAAATTTTCTTGAATCTTCTCATTAATAAAGTGACGGTCGACCTCAATATGTTTGGTCCTTTCATGATACACCAGATTTGAATCACTGTGAAGAGAAGCTTGATTATCATTACCAAAGTTTTGCTGGTGCTACCAGCATCAAGCCTACTTTAGCAAGACGAAGGTGATGTATCAACAAAATTTCACACGTGGATCATGCCATAGCTCTATACTTAGATTTTGCACTCGATCAGGACACAACGTTTTACTTTTTACTTTTCCATGACACCAAATTCCCACCAACAAAGACAATAACTTATGGTAGATCTTCTATTGACTTTCGAACCAGCCTAATTAGCATTTGCAAAGCATCCAATGTGAGTGTGCTCATGATTCCTATATAGTATGCCAAGTCCAAGAGCCTCTTTCAAGTAACATAAAATCTGTTCCAGCGCTATCCAATGTTTAACTTTAGGAGCAGACATACATTGACTAACTATACTGGATGCATATGCAATATCCATGCGAGTTATAGTAAGGTAGTTTAATCTCCCAACTAGTCTCCTGTATGTCTCTAGATAATCAAAGGGATCAGTATCTTCTTTTATAAGATATTCATTTGGAACCATTGGAGTGGTACCTGGCTTAGTTCCCAACTTTCTTGTTTCTGCGAACAAATTAAGTACATGCTTGCCCTGAGACAAGAAAATCCCTCTTTTACTTCTCATTACTTCAACTCCTAAGAAGTATTTTATCCGGCCTAACTTTTTTGTATGAAACCGAGTATGCAAAAATACCCCAAGAGACGAAATTCCAGTGTCATCATCTCCTGTAATGACAATATCATCAACATCTACAACGAGAAGAATGATGCCAGCTGCTGAGTTTCTATAAACCCCCGCGTGATCACACTTGCTCTTTTTTAGCCCAGACTCACGAACGACTTTGCTAAACTTCTCAAACCAATGCCCTTGGACTTTGTTTTAAGTCATACAATTATTTGTTCAAGCGACATACTTCCCATATACTCCCCCGAGCAATAAACCCAAGTGGTTGCTCCATATACACTTCTCTATGTAAATCCCCATAAAGGAATGCATTCTTCATGTCCAACTAATGTAAGGGCCAGTTGCGAGAGGCCGCTAAGGAGATGAAGAGCCGAATGGAAGTGAGTTTGGCCATTGAGGGGAAGGTATCAACGTAATCTATCCCGTAAGTCTGAGTGTAACCTTTAGCTTCAAGTCTTGGTTTTGGTCTAACCATAGAGCTATTTGAATTGACTTTGACTGCAAACACTCACTTGCATCCCACAACCTTCTTTACTTTGGGTAAATACACCAAATCCCAAGTGTGGTCCTCATCTAAAGCCTTTATCTCCTCGAGCATTGCATTAGACCACACAGGGTAGCCCAAAGCCTCCTTAACAGTCTTGGGTATGGAAATAGAGTATGTGGAGGCAATTAAAGAGCCAGACGAGGGCAACAAGTGATCATATGATATAATAAACTTAGCAATAAGGTAAGTACAATTAGGAAGGGTGTACTGTCGTTTACCTTTGCGAAGACTGATGGGGAGGTCAAGATTATTTTGAGGAGGATTAGGTGATGAAGGAGATAGTGCATGATATGTATCTTTGGTCTTTTGTCTCCTGGTGTAAACCTGAACAATCGACGGTTTCGCTGGAATAGAAAGATCACTGTCTGTTACTTGCTCACTAGAACTTGAAACCATAGGAGTAACACCATCACCAGATTGTCCGGTAGAAGCACATAGATTCGTGAAAGTATACATAAGCTAATCATCTTTCTCCCCCCGATTTGGAGGCTCAAGAGGAGAATAAAAGAACGATGTTTTCTATGAAAACACCAGATTAGTTGATACCAAGTATCTCTTGAGATCAAGGGAACGTCGATACCCTCTTTTGAAGACGAGAATATCCTAGAAAGACACACCTTAAAGCTTTTGGATCTAGCTTGGTGACTTGGGGTCGTACATCGCGAACATAACATATGCTTCCAAATATTTGTGGCTCCACTGGAAACAATGACTTATTTGGAAATGGTATGTTGGACGGAATCTCACCAACAAGTACTGTAGATGGCATAAGATGGATTAGGAAACAGGCTATGGAGACAGCATCAACCCAAAATTGCTTAGGAACCTTCGTCTGAAACATAAGAGCTTGAGTTGTTTCAAGTGTTTATTCTTCCTCTTGGCAACTCCATTCTGAGAGGGTGTATCAGCACAAGAAGTCTGGTGAAGAATTTCATGTCGAGTCATGTACTATTGGGATGAGTCTAACATGTACTCTTTAGCATTGTCACTTCTTAAAATTCGTACAAAAATGTTAAATTGAGTCTTAATTTCAGCACAAAATGCACAAAAATGAGAGAATACTTCGGATTAATTTTTCAAAAAATATTTTCAAGTCATTCGAGAAAAATCATCCACAAAAGTAATAAAGTATTTGAATCCAATTTTTGACTCAACAGGACAAGAACCCCAAACATTAGAATGTACTAACTCAAAAGTAAAACTAACTATTTTATTAGGTCTAGCACTTAATGAATTACGATGGTGTTTTGCAAATTAACACAATTCAAAATCTAATGAAGATACATCACAAAACTGAGGACACAACTTCTTTAACATAGGTAGAGAAGGATGTCCCAGCCGAAAATGTACTTCAAGTGGAGAGATAACAGTAGGGCATGCAATTGATCAAGGTACCCATGCATCAAGAACGTAGAGACCATCAGATACATGCCCTTACTAATAATCTACTTCGTTATAAGATCTTGAAAAAAGACAATTGCCAAGAAAGAATGAGACACAACAATTGAGATCTTTGATAAGTCGACTCACATAAATCAAATTAAAGGCAAGATTTGGTAAACTCAGCACATAAGACAAGGTAATATAGGAGGCTGGCTTAACAGTGCCAGATCCCACAATACTATAGGTTGGCCCATTAGTTGTAGTTATAGGTGAAGGTGCTTTGTGAGATCGAAAACTACAACAGGTGTTGGGATTACCTATCATGTGATCTGTAACACCTGAATCAATGACCCATTCGTTCGAAGAGGAGACAAGGCAAGTTTTACCTAACTCGACAAGAGTTATAATTGGAGTAGATTCTTTTAGAGATTATTGATACTGATAGAATCTAACATATTCATTAGCTGAAATAACAACCTTATCGGTGGATAAGCAGCAACAACATTAGTAGTCGGGGTGCTTTAGTTGCAATTTGGTGGTCGTTTGCAAAACCGCTTGGTATGGCCCGATTCATGAAAATTATAACAAATGATGGTATGTGCATCATTGTTTCTATTATTGTCAACATTCTTATTTCCTCCTCCTATACTGTATTACTTCCACTATCATTCCCCTCTCTTTTGGCAACAAGGATATTGGTCTGCTAATGAGACGAAGTGCTTTATGTGCCCAATACCCTACTGAAAAACTTCCTAGAGAGTAGTGATATGAGGACTGGAGAGGATTTGAGATTTAACAGTCTCAAACTTAGAAGGAAGGCCAACAAAAAAACTCATTATTTCCATTTGCTCTGTCTGGGCTTATTGCACCTTCATGTCGGTACTAAAGGGTAAAAACATGTTCAATTTCTCATAAGTCTTCTTAAAATCCATAAAATAGGCTGTGAGTGACTTGGAATCCTTCTCAGCACGATAAAAAACCCTACAAACCCCATAAATACGAGACACATTCCCTTTTGTCAAAATACAAAAACTCCAAATAATCCATTAGTTCTTTAATGTAATCACAGTGATTAATTAAACCAATTACTTCATTGTCAATAGAACTCCAAATTTGCAAGAATAAACGTGCATCATCTCTCAACCAAACTTGTTTAGCTTCGTCCTTAGTGCGGTCTTTAGTTAAGTGGTCATCTTTGTCAACATTACATATATAGATCCTAATCGTCTTACTCCATTCCAATAATTAAAGCTGTTTAATTTTTGTTCAGTAATTTTAGACATGCCTGGAACAATTTCACTAATAGATCCCTTGTTTTCACTTATTTGTGATCGACTAAATGAAGGCCACCACCAAAATAATCAACACATTACAACAACAAACTAAATAAAGTCTGGCAAATACACAAATTTAATTGCAATCTTAACTCTAAGATAAAATACCTCAACACGAATGAACAACACACCCGAACTCAACAAACTCATCACTGTACAACCGCTAGGCAGCTATACCCACATTTGAAACTTGTTGGAAATGTTGAGTCGAAGCCAGAAAGACACAATTGGCCGCTCGTCGGCTCGTGAGATTTGGCCGAAAACTCCATCAAGAATGTGAGCCTCACGCATTGCACACTCGATAGCCAAAAAACCTTCGGCCGGCCATAAATCACCTTCTGCCACCTTCTGTGGTGGCGGTGAGGAACAACAAGCACTCGTAATGATGACTATTAGAGTAGTGCCCAGTAAAGCAATGAGATTGACAATGCTTTTAAATACTCTTAGTAACAAATAATCTTTTCGATTAATAATAGAAATGAAAGTTTATACTTTTTGGTACCTTTATTATGATGTGTAAATTATAATCAAGTATAATTTATACACATATGGTTGAAGCTCATAGATCACATAATGCTATGGGCCTTGGCGTCCCATAGAGATGGAGGTCTTGAAACAAGTCTCCAAGGCATGATCTAAATCACTCTAAGTCGAAGAGTCTAACAAATACCAGGGGTATTAACATGACTCAAATTAAGACTTGTACTTATGACATATCTCAGATAGGAGGATGTCTTGTTTCATGGACATCGAATGTAGAGTCATTTATATGTATAAATAGGTGCTCATTAGAGAATGAGTTCACTAAGGATCTCACTGAGAAACAACTAAATGGGAGCACTAGTTGTACATCGAATTATGATTGTTTCTCAACTTATGGTATGCATTAAGTAGTCTTTAGACTTGATGCTCCATAGTAATCTTGTACATGTGCATTTATACTTTGATATAGGTACCGACTTCATGGCGGGTCTTAAGGAGCCTATTTTGGGTATAGATCTCCCATGTATGACGATTTGTGAGAGGTGATACTCACTTTGTAGAGTGAGTGAATCTCCTATGTGTTCAATTTTAACTAGTCTGTAGAAATCTGTGGTCACAGTAGAGACAACGATTAGAAATGAGTTTTTTAGATCTATTATAAAAAAGATTAATTATAAATAAGAATCATAGAATTGTTTTTTTTTTTTTTGATGGTTAAGAATCATAGAATTGAGGTTCAAACGATTTTTGATAAATCCTATATCCTAAACCTCAATCCGGGAGATTACATAATGGAGGGAATATATTTACACGATAATCGTAAGCGAACAGGTTCATGTATTATACTTCACCTATTGACTAGACGTCATGAGCTTGTTGTTGGACATTGACCATGATAGATGTGTTCTATTGGATAAGCAAGAGTTCTAATTTATAAGTGATTAATTAAATAAGTTTAATTAATCAATTGATGAATTTGTCATCTAAAATAGCGCACGAATTGCGAGCCCATTTCTAATCGATTGGTGAACCGAAGGGATCACACACAAATGAATGGATAAACTCCTAAAAGTGTGTGAAACGTTTAATCGATTGAGATGGAATATATTCGATTGATTAAGTAAATTAATTCATTGATGGATTTAATTGAATCAAGGACTTGATTAAATTAAATTAAATTAAATAGTTAATTTAATTGAGCTCTCGAGCCCAATTCATTAATTAATTGAATATTAATTAATCAATAGCTTTAGTTAAATTAATTGATATGCTCAATTAAATTAAATAGTTAATTTAATTGGACCTTAAGGCCCAATTTTATTAATTGATTTGACAGATAAAATCAATTTATGAAAATTGATCAATTAATTTAGAATTAATTGACTAAATCTATTAAATAGAGATTTAATTGATTTAGAATTACTATAAGGATATGATTTTTATCCTAATCAAAAAAGATATCAAGTAGGGATCTATTTTCAAAGAGTTGGAAATATATTACAATACGAACAATCCTTTTATATATATATATATATATATATATATATAATATGGAAGAGGACGGAAAACAATGGGATTACAAGAATAGGATTAAAAATATATTAAAGCACCTCCAATTCTTGATTTCCTCTTGTGCCGTGAATCGTGCATGGAATAAGAAAAGGGGATCTCAAATTTTTCCTTGACTTCCAATTTTGTTTTTGAAAGTCATGGCCGAGCACTCATCATGATGGAAATTCAAGTTTTGATTGTCTTGCTTATGAGAAGATAATTTCGGCTCTTTTCGTATTGTTCAATTAATATGCTCCTGATTCTTGGTTATTTGATAATCAATATATCAAGTTGCATTTACAAAATGAATCCACTATTCTCAATCTATTTTTAAAGGAGTTTAAAAATTATTCTAAATAAATTTGTTCGTATGGATTATCTTTAGAGGGAGAACGCTTGGGCTCCTATTTGTGTGGATATGTTCGGGTTCGTGGATGCGATCAAGTTTGGACTCCAAGGATTGATTCGTATTTAAATATGACAATTCCCTATATCAAAGGAAGGCTTATAAGGTATAATTTCATTTAAACTTTAAAAGTCATGTTTGTTGTTTGCTTAAGATCCGCGTTGCGATAACAACGGGATGTTTTTTTACATAATAGTTATGTGTTAAATTTTTATATTTTCATTGCATAAGTATCCCGAGGCCTATGCGAAACTAACAGTGGCCCATGCCCAATGAAGTCTATTGTTTTCTGGAACAAGAAACCACAAACCCTAGGATCTTTTCTCAAATGGTTGTGATACCATGTAATAACTGTGACGAGAATACTCTTTGTCGCATGTCTTATTTAGAGAATTATGTGGTCTATATATACAAATACAAGAGAGTATAAAATAAGGAAGTTAATTCTAATTTAGCCTACTGATCTGCTGCCTATATTCAAGCTATCTACACAGGGAAACTCAAATCTTACAACTATTATACATCGTGTAATAAGTGGCAATATAAAAGTTGTTATCAATAATTGTATTAAGTAACAATACCTTTTATTTTATGACTAATTAAGCTTTTTTGGTGACAATAATTTTTATGTTGTCACAATATCACTCAATAGTAAAGAGAATTAATGTTTTAGTTGTTACCATTGACAATTAGTGGCACACGTATAGTGACAACTTGGTGACAACAAAAATTGTCATTAGAATTTTGTAACAACATTTTACTGTACCTAAGTTGTCAAAATAAGTGTGTCACTAATTGTCAAATTTGCACTATATTGTCATCTTTTTACACAAAGTTGTCACCACTGACATTGTGCGAATTATGTTTTTTAACAACATAAATTTACATTGTGCGAAATATGTTTTTTAACAACATATTTATTATCACTAAATATATATAATTAATGACAACGTTTTCATTCTCATTTGGTATATTGTAACAAGTCTACTCATTTTCTTGTAGTGTCAATACTCTTAAGGTTGTAAATAGATATTTGAAAATTCATTTACCATTTGCATCCCTATTCGTTTATAGGGTATATAATCCTTATTCGTTTAAAATAGAAATTATTCGTATTCAATTGCAATTATCCGAGTAATAAATGGATATAGATATGATTATTACATATCCATTTCGAATGTGTATCCATCGCATATATTCATTTATTATAATATCCGTTATCCGTATCCGATAAATAATATTAAAAATTTATTATTATTATTATTATTAGTAGTAGTAATAGTAGTAGTAGTAGTAGTAGTAGTAGTAGTAGTAGTAATAATAGTAGTACTAGTAGTAGTGTGTGTATGTGTGTGTGTGTGTGTGTGTATTAATCTCTTATTATAAGTAAATAAATAGAAAAAAAATCTAATTGATTTATATTTTCATATTTTATAGCAAAATAAAAATATAAGTAAATATATTAACTTTATTTATATCAATGAGCATATACTCTACTTATCTATATTATTATAAAAAGAAAGTTATTTTTTTCTCACAAATGACAGTTTTTTGTGTAATTTTACAAAAGTTGTCCTTCAATTCTATGTGAAATAAATAGAGCTATGTAAAATTGAGGCTAATATTGAAAATTCCTATGAAATCATTCAATTCGGATACCAAGTTTTGATGTGCCAATTTTACCCTTTTAATTAGTAAACATATACAACAAAGAAGCAAATAGATAGGACACTATTGTAATATCACAATCCAATTTGAAAACCCATTTTCTCAACCCACAAACCACTTTCTTGATTATTTTGAATTTTGGAAGTTGAAATCCATTTTTAATAAAAAGTTCCTTTAAATTAATAATTAATATTTTTAGTTCTCTCTGTCTCTGTCTCTCTCTCTCTCTCTCTCTCACACACACACACACACAAAAATAATTTCTCTAATTACAATTATCCGACGTTTTTTTTCTTCTTTTTGTATTTATTTCTTTATCACGTAATTTTATTTTATATAATTATTTTATTTTTATCTTATTATTATTTAATAAATTATGTCAAATAGTTCTTAAAAAGTATTCTTATAAAAGAAATTTAATAATATATTTATATTTTGAATTTTTGATCCTAAAATAATTTAAGCACTAAATTAAGATATATATTTTTTATATCTTGCACACGCATAGAGTGTGCGGTACTGCTAGTATATATATAAACAAAAATTTCAATTAGATAAGTTATATGAGTTTTATTTGATATTTTATTTACATAAACAGACGCAGATATTCGGATAAGCGGATTCGAATATTTGGATAACTGTAAGTAGAAACGTATATTTGAATATCCATAATTTTGTTCGATTTTTAAATACTAAACGGATATGGATATATCCGAATTTCCAAAATGTCCGTTGAACTCGAATATGGATGCAAATATTAAAATTTTAATCAGAAACAAATTCAAATATTGCATATCCGCACATTTACACTCCTAAATACTCTCAATATGGGACTTGTTGTCAATATTTCTATAGCGAGTTCACTAAACTGAATTTGAAAGAGAAGAGACAGTGTACCTGGAAGAGTTTACAGTTCATTATAATTCGACCACTATAATTTTCACAGCGACTTTTCTTGACCTTTCTAAGCAAGGATTTGTTGGAATTGGAAGTGCAAAAAATCTATATTGCTGATAATTTTAATTTGTGTAGGGATAGAGACTCAAATTTTTATTTGGATGGTGAGATTAAATTTCATAAAATATTATAAGTAGTTTAATGATTCAAACGGACAAAATTTAAAATTCTCACACACACACACACACACACACACACACATATATATATATATGTATATTAATTTTAGTTCATTATAAATTTCAGGGAGACGATTGCACCCTCCAATCTCCTTCGCTCTGTCGCTGATATCGTGGAGCTATTCTACGCATGGCGACACCATACGGAGTCCCATAAACCAATTGCACGTCAACATTGATCATTCAAATCATAGGGTCAAACAAAATATCAAATCATGCTTCTTTTTAGCAGAATTATTCTAGCTTTTTGTTTTTGTAAATATGTGCACGTTTATTTAGTTACGTAGTACTTTTTAGTTTTTCTTTTTCTTTTTCTTTCTACCTGTCCAACTATTATTTTTTCTATTTCTCACCCATTTTTTTTTTCAAAAGGAAAATAATCCTCACTTCACTCTTCTCCATTTTATTCAACTTGTTTCTGCAATTTTAATTTTTTCAAAAGTAGAAGCATTCGCAGACAACCGTGTACCGCAGCCCGAATTGAGCAACATATGGTTTGTGGACCCGAACAAAAGTGGGTTTTTTTCCCCCCACTATTTGGTTAGCGAACTCAAATGGGCTATTGGGCCCTATATTTTTCAACTATTTTCAGACCGTTTGTAACATAAAAATCTAAAGCCTACTCCGCTCGTAATCTTAGGGTCTGATTGGATAAGTTTTAAAAAAGAAATATTTTTTGGTTCTATATTTTATAGAAGATTTTTTTTTGAAGTTAATTTGTTTTCTATTTAAATGCAATAAATTAAATGTGTTTTGAAATGTACTTTTACCGGAAGCTATTCCGGATACCTTAAGAAAAAGCCATTCCGCCATGCATATATAGTATTTGTTTAATTTTATCGAATATCAGTACAGATACAAACATTTGATGAATATTTGAAACTAATATCCGTATTTGTATTTGTGGGATATCGAATGGATTCGGATATATTCATATTCAATTGTAATTTTAAAAATTAAATTCAATTATACATATGTGAATATCTGTGTGTGATTATTAATATTCAAATATCTTATTTAATTGCGAATAATTGTCCTACAATTAATTGAGTATTCAAATTTGTGTACCTATATATTATTCGTACTTTTTACTTCAAGTTCTACTTCTTTACAAAAACTTATATATGTGTCTATGTGTGTATAGATATACATGAACGTATAAATGTCATTTATTTTTATTAATAACACTTGATGTTCTTATATATTTATTCAATTCTCTCTCTCTCTCTCTCTCTATATATATATATATTTATAAGTTATAAAAATATGATATCTATTAAATTCTTCTCCATCTTTATTATTTGAAATAATATTTTATTATCATCATTCACATGAAAGGAGTTATTTATATTTACTTTTAATATCATATAATATCAAATTTAATACATATGATTATTAAAATATAATCTTTAAAGAACGGTTAGGTGCGGCATGAATTTTATAAAATTATATTAAAAGTTACATCAATTAATTTAAAAAATAAAATATTATTAAAAACACATGAAAATTTTAGTGTAGATATGTAGATTGATTTTTGCAAGCATTATTCGTTGAATATTATTAACGGATACAACCAAATTACAAATTATTAAATACACAAAAAAATTTGTATGTGCAACGAATTTTAAACGAATTAGATATCTAATTATTATATCAATATCTTCTTATAATTGAGATACCTATAACTTGATATAATATCAATATCAAACGGATACATCCTATATACTCTATAAATCAATGCAAATAAAAATTATAATTGAATTTTCGATTATCATTGATAGGGTTACCACGAATCCGAGTATTGATCATTGGTCCCTAAATAGGTAGGTCACTATCTCTGATAACAAGGTCCCACTGTATTTAATACCTTTGGTTTTAGTCTTAAGGTTGCAACCCAACATTTGAGATCCCTTTCATCCTTCCCTCTTTTTCATTTCACTAAAATATTTCGTATATCAGCACATCAATTACTAATTAATTTATCAAAAAGTACGTCAATTAATTATTGTTAGTGAGGACCATTTAACAACTTCTTTACTCCTTCCCGTTGACAGCTACGACAAAAGTGGGGGAAAAAAAATCAATTATGAATTTCACCCCAAGTTCAATGTACCCACAGTTAAAATTATGAATTGATAGTGGACGGTTTATGATGTTTGATACGAAAAACATAGAGCTTCCTTCTTAATTTGGTAGCGGAGTTATAATAAATAAATTGGGTTTAGTTTTAGTAAATTTTAGTGAAAGAAATATTTCATAAGAGATATGTGTTTTTAATTGAGAAAGTCACATTAAATCCTTTTACTTAATTTTTAAATTATTGAAACAAAAAAGAGAAAAAGCAACTGCAACTATAAAATAAAAAATATAGGAAAAATTATGTCCACACCCCTTAAGGTATAGCGTAATTACAAATATATTCTTATTGTTTTGAAAATTATAAATACATCCTCAAGGTTTTGGACCTTTTTGTAAACATTAATAAAGAGTTCAGAAGATAACAATTTCTTGTAATTAGAGTAGTTAATCTGACTACCAAAAGAGACATCTCATCAAGTTTTACAAAATCTCCCAATCAATTTTAGTATTACACAAATAGTAGCCAAGTAATTCAACCTCACACCACCACAAGCATCACCGACACCATCAGTGATGGAGGGAGGGAGGGGGGGGGGGGGCTCAATTTTTTTAAAATCCATTTTTTAGTATATATATTATTAGAATTTTACCCCCCCCCCCACCCCCGGAACACGCACACACATAAAGAATAACATTTTGACTTTTATATAAGTACTATAATAAAAATTTTAATCTTCTCTGTTCTATTTTATTTTTGTTTATTTATCTTTACATAATCTTATTTATCATAATTAATTAAATTCTCTCTCTTTCTCTTTTCTCTTTTTCTCCTTATTCCCTTCAAATTAAAATTCTAAAAATCCTATTCAATTTTCCTTCTCTCTTCTATTCTAATTAAAACACTAATTAGATTTTATTTTCTTCTTTATTTCTTGTGAAACTAGAACCTAACAATAAACAAACCCTACAATATTAAACTTTTTCTTCAGACGTAACATACAAGAGGGTATTGTGTATTAACTTTCAAATTTATACATTTATTATTTCTTTTTTTGTATAGAGATTTGAATCTTAAGATTGTTGATGAATCTTGATAATTGTTCAATATTAAATTTAATGAATTTTGATAGCATTTGTTGGGGCTATTGAATTTGAAGGAATCTTGCCAATTTGAAAGTTGATATTTAATTGGAAGTGAATTGGGGAATGTGATGATTGAGAAAAAAGAGATAAGAGAAGATATATTTTGAGCTTTGACAATACTTTTTGATAGTGAGAACACACACACACATACGCAGAATCTATGTTAACATTTTTGAATTTTAATTATATATAAATCTATGTGGGTTTATATCAATTTTATTGAGTATTGTTGAAAAATTACTTTGTTAATTGTTTTTTAGAACCAACTCATTATCCACTATAATTGTTTCTTTTGAAACAAAGAATAACTTGTATTTTTTTAGTGTCATTTTTTATATATTGTTTTGATTGTAGAATTTTTGTATTGATCGTATACGCATAAATACAATAATTATTATTTTATATGTCACTATTACATATAACCCTTATACTTATAAGTTTTAATAACTATTGATCTCGAAAAAAATTTGCCCCCCTTAGTCAAATTCGTAGCTCCATCCTTGGACATCATCATACATAATCTGATACCACTACTACTTTTGTTTTTGAAATTGGTTTCATATATAGCTTCTACATTTTGAACTTGTCAAGACCATGTTAATCCAATATCAAAACCCCATCGAAATTACAAGTACAATTCGCAATTACGTCTCGCCTTGATGAAGGATATATTTTGCTAAGTTGAAACATACTTTAGGAAGCATTTATATTTTTTAAAATTGTAAGAACTAATATGTAAATATACTATACTTCAAAAAGTGTCAACATAATTTGCCCAAAAATTTATTAACACATTTCTACTGATAGATTTGCACTAAAAGAAAATGCGCAATTTTCGGCGAAAAATTAAAAAAAAAAATTTAAAATTTTTAGTAGAATTTTAGAGGAATTTTTCCGCTGAAATTTAAAATAATTAAAAAATAATAAATTTTGAATTTTTCAGTAGATTTTTGGCGGAAACTTCTGCCAAAAAACTTTAAAAAAAATAAATAATTTTTAAATAAAAATAATTCAAAAATAATAATTTTTAATTTTTCGGCAAAAATTCTGCTGAAAAATTAAAAGAATAAAAAAATATTTTTTTAAAAATTAAAAATAATAATTTTCAATTTTTCGGCGAATTGTCAGTGGAAAATTTTGCTGAAAAATTTAAAAAAATAATAATATTTAAATAAAAAATAATTAAAAATAATAATTTTGAATTTTTCGGGGAATTGTATGAGGAAAATTCGGCCAAAAAATTTAAAAAATAAGAAATAAATAAAATATAATTAAAAAATAGTAATTTTTGAATTTTTTTGGCTGATTTTCGATTGACAATTCTGCCGAAAAATAAAAAAAATAAAAAAAATATTTTTTAAATCAATAATAATAGTTTTATATAACTTAAAAATATATTAAAATTTAAAAAATTTGGATTTTTACTTGAATTATTATTATAAAATTATTATTATTATTATTTTAATTAGAATTAATTGAATTTTTGTATGATATATATATATATAATATTATGTATTATATATATAAATTTTTTAAAACTTAAAAAATATTAAAATTTTCAATAAATAAAAAACTTATTATTATTATTATTATTATTATTATTGTTTTTAATTATTTTTATTTGAATTGTTGCATGCTATAAATATATAATATAATGAATTATTACAACAAATTGAAAATAGTTCAACGGTAAGAGAGTTGTTTGCCAACCAAGAGGGCGAATGTTTGACTCCGAGCGGCTCCAAAGTTTGGGGCAATTTTGAGAGCGTGTTAAAAAAAAAAAAGCAATTTCAATGGAATAATCCGCCAAAAATTTAAAAAAATTTTGACAGATTATTCAATAGAAAATTTATTTAATTAAAAAAAAATTCGCCGAAAATCCACCGAAAATTGAAAAGCGACGAAGGTTTATCCGGCGAATTCATTCTGCCGAAATTAATTATTTTCACCGAAAATCCTCCTAAAATGCCGTTTTTTCTTGTAGTATTGATTAATTGTGACCTAAGTTTCTCCATGATGCAGATCATGAGAAGATAAAACACAAAAGTGACAGTCTTTTATTTATACAAATGAATCAATATTTATTTCTCCACGTATAGTTTAATAAAAAGAAAATATAAAGAATTTATCTATGGGTAATGATTATGCCAGAGCAAGATCCATATCACCAAAGCAAATTTTAGTTAATCACTCTTTTGTTTCTGTTGGTCAATCCTCAAAATTGCGTACATTTTTTAATTCATATTATATTATTGCTATTTAAAACTTTTAAAAGTGAAAAAATCCTATATTTTTCTGTAACGACCCAACTTTCTCGCATATGTGTTATATGAAATTTTACGAGTAAAATTCTTACAAATTGCAAAAAATCACGGAATCATTTTAATATATAATACTAAAATAGTAATCAGTACAACGACTTAATTTGACTTATAACATAACATGGTGACTTATAACATAATAGGGTACAGTGCTTGTAAGATCATAAATATTTTAGTAACTTCTAACTAAGTAACTTCTTCATAATTTCCTACGTTTTCGTCCGTGTTATCCTTGACAACACCTTTTCCCTAAAATAGTGCATACGAGAAATGTCAACGTGACGATTGAGTAAAAATTTCACTTAGTCACATAAGGTGAATGTGTGTGTAGAGTGAACACAATCACATTATTGTTCATATCATATCACATAATTTCACATTTACTTTACCTTTGGGTCACAATTTGTGATCACAATCTTTTTATAACTCCTAACATATTTCCCCTTTCCCACTTTATTCTCCCAAACAATATCAATTCCTACCCTATTCTCCGGTGGTCGTATCTCGAGATTACGCCAAACTCCTACAACCCACTTTAGTACACGAAACACTCCGTCCGTGTAAGGTGGATTAGGACTAGGGATGATGAGAACATATATTAATACTGGCAAGCCCATTGCTGCCTGGCCGAACTCTGCCCCATCCCCACCGCAACACATTTGGCCCGACATGCACAATTAAGTTTTCGCATAAACATATTTGCACATAAAAGCATAGTTTGAGTAACATAAATAGATCATATGAAAGCTATCAAAAGTAGAACATAATTTGAAATATTACCTAGCATATATGCATAATAATTTTTAACCAAACATGCTAGAATGTAACTTAATCCTAAAGGTCTAAGCTTGTTTACACAAAACATAGGATATAATATGTATCAAGACATATCATTCATGAAAACATAGATCATCATAATATCTTTAATTCTATAACGTGAGCATGACTTTATCTAAATAAATACATGTTATATGAATATAATAATATGCAATATGAATATATTAACATGTAATATAAGCATCATAACAATATGTAAGTAATTCTAGACTTATTCTAGTGTATTTATGATTGAATTTGCAAAAGAATGGTAACTAGGATTTATGAACTAAAACTTATGAAATCAAGCAAAATCCTTACCTTAAAACTTGCCTTCTTGATATCTATATATTTATGTGTGTGTGTGTGTGTATAATCGTGTGTGTGTGCTTGTGTGTGTGTCGTGCAGTGTGTGTGATGTGCACTATATATATATATATATGTATTGTGTGTGTGTGTAGAGAATAGTGAATTGTGTGTGTTTGTGTTGTGTGTGTGATAGAAATGAAGATCCACCCCCCCCCCCCATTTATAGTTGTTGCCCAAGAAACAAGATTATTTTATTAGGGTTTATCTTGTTAATTAATGTGATCTTCCAACTAGGCTTAACATTAATTATGTTTACACCTAATTGTGGTTGTAATTTACACAAATGTTACCCTAAATAATATGAGTTGTAGCCTAAATTATATTATGTGTTAGCCTAATTTAACATGATGCTAACAAGTGTTCTTCTTTTAAGATTAACCCTATAAATATTACCTAAGTTTAGTAAGATTTATACAAGTGTCTACAATCTTGATTTTTCTAGTAGCTTAGGTGTATAATTTTATTAATTAAAGATAGTGACATTTTTTGACATGTGTATTGTAATCATCCTATTATATGTGTATATATATTAATTTATGTTTTTAATTTCGAAATATATATTTTTAAAATTTTAAAATATGTAATATATAGTCATATAGTAGTATATTTTCGAAAATAGTGAATATAGTTTCTTAAATTTTCAAAAAATCATAATTAGATATTTACGTGTGTAAAATATCAATATATTTATGTAAATATTGATTTTAGAGTATTTTACATTATGCTATAAATATTTTCAAAATATAAGTATATGTATATATCCATGTATGTTAATGTGCATGAGAATATTTCCTATAAATTATACACATATTATATATGCACACATACACACATATTGTAAAACAAATTGTATTGTTTACATAACTATCATATTTCTTGTAAATATTACACAATTCTTATAAAGAAAATAAGAATTACATTAAACAATATCTAAATATTCACATATTTGTATACATATTAATCTGATCTAAAATCCTACCTTATCTTATGTAACCTTATCCAAAATCTTATCATATCTTATGTAATCTTATCTTATCCTAACAAGATCTCATCCTATCTTAACATTTATTAGGGGAAGTATTATTTGGACAAGTGTATAATACTAGAAACAACCCTAGTTTATGTATATATGTATATGTATATATATATATATATATATATATATTCAAAAATAATGTGTATATATATGTCATTAATTTCGAAATTTATGTTGTATATTTATATATTTTTAAACTTTATATATCATATATTTTATAGTTTTCGAAATATATATGTATATATTGATTTCAAAATAATTCATATTGTTACACATATACTTGAGATATATGTACATATCTATATTTTGAATATATTTGTTCACATTTATATATATATATATATCAATCTTATCATAATTAAAATAATTCCTAGGATGATAATTATAGATTACACATAAATTATATATATATATAAATTCATTTTTTTTTGACTAAAACATAGTTATAATTTAAATAACACACAATCACATATAAGATTGAGGATAATCACATAGAACACTAGATAATATATAATTAATTTTTTAAAATATTTGAAAGTGCCGGGATGTTTCATGTTCTCTCTTCTTTGATTATTATTTCTCTCACCTAATTCGTGAACGTATTTCTTCTTCTTTGAAAACACTGTAAAATTAGTTTGCTTATACTTTTCAATCTTAACTCATCTTTTTTACATTTTTTAAAACTTTTTATAATTTTGATTTTATAAAAGGTTAGTTGCATATCCATATAAAAATCAATGTTTTATTATTTAATCAAAAAAACTCATTTTTCTGTTTAATGTCATCATGTTACGAGTGATCAAATTTCAATGTTAAATTTCTCAACCAAGCGCTGCATTATTTTATTAGTTTTCTTTTTAATTCTATAAAAGACCAAATTTATCCTATATATATATATATATATATATATATAAGACCACAAACATTAAAAAACATTATTTAATACATGACACACAAGTAAATTGTAGAGAATGAATATGAAAGGAAACTAGTTTTTAATCCGTGTGTTGCACGGGACGATAATTCCAAATTAAAAAAAAATTAGTATATTAAATTTAAGATGCAACATAAATAATAAAACTGCTCTACTAATATAACAAATGCAAAATGCTTACCTAAAAAATTATTGAATACTATTTAATTATCGAAATAATTAAAACATAAGATTTGAATTCATTAAAAACACAATTCAATTAATTCATTCTTTGCACAAACGGAATGTTTTTGTATTATAAGAATAAAGTGTCACAAATGGATATCATTATCATTATTATAAGAAATATAAAATGACAAAAATATATATGTAACAAGATTTGTGAAAAACTTCTAATTTGGATGGGGGGCATGGTTGCGTGATTCTGCTACTTCCTCGCTATGGGTATGTCGATGGCTCCCTTCCTCATGGAAACGGCTTTGTGAGGGTGCAGGGTGCTCATTCCGGCGGGAAATAGCGGGAGCATTCATCTCATTTGGAGATGGGGATAGCCCCTTGCACAACATGTGTACTAGGGTTTCACAAGTTCCCAACAGCTACCGGACTTGGCTAATGGGGCGAGTGACCGCCTGCCCCACCTGCTAAGTTTCTGCTGCAGTAGCTGGCGGAGGGGCATTGGAAGGCCCGGCTCTAGGCCCAACTGGAGGTGAAGGGACGCTATGTCCATTGCCTTTGTGGATGACATTAACATTCTCTTCTCCGGTCTATTGGGTAACCTCCGGAGGGTTATGGCTGGCTTTCTCCAATAGAGTCCCGAAAACATAGGTATGTCGTGTGTTTACCATTCTTTTTCTCAACCATGGATCACTTATTAGACAAGATTAAAGGTCCTTCCTCTAGCGCCAAAACGATACGGGGTCTTTTTCGCTAACCACGTGGCGGAGTTTGATAGGCTTCGGTTGATGTGCTAGCAGCCCACCTGTCAAGGAAGGAGGAATGCACGTGAGACTAGTCAGTTTTGCCCTAGCGTAGGCTCTCCGATGCTTAAGTTAGTTTTTAGGTATTTGGAGAAGAAAGTGAATAGTAAAAATGGCAATACTTTCTTATGTTTAATGCATAAAGCATAAGATACCTTGTATGGGAGAGTCATTAGACTATTTATATAAGAGAGGGCCCTTGGCTTGACATAGTTGATGGGGGTTGGTTAGTGGATTTGACCCATGGAGTACTAGTGGACATGCTTTTTGTCACTTCTTGGACTCCAGAATGGCGGCTGACCCTGCTCTCATTAATAGGGCCTTAACTTTGTATTTAATGCATATCTTGAGTATTTAAAGCCAAGGATTGTATTTATGAGAGAGCATTAAATGCTCTTGGGACTGATGAGATAGACCTATGTGCGGCAGGTGCAGGTTTGGTGGCGGTAGGTATAGGGCATCTCAGTCTTGCCAGCTAAGATTTTTCCCTGGCATAGTCAAATTTGTCCAAGGCCGGGTTGAGGATTCGTGCCCTCAATACAACAATGTTTGAGTGCACCCTCGTGCCTTAAAGCAACTTATTCCCCTGCTTCATTTTCCCTGCATAAGAGGTTTCGATGGCCCAAAGAGAAAAGCCACGAACTTATTCGAGCGGTAAGCTTGGGTGTATTTCCCTCTCGTGACTTGCACTCTAAGGATTCTCTTTTACATGCGAACGCTCTTTCAAGGACAGTAAGTCTTTTCAAGGATATCAGTTCTCACACTTGTGAATTTTGAGCTGACTTGCGGACATTGACGTGTCTGGGTGAGGGGATGCGCGACACATCAATAAGTAAAATTGACTCTAAGTATACAAAAAAAGAAGTATCAAAATTATCAACCATGCAATCCAAATCCTAGATTTAGGTATTCAATGGCTATTCAATTAAATGTGCATAATTTGATTGAATATATTTTATGGCATATAGAGAACATTTAGATATACAAAATAATTAATGGACTGACAATATACAACAAAACATGTATACAATTTATATGAATTTGTTTATGACAATATACACAAAACACAAATTATGTATAATGGCAACATGGAATTGGGCCAAAATTAAGGGAAAAAAGAAAGAAGCATTATCAACATAAAGAATAGATGCACACATAAGGTGGACTTTATTTTAAATATATATTATATATGATTTTATAGAAAGATTCACAAATAAAAATAATTTAGAAATTTATGTGAAACCACAAATTAAAAGGTCCATACATACAGAAAAAGATAATCCAATATTGAAGATTAATTTTATGCAAGATATTGCAATAACCAATCGGATTTTGACCCAAAACAAAAGTGAGGGTTAATTACAATTTTGGTCTTGTAAGTATGCCTTTGTCCAATTTTGATCCCATTCGTTTCAAATTTCTCAATTTTGGTCCCATATGTTTTAATATTCTCAATTTTGATCCCATGTATTTTAAATTTTCACAATTTTGGGATATTTCCAAAATTCCATCTAATCTTTAACGGCGAAGGCACGCGCGCCTCGCGTTGCCGTTAAATCCCATACGTTTCAAAATTTTGCAAAGTCCCAAAATTTCAAAATTTCGAAACGTATGAGACCAAAATTGAGAAAATTGAAACAAATGGGACCAAAATTGGACAGAATTTTGATCCCACATGAGGCGCGCGTGCCTTCGCCATTAAAGATTAGACGAAATTTCAAAAAAGTCCCAAAACTGCAAAAATTTGAAACATATGGGACCAAAATTGAGAACATTGAAAGAAATTGGACCAAAATTGGACAAAGGCATACCTATGGGACCAAAATTGCAATTAACCACGAAAGTGACAATGATTTAGTCAAGAAAAGAAAAATCATAATATATTAAGATCGCAACAATATTTTAAATATACTAAAAGACGAAATCATGCATTTATAAAGGTTCATATTGAAAAGTTCATAATTAAAAGGACAAAAACACAATATTAACGAAAGAATTTTGGAATCTTCTTATAACTAATAAAAGAATATTAAACTATTACACGTAAATGCAATATATGGCATTATAAAAAAATTGCCCTAGAAGTTCATGTACCATTGAATTAAATAAAAAAAATACATAAATATATATAAAAAAAAATAAAAAAAAGGGAGAACATAAGTGAAATAGACTCACCACAAAATCAAGAGTTACAATTGTTTCTTTCAATAAAGGCTTTAGATTTTCTGGCAAATTTAACCTTGTTCCAATTCATGCAAAAAATTGACAAAAATTAGGCGTCAATATAAACAACATAATACATTTTTAAGAAAATGAACTATCACTTACCAACAAATGATAGTATGGAGATGGTAAGGAATTTGTTTGATCTGTATGTATTTAAATGTATTTTTGCATTATTTTTAGTATAAACTATTTTAATGGACTTTGCATTTAATTTAATAAACTAAATTAATTATAATCTAGATTGATAAATACAGTTCACCGAAAATGAACCACTTAAATTATCAACTACATAATCCATATGCATGATTTACGTATTTAATGGGCTTCTAATATAACTCAACCACATGTGCATAATTTGTTTGATTATATTTATGGAATATATATAATGATATATATATATATATATAAATGCACGAAACATTAGACTATGGAAATATGTTTATGGTAGAAGATTATGTAGACAATTTATATGAATTTATTTATGACATATACATAACTTATTATTATTATTATTATTATTATTATTATTATAGAGACATACATATAGATAAAAGTGGATATATGCATGAGGTTGAAAAATCTGGCCAAGTTCATATGTGATGGCAAACATAAATTTGGTCCAACATCAAGGAATCAAAGAGTTTAAAATAGTAATTATGATAATGAGCTTAATCACACACACACACACACACACACACACACACACATATATATATATACACACACATATATCACTAATTGATAAAGAGTTAATCATAGAAAAACTAATCAATGGATATAATTATAAATTATCTTTAAAAAAATATTAAGTAATAAAGAATTATTTAAGGAGTTAAAATTTATCACCTATAATTTGATTAAATATAGCAACAAATATGAAAGATGTATGAAAATGAAAATAAAGAAAATATTCAATTTTATTTTTGATGTCTTTAATTTGAATTTTTTTAGTTAGATAATTATGCGGTAGCGAATGGGCAAAAATAATCAACTAATCAAAGTAAAATTTGGAAAGAGATCTTTTTTAAGAATACAGTCACAATCCAGAATATCAATTTAAGTACATGTAGTAGAAATTTGTCATCAAATCATAAAATTTTCAGAAATGGGCGTAGAGTATAGGCAAAAGGTAAAAAAAAAATAGAAAAAAAATTAAACAATGGTGCATATAAAAAAAAGTGGAACCAATCTTCGAGAATTGTTAAATACTTTGATATAAACAATTTCTATACCACATCAAATCAAAATTATCTTAGCTGCCAAAAATAAAAATTAAATAGAATGTCAAGTGATATGGAATGATAAATAAAGAAAATTAAAATATTCACGTGCACAATAGTTGTCAGTATGATTATATAAGAACAAAGTCAAATATACTCTTTTGTCATGAGTTTTTTTTAGTAAAATATATTTCGAAAATTGAAGAAGATAAAGGTGGAAGGACATTATATATAAAATACTAAAACCAAATATTGGCCGAACTTAAAAAGATAAATGAAAAGAAAAAGTGTAATTTGAATAATCAGCATTAATTGAAATATACAATAGATGATACTAAAAAAATAATGATAAACTTTATCAATTTAGAGAAGGAAAAAATTATTTAGCTATTATACTACAACAAATTTCCTCAATCTAACAGATAAACACAAAAATAAATTTAAAGAAGGAACAAAAAACAAACATATCATTTTTAGAATCCAACAAATCCATTAAATCTAGTTGAAATATACAAAATAAAAACAAAATCTAACAAAGTAAAGAATTAGACAAATTAACAAACACAGAACTTAAGAAACAGAGAAATGAAATGGAAAAGAAAATAATGGCATAAGAATTGCTAAAAGAGTGGAAATATTAGATGAATCAAAAATAAAAACAAAATGAATACTATTTGAGAAATAAACATTAATCGAAAATGCATATAATGTATGAAAACGAAAAATAAATGATGAATGTTTTAAATTTTCAAAGTTGAAAAAGACTTTTTTAGCTATTTGAATATAACAAATTCCTTCAATCGATTAGAAAAAAACAAAATAAATAAAAATACAAATAAACAGACAAATAAATTACTTCTTTTTTTAAAAAAGAATTAATAAAAGATTCAAAAAAGTACAGAGATTGTTAAAAATTATATCTATCCCAAAATATGTAAATAGAAATTAAACATTGATAAATAAATGAAAGGAGTTTTACTAAAATAGTATACACACAAAAATATAAATATATATGTACATTTAACAACATAAGAGGACATAATAAAAATGAGGAAATCAACATTTTTCTCAATCAATTTGTGAATCTAATTGGGGGGAAATTAAAATAATAGGAAAAAAAAATGAGAAAAGTGAACCTAATAGGAAAACTACTTGAGAAAAGGATCACACTTCTTCACTTTTTGTTCTTCGGATATTGGTTTTGGTGTTGAATGTGGAGAGGGTAATGGATGGAGGTCTATCGACTCTCTACATTTCAAAGGAAATATAAATTGAAAGGAATATCATCTTTCTTAAAGGAATAGATAGATACATTTAAAGGTAATTAACTATAATCATGATTACTTTTATGAACAAAATGATAAATTATGAATTTACTAAAATTCAATTTTGACAACTCATCATAGTGTACATTAATTAAGAAAAATGATTTCCAAAATTGAAAAACTAAGTGTGCAACTAAATATGAAATCAATTATAGCCAGCAATCAATGAATTTTGTTGTTATCAATTAAAAATATAGAAAATTCCAAGAATTCAAAATTCAGTCAAAATCGAATTATTATAGTTAAACATTTTCCTCAAATATATAATAGTATAGATAGATAGATATAGATTAGATTAGATTAGATTAGATATTGAATAACAAAAATGGCTTATATATGAAATTTAAGAGACACTTATTTACACATGTAATAGAATTTGATTGGTCAAATATGAAAATAATAATTTATGACAATAAATGTGGAAAGACTGAGCAGTAATCATGGATATTCTTATTAAAATTAATACAAAACTTGTCAAATTGAGAAACACACACATATATATATATATATATATTTATACAAAATCAAAAAATTTTTGATAATTTATAATTAATAATTAAAAATATTAATCAATGGATATAATTATAAATTATGTTTAAGAAAATAATTAAATATACGGTGTAATTTAAGGAGTTAAAGATATATGATATAAAAATTAATGGTATTAGATAATTTTAATTATGGAAAGATTTCAATGTGAGTTAGAGAATGAAAATGTAAATAGGGAAATTGTCTCATTTAACAAAATAATGAAATGACAATTTATCCACGTCATTGTTCATATAAGCAAGAGATGGACACATAATGTGGATATCATTTTATATATATTAGATTAGATTAGATTATGTTTAAAAAACAATTAAATAATAAACAGTAATTTAAGAAGTTAAACATAAATATGCTTGAAATTAATGAAATTAGATAATTTTAATTATAAAAAGATTTTAATGTGAATTAAAGTTTGAAAATATAAACATGGAAGTTGTCTTACATGGAAAAATAGTGAAATGACAACTTGTTCACCTCATAATCCAAATAAGCAAAGGGATGGACATATAAGGTGGACTCCATTTTAAATGCATATTAGATATTAGATTAGATTAGATTATCATAATGAGTTTAATCATGCATATGTATATATATATATAGAGAGAGAGAGAGACACACACACACACACACACAAAATCTAATAAACATTTGCACTAATTGATAAAGAATTAATCATGCAAAAACTAATCAATTGATATAATTATAAATTATATTTTAAAAAAATTAAGTAATAAAGAGTAATTTAAGGAGTTAAACATAAATATAGTTGAAAGTAATGGAATTAGATAATTTTAATTATAGAAAGATTTTAATATAAATTAAAAATTGAAAATGTAACTATGGAAAACGTCTTACATGGAAAAATAGTGAAATGACAACTTGTCCATCCCGTTGTCCACATAAGCAAGGGATGGATACATAAGGTGTACTTCATTCTAAATATATATTGGATTGGATTTATTCATGTGCCATCATCATCCCTAAATAATGCTTGCCATATTAGGAAGTAATTGGGTATGATTTATTTTATTGACTATTAAGGATAAACATAATATTTAAATAAAATTTGATTTGACGATATGAATTTTGCTATGGTATTATCACTAGCCCTTGCCTTTATCTCTCTCTATGCTATTCATAAAATGAGAAAGCTTTTTACTTTTTTTTTTGGTAGCTTTTTACCCGTTTTTTTTTTGGTGTGCTCTATTGTTTTTCTTAAGCCATTGATATTAAGTTGTTACATGTCCCATAATTATAGAAATTGAGTTATTATCTTCATCTTAGGCATTTAATCTTTTTCTTAATTTTCTCACCATTATCTCTATATAATTCGTTGAAAAAAAATCAATCTCCATATAGTTACTATTCATTATTTACACCCTAACAAAATAGTTGTTATCATTCTTTTTCTAGCCCCTCTCTAACATTAATTATTTACTTCTCTCTAATTTTTAGATAAATTATTGTTCCCCTTTCTCCTCTCTATTTTTTCTCTTTATGCATATAGTAAATTTAAGCTTTTATGAGCCTACTTTTAACATTAATTATTTGTCATGCTGAACTTTCTATAGTAGAGAGATATTTTTTTTTCCAAACCAAAATAATTTTGCGTTTAGATTCAATAACTACTAAAACTCTTTAGGGTTTGTCTAAAATAAGGTATCCTTAGTATTAGGATAACATTAGGTATCCTACTATTTTACTAAAATGTGAGATTACCGGGTACTTGTACAATAGGTTACAATTACCTACAACTTATTGTTTAAGTTTGAATAACATATTACCTACTAATTACCTACAATATTAACTTTGATTTATATGTTTTAAACCAATTTTATCCGATCCACTCATTTATATCTTTTTTTTTAAATTAAACTCTATTAGATGTATTTTAATTTTATGTGCCAACAAAAATAAATTTCATTGTATCTTAATTAATATATCAATGTTAATTTTTAAAGTTACAATTTATATCACTCTTCATATATTCTTGATTTTAAAAGTAGAGAAATTAACTAAAAAAAACTTATATTTCTATATATAGAAAATAAAAAGTATATGTTAGGTTCTAATGAAAAAAAATATTATATGAATCACTATATAATACACATACAAATTGAAGAATGTAACTTACAAGTATAACTATCTTATAATTTTAAATAAATTATTTCAAAGATTTGTTGCATTATACAAAAGTTATCTCTCATATACTTATAACAGAATTAATTTTAAAGAGGCGTGGATTTTCTTTTATTTTTAAATTTTTTTTGAGTCTTGATCTCATTTTTAGTTAATTTATACTAATGTAAAATATTATATTTTTGAAACTTTAATAATTTTTGTTAAATTACTTAAAATATAGAAAAATAAATTCATACTTTTTCATACTTTTGTATCTTTTAATTAAATTCTATTAGATGTATTTCAATTTTATTTGTCCACAAAAATAAAATTCCACTATATCTTAATTGATGTATCATGTTAATCATCAAAGTTACAATTTACATCATTAATGTATTCTTGATTTGAAGAGCAGAGAAATTAATTGAAAAAAAAAATTATATTTCTATATATAGAAAATAACAAAAAATACGTATTGGGTTCTAACAGAAATAACATTATATTGAATCACTATATAATACACCGTAAAAATCTAAGAATGTACTGTAAAGCATGACTATATTGTAGTTTAAAATAAATTATTTCAAATATTTGTTACATTACGCAAAATTTATATCTTGTATCTTTACTATATATTAAAGTGTGTTTTTATATAAAATAAAAAATAAAGAGCACCTTTATATTGCCAAACATAGAATGACTAAATTTTTGTATTGGTGTTTTATAAAAATGTGTATATAATTATTAAAAGGGAAAATTACAATTAGGCACCCTGAGGTTAGGTCAAATTACAGGTAGACCCCCTTAGGTATGAAAAATTACACATATCTCTCTTGAGGTTTGGGTTCAGCTAACATCCAATGAAAAAATAATGAAATGATTTTGTTATTTTTGTTTGAATGTTAAGAAAAATAAGAAAAAAAACCCATAATTTGTTATCAATTCCAATAAGAGTATTATTATCTACAAAAAGTTTGAATTGTTTGAAAAAGGGTAAAATTAGAGTTTTGCTATAATTTTTTGCTTACATAAAAAAATCACTGTGTATCAGTGACCGGAATGCTCTGTTTGTTAGTTGGACCCAAACCTCAAGGGAGGTATGTGTAATTTTTCATACCTAAGGGGGTCTAGATGTAATTTGACCGAACCTCAAGAGATCTAAGGGTAATTTTTCCTTATTAAAAAATAATTATCTATAATTATATAATTAGGAAAGAGAAAATATATGATTAAGTTGAATAGTGGAGAGAGAGAGAAGAGAAAAAAAAAAAAGAAAACTGTTTAATAACTTATGGAAAGAAACATAGAAGATAGTAGGATATCCAATGGATGGAGAGAGAAGATATCTTGTTGCAGATAGATGTAAACAATTATAGGTAGCTAGTCTAAATTCAATTTTTGAACATGTTGAAAAAGTAAAAATTGATACGTAAAATTTAGTGACATCCTTACCTAATATAAACTTGTATGGGTGAGTGGTGACATTATTTTAGAAAATCCCAACTCTTTAAAAAATGCTTTCTTTTGAAGTATTTGTAGATAGTTTCTAGAAAAGCTAATTTTTGCATTTTTTTTTCTTTCTAGCTTTTACTTTTTAAAAAAAGCTCAACGAAGCACAATTTTCTTCACTAAAGTATTTTTTTTTTCTAAACAATAAATACTTGATTTCTAATATAAACCCATTCGAACAAACTCTATACTTAGATAATTGATCAAATATAAAGTAGATAAAAAATATAATTTTTATGCACACCGCTGAGTGTGCCCCAGCGATTAGTGTATTTTATTTCCCTGCCCATGTTTTTCTTACAAACAAAACATCCGGTTTATCCAACCAATTTTCCACTACACCAACACTAGGGATGTAAAATCCGTTGGCAAATCGAGTGATGCTAGTCACATTTTCACTAATTCTGCTGCATGTTTTGCCCATTTCCTAAGAAAATTCAAATAAAAATGTAAATACCACAAACAGGGGAGAGAGAGAGAGAGAGAGAGAGGAGAGAGAGAGGAATAGGTGAAAAAGCGCCAAAGATAAACTGACCACCAAAAGCGGGTCACAGCTAAGCCACACAGTCCCCTCCCTAAAGCCAAACGCCAAACATCTGACGAGACTCCGATAGTGAAAGCCCACTGTCCTGTGTAGTGTGTACATGACAAGAAATAACATTTTCATATTCCCATTCAATATTATTCAATTCTTTGTCGAAGTACTATAATAAATATTTAAAAAAAAATCAAATCTTTAAGCCAAAAAATAATTGAAAACATACTGCATGTAGCAGATAACGAAGGCTCACTTGCACTGAGAGCGAATAAAGGGGTTATCTCAAACAAGAATCTTTCTTTGCATAGTTTTTTTTGCCTTTTTCTCTTTGCTGTTTTGTTCAAACAAGACTCCATTAAAGCTTCAAAAGTTTTAATATATTTGGCAAAATATGAGGTATAAAGTGTAAAGACTAAAGAGAGAAAATAACGAGAGATTTGAAGGGGAAAAAAAAAGAAAAAAAAGAAAAAAAAAGGAAATTGTCGGTTTGTATATCAAAGTGATAATGGCGGTTAAAGTGTGGTTTGGCACTGAGTTTCATGAAAAACATGTCAAGCCCACTTGTCTTCTTCTCTGCATGCTAATTTTTATTTATTTTTATTTTTTTATTCTTTTGGAAGTCTCCATAAAAGATTCAGGGGCTCCTTTCTTTTGTTTTGTTTTCTTTTTTTCTTTTTATTTTTTGTAATTTTTTTCTTCTTTTTTTAATGGGTCCCAAATTGCTTTGACCTTTTTGCAGGACGAAAATGGCTGGATTTAGTTTAGTGTAGTGAAGGCTCTGTTTGGGACTTTGGAGTTTATGGTTGCTTAATTTGAAGGTTAGTAGTTGGTGAAGTTCAGTAATTTTTCAGATTACTGTGATTATGGTTGGTTGCTTCATTCGAAGGTAATAATACCCTTCTTTTCAAAATTTTGAATTGATTTTTTTTTTTTCCTTTCTGAAGTCGTGACAATTAACAAATAAGCTTCTTGGAATACATGGCTTCACCAGAAACTCGTTTCTGTTGCTAAGAAAGGTATGTTTCTCATACATTATTCTACCTAGTATTCTGTATTTTTGTGTGTGTGTGTGTGTGTGTGTGTGTGTGTTTTCATTAACTCCTATTCTTATTTTTTTTTGATAATTCATTAACTCTGTACTCTAGTTTTATGGTGATGTTGCTCCTTTATTGACTAATGAAACGGAAAGGTAGAAAATGCATATCACGTTATGAGCAAATTGCATATCATTTTCGTATTCTTGAATCTTGAGAGTACCTGCTCACCAAATTGAACAATTTTCGAAAAAATATTCTTCAAATTTCAAATGTTCGTTCAGCTTCAAGGTTCTAACATCTTCTTCCTCCTCCTCTTTTTCTTTTCTTGTTTTTTTTTCTCCTGTTTTTCTTTTTTCTTTTGTTTTTGTTTTTGGTCTAGAACATCTCAAAAAGGGAAAAGGAAAAAAGGAGGAGGAGAAACCATCATGTCTATGTTTATCTCTTAATGAAAAAGTTAGTTGTTTTCTTGTGTTAAATTGTTTTTGCATTGTTGATAAATGCAGGCACTCAGATAAAAATACTGGGCTTCAGCAGTGAAAATCTCCAGATTCTGATTAATTTTCAGTACTAAAAACAAGCTCTAATGGCCAAACATGTATGCCAAACAGGGCTTCTATTTTTCTCCCTCTTCTTCATTTCAATCTCCTACACAGAGCAGCTACAATCATCTGAAATACAAACTCTCTTGAGAATCAAACAACTCTTAAACAATCCACCTTCTCTTAGTAGCTGGAACAATGAGACAGATTTTTGCAACACCGAACCAACTCCGACCCTCACTCTTGTTTGCTATCAAGAAAGCATAACTCAGCTCCACATTGTCGGAAATTACAAAACCCCTCCTCGATTGCCCGATAATTTCTCCATTGATTCATTTGTCACCACACTTGTGAGGCTCCCAAGTTTGAAAGTCCTCAAATTGGTTTCCCTCGGTTTGTGGGGCCTGCTGCCCGAAAAATTCATGCGGTTGTCGTCTCTTGAAATACTAAACTTGACTTCAAATTTCTTGCGAGGTGAAATGCCGAAGAGCGTATCTTTGTTACAAAATCTTCAAACTCTAATTCTTGATGGTAATAATTTCACCGGGAAGCTTCCCGAAAGTCTCGGCTCGCTTTCGTCTTTGGCTGTCTTGAATGTTAACAACAATTCTTTACATGGATCTTTGCCATGTTCGCTTGGATATTTGGACAACCTCAGAGTTCTCATTTTGTCTAATAACAATTTCTCAGGTGAAGTGCCTGATTTTAGCAGCTTGACAAACCTTCAGCTCCTCGACTTGGGAAACAATGCTCTAGGGCCAAGATTTCCCACACTTAGCGAGAAAATCCAAGCCATTGTTTTAAAGGACAATAAATTCACCTTTGGGATTCCTGAAAAAGTCCAATCCTTTTATCAGTTGAAAAATTTAGACATTTCTTCAAACAGATTCGTGGGACCATTTCCTATGTCTTTGTTATCTCTGCCATCGATTGCTTACCTTGATTTATCGGAAAATAAGTTCACGGGGATGTTGTCTGAAAATCTGGCTTGCAATGATGATCTTCGTTTTGTCAACTTCACGGCCAATCTGTTAACTGGTAAACTTCCCCACTGCTTGCTGTCTGATGATCATTCCATGAAAAGGGTTGTTTTATATGGTGAAAATTGTTTGGAAAATGGGGACAAAAATCAACAGCCGATTTCCTTTTGTAAGAATGCTGCGTTAGCTGTGGGGATATTACCTCATTCTCATAAGCGAAGACAAGCTTACAAAATAATTCTTGCTTTAAGCATATGTGGAGGAGTTGTTGGGGTAATAGTTTTAGTTATTGCAATGGTTTTGGTGATGAAGAGATTTCTTGCCAAGAGAGATGCACAAAAACCTCTACCGAGATATACAGCAGAAAACACATCAACAGCGTATACTTCAAAGTTCCTTAAAGATGCAAGTAAGTTCCACTCTTCATTCTTCTTTCTTTTTTTCATTTTTTATTCTTTGAGTGGATAATTAGTTTCTAATGGAATGTTGTCTCATGTAATGGTCAATTTGCGAATACCATAAAGCTTCCTAAGAAGAATGTCTAAAATATCCCATTTCACTGGTGGAGCCATATTGATATTTGTTAAATGACCACCTCTTCACTGGTGGAGCCATATTGATATTTGTTAAATGACCACCTTATCTAAAAGTTTTCAACATGCCACCACATGTGCAGCGAATTTCGTTTTGTATCAGACCTTGTATGTGCAATTCTTTTTTTGATAAATGGGTGGTGGTGAGATTCGAACACGAGACCTCTTATTTGGTTTGCTCTGATACCATGTTAAATGACCATCTCATCTAAAAGTTTAAGCTATTAGAGGAGAATTATCAATTATTTATTATCTTCAACAATATTTATATGATATTTTCAATTTGGCTGACCCCCTGGTTGATCTCTAGTCTCCGTGGCTGTTGTTATTCGTTAGTTCCCCCCTTGATTTTAGGGTCTCGTCTCCAACACTGATCCTGTTTACAGTAGATATTATTTTCAAGTGACAAGGTCTTCCAATGGTGATACATTTAAGTATACTTTGCTCAAATATCTGAGCTAAATTCTTGAAGCTTTTGTACTCGTGTATGGTTTTGGAGGTAAAGGAAATGAATTAAAGTACCTATTGGCAAAAGATTTTGGCATCCGAGAGAAAAGTGCTGATTCGAATATCCTGATGTGGCTACTTTTACTATTATCATTGTTTTGTTCTGTATGTTCCAAGATAGAAAGATTCATTATGTTTGAATGAATAAATGTTTAGACCTTAAAAAATGTTGCAACTATTTCAACTGTTTGAGATCGGTCTGATTTTTTGCTTAAAGGATACATAACTCAAGCAATGAAGGTAGGAGCACTAGGGGTTCCTGGTTATAGGACCTTCTCATTAGAAGAGCTTGAGGAGGCAACAAATAATTTCGATACATCAACTTTCATGGGAGAGGGTTCTCACGGCCAGGTATTTGCATTTGCTCCCACGCATTATTCTCTTTCCATTTTACATCATAGTTCACATTAATAATTTAAAAGATTATGCTTTATGATGTTTTGGCAAAACTTTTAAAGGCAAAATGCCATAAATGGTCCCTCATCTTTTAGTTAAGAATCACTTAGTCTCTCGTTTTCTAGTCGTGGAGTTAAATTTGGTTTCATTTTGATCTTTCAACTCAATTTTTGATAGAACTTTTGCCAGAAATGAGTTCAAATGAGGAGCATGCGCAATATTTAAGGACAAAGAGCAATACATTTATATATAGTGTTGTTGTCAAATATTGCACATGCCCTGCTTCCAGGAGGACCACTACGTACTCATTTTTGGCCAAAATTTACTGAAAAGTGAGTTAAAAGACCAATATGAAGTGAAACATTAACTTGAAGAACCGTAATGCCAAAATCTGAACATGAGGGTTTAACTGATTTTACATCAAAAAGGAAAAAAGGTAAAGAAAACGTAGGAACCATTTATGATATTTACTTATCTATTAAGATGGTTATGCATAATTTGCATTCGATTTTCTTATCAGATGTACAGAGGCCAACTGAGGGATGGGTCGTATGTCGCGATTAGATGCCTTAAGTTGAAAAGGAACCGGAGCACTCAGTACCTTATGCCTCACATTGAAATGATATCAAAACTCAGACATCAACATTTGGTCAGTTCTCTTGGACACTGCTTCGAGTATTACTTGGATGATTCAAGTGTAAGCAGAGTATTTTTGGTCTTCGAGTACGTACCAAACGGGACTCTTAGAAGCTGGATATCAGGTAAATACATGGACATCGATTCTTATGACAACACTTGCATTTTCTTTGTAGTATGCTTACTCGTATTGAAACATGTGATTTTGAAACCAATAAGAAAAACTTGTGCATTAAGGCAGCTTGGAATCAACCCTAGGAGTTAATTACAAAAATATCCTTAACGTTTGGCCTGCTTTCCCAAAACTTCCTTCCTGTGGTATGAAAAAATACTTCCTTAATGTTCGGTTTTGTATAACAGATGCCACCTGCAATTAGGAAATTAGGGGGTATTTTTAATTTTTCATACCACCAGGTTTTGTAAAAACTAAAACAGCATAACCTCAAGGGGGTTTCCGTAGTTAACTGCAACTCTAAATGGTGGTATGTTTGATGGTTTGTCTTTGACCATTTTGTTTCGGCAGAGAGGCGTGCTAGGCGAAAGCTTACGTGGGGTCAGCGTATAGCAGCTGCAACAGGTGTAGCAAAGGGAATTCAGTTCCTTCATACAGGAATCGTGCCTGCTCTTTTCTCGAATAATATCAAAATAACAGATGTTCTAGTCGATCAGAACCTTGTTGCTAAAATTAGCTGCTACAACCTGCCTTTGCTATCAGACAATATGGGAAAAGTATGCGTAAAAGCTTGTACAATGCGTGTTTCGTTTTGACATTATTATCGCACAAAAGATTGTTAAAATCTGCTCATTTTTACAGGATCATCTCCAAAACTTTCTTGGTGGGTCCAAGGAGTCCAAGAGGGCAGCAAGGTTTGTGGCTTTGTCCTTTGGCGTTCACATAAAAACTATTACATTTAATTGCAAATACCGCCTGAGGTTTGATCCATTTTCACAAAACACCATACGGTTGTGAAAATTAGAGCATGCAATACTTGTATTGCATTTTTTAAAGCCATGGGAATTTTTGTGAAAACGCTAATACGCTTTCGGATGTGAAGACACTTCTTCAAAAAAACAAAAAAAAAAAGGTGAAGACACTTTACTCATTTGATTCACAGGTCAAAGCATCAAGAGAAACCGGATATTTACAACTTTGGAGTGGTTTTACTAGAAATCATCTTGGGGAAGCCCATAATTTCAAGTAACGAAGTGGAGCTGGTAAAAGATCAGGTAATCTCTGAACTGAAAAACCAGAATAAAAGAATTCAGATGTAAAGAAGCTAAATAATTGATCCTATACATGCAGTTACAAGCCAACATATCATCTGATGATACATCAAGAAAGAGTTTAGTTGATCCGGTGGTTAGAAACACATGCTCGGGTGAATCTGTGAACACGATGATCGAGATATGCTGCAGATGCTTGGCGAATGATCCAGCTGAAAGACCTTCCATCGAAGATATAATGTGGAATTTGCAGTTTGCTGCTCAGGTCCAGGACGCGTGGAGGGGTGACTCACAGAGCAGTGAGGGCTCTCCAATTTCTCCGATGCAATCTTCACGCATAAAGCTCACTATCAAACAATAGACCGTATCAGGTACTACGATAATCTCTGCCCGTAAAAATCTGGGCTGTGATGGGTGGGGGGGGGGGGGGGGGGACCCAAGCTTTGGTCTGTTTCATAAAGCTCCTTGCATTATGAAATTTCAAATACTCCCAAATGTTTGGTTCTGTGTTGCAGATATCTCTATAACTATTTCTGGAATTTGTAATACAAAACTAAGTAGTAGGGGCATTTGTAATTTTCCATAGCATGAGGAGTTTACTGGTAATGGGTCTAACCTCAAGTAGTTTCCTGTAATTAACCCTTGAAAAAAGGGGGGGGAAAATACCGTTATATGCCAACGCCTCATGCAATGCAGCTCCGGTCGTGCAGATTTAATTTTCTTTCACGTCCCATTCCTCAGATATTGGCATTCACAAGAAGAGGAGCAACAACACAGACGAGTCGTATTCATTGTGCTCCCAAGTCCCATCTTTCGGGCTGTACCTCGCAGCTGTTTTTCTTTCCTCAACCGGATCGATGTATGCTTCCTTTTTCTTCCCAAAGTAGGGGGAGAAATGTTTGTGACAATACCATAGGAATATAGGCCAAATATTGTAAACGAAAAAGTTCTATCATTTCATTTTCTTTGTAACATATGACATAATTTCTTGTAGCCGCGAAAACTGTTTCTCTATAAACTGATCCATATAACAAGCTTTGCAGGGACAGAGCACTAAAACACAATCGAATTTCTAGTTCCGTGCCTAGAGCGAGCTATGTCTAGTGTGACAAGCTCAAATCAACTTCCGTATAAAAAAAAACAAAACCAAATCTAATAGCATGTTTTTTACCTGCGTATGATCATGTGTGTTCTGAAGGCAGGATGCCGACACAAGAAGAAGCACCGCAGAAACAAGGTTGGCCGTTGGGGTTGAGCCTAATGTCGCCATAACTAAAAGTAAGCTCCTCATTTTCTTGAATATCTCCGGATGCGAAGAAGCATACGCGGGGCAGCAACGCTCCGCGGCTTCTCACTATGACACTGTCTAGATTGCCACCATCGCAAGAATGGTTGATGAACCGTGCAATGTTCCCAATTCTCGTTGCATCAATGTTGATCCTCATGCACGTGTTTCCGGATGGAAGATGCTCCTTAACGACCAAAAGAGCGGGAGCTAGGCACCGGACCGGTGTGAGTTTGTCGTATGATTGCTGCCTTTGTCTTGCTTCTTTCGTAGACAAAAGTTCACCTTCAATATTTTACGGTAAAAGATCATTCCATCAATCAATCCATGGTTGTAAAAAGCTAGGAACTGGTTATGACTGAAAATTGATCCAAATTTGTAACTTGGAGATAACAACCAAAAAATCCATACGATTTGCCTCAATCACAAGAAACCCACTCGAAGCACACAGATGAAGGGTCTTTCGTAATTGAAACAAGTAATCGCTGGCGCTATTCGTGAAATACAAGCAAAGTTAAAATGTGGTAATTGTAACTTCAATAAATAGAAGTATTTTCTTGGAATTGATACAAACTTCAAGGAAATGTTGATAATTATCACTGCAAGGCAAATTTGTTCGATATTTCAAGTAGTTTGGTATGAATATATATTTTAGAATACAAAATGCAAATTTCACCTAAATTTCTCCTCGAAACCTAATAAGTAATGGGCAAGAAAACATTTGGAATACAAAATACAATTGCAATGCCAGTTGAATTTAGGGAGTAATTTTGGCTATGTTTACAATTTTCATACAAGTTTGCAAATGGCTCGATATTTGAAGGCCGAAAATGCAATTTTCTCCAAATTGTCCACTTCACAACAAAATTTTTCCTGGGCTATTTTTGCAATTTCTCAGAAATTACCTGCATACTCACAGACAAATCGCCCGCTCGGAATCAACTCAGCCGCGTACAATCCCCAACCTTTCATCTCATCCTTCACAATCTTCAACCTAACCCTGACCCCTCCCTGAGTCACCCGATTCCCGCACCCCGAGTCACACTCACAACTTGGCCCGCATTCCTGGGTCATCGAAAACTCGCCGGCCTCCAAGCACGGACAACAATCGGCGCCGCAACTCGCGCACTCGCACCCGCCAGCGCCCTTTACCCGGAACAGAAACGGGTCGGGCCGATCCCTTTCCCGGAAATCATTGTCGGAGCCCCAGGCTTGGCGGAGGTCGGGTCTTACCCGGTGGGCCTGGGTGGGGGTGTAGAGGAAGTAGGAGTAGTGCTGTGAGACGCCGGAGATGGGGTTGAGGAATGGGATTGGAAGGTTCTCGAATCCTCTGGAGGCGTCGGAGGCTCTTCGAGTGGCTATGGGTTTGGAGATTTGGTGCAAGGTTTTGCAGGTTGAGGAAATGGAGGCTAGCTCGGCGGCGTTGAGGTAGGGGAGGACTATGGCAGCGCACCGGAAGAACGCGCCGGCGGAGTGGCGGTTGCCGGTTTTTATGCAGTGATTGTCCTCCATTGCAGAATTGCATCAACAGTTAGTGAGGTTCGACAAAATGTGAACATAAAATCTCCCCAAATTGCTTCTTCTCTGTTTCTATTCACTAAAATAAAATTGTTCCAATTATCGTAGACCCGGGAGGGAGGGGGCGGGGGGGGGGGGGGGGGGGGGGGGGGCGGAACGGGAATTTAGTACACACACACACACACACACATATATATATATATATAAATTTATAAAAAGAATTTATAATTTTATATGTATGAAAAGAATTTATAAATTCTTTTTGAAAAAACTAATTGAATGTAAAATATTAAAAATAAATTAATAAATTTTAAAATTTGAACTTAGAGAATTTGAACGGTTAAAAGAAAAGTTATAGCAAAATTAAGTGTGTCTAAGTGGTTGGAGAGATTTGTTTAAGTTTGTGTCATGAATAACCCACGTTTAAATTCTAAGGTATTCCAAAAATTTTTGGGGTGGGAATTTAGCTAGTGAAACAACACTTTTGCCCTCCAATTTAGTCCACCTAGATGTAGGATATATAATAAATTCACATCACCGACCTACTCATTTTTCATATAAGTAAAAGGGAAATTCTTACCCGCATCGAGTTCGGCCACACCATGACTAATTAGGTGGTGAGTGTTTTATACTTGCCATGTGATTGGTGTACAGTTTAGGGAGAGTGACCAATCACATGATAAGTATATTAACACTTGCTATATGATTGATTGAGTGCGGCCAAATCGGATCTGGACAAGAATTTTCCCGTCGATGACATGGAACTTTTTGGCCGGATTCCATCATTTGCCCCAACATTACAAAAGTTTTGAAATTATGTGTCCTAGTTTTGCCGGTGGACATAACAAATATCTTCCATATGAAATGATGCCAATATAATTGACCAAAAATTCAATAAACCCTTTCAAGGTATGTTGAGGGGGTGTTTCAGTCTAAAAAACCACTGGCTTGGGAGATTGACATCGTACTTGATGATCTGGAGCCGCGGCTGGATGACGACATGAAACGACACACCTTGGGGCACCTTTCTCGGCTAGGGAGATAAATGACTTGCTCAAGCATATCTTTCCTCTGAAATCCCTCGCGATCCCTATGGTTTTCCCCATTGGGTTTTCAAAAGTACTGGTATCTAATTGGTTATGATATTATTAATTGCACTGTAGATTACTTAAAATAATGGTGTTGACATGGCCTGGAATAATTATACTCATATTGTGCTCATTCCTAAAATAGATAATCCCAAAACCATGATCGAGTTTTGGCCGATGATTCTTTGCAATACCGTGTACAAATTGGTGTCTAAATCCATTGTGAATCGTATCAAGCCTCTTCTTGCAAAATTATTTCCCTCGTTCAATTAGCATTCGTGCTAGGCCAGTTGATTTCTGATAATGTGCTAGTTGCGTTTGAAATAAATTGTTTTTTGAAATTTAAGAATAAAGGCAAACAAGGATTTATGTCTCTCAAACTTGACATCAATAAGGCCTATGATAAAGTTGAGTGGGTGTTCCTTGAGAAAGTCTTGATTAGATTAGGTTTTCCAGTTCGTGTCATTCGTTTAATTATATCTTGTGTGTCGAGTGTGTCTTCTTTGTTTAACTTAAATGGTTACAATTTTGGTTTCTTGTGTTCGGGGAGGGTCTTCGTCAAGGCGACCCCCACTCCCCTTATCTCCTTTTGTTTTGTGCAGAGGTCTTATCTTATTAATTCAGGTACAAGGGGGCGACGGTAAGCAGGGCGGGACCGAAAGTGTCACACCTTCTCTTTGCGGATGACACTCTTATATGCTGTCAAGTGAATATTGGTGTAGTGGTGAGCATACATTTAGTGTTGGAGAAATACATTGCTATCTAGGGTTAGGAGGTCAATATTCATAAATCCGTTGTTGTGTTTAGTTGAAATGTGGAGGATTCAACCCATGCAGCCATGCTCAAATTGTGGCAAGGTTGGGGGTTCGGGAGATCGCTAGTCATGGGCTTTACCTAGGACTGCCTTCAATTGTGGGCAGATCAAAGAGGATTGTTTTTGCTTCGATCCGAGATAGAGTGTGGTGACAGATTAAGGCACGGCAGGTTAAAGCGCTTTTGGTAGTAGGGAACGAAGTGCTCATTAAAGCCGTACTACAATCTATCCCTACTTATTCCATGATGTGCTTCAAATTACCCAATAACTTTGTGAATCAAATTGAGGAACTTATTTGGGGATTTTGGTGGAATAGCGTGGATAATAAGAAGATTCACTGGATGGCTTGGCCAGAATTATGTAGGAGAAAGGCAGGGGGGTTGGCCTTAGGAGTTTGCGGGCGTTCAATTTGGCATTGCTTGCTAAGTAGGCGTGGCGGCTTTTGATTGAGTCGGGTGTTACGAGGCAAGTACTTTCCTAACTTTTTGAATGCTAAAATTGGGTTTAGATTGTCTTACACTTGGAGCAGTATCTTTGGTACGAAGGAATTATTTGCTTCAGGGATCCGGTACAGAGTTGGCTCAGGGTAAAAAATTGAAGTATGGGAGGATAAGTGGCTCTTGAGACCAAATACGTTTAGGCCATTTACACCCCTAATTTGTCTAGTGGCATCATGTGGGTTTCAAATTGATTAATCCATCCACCCGAACATGGAATTACCAGCTAGTGCGGGATCTGTTTTGGGAGGATAATGCAGCGGCTATATTAAGTATCCCACTTAGCCAAAACCACCATGACGATATTCGGGTTTGGCACGCCTCTCGGAATGGCAAGTTCTAGGTGCGTAGTGCATATTTTCTTGCTCTTGTGAATCACAGTCAGCCTGGTGCGTTGACATCGAGTCCAGCATTTGTGGAATAAGATCTGGATCGTGTATGCCCCAGCTAAAATCAGAGTGTTGGCATGGCGAGTTACATGTGATTTGTTGCCGACAGTCGAGAATTTGCACAAGAGGCGGTGTAACGATAGTATGTGTTGTCTGTTTTGTGGCGATGAGAATGAAACTATCCAACATGCACTCTTAACTTGTGTGTTTGCAACTCTAGTGTGGTGCTGCTTGAACTTCTCGATCTCAAGAGTCCGAATATGGGGTGAGAACAACTTTAACTGGATTGAGAATCGATTGTGTTGGAGTATATGGTGGTGCCGCAACGGGTTTGCTATGGAAGGAGAGTTCCTTACTCCAGTGGAGATAGCAAATTTCGTGAACGCTTGCTTTGAGGCTTATTAAAACGCTTGGCCTCTTCCTACACATGAGACTCGACCGCAGCAACCGACGAGGTGCCAAAGACCACCTGCTGGAATAATAAAGTTAAATTTTGATGGTGATCGATGGGACTAGGAGGTGTGACGAGGGATTGCATTCGAGCTTGTGTGGGTTGGCTTTCAGTGAGAGTTGGGGGGTTTTTAGTGGCTGAAAATGTTGGCGGCAGTGCGGCTGGCCATCAATCTATCTCGAAAGCGATTGCTCAACCATCACCAACAAGCTCAATGACTGTCAATGCGATTTGTTCTCATACGTGATATTCAAGATTCCATTACTTTTTCCTTTGTTCATCGATTGGGGAACAAAGTGGCTCATGTCCCGAGATGAGGGCGCGTCAAATATTCCTGTGAATGTCATGGATGCTTTGTATTCGGGGTTTTTTTTCAAATTTGACTTAAAAAGGTGGAATGTTTAAAAATCTAACATGTTAAAAAGATGCTCTATAAAACTAACATAACTTGCCAATAGTGTTGGCGAGTTTATTAAAATATTAATAAAATTTGAACATATTTATAATATTTTATCAAAAAAAAAAAAAAAAAAAATTTTAAAACTCACCAACACTGTTGGCGAGTTTACAGAAAAAAATATTAAAAAATCAAACTCGCCAACAGTGTTGGCGAGTTTTGAAAAAAAAAAATTTAAAAATCAAACTCGCATTTTCGGGTGGCGAGTTTTGGTGGGCGGGAAAAAAATATATATATATATTTTTTTATGTGGTAATTATTTCTGACGAGTAGTACAGAAATTAAATATATATATATATATATATATATATATTTAAACAAAACTCGCTATGGTACCTACGTTGTAACATATCAGAAAAGGAAAAAAAAAAAGGGAAAAATATCGCTGCGTTGTTGTCTGAATAGGTAAAATTGCTAACAAGAATGAGACAGTCTTGTATTACTTTATTATGAATAAATGACTTCGGCTTATGCCTCCTTCACAGGTTATTTAAATAGATGTCTCCTTCACAGGTTATTTAAATAGATGTCGAAGTCATTTATTCATAACAAAGTAATACAAGACTGTCTCATCCTTGTTAGCAATTTTACCTATTCAGACAACAACGCAGCGATATTTTTCCCTTTTTTTTTCCTTTATGATATGTTACAACGTAGGTACCATAGCGAGTTTTGTTTAAATATATATATATATATATATATATATTTTTTTTAATTTCTGTACTACTCGTCAGAAATAATTACCACATAACAAATATATATATATTATTTTTCCCGCCCACCAAAACTCGCCACCCGAAAAGGCGAGTTTGATTTTAAAATTTTTTCTTTTCAAAACTCGCCAACACTGTTGGCGAGTTTGATTTTTTAATATTTTTTTCTGTAAACTCGCCAACAGTGTTGGCGAGTTTTAAATTTTTTTTTGTTTTTTTGATAAAATATTATAAATATGTTCAAATTTTATTAATATTTTAATAAACTCGCCAACACTGTTGGCGAGTTATGTTAGTTTTATAAAGCATCTTTTTAACATGTTAGATTTTTAAACATTCCACCTTTTTAAGTCAAATTTGAAAAAAACCCTTGTATTCGCACATGGGGAACTAATAATATTTTGTTTTTCCCTTAAAAAAAAAAAACTTAGACCCAAATATATATGTAGGGTTTAATTTATTATATTTAACAGTTCTGAAGGTTAACGTGATATAGGATTTAATTTTTAAATACAGAGTATAATTAATCCAATAATAAATATTAAGGACCCGTTTGCTTCGCGAGATTGGTTAATCGAAACTTGTGTATTGA
Organism: Petrea volubilis; assembly: GCA_026212405.1. NCBI lineage: Eukaryota > Viridiplantae > Streptophyta > Magnoliopsida > Lamiales > Verbenaceae > Petrea > Petrea volubilis. The sequence continues at coordinate 17,723,111 of CM047882.1, forward strand.
CTCAAGATTAGCCGAGATTCAAGCCAATTAGATTGGTTATTTGGTAGCCATGATTAACTGAATAGGATGATCGTACGTATTATGCAGAGGGTGGTTTGGTATCCAAGATTGAATAAGATCGAACCAATATTAAAATACAATTTACGTTATTACCCTCGATTGTTAAAATTTTTCAAGGCTTATTTTTCTAATTATGCCTTAGCCATCTTGCAATAATAATAATAATAATAACAACAATAACAATAACAATAATAAATTTAATAATAATAACAAAAATAACAATAATAATAACAATAATAATAGCAACAACAACAATAATAATAATAACAACAAGAACAACAATAATAACAATAATAATAATAATAATAATAATGAAATAATAACAATAACAATAATAATAAAAATAATAATAATAATAATAACACTAATAATAATAAGAATAATAACAATAATAATAATAATAATAATAATAATAATAATAATAATAATAATAATAACAACAACAATAATAATAATAATAATAACAATAACAATAATAATAATAATAATAATAATAATAACAAAAACAACAACAATAATAATAACAATAATAATAATAACAACAAAAATAATAATAATAATAATAATAATAATAATAATAACAACAACAATAATAATAACAATAATAATAATAATAACAACAACAACAACGATAATAACAACAATAATAATAACAGTAAGAATAATAAAAATAATAATAATAATGCTAATAATAATAATAAGAAGAAGAAGAATAAGAATAATAACGATAATAATAATGACAATAATAATAACAATAATTTAAATTATTTTTTAAGAAGAAGGAAATGAAATTTTGATATTTTAATTTTAATTTTAATTTTTTATACTTTACAATATTTAATTTGATTGAATAATAATAATAATTTATTATTATTTAATAAAAACTATTATTATTATTCAATAAAATTATATTGTAAAAGATAAAAAAATAATAATAATAATAATTTATTATTATTATTTAATAAAATTACATATTGTAAAATATAAAAATAATTAATAATAATTATTTAATAAAATTATATATTGTAAAGTATAAAAATAATTAATAATAACAAGTTTGTAAAAGTAAGAGCAAAACAAAGGACAAAATAGTCAATTCAAAATATTGGAATAGTTAATCTTGGGAAGTCAAGACTCAATCTCACCCCCTCCCCTGAGATTATAATATCGAGATTAGACCCATCACGTTGCGGGCCGCGTGAAATTAGGTAAATGCCCGTAATTATAATCTCGGTAACCAAACGATTAATTAGCCGAGATTAGCCGATATGTGAAGGCATTTTCTTGACTAATCTCGGAAAACAAATGGGTCCTAAAAAAAAAGTTTAGCGTACGGGGAAACTGAGTTGGAATTTGATGAGAAAATTATCCATAACGAATGCAACTTCGCACTTCATTCTTAATTTCATTTTTAATACTTAACAAGATAGTATGAAATATTTATCAAAACACCAAAAAAAGATAGTATGAAATATTTGAAAAGTTAAATATATAATCTCTTAAGATGTTAAATTGGACAGCCTCCTTTCTAGAAATAATAAATTTCTTAAAGTTAAACTGTTAAAGAAAAGTTATAAGTGCCATTATAAGTCTAACTTTAGAAATAACCTCTAGAAATAATAATCTCTAAATAATTTTAGATTAATATGATTAAAGTGCCATTATAAGTCTAACTTCGTTGTTGAAAATTTGTTTAACAAGTTTACAAAAAATATTTATTAAAATAAAAGGATATATGAAAAAAATAAATAAATACGAATGATAGATATCTCTGAACAAATTTTATTTGTTAATGTGAATCAAAAAGTAACAGACGGAGTATAAAACATAACTAACACTTACCAATACTTTTAAGAGATAATTACTCTCAACTTCCCTGAATTTAGAAAAAATTACAAATAACCCCCTCTTGTTTTAAAAATTACCGATTCGCCCTTGACATATATCAACATTTACAAAAAAACACCCTATCATTAGTGAATTGTCGAAAATGCCCTCGGTCAATTTTTTCATCATTTTTTGAGGATCAAAATACCCTTATTTATTGTAAGGTTTTGAAACTTGAAGAGTGTTTATTATAATTTTTAAAATTACATAAGGGTATATCTATAATATTTTAGAAAAAAGACACGCAACGAAGGGTCGGGCTATCCGATGGGTTTTTTCGATGGGATCTGAAAGGGTCTTGAGCTAATTACAATGAATAACACATTAGTGAAGCCCATTTTGGGATAGGGTCGATAGTGGTAGAGGAATTAGACGGAGGAGATGTAATGGCGAGTTAGGATTTGACGTAGTTTTTGTTCAATTAAATTCAAATAGATGGAGCGTTAACAAAATTTATTGAGGGGTTTTGACGCGCTTAAGAAAACGAAAAAATTGGTGTGTAGTTCCACCATCTAGATAATAGCGATATGGCGACAAAACGAGGTATTATTTATGTTCAAAATAAGAGGGGTTTATTTATAATTTTGGCAAAATATAGGGGAAGTGAGGGTAAATATCCCTTGAAAGTATTTAGGACGAAAAAAGTAATTATAGTCTTTTTATCTGATTTAGCAATAAAGGGACAAAACTCAAGGGGGTATTGGCAATTTTTGAAACAAGAAGGGTTTATTTATAATTTCATCTAAACTTAAGAGAGGTGAGGGCAATTATCCCTACTTTTAATCTATGTATCTTATATGAATACGTTCCCAGAACTTTTAATATAATTTAATATCTATATTTTTTTGGGTTAATTACAATCTAAGTCCCTCTTAAATGCTCAAATTCCCATGCCCCCTTTGTAGCTTGGATTATTAAATTGATCTCCCCTTTGAATTTGACCAACAAACACTCCCTGACTCCCTTGCTTTACCCTCCGTTTGGTTCTTAGATTTTGATAAGACAAATAGGACGATTTTTTTTTTCCTTGCTTCAAATAATAGTACTCTATACTTTCATTTTTGATCCGTTCCATTTTCCTCACCAAAATTCTCGTCCTAAACATAGCATTAGTGTTTTTCATCAATTTTTTGAATGAATTTCTGATTTAACACCTGACCCAATGTTAGTAAATATTTTATGATTACAATATCGTCTGTAATATATTAAATTCAAGAGGAGGTGTCTTTGTAAGGTTTTATAACTCAAAAGCGGGTCGATGTAATCTAACACAGTTACTGCAAGCCCGCGTTTGGTTGAGAATTTTCTGATTCTTTTTTAGATGAATTGTCACATATTGCTTCTCGGCAAGAGATGAATCACATTAAGTCATCAAAACTAAGTTAACCCATGCTGGGCATACAATACTCATGGTTTTCATTCAATGTGCTATTTTATCAGAGGGCACCAAACCCACATTTATCTTCCTCAATCTGAAGAGAGATACACAAATGCAACCAAAATATTGAATCTATTTCAAGTCCAAAAATTCTTAAGGGCTACGAAAGAAAAAATATAAAAATAATAACCTGAAACATATGAAAATGTTGAGCTTATATCATCCTGTGAGAGCAAGAAAACGCACCAGGAAGAAACACAAAGGAAAACAGAGGCAGGATTTAACGATACAAGCAGGGGAAGTGAGAACCTAAATGCAGGCGACATGTTCCATCAATGCTGCAAAAATAATCGTGATCAAGATAGTGTCCTCAATGACATTGTCACATAGTGCTACTATCTCTGATTCAACTGTATTTGTTCGCTAGTTAAACAGCAAACCCACCCAACTCCATCTGCCCCATCACCAGCAACCAACGCACACGCAAACCCCTCATCCTACCACCTCATTTGTGCTTATTGCTTATCATGGCACAAAAAGCAACGAGGCATGATAGGGAATTATATCTTTAGTCACCTCACCGATCATTGTACCCTAAACCCACAAGCAAACAGATAAAATTCCGAAGCAATGTCGCTATGTGAAGGCCTACATCTCTATTAGCCGTAATCTAACTAACATATTGGAAGCTAAAACTCAGGGCGCACAAAGACACACACTTCTATCCAGGGGTTAAAGAAAAGGGCAGAATGGAAAGAACATAAGAATGACTACTCAAAATCTCAAATATACTAATGCAATGAAGAGATAACAGGCTCAGAACCATAAGAAAAACAACTAATGATGCACATCCATAGATAGAAATCTCCAAAAACAGAAAAAAGGGAAAGAAACCTTAATATTTCGTTATTCTGCCCTCACCATCAAGGAATAGAGGAGACAGAATACAACAAAGGATGTTGCATGTAAAATTGAAGACCGAGCTCACACAAGAGCTTTTCTCAAAGAAATTGAGAAATTTCTTTTTCAACTCCACAACACTTAAGCATGAGTACCTCAGTCCTCAAAAGTATATATAAGCTCAAACCAGAACTTCATTTTTATGCCAAGTTCCTCGGGGATTAATAGACACATAATATAGATTCAAGATCCATATTACATAGTATTTCACCAATCTAACGTATAAAAGAACCCAATCCACATACATGCACACGCACTCGAGAATTTGTGTGGGCACGCGCACATACCCACGCACAAAGAAAAGGAAAAGAAGGAAAATGAAAAGGATGGAACCTAAAAGATTGACTGGTGAAACACAGCCAGACCCGATAAAGTCTTTCATATACAGAAATTTGGGAGACAGGCCAAGGTCATCATAGAACATTCATATGCAATCACCAAACACCAAAAATCAAAACAACCCTTTCACTGATATTCTACAGTGGAATTCAAAATAACAGGCAATGCATCATCTGGATTCATTGGCAATTTAAAAATTCGATGAGAAGAACAGAATAATAGAATAAATGGATGACATTCACCAACGCAAGGAGAGATCAAAGTAGAAAACCACTCGATTTTCTATGAGTCTATGCTCCTGAAAACCCCAGAAAATTCACAACCTTCGTCAATTTCAGACGAATCCAACTATGAGTCAGCATAGCCAATCAGTTCATTTTCATTTTTGATCAGTAATCAATATATCCAATCAACTGCCAAACCATGAAAGTCATTTTTCCTCATTCTAACTCATAGTATCATAATCTCAGCAATAAGATCACATCAAAAACATGGTTCTCTAGAAATTGCTAAATTTCACAGTACTACAATTGTAAAATCGAAAAAGGAGAGTTACGAAAAAGGGAAAAAAAAAAATTATCCCAAGAACTGAACAGGAAAATTAAATCACATCAGCGAAGATATGCAGGGATCTTAATGCGAATAAATAGCATACTCATAACATAAGAAATCACGACGAACACGACCCCAGCCGAATAATACGACACCTTCACACTCTTGGCACGATTTTTATCGAGCGCCAGATCCAGGAGCACGATGCCAGTGCCGCCAAGCACGAACATGAATCCGGAGGAGAGGCCCTCGATGATGTACTGGCCGTTGACTCGACCCGGGAGGAATACAACGGGTTTAACCGCCCCGGTGAAGCGGTCCTGTGTGGATCCGATGCCAGGAGGCTCGACGATGACGTCGTAGACAACACCGGACACGACCATGAAGTAGGTGAGGAGGATGAGGGCGTAGACTGTCATGGCGGATGGGAGGCTGAAGGACGGCAGCTTCAGGCGGAGGCGCGGCGGGCGGAGGAAGGAGAACGGGAGGATCCGGATGAGGTGGAAGATCGGGTCCATGGATCCGGATGATGGATCCAGTTGGGTAGCGGCGGAGGAGCTGGTGGTGGACATTGTTGCGGGTGCAGTGGAGAGTGGTGCTGAGTGATGGATCTGAGGAAAATTGGGTTGGGTTTTCTTGGGTCTTTCCTTCCCCTTGTATTAGACTTCCATATGTTGTTATTATCAATCTATTTTTATTTTTATTTTTATTTTTATTTTATTAAGATTTAATTAAAATATTTATTTATTTTAAAAATATCATTGAATACAATTTATTCTTTTGGCTAAATATTATGTCTCGTTCATTCTCTTATATTATCAAATATAATTCTTACATCACTCAATTTAAAAGCTACTCAAAATGGTTCTTACACTACTCTCATTTATACAATTTTAAATTTCTTTTCAATGCTTGACATTCTAAATTCAGCTTCTAATCCTTTATTAGCTAAAAAAATAATTTTAATTTTAAGTTAGAAAAATAAATGATCACTTAAGTAAATAGAAATAAAAATTGAATTAATAAGTTATTGTAATACCATCTAAAAACTAAATGAGTAATTAGAGAAAAAATCCTTCTATAAGTTAAATTTAGAGATTATTACCCACTCTAGAACGAAGGTTAGTCCTAACTCTACACTCTGTGCTATTTTTTAAATTTAACTCCCTAATACATATTGATGCGGTTAGATTTTGGCTCGATCACGTGGCGGAGTTTGATACACTTCGATTGATATGTTGGTGGCCCACTCAAAGAGGGAGGAACACACGTGAGACTAGCCGGTTTTACCCCAACGTAGACTCTCCGATGCTCAAGTTAGTTATTGGGTATTTGGGGAAGATGATAAATAGTAAAATACTATTCTTGCATGGGAAGTATGAAAAAGGTGTGTAATACCTCAAGTGGGAGAGCGTTTTTGCTTATTTATATGAGAGGGGTCCCTTGATGTGACGTAGTTGATGGGGGCTAATCAGCCAATCTGACAAATGGGTACAAGTGGACATGTTTTTTTATCACTTTTTGGTCACCTAAATGGCAGTAGACCCTGCCTCTCATTAATGGGGATTGAACTTTGCATTTAATGCATATTTTAAACATTTACGACCAAGGATTATATTTATGAGAGGACGTTTAATGCGCTGGAGACCGATGGGATGGACTCATGTGTAGCAGGTGCGCATTAGGTGGTGGTAGGTACGGGGCTTGTCAGCCTTGCCAGTTGGGACTTGTCTGTTAGCCGTTGAACTTGGTGAAGGCTAAGTCTTGGGTCCGTGCCCTCGAATAGACTTAACGCATTAAAGCCCTTTGTTCCCTCGCTCCACTTGTCCTGCACAAGAGGTCTTGAGGGCTCGTAGATGCCCCTCATGGCTTTGGAGCTATGAACTTTGTTGAGGGCAAGCCTGGGGGTATTTTCCCTCTCGTGTCTTGCACTTAGAGGCTTCCCATCTTTCAGGTGGACGCATTCTCGAGGACAATGAGTCTCTCCAAGGGTATCGGTCCCCACACTTGTGAGTTTTCTAGCTTAAAATCTCGCAATTGAGGACAACCCGGCTTAAAACCTCTATTGAGGACAGCCCGCTTGGTTGTGGGCTTTGTTGCCCATACTTGGGGATTTTAACACGTTTTACGTCTGCTAAAGTGTCGGGCTGAGGTAGAGACTAGCACATCATTAGTCCCCCCATTCTTGGTTTGACGGTGACGTCAGCACCAAGAGTGACTTTTGCCTTTTGAGTTGCCAAACACCTTTTAAATTTTGAATTTGAAACACCTTTTGCCACACGAAAGGTCGTGCTATTTTTAACTATGATTGCTCATGTGCCTTCTAGGGAGACGTGGCGTGAGCCCGTCTTTTAATTCTTGGTGAAAATTCGTCATGATGGCAAGGACGTCCCCCATGCCATGATACTGTCTGGCCATAATTACAGCAATGCAATTATGGCCAGTGGCATTTCCCACGCCACTTTTTCTCTCTTCTCCCCTTATAAATAGCCGAAAATCTTTTATTGTTAAGATTTTCCTTTCGAATTCATCCAGTTTTTTCGCAATGAGGGCTTTGGAGACTCCATTCTCTGGGAATTATCATTGTCTTCCTCTCCAAATCGCACGGTATTCTTCCCAGGTGACTCCCCTTTCTCTTCACTAACCTTCTAACTTCAAAACTCTAGATCAGTAACCCTAGCCACCATGCCTCCTAAGAGAAGAATTTTAGATGACTTTGACTCGATGCCTGAGGACTTGGCGGCGGAAAGGGAGGCGTGCCTCCCCTCCCAGTCAGTTTCTGGTGTGGGTGCAGGTAGTGAAACGAAGATCACTGGGGCATCTAGGATTGGGGCTCCGCAGAGTGAGGGTCTCTGGGAGGATGCGTCGGGGAATGCACCTGAGAACCCCCAGCCTAAATCGAAGAAAAAATCCAAGGGGGCCGGTGGAGAGGGCGTCGGGCCTAGTGAGTCCTCGGCCAAAAATCTGAAGTCCCGGGGAGGGTGCATGGGCAAATTTCAAACTTTGTCATTCCCGAGGCACATCTCCAACAATATCACCTTGTAGGAGATGGAGAGGATTAGGGAGGAATTCGGGGTGCAGTTCCCCCTCCATATGCCTGGCCCCAATGAGAACATGGTGGAGCCACGCCCTGGGTGTACTGCCTTCAACCTTTTCCATTTTGAAGTGGGGCTCATCTGTCGTTTCCCCCTAGAAGTCCAGAGGCTACTGGAGTTCGCCAGCGTGTGCCCAAGCCAATTGTTGCCAAACTCCATCATGATCATCGTCGCTTTCATGGTGATCATGAAGTGCCTTGGGGAAAAGACCAACCCAATCAATTTCTTGGAGTTCTTCCGCTCGAACGAGTCGGTTAGGTTTGGTCCCGATGAGGCGACGGAGAGTAAACCCTTGTTCTTGTATCTCTCCATGCGTTCAACTTCTTTCAAATCCTCCCGTGGGTCAGGGTGGAAGAAGAAGTATGTCTTCGTGGAAGATTGAGGGCAACTGGAGGTGCCCTCGAACTGGCACTCGCTTTCCACACTTAACCGCAACTTCCACCATGAAGAGCCTAGCTTCCACGAGGGACAAGTTCCACACCATCTTCGATCGCCCCTCGAAAGGCTATGCTAGGGTCTCGATCTAAGAGGGCAAGACGAAAGGCTCTTAAAAGAGGGCCGCTGAAGAACATGCCTCGAGAGGAGTCAAAAAGCAGAAGACCGACCCTAAGGACAAAGGGAAAAAGGTAGCCAACTCCTAGCCCTCGGACTCTAACGAGGAGGAGGAGGAGCTCCTCAATTGGGCCGATGAGGGGCCCAACAACCCTGTGAATTTCCGAGAGCATACTTCCAACCTCCGGATCACTGGGCTGGGGGGCGAATGAGATTAACACGAAGATAAACCTCCAACATGGACTTCAGCTCCCCACAGACCAACGGGCACTACTAAAGTGCTCTGTGGCGGAACTTGAGACCAATCTGGTGAATGCATTGATTGGGGTAAGTGCTATGCTGTGTCCTCGAATCATTGTATTATTTCCTCAATCTGTTATTAACTCATCTCGGTTCTTTGCAGGTTGTCGTTTCTCTCTCCTACCATTTCCTTATGCGTGCGAGCATCTTCTACCGGGGGAAAAATAGGTATAAGAGGCTTTACAAGGAAGAGAGAAAGAAAAGGCAGCAAATCCCCGATGACCTCAAAAAATGCCTTGAATAAACCGAGGTCCTCGCCAATGAGTTGGCCTCAATTAGGACTCCGTGGGGCTTTCTTTTGACCATGAGGGAAGGCCGATTGAAGATAAGTCGCCGGTGGGTGAAGGGTCCAAGGAATTTAACTTTTTAGGCCATGACTTCAATTTTGGATTTTGTCGCTTCGATCTTCCAATCCCCGAGAGTGCGCAAGGGGAGTCTTTCGGGGAAGAAGAACTTCCACTGCCATCTGGGCTAGATCCTGAAACTTGGAAAGATCAGATAGCCGGACTGAGCTCTCCCAACAACTCTGGGGGTGAAGATGGCGATGCTGGAGCAGACCAGGGTGAGGGTCCTATCGACGTCAGTGATTAGATAGGGAACCCTTGTAATCTTCTACCCTCGCGCCTTTTGTAATTCCTTGCCCTCAAGTTTATTAATGATTGTTTCTTTTGTCATCTTCAGTTTTTTCCTAAATTTTTACAAGTATTTCAATTAGTCACCCTCGATTTCACACTGGTTCTCAACGATAATTATAACAGTATTTTGAGGGAATGCTCTCGATTTATTAAGCACATTAACTTAAAGAATTTCCAAGTGTTCAACCATTACGAGGCATCGTAAAGGTATCACACCTTGATTAATTTAAAATAGGATCGTAATTAACATATTTGAAAGCCTTAAGATTCACAATCTCAAATTTTACAAAGCATGTTGCATCCCCCTCGAAAGAAATAGCGTCCTCGATGCGCAATTAAGCCATTTGCAAAATAGTAAAAAGAGGTTACAACAGACTAATCTTGTTTTATGCATAAAATTTTCTAAGGTTGGAAGCATTCCATGGTCTAGTTAGTTCCCTTACATCCACGTCCTCAAGTCGGTATGTGTTGTTCTTCGAGACCTTTACAACTTTGTGAGGGCCATCCCAATTTGGGTCTAACTTCCTCACGTGCTTGGACACTTCAACTTTCTTTAGGACCAAGTCCCCCAGCTGAAAGTTCCTAGGTCGCACACTTTTGTTGTAAGCTCGGGCCATGGAGGCTCGGTATTTTTGCATCCTAGACCAAGCTTGCCTTCTCCTCTCATCTAGGAGGTTTAGCTCCATGGCTCAATTTTCGTCACTCCTGGGCGACTCTAGCGGTGTTGTGCAAGATTTCGGCTGGTATAACCACCTCAGTTCCGTACACAAGGGCATATGGAGAGTCTGTTGTTGCCGTCCAAGGGGTTGTGCGATAAGCCCATTCTCCTTTGAGGGCGCCTAACGAAGTCTTTAAATTTTGCAAACTGACCAGGTTAGTCACCTCGGCTTGACCATTAGCTTGAGGGTTTCCTATTGAAGTAAATCACTGCTCGATACCGTGGCTTTAACACCATTCCATAGTTGTACGACTTTGGAATTGGGTGCCGTTGTCTGAGATCAGGGACTCCGAATCTGCAGATGATATTTTTCCAAATAAAGGCTCGAATTGAGGTGTCGGTAATCTTGGGGACTGCTTCGACTTCGACCCACTTCGTGAAGTATTCGACAGCTACTATAATGAACTTCCTTTGACCCTTACCAGTTAGGAAAGGTCCTAAAACATCGATTCCCCACTGGTTAAAAGGCCACGAGATCTCAACATTCACCATTTGGCAGCTGGTTTGTGAGGGAGATTGGCATGGAATTGGCAGTTAGGGCAATTTCGTGCATAATCGCACGCGTCCTTTACCATCGTGGGCCAATAAAAGCCACTTCTCATAATTTCTTGGCGAGGGATCTCCCTCCTGCGTGGTTGCCGGTGCTTCCCTAATGGACTGATTGTAGAACCTCTTCCGCCTCAAAGGGGCCGAGGCATTTGAGTTGGGGTCCGAGGAAAGCCCTGCAGAATAATCTTTCTTCTTCGTTTAGGGCATACCTTGAGCATCGCCTCCTTAATCTTCGCACGTGTACTGGGTTTGTTGGCCCTTTCTTCCCTTAAAGAAGGCACGAATTTCATTCTGCCAACTTGATTCGAGGGGTTGAATAGGGAGAATGTCAGCGGCTTGCCTCCGGATCGAGGGAGAATTTGAAATCTTAAAGTTGACGGTTTGGTCTCTGGTCCCTCTTAGAGCGTTTGCAAATTTGGAGAGTGTATCAGCTCGTTCATTCTCTTCCCTCAGTATTTACTCCAGACTAAATGTTTTGAAAATTTTCTTCAATGTGGTGACATGGTCGAGGTACTTTGTCATGGTGGCATCGCTTGCTTCATAAATTCCTGCGATTTTGCTAGATATCAATTGGGAATCAGTGGAGGCTCTCAAGTGGGGGACTCCTTATCTCACAGCTAATTCGAGGCCCGCAATGAGGGCTTCATACTCGGCTTCATTATTCATGATTGGGTAGTTAAGCCTAACGATGAACTCCACCACATCACCTTCTGGACTTTGCAAAGAAATCCCGGCTCCCCCCCTTGGGTGGTGGACGAGCCGTCTACATGTAGGATCCATGGGGTTGTGGTAGGTGGGTTTTCTTCAGGTAGTCCTACCCTTTCGAGGAAAAAATCCGCCAATACTTCTTGAGCTCAAATTTTTATTTAATCCAAGCACAAACTCATTTATGACTGTATTGCAAAAGCTCAAGAGTGGCTCATGAGCTTCTTATTTTCTCCATTTTTCTTAATATTTTTATTTTATACGGTTTTCGTAACGTTAAATAAATTTCAATGCAATCAAGATAATGTATATAATATTAAATGATGATTTAATAACAATACCAATATATTAGCCAAAAATCATGATTATATAGTACCCTAAAATTCTCATTTCGCATTCTACACTTTGATTTGATGCTATTGTCTAAAAAATATTAGAAGTTCAAATTTGAAATAAACAAGCTCGATTTCAAATTAGAGCTTCAACTGCGATTTGTTCAAAATCAAGCTTCATATTGAATTCTAACCTCAATTATCTTCTTCAAACTCGAGATCTTGGCTAATTGAGTTTGAGTTGTTTTGAAAATGAGTCGAGCTCGACTCATTTATAGTCCCACTTGAAGGACATATATCGTCCAAGTTCCACCAAGTTATCTGTCATGAGAAAAGATCATTGAAAGAGTTGAATTTGCTCGTTATTGAGGTAAATTCATTCTAAATGACATGTAATGTAAGAGGTCACGATGACTTATACCAAGTCATGTGAGGTGATTAGGTCTCATATGAACAGTAAATGATTCCAAAATTAATGACAAGATCAGAAATGTAGTGCAAATTAAGCAACATGCCCTGTCTTCTAATCCCTAAATTAATTTGTGTTGCCATGTCAATTTTCATATCAGTTGGCAAACAAATTACATCTCAACTAACGTAAGTCTATTTCTGTTTTTTTTTTTATGTATGATTAAACATTTTTCTATAAAATGAAAAGCTTTACATAATTTACAGAACTACATAAGGTGGATAAACAAAACTATTAGGTCCTTGCTTAGTATTCTAGTAATGAAGGAAAAGTATATGGTTAATTCAGTTTTTTTGGTTCAATTTATTATCGAATTTTTGGTATCTCTTCAATGGCAAAAGGCATACAATGGTGGGAAGATATATGTGCATGTGTACTAATTCAAAATAATAGAAATTATAGCAAGACTTGTGAAAAGATGTATGGGATTGCGAAAGATAATCTTCGCAAAATTTAAATACTATTTTTTTTTCAGTGGGGGGGGGGGGGGGGGCAGAGGGAATGAAGAAATGTATCTCAAATAATAATATTATATATTTATTTTCATTCTATGTCCGATAGTAATCTCACTTTTTAATTTTGATATTTCTTTTAGTATTTTTTGGTAAAACAATTTCCACATCAAAATTTAATATAAATCCTTTTGTCGTTTTTCGTTTTTGCTTTCATTCGCAATTTGGTGGCAATTTGAAATGATGGTTATCCATGAAAAATTCGCCCGCATTGGAATAAATTATAGTGTTGAAAGAAAATTTTTGTGAAAAACGGATTGACACGGTATTCTAGCAATCAAATATAGATCAAAACTTAATAATTGCAGTGCTAATGGAAATCCATCAAAAAAAAAAATTAAACAAATAGAACAGCAGAACATGTGATATCTTTCCATTAAAATCATTATAAAAATGAGCCTTTCGCCCAATGAAATAAGTGAAAATTTTAAATTATAGGTTGTTCTCGTTAAACAACTGCAGTAGCAGGTTTCGGGCATGGCTTGTTAGCCTCAGAATAAAATTTGCATTGGCAACCGCAACAGTCGTCGGTTTGTTTGGGCACACATCCTCCCAGCCCGTGATACTTGTGCTTGCAGTCAAGCCAGCAATCAAATTCACTTGGAGTACATCCCTAACTCTAAATTGCATTCCTCTGATGTAGCTATTTGTTGACCTAATGTGTAATAATAATCATTCAAGAAAGATGCAATTCAGATATTTTATCACAAATAATATAAATAAATAAAAACACTATAAGAAAGCGCCATTACAAAAAAAAAAAGAAACAGTAATACAAAAATGGGTTATGTTTTGAGCACAAGTCGTAAAAACAGTGGGTCCCACTACTAGAAAAAGAGCAAATAGCCACGGATTTTAGCCACGGGATTGGCCACGGATTACCCGTGGCTAATTTAGCCACGGCCAAGCCGTGGCTAAATGTCGTGGCTAAATTTGGCGCCAGTTTTGCCGCCAATGGTTAGCCACGGCCAGACCGTGGCTAAGCCGTGGCCCTTAGCCACGGTCTAGCCACGGCCTAGCCGTGGCTAAAAATTTTTATTTTTATTTTGCAACAAATATGATTTGAACTCTTGACCTGTTAGTTAAAGTTAGAGCATTAAACCACTACACCACTTTAACTTTTTGTTTAATAATTAATTTTTGCTATATTTAAGTAATATATATATATTATATTATATATATTGATATATATAATAAATGATTCGATATATTACATACGTATAAGATTAGATATACTTATATATATGTGTATTTATATATAATTAGCTGTATATATATTAGATGTATAAGTACATATATAACATATATTAGATATATAATACACTAATATATGTTTATTTCATATAGATGATTGATCATATATATATAGTACATATGATTAGATATATATATATATATATATTGGATCTATATATACGTACACTACATTTATAACATATATTAGATATGTTCTATATAGATATATACTTATATCATATAGACTATATATAGAGGATTAGAATGTACATATAATATATTAATATATATGAGATACACATTGACATATACGTAAATTTATATATGTATATATGATATATATACTTGGAAATATATATATACACATATATTGATATATATATACTTGAACATATGTATATATATACATGATATATATATATATATATAAATATAGCCATGGATTAGTCACAAATATATATATATATTGGTACATATATACTTGGATATATAAATATATGTATCAATATAAATTTACATATGTATCAATATATATATATATATATAAATTTATCTGTGGTGCAAAAAAAAATGAAAAAAAACAATTAGCCACGGATAAATTTTTGTTATTGATATTTTAATTATCTCAATATAAATTATCTATATATACTTGGATACATATATATATATTGATACATATATATACTTGGACATTTATATATATATTGATACATATATACTTGGACATATTTAAAATAGATACATATCTATCAATATATATACTTGGACATTTATATATATATATATTGATACATGTATACATGGACATATTTAAAATAGATACATATATTGATATATATATATATATATATATGATATATATACTTGACATATATTATATAATACCACACATATACGAAGATATTGACAAATTATCACGAATTAAAGTTGCTATTATCTAAATATAAATTATATAAATAGACTTTTGTTATAATTTTTGTTTTGATATATTAGTTTATTAAATATTTGTCATAAAAAAAAAGTTGAATATTGAACGATAAAGTCAAAGGTAAATATCTTTATTTTTTTAAAAAAAATAATTGGTTAATAATTTATAAAAATTACTAAAATTAAATTAAAAAAATTGATAAAACTAATGAAATTTATTAGATAATTTTAGTTTAAAATATTGTAACAATATAGTTTAAGTATAAAAAAAATCAATCAATAACCAAAGAACTCCCTTGGCGCAACGGTTACATGCTCCATTTATAACATTGATGTCCCGTGTTCGAATCTCCTTGAGCGCAAAAAAAAAAGCTTGGGTTGGGGCGCGGGTTTCAGGTCCGGGTTGGGGCGCGGGTCCGGGTTGGGCCGCGGGTTTGGATGTAATTAGCTTTTTTTTTTTTTTTCCAGTGGCCACGGATTAGCCACGGCTAAGCCATGTCTAGGAAAAAGTGGCCAAACTTGGCCACGGTTTGCCCGTGGCTATTAGCCACGGCTTGGCCGTGGCTAAGCCCAGCCGTGGCTAAAAAGCCGTGGCGAAGGTTAGCCACGCCACTTTTAGCCACGGAAAAAATCCGTGGCTAATCCGTGGCCAATCCGTGGCTAATCTCCTTGGCCACGGATTTTTTGCCAAATCCGTGGCTAAATGCCTTTTTTCTAGTAGTGTCCACTATGACAAAGCATGCCCTTTATTGATGAAAATTTTGTGACAGGATATAAAATTCCAAAACAAGTACCTATTTTTGCGACAGCTTTATGACGGAATTCTAGCGAATTAAAATTAAGGGTGAAAGTACAATTGATCGATGACAAAGCATATACAAACAAATTTGTGTGGACGAAATCTATTGCAAGACTACATTTTATGATGTACTTCGCTGAATCTATATTGTGTTTTACCATTAATGGAAGGGGTGCTATTTTCTTGTAGTCTTTTGTTTATCAGGAAACAAAAGTCTTCTTAAATTTTTTATATAAAACTCTACTCAAAACCATGATAGTTGCATAGGGAATAACTTTTCTTCTCAAGGTGGCATAAAAGATAGATGATGGTATAGAATTGATCATTGATCCTGAACTGAACATGTAGTAATATTATATGAGAAAACAAGGGGTAAATGTTACATATTTATTGAAATTGAGATAGAAGCAAAAGGGATGTGACATCCCGATTTTGTGGTCTAGCAACGATATAAAAATCGGTTCTTATAATATACATGGATGCTTACTAATATTTCATATTTTGTATGATCCTTCTTTTATATGTGAATTATGTGAGGTGGTAATTACATGATTTTCCAAATTTTAAATGAATTTGACATTCTAACACAATTTTTGAAATCTTATGTCCTAAATTGCAATTTTCGAAAATATAGCTAAAACATTTTTTAATTTCTGGAAAATATACATATAATTTCAGATTTATAAAGATTAAAATTCATCATTTTGGAATTTTTCTAAATTAATTATGAATTTTCGAATTTTAGGCCTTAAAACTCTAATTTTATGCCCTAAAATCCTAATTTTCGATATTTACAACCATAAATAAATACAAATTTGAATTTTTAATTAAATAAAGATATGGTTTCAGATTTTATAATATTAGGACAATAAATATCAGATTTTATCAGATTTTATTTGATTTTGTGTTCATATTTTATTAAAATATCCTATCTTATCTTATCTTATCTTATCTTATCCTATCTTATCTTATCTTATCTTATCTTCTATGCATTTATTATAAATTGACCTTATAATATAAAAATCCTATTTCTTGCCCTAAACTCTATAAAAAGGACCATTGTCTTCATTTTTACACACACACACACACAAATCCCGCCTAAACCACCCACACCCACACTAACTCCACTTTTAACCCACAAAACACTCTCTTTTTATAGCATATCTTCCACACACATATATGTATCAATAAATCCTTCTTTTTTCATATATATATACCGATTAGCCTTCTATATATCTCTCTATCTCCTCAAATACGCTTAAAAAGGAGGGTACCAAGTCGATCTAGTCAATCCAAGTCTACAAACTTGATAAACTCCTTAGGTGAGTGCCTTTTACCTTCCTTGCTGGGGCATTGAACTATATGTTATAAATATTATTTGTATGGCCTACCTTGTCTGATTTATGTTATCCAAACCTTTTGGAATTATATCTTACTCTCTACGTTTCAACCAAATATTTTTCTGAATTATAAGTCAAGTTATACCCGAAAAGTATTTCATTTATGATATTGTAAGTTATGTCTGTTTCAAAATGATTTGTAGACACCCTTGGGATATCATGTTTTAATTATGTTTTTATGTATCCCTGGTGTTGAAAACAAGCTATTATTTATTGAAAGTTTGTGAGTCATTCTGTCTTGATATGATCTATTGATACCCTTGGGGACGCCCTTGGGAAGTTTGGGCCCAGGTACATGTGAGCGGGGTATATCGGGTGGAACGGACCGTCGATAGAACCTTATTACGTGATACCATTCTGTTGGACCTGATTCCTACCTACAGTTGGAGGTTAATTGTAGTAGGGATTGGCTCGGTGTATTGCACGGGCACGTGGTACACCTACCGTTTACCGTTGTCAAGGTCGCTCCTTGACACAAAGAGGAGGCATAAGGATTTTATGATATGTTTATCTATTTTGGGTAGTAATAAGGTTGGAGATTGTTCAAGTTTATGTAGACACACCTTTTTATGATTCATTATTTTGTTGGTTTATAACTCTTATTTTGAGTTTATATATCTATATGTATATTTCCCGCCTTACTAAGTCATTTGGACTTACCACCCCAAGTTCTTTCTGTTCATTGCCTCAGTTTCAGGAAAACAGGATGAAGGGACTCGATTAAAGGGATTGGAGTTTTACCAATCATTTGCATATAGTTGTTTATCCTTTATAGCAGACTGGCTTATTTAATAGAAAATGGAAAATCACTAGTTAAAGTTTTGTACTTGAATAGTTGTACCTTATAGTTCTATGTAAGTTAATTGCGTTTTTGTTTATCTCGATTTTATTGTTGGGAAGTACTAAATAAGTTGCATGTATTGCGTACCGATTGGAAAAATTGGTACTCAGTAAGATCGTTGAGTGAGCCCTACTCGTATAGGACGATCCTAGCGAGGGGGGGTGTCACAGAAGAACCTAAGGCAAACATGCAGAGCAAGTTGATGATGCTAATAGGGATTTGGATCTTTGCCATTATTCCCCAATCTTATGAGTAGTCGTCTAATGAAGATGTATTGTGCTAACAAAAAGGTTTGAGGTGGCTGTATTTATAGAGCACCCGAGATCCTGTATTCGGAACTATGCTTCACTTCCTATTTTAACGCATTGATACGCATCAATTACAAAGATCTCAGGTGAAGTATATAATTAAGGAAATAATTTTATACTCATAACATGAATGTATAGTACGCAATAGAGGATAAAACACAATTTTGAAATAGATCCATCAAGAAAGGGGCTAGTCAACACATTGCCTTATTATATTTTATTTATTTATTGCATGTGAAAACTTTTTCCCAACAATAGTTATTTGAATAAGTTATTATTATTCCTGTGCATATAATAGTCCTTTGTTTTAATTGTTCATGATGTGGTCATTAATTAGGTGTATCTAATACTTTTATCCCTTGGTTTCAAAATTTATAGTACTGTATTTATATTTGTATTCATTTTTGATGAAAATCAATTCAACCATTTCTCTTTTCTCCAACATGTGATCTTTTATCAATTCCTTTAAGATCGAGTAATTGTTATATCAATTAACGGGTAGCGGCCTTGTTAAATAGGATAATGTTTTACTTACTATTACTATCTAAGATAGGACAACGTCTCATTGATTATGTTTTAATCTCAATAAGCATCTTAATTCAATAGACGCGTGCCACTTGGTGAATCCCCCGTCTCGTGTTTTGGGTGGGGATTTGCACTAAAAAAATTCGTATAAGGAAATCTTTCTCTCTCTCTCTCTCTCTCTGTTTTTTTTTCCCTTTTTTGCTATTGCTTGTGAGGATACCCAATAAATTGTCTCTCTCTCCCTCTCTCAAAATGATAATTCATTTCAATTGGTGACAATATGAATCTGGACATATTGATTATGACACAATATTAAAAGTTTTACAATATTTAGGTTTGGGATAACTCCTGAATGTTCCCATTCCACTGTTGTTGCCGATATGTCCGTAGATCTTATGATCATATCCCACACCCTCATATTTTAATATATAGAGAATCCATTGAGCAAATTAAGAAACTACCGTAAGAAGAGGACTAAATTGGGTCTAACCAACTTATGAACTATGTAGGCCGGTTCGATTTGGAATTAACTCAAAATTGAACTTTTCAAGCACGATTCTCGAGCTCAAATTTTTATTTAATCCAAGCTCAAACTCATTTATGACTGTATTGCAAAAGCTCAGGAGCGGCTCGTGAGCTTCTTACTTTCTCCACTTTTCTTAATATTTTTTTTTATACGGTTTCGTAACGTTAAATAAATTTCAATGCAATCAAGATAATGTATATAGTATTAAATGATGATTTCATAACAATACCAATATATTAACCAAAAATCAAGATTATATAGTACCCTAACATTCTCATTTCACATCCTACACTTTGATTTGATGCTATTGTCCACAAAACATTAGAAGTTCAAATTTAAAATAAACAAGCTTGATTTCAAATTGGAGCTTCAACTTCGATTTGTTCAAAATCAAGCTTCATATTGAATTCTAACCTCAACTACCTTTGATCCAGAGATCTTAAACTCTGGACAAATTGGCTAATTGAGTTTGAGCTGTTTTGAAAATGTGAGTCAAGCTCGGCTCATGTACAGTCCCACTTGAAGGGCATATACTATCCAAGTTCCACCAAGTTATCCTTCATGAAAAAGGATCATTGAAAGGGTTGAATCTGCTAGATATTGAGGTGAAGTCATTCGAAATTACATGTAATGTAAGTGGTCACGATGACTTATACCAAGTCATTTGAGGTAATTAGGTCTCACTGGAACAATAAATGACTCCAAAATTAATGACAAGATCAGAAGTTTAGTGCAAATTAAGCAACATGCCTTGTCTGCTATTCCCCAAATTAATTTATGTTTCCACGTCAATTTTCATATCAGTTGGCAAACAAATTGCATGTCAATCGATGTAAGTCTATTTTTTCTTTTATGTATGACTAAGCATTTTTCTATAAAATGAAATGCTTTACACAAATTTATAGAACTATATAAGGCAGATAAACAAAAATATTAGGTCGTGGCTTAGCAATCTAGTAATGAAGGAAAAGAATATGGTTAATTCAGTTTCTTTGGTTCAATTTATTATCGAATTTGTGGTATCTATTCAATTGCAAAAGGCGTACAATGGTGGGAAGATATGTGCATGTGTACTAATTCGAAATAACAGAAATTATTTTAGATATTATTATCACAAATAATACAAATAAATAAAAGAAAAAAAATTATTCAAGAAAGATGAAATTCAGATATTTTATCACAAATAATACAAATAAATAAAAACACTATAAGAAAGCGCCATTAGGAAAAAAAAACTGATATAGTAATACAATAATGGGTTTTGTTTTGAGCACAGATCCTAAAAAACAAAGGGTTCACTATGACCAAGCATGCCCTTTATTGATGAAAATTTTGTGATAGGATATAAAATTCCATAACAAGTACCTATATTTGCGACGGTTTTATGACAGAATTCTAGTGAATTAAAGTTAAGGGTGAAAGTACAATTGATCGATGACAAAGCATATACAAACAGATTTGTGGTGGACAAAATCTATCGCAAGACTATATTTTGCGTTGAATTTCGCTGAATTTACATTGTGTTTTACCACTAATGGAAGGGGTGTTATTTTCTAGTAGTCTTTTGTTTATCAGGAAACAAAAGTCTTCTTAAAATTTCTATATAAAACTCTACTCAAAACCACGATAGTTGCATAGGGAATATTTTTTCTTCTCAAGGTGGCAAAATAGATAGATGATGGAATAGCATTGATCCTGAACTGAACGTTTAGTAATATTATATGAGAAAATAAGTGGTAAATGTTACATGTTTATTGAAATTGACATAGAAGCAAAAGGGAAGAACCTAAGGCAAAAATGCAGAGCAAGATGATGATGCTGATAGGGATTTGGATCTTTGCCATTATTCCACAATCTTATGAGTAGTCGTATAAAGAAGATGTATTGTGCTAGCAAAAAGGTTTGAGGTGGTTGTATTTATAGAGCGCCCGAGATCCTCTATTTGGAAGTATGTTTCATTTCCTATTTTTATGCGTTGATATGCATCAATTGCAAAGATCTCAACTCTCAAGAAAACTATATATTTAAGAAAATAATTTTATACACATAACATGAATGCATAGTACGCAATAGAGGTTAGAACACAATTTCGAAATAGGGGATCCTATCAGTTTATTTGCCTATATGGCATAATATGCATGCATGTTATGTGTATAAAATTATTTCCTTAATTATGTACTTAACTTGAGATCTTTGCAATTGATGCTTTTCAATACGTTAAAATAAAACACGAAACATAGTTCAGATTAGAGGATCTCGAGTGCTCTATAAATACAGCCACCTCAAACCTTTTAGTTCGCACAATACATCTTCATTATACAGCTACTCATAAAATTGTGGAATAATGGCAAAGGTCCAAATCCCTCGTAGCATCATCATCTTGCTCTACATTTTGCATTCGGTTCTTCCCTTTTGCTTCTATTTCAATTTCAATGAATATGTGACATTTACCACTTTCTTTCTCATGTAATATTACTACACATTCAGCTCAGGGTCGGTGATCAATTCTATTCTATCATCTATCTTTTTTGCTACCTTGGGAAGAAAAAATATTCCCTACGCAACTATTGTGGTTTTGTGTAGAATTTTATATAGAACTTTTAAGAGGACTTTTATTTCCTAATAAAAGAAAGTCTACTAGAAAATAGCACACCCTCCATTAATGGAAAAATACAACATAAATTCAACGAAATTCATCATAAAATGTAGTTTTGTGATAGAGTTTGTCCACCACAAATCTATTAGTATATGCTTTGCCATCAATCAATTGTACTGTCACTCATAATTTTAATTCGCTAGAATTCTATCATAAAACCGACGCAAATATAGGAACTTGTTATGGAATTTTATATACTATCACAAAATTTTCATCAATAAAGGGCATGCTTTATCATAGCAGACCCATTGTTTCACTTATTTCAATTACCATTCACCATTATTGAGTTCAGAACAAGTATAGAAAATTTATTTTCAGTACCTAGTTAAGAGTAATTTGCAGGTCTCTGTGGGATTCAACACTTTCTTCACTCTATTTTATTTTTTTGGCATACGAGCACTTGCGTGTTAGAAAATCTAAAACACCACCCAAATGATTTGTTCACCCAACTCAAGGAGCTAAGGATAAAGGAGCCCAACTAAGCTTCGAAATGCAAAAGGCTTTTACACAGAAGCATATAAACTTCTATGTTAAAGTTGGAAAAGTATCCAAGAAAATCATGCGATGGGAAAACTCCCTTTGGCAGCAACGGAGAAAGAAGAATATAGCTTCAATGCAAAATAAAAGCTGTTGAATGAGAATGCGCCTGTCATCTCAAATTCTCGACGAGGGTTTTGATTTAGCCTACAAATCTATATTCGCTTTGTCATAAATAAGACAACCAACAATTATGTATTTGTCGAGGAAGTCTCATCAAAGAATGATGTCTTTCATGGCAGTAGGATACCAAGGATATCTATCTCTGATAGACTTTGACCCCTTATAATGGATGGCCACAAGAAAATGAAAATTAAAGGTTTTGCGAAAAGGTTAAAACTCGAGCCACTAATGACAAACTACTTTGGTCATATAATGTAGTGTAGTCCTAAAGGCTAAATGGTAGACCATCATCTTTCCACACACTTAGGGTGAGAAAAAGATTATAAAGACCTTTTGCATTTCTATCATTGTTTGTTGGCTAACCCATCAAAGTACTATTGCCGATGTAGGAAAATCAACAAACTTATCAATGGAGGTTATATTAAATTACGGGATGCCATAAGAATGATGCAAGCAATCCACATTAAACAAAACAATAGCCAAATAAGAGCATGTGTAGACTTCAAAGAAACTGACGAAGACAATATTTCAACATACCACGTTACCTTGAGTGAAGAAATCTAAGAAGAAGGTGCCAAAGATGCCCATTCCGAGCACGAATGAGGTGTTAAAACAACAATTGATGAGTTGAAAGAAATTAAGTTGGGGGATGTCGACAATCCACGAACAATCTATAGTTCATTGTTGACCATTAAGGAGGAAAAGGCTTACTTCAAGCTTTCAACTGAGTTCAAAGATGTGTTTACATGATCATACAAAGAAATGCTTTCAATGGATCCAAAAAAAATAACATTTATCACATATCCATAAAGAAAGAAAGCTCTTTCAATGAAGCAAGCCTAGCGCCAATTCTAGCCAAATCTAGTTCTTTTAATTGAGGCTAAAGTAAATGAGCGCATTGAAGTAGGATTATTCAAGAAGTCTAATACCAACACGGATCTCAAGCATTGTGCTAGTATGAAAGAAAAATGGCCAAAATTTAGCCTACGTCAATTTTAGAAACATAAATGGTGCATGTCCAAAAGACGACTTCACATCACCTACAACTAAACTTATGATTGACACCACTACAATTAAAGAGGCATTATCATTTATGGAAAGGTTATCAAGATACAATCAAATGTGTATGGTGCAAGAGGATGAAGAATTCATGGTATTCCTCTCTCTTAAAGGCATATATTGCTACAAAGTGATGCCATTTGGCCTAAAGAATTCTAGTGCCACATGTCCAAGAGCAATGTAGAAATGATATGCTCCATAATAACATTAAATTCTATGTAGAATACATGGTGGTAAAGTCCAAGAACAAAGAGGATCACCTCCATGATCACGAAATGGTCTTTGAGAGTTCAAGGTATCCACTCAAGAGAAATCCACGGAAGTGTACATTTGAGTTGCATCCAACAGGTTCCTTGGATTTATTGTTCATCATTAAGGGATTGAAATTGTGCAAGCAAAGATTGACGCAATGGCGAAGATGCCCAAACCTCATATCCTATCTTCAGAGGTTTATCTCGAACTTAGTTGGTTAATGTCAACCATTTAGTTAGCTAATGAAGCAATGAGTTCCCTTAGAATTGAATGATGCATGCCACAACACCTTCAAAAGCATAAAGTCTTATTTGATAAAGCTTTTTGTGTTGGTTGCACTAGTGCTTAGATGATCGTTAGTCCTCTATATTGCTTCCCAAGAACATTCTGTTTGGGCTCTAGCAGCTCAAGAGAAATGATGAAAGAGAATGCCCTATACTATTTGAGTAGGATGATGATGCTAAATGAGCTAAATACTCATCGATCGAGAAGAAATGCTCAACATTGATATTTCCAATTCAAAAGCTAAAGCACTACTTCCAAGCCTATACCATGCGCCACTTATCAAAAGCAAATCCATTGAATTATTTCTAGACTAGTCCTTTATAATATGCTTGCTAGGTGGTACCTTCAATTGAAACAATTAGAAATCATATGTTCTTCAAAAGGTGGTAAAGGGACAAGTTTTGGGTAACTTCTTAATAAACCATCCTATCACTACTGAGTGAGAGTTGTTCAATGACATCCTTAATGAAGATGTCCTCATGATTGAAGTTAGTCCTTTATGGAAGATGTGTTTTGGTGGAGCTTCTTATAGAGAAGTGGTAGGTGCTGGAATCATATTCACCACTTTTGATGTTGATACTCTCTCATATTCTTTCACTCAACCCAAAAATCTAATAAAGTGAAAAAGCCACAATTAGTCTTATACTTCAACTATGCTAGTGGCCCATTGGTTGGCTCAGAGATATGATGATTGAGCATATGCTGAGAAAATAAAATGAACAAGCTGATGCATTGGCAAAATTTGCTTCCACCCTTGCGATGGCTGAAAAAGAAGCCCATATACCAGTATGCAAGAATTGGATTGTGCTACCAATATTTTATGATAAAGATGACAAAAAGAAAGAAAATTACCTTTTTGAAGTGTTCGAATTCGAGAAAAAGGTTCACACCAACCATTCATGGATTACTTGAAGTAAGACAGTTTACAAATCATCTACGTCAAAAAGTTGACAGCATACGTCGTACAACTTGCTTCATTTACTGCAAAGACATGTTTTACAGATACTAGTTTGATAGAATCTTATTTTGGTGTCTAAGTGATGGAGGAGCCTCATTCAAAAGTTTACGGCACTTACCAATCAAGCCCAAAGTTGCACTTTCGAATCAAGATGATGGGTTATTATTGGCCATCAATGGTAAAAGACAACATGGACTGTGCACAAAGATGTTAAACTTACTAATTCTACACAAATTTCATCCACCAACCACCTGAAGTATTGTACCCTAAAGTGGCTTCACGGCCTTTTGACACTTGGGGTTCGAATGTGGTAAAACTCATGACTAAGTCTTCTATCAGATATTTGTATATCTTGGTTGCAATTGACTACTTTCAAAGTGGGCTATAGGTGTACCCCTTAAAAAAGTAAAGAAAGAGAATTTTACTGACTTCATTCGCATCAACATCATCTACTATTATGGGGTCCTTAGGTATATAATCACTGAAAATAGAAAGCTCTTTTGAAACAATCAACTAAACAAACTTTGTGAGGATTTCAATTTTAAGCGGAGGAAGTCTTCCATGTACATTTATGCTACCAAAGCACTTATAAGCATTTAACAAAACTTACATAAAAGGATCGGAGAAGTTTTATGGGTGTACAAAACGACCTATAAAACACCAACACAAGCAACTCCGTATTCATTGGTGTGTGGCGTTAAAGCAGTTGTTCCCTTTGAGCACCAATTCTATCACTAAGAATAGTTGTGCATGAAAGACTTACCAAAAGGATATTGCACTTACTAAAAACGATATTGCACATTTACGCCTCAAAGAGTTTCAAGCCATTGATGAGAAATAATTAGAAGTACGACAAAGGCTTGCATGCTACCAACCTCACCTTCCAAGAACATTTAACAAGAAGGTAAAGTCAGACTCTTTCCAAGTAGGCAATCTAGTACTTGCTGTGAGAAATTCCATCATCACAATTCACCGAATTGGAAACAAGTTCACCTCAAAAATGGATAACACATATATTGTCAATTTAAGTCTACGCAAATGGTGCTTACAAGTTAGGTCATTGAATATGGCTCAAGGATTGGCACTGTAAATGGGACATTCTTAAAGTGCTACTATGCATGGAGAATGAAATTACTCCTAATGCACAAGCACAAAATACATCTTACTCCTAACCATGAGTATAAACAATGTACGACACTTACCAACGGTAATGCATTTGGTTAAACTACTAACATACTCTACTGAAAGTATTTCATGTGGCTAAATATAGAAATACTCCACCTAGTCCATGGTGACTAAGCTATGAATACTTCTTACACGCATGAGTATAAATTATGTACGACTTCTTCCATTTTAACTATATTATGAATTGATCCCTTCATGGGGTATGTAGGTAGCTTACATACTTTCTATGTTTATTCAAGATCTCTTGATGAGATACTTTCTGTGGGTTCATTGATCCACCAAGTTCTAAAACTAGAACATCTGAAGAATTATGTTTGTCATCGATTTTATTTTCATGAAAAAATTGTGATTCATTACATTAAGTTCGGATTTTGTTGCGAGTTGTGTATTCATATTAATATTAACTTATTGCTTTGTATGTAATTCATTATAGTGGAAGGAAAGATATAAGTTGCACCACATACCCAAAGATTGCAATATAGAAATAAATAAAGTTTCTATTATGTAATCTGAAAGTAAACTTGTTCATGACAAAAAGTAAGGAAAGAAATGCAAAGTCCTAAACTAATCTCAAGCTAAATGGGTCAAATTCTTTCTTGCCTCCTAGGTGGCTTCTAGTCATGTGGTTGAAATCGTCATATCCTCAATTGACTTGTAATTTAGCGAAAAAGAAACTGGATGACGATGATTTCCTTTTTAATCTCATAACTTTGGCTTGAGCATTTTGTAGAAGTTTTAGTTGTGAATTTAGTGATGCAAACAAGTTCTTCTTTTGCTTTTTGAAATCATTGAACTCCTTTTGGATGCACTCCAATTCATCTTAGGTATATTGAATTTGATTGGCCTCTTTGCTATCTTTACTTTGAGTACCCTGAAGATGATCCTTAGCTTCACTTAGTTGATGAACAAGGAGTTCCTCAAATACTTTCTCAAAAGATGCAAACATTACCTTATCATAAGGAGTTGCCTTGGAGAATAAAAACTTAAGTGATCTTTCTATGTGGGAGATGCCAAAACCATTAAAGCTCTTCATTAAGTTAAGCACCAAATTGACGTTATCTTCTATGACGACCCCGAAATCCCTTTATTATTATTATTAGTCTTATGGCTATTATTAGATTAATACTATCATTATTGGCTACATACATGCATACATTTTTAATTACAACGTATAAGGTACATTACATAAGGGTACATCAACAAAAGAGAGTCTCGACTTGCTAGTTTACTATTGATACATAGCAAAAGCAAAAACCCAAAACAGGTACGCAGTGGAAAATCCTACATCCTTCTTCCTAATAAAATGCTTCAAAAGGTTCCTCCTCCTCACCATCATAAAAGCTATCTTCGGAAGCATCTAAAATATAATATAACATGGAATCAACATACGTTGAGTAGAAACACTTCTTTATACACCTAAGGTGCTCGGGTGTCAAGTGCACATTAGTTACATATAGCACATATATAATTTCACACTTTCTACCTTTCGTTACCTGACAGTGACCCTTTTAACTACCCGGGCCGAAATAACAACCAGCACATTTCTCCCGCCAGCCTTATCCTCCAATGGTCGTATCCCGGGCATACGCCTTAGTATTGTTCTACGACCCTCTCTCTTGAGTAGATCCCTCCATCTACCCAAGGGAGGGATTAGGAGATGGAAGGGTGGTGAACTCTCCCGGCTACTCAATAGTATGTCCCGGTGGAACACCCCCCAGACCATTCCAGCACATATGGGCCCATCCACACAATTGCAATTTGTTCACATATGCACATAATCATAGTTTAGCAAAGTAAGCTCCACACTTATAACTGAAAGCTTTATATTTGCTTATTAAGCATATGTAAATAGATAGTAGCAAAATATGTAAATAGATAAAATATAAATATAAATATATAAACATAACTAGTATAAATATATAAATATAAAGACTAAAATATAACTAGTATAAATATACTTAAATATATATATAGATTAAAAGATAACTAATATAAATATATAAAATATATAAAATATATAAAATGTGATATAGATAAGTTTACATATATAAAGATGATAGAAAAATATATAAACTATATAAAGTGTGATATAGATATAAGATGATTGAAATTATCTACATATATATATAAACTAATAAAATGAATGTAATTATATATATATTTATACGTACCATATATATATATATATATAGATTAAAGTAGTCTTACTAAGTATTACTAAGTATATAATTAGTCTATAATAAGTAGACATATATATATACGTACATAACTATATATATATATATAGATATATACCTAATATAATATGAACTAGCTAAATGAATAGATAACAATACTTTAAATATTTATCTATATATATACGTACATAGATATATATATATATATATTTCTATAATCATCAAAGTAGGCATAAAACTATACAATAAAGTATAATAAATAGATATGTGGAGCTTTCTTCACAAATACTTTCAAGACAACATAGGATATTCTTCTACTAGCTCAATTAAAGAATCATGGTCTCATACTACTTCATATAAAGCATAGAACTCACATAATAATTCAAATAAAACATAAGAATGCCATGTTATTGTAAAAAGGCACAATAATCACATAGTTTTCCAAGAAAGCATAGTAAGCACATAGAACTCCAAATAAGCATACTAATCACATAAGATCTTCAAGATCATGCTCATAATACTATCCATCCTTCAACTTCCTCCCAACAAGAGTTAAACATGATAAAATGAACTATAAAGTAACATGAAGCTAGCAACATAACTAAAACCCTCAACTTGGAGGTATGTTTGGCAAAAGCTCTCACTCTAGGCCATTCAAGCTTGTTCTTTTACATTGCTTGGGCACAAGAGTATGGAAGCTTGCCTAATCTCCTCAAGAAGAAGAAGAAAAACCCTCTACTTAAGGTATAAAGAAGAGTTCCTACCTTTGTTCTTCAAAGTGTGTAGTAATTTGGAGGAAGTGAAGTGTTTGGAGGAAAAATGAAAGAGAGTGTAAGAGCAAGAGAGAGTGCACGGTTTTGGGCTGGAAAAATGGCTGAAAAATGAGGATTTTGGTATATATGGTCTTGTGTAATTATCTTCCATGTATTAGACACAAATATCCAATTATTAAATTCAACTAAATACCTATTCCATACATTATACATGGCTATATATGCTTACACCTATTCTTACTAAATACCATGTATATATATGTGGGTATGTGTGTGTGTGTATATGTAGCCATGTACATCACCACTAATATATAGTTATTTATGTATATGAGGTTCAAGAGTATGTATTAGTAAAGATATTTTGATAAAATATAAAATAAAATCAACTAAAATCAAACAAAAATATATATATTCTGAAACTCTTATTTATTAAGTATTTTATTGCTTATTTCTCAGCAAAAAAAATGAAATTTGGGGTTGGAGAGGTGAAAAGACCAAAATACCCCTTGTTTTGCCAAATTTTCGAAAATTGCCCAAAAATAGAAATAAAATTGTAAAATTCGAAAATTAATTTTTATAAGTCAAATAAAACCTAGAATAATTATTTGTATTATTATTTTAATTTTTGGATAATAATTAAGCATTTTAAAAATTAGATTTCGAATTAATAACTTAAATACAATGTTTTCCGAAAATTACTAAAATGCTTGGAAAAATAGGTAAAAGTTGAAAATAATCTATTAAAAATTTTGGAAGTTTAGAAGGATCAAATGCATAAAATTTTAAAAAAATATTTGGAATTTATAATATTTTATAAATATTTAGGTAGTAAAATGCTCACTAGTTCACAAAAAAAATCATATTTGAAAAAAATAATCTCTAGAAATCAATAACTCACAAAATAATCATATAAAACTTGTATAATATAAAATAGTTAAATAAAGGATTTACCGGGTCGTTACATCCTCCCCTCCTTAGAAAATTTCGTCCTCGAAATTGAGTCGAAGCCTAATCGAACAACTGTGGGTATTTCTCTTGCATCTCTTCTAGTCGTTCCCACGTACTTTCTTCAATCCCATGATCCTTCCATAGAACACGAACTAATTTTATGGTTTTGTTTCTCAAGGTGTGTTCTTGGAAGTCTAGAATCCTCACTGGCTCTTCGACATAGGTCAAGTCTGGACTAATGTCGAGGGACTCATGGTCGACAACATGAGAGGGATCAGGATGGTATTTCTTAAGCATAGACACATGAAATACGTTATGTACTTCTGCCAAAGTTGGGGGTAAGGATAATCGGTAGGCAACTTTCCCCACTCTCGCAAGTATCTCAAAAGGTCCAATATAGCGTGGGTTAAGCTTGCCCTTTCTCCCAAACCTCACAACACTTTTTCTTCGCGAGACTTTTAAGAATACGAAGTCACCTACTTCGAACTCCAAGTTTTTTCGTCGTCGGTCAGCATAACTCTTCTGACGACTTTGTGCTGTCTCCATCATTTTCTTTATCATCTTGATCGTTTCTGTTGTCTCACGAATCAAATCTGGGCCTATTAGCTTACTTTCACCCACTTCACTCCAACAAACTGGGGATCTACACTTTCTTCCATAAAGAGCCTCAAACGGGGCCACGCCTATCGTGGCTTGGTAACTGTTGTTATAGGCGAACTTTGTGAGGGGCAAGTGTCGATCCCAATTCCCACCAAAATCTAAGGTACACGCTCTAAGCATGTCTTCAAGAATCTGGATAACTCTTTCAGTCTGTCCATCTGTTTGTGGGTGATAAGCCGTACTAAAATTCAACTTAGTCTCCAAAGCCTTCTGTAATCCTTGCCAAAATTTTGAGACAAACCGAGGGTCTCGGTCAGATACTATACTTACTGGGACACGGTGTAAGCGAACAATCTCATTTTTATAGATTTCTGCCATCTTATCTAGCGAATAGGTCTTAGCAAATGCAAGAAAATGGGCGCTTTTTGTGAGTCTGTCCACGACCACCCATACTGCATCGTGACCTCTCTGTGTTCGTGGTAGTCCCATAACGAAATCCATCGTAATGTGTTCCCATTTCCACTCAGGGATTGGAAGAGGTTGCAATAACCCAAAGGGCTTCTGGTGGCTTGCTTTAACTTGTTGACAAGTTAAGCACTTTGCCACAAACTCTGCTATCTGCCTTTTCATTTTGGGCCACCAGTACTGTCGTCTCACATCTTGATACATCTTGTTTGTCCCTGGATGTATTGTGTACTTGGTGTTATGGCATTCCTCTAATATCTCCCTTTTCAGTTGCTCACTGTTTGGAACACATATTCGATTTCGAAATCTCAAAATTCCATCGTTTGGCAATGCGAACTCCTTTTCTTGGCCGAGGTTAACCCTCTCTTTAACCCTTTGGAGTTCGTCGTCCATTTCTTGTGCTTCTTTAATTCGCTCAAGTATCACGGGCTGAGCATGTAGTTGTGAAAACACAACTCCAAACTCCCGTTCTTTAGGTTTCCAACTTGAGATGTCTTCTAGCAATTTCCATTCTCGTGTCATTAAGCAGGCTAGACTGGCCTTCCTACTTAAAGCATCAGCTACGACATTCGCTTTACCCGGATGGTATAGAATATCGCAATTAAAATCAGCTAGCAATTCTAACCATCTTCGTTGTCTCATATTCAACTCTTTTTGAGAGAATAAATACTTGAGACTTTTGTGGTCAGTAAATACTTCAAACGAAGTACCAAAAAGGTAATGTCTCCACTTCTTAAGAGCAAAGACAATGGCTGCCAGCTCTAGATCATGCGTTGGGTAGTTTTCTTCATAAGGTTTTAACTTCCTCGAAGCGTAAGCTACTACCCTTTTATTCTGCATAAGTACACAGCCTAGTCCTTCTTTGGACGCATCTGTGTAGACTACAAATCCTTCATTCCCCTGTGGCAGAGTTAACACAGGGGCGGTGACCAATCGATCCTTCAATTCTTGAAAGCTAGTTTCACAATAGTTATCCCAAATGAACCGCACTTTGGCTTGCGTTAGTCTGGTTAAGGGGCGAGCAATCTTGGAGAAATCCTTGATAAATCTCCGATAATACCCAGCCAAACCCAGAAAACTTCGCACCTCCGTGACAGTCATTGGTTGCTTCCATTCCACTATGGCTTTCACTTTTCCTGGATCAACTGCAATCCCATCCTTCGACACTATGTGTCCTAAAAAGGCCACCTGTGTCAGCCAGAATTCACACTTGCTGAATTTGGCATACAATTTCTCTTCCCTCAGCGTCTGAAGTACTATCCTCAAGTGCCTTTCGTGCTCTTCTTCCGACTCAGAGTAGACCAGTATGTCATCTATAAAGACAACTACAAATTGGTCTAGGTATGGTCGGAATATCCGGTTCATCAACTCCATGAACGTTGCCGGGGCATTCGTTACACCGAATGGCATCACCACAAACTCGTAGTGACCGTACCGAGTATTAAGGGCGGTCTTAGGGATATCTTCCTCTCGAATTCGTACTTGATGATATCCGGTTTTCAAATCCAGTTTTGAATAAACTGAAGCTCCTTGAAGCTGATCAAATAGCTCATCAATGTTCGGTAGAGGGTACTTATTCTTGATGGTAACTTGGTTAAGCGGACGATAGTCGATACATAACCTCCAAGTTCCATCTTTCTTCTTGACAAATAGTACCGGAGCTCCCCATGGTGATGTGCTCGGGCGGATAAACCCTTTATTGAGTAATTCTTGTAGTTGGGTCTTAAGCTCATTTAACTCAGCAGGGGCCATCCTATAAGGAGTTTTAGAGATCGGAGCTGTTCCAGGTAACAACTCGATTACAAACTCAATCTCCCGATGTGGAGGTAAGTCTTTCAAATCATCAGGGAAAACATCGGGGTACTCATTTACTATGGGCACCTCTTGAAGCATCTTCTTATCTTCCGACTTATTCATGATATGGGCTAAGAACGCATAATTGCCCTTCTGTAGCAGTCGATTGGCTTGTAGAGAAGAGATAATGGGTAATGCGGGTGTGGTTTTGTTCCCTACGATTTCAATGATAGGTTGATTCGGGAAACAGAGCTGCACAACTTTGTGATGACAGTCTACTTGAGCGTAGTGTGTTGCTAGCCAATCCATACCCAAAATAACATCAAAGTCATGAATGGGTAGTAATACTAGGTCAGCAGTCATCTTTTGGCCACCAATTTCTAATGCACAATCTCGATAAACTAAGTCCGTCTTCCATTTAGTTCCAAGGGGTGTTGTGATTTCTAATTCGTAAGGTAAGGCCTCAGGTTGAACTTGTAAACTAGTAAAGAAACTAGTCGATATATATGAATGCGTAGAACCAGGATCCATTAACACTTTAGCAAAATAACGGTCAATGAGAAGCGTACCTTCCACGACCGCCGAATTCTCGACCTCGGCCTGGTTCATAGCAAAGACCTTCCCTTGAATTCGTGGATTCTCCACTTGCTTCCCATTGCCCTTTGTATTCTTTCCAGTATTCGGGGTTGGCACTGGTTTGGACTGAGGGCAATTCAATACAAAATGCCCACGACCTCCACAAGCTTCCAAATCTTTCTTTTCTTAAGTTCAACAAAGTACATAGCCTCTACCTTTCCCAATTCTCAAGGTCCTTATCTCAGTACTAATTTTACCAAAAGATACGTTTTCGCAAACATATAATTCAACCTTATATAAAATCCATTAGATGCACTAGAGGTTTTAGCAACTTCACATATACTCGTGGTGACTCTCGAGTTGGTTCCTATAGGTTCAAGAGGTAGATTTTACACACGTCGAACTTAAGTCACATAATTTCACAAGTATTTACAACTATTACCCAAAACAATTCGCCTTATACTCAAATTAGTCAAGTATTTGCCATTCAGGGGAGCAAAGTATGCACTGGTCGGCCGCCCAGCCACACCCGCCACCCTGCATGTCAAACACATCTCAAGGAAATTCATTCCTACTTAACCTATTCGGATCAAGCCTATCTCCTTTCAATTCCAAAATCTTACGCCGAGGATCCTTACCCAACATAGCTTAGGCGTAAACCCAAGCTCTGATACCACCTATGACGACCCCGAAATCCCTTTATTATTATTATTAGTCTTATGGCTATTATTAGATTAATACTATCATTATTGGCTACATACATGCATACATTTTTAATTACAACGTATAAGGTACATTACATAAGGGTACATCAACAAAAGAGAGTCTCGACTTGCTAGTTTACTATTGATACATAGCAAAAGCAAAAACCCAAAACAGGTACGCAGCGGAAAATCCTACATCCTTCTTCCTAATAAAATGCTTCAAAAGGTTCCTCCTCCTCACCATCATAAAAGCTATCTTCGGAAGCATCTAAAATATAATATAACATGGAATCAACATACGTTGAGTAGAAACACTTCTTTATACACCTAAGGTGCTCGGGTGTCAAGTGCACATTAGTTACATATAGCACATATATAATTTCACACTTTCTACCTTTCGTCACCTGACAGTGACCCTTTTAACTACCCGGGCCGAAATAACAACCAGCACATTTCTCCCGCCAGCCTTATCCTCCAATGGTCGTATCCCGGGCATACGCCTTAGTATTGTTCTACGACCCTCTCTCTTGAGTAGATCCCTCCATCTACCCAAGGGAGGGATTAGGAGATGGAAGGGTGGTGAACTCTCCCGGCTACTCAATAGTATGTCCCGGTGGAACACCCCCCAGACCATTCCAGCACATATGGGCCCATCCACACAATTGCAATTTGTTCACATATGCACATAATCATAGTTTAGCAAAGTAAGCTCCACACTTATAACTGAAAGCTTTATATTTGCTTATTAAGCATATGTAAATAGATAGTAGCAAAATATGTAAATAGATAAAATATAAATATAAATATATAAACATAACTAGTATAAATATATAAATATAAAGACTAAAATATAACTAGTATAAATATACTTAAATATATATATAGATTTAAAGATAACTAATATAAATATATAAAATATATAAAATGTGATATAGATAAGTTTACATATATAAAGATGATAGAAAAATATATAAACTATATAAAGTGTGATATAGATATAAGATGATTGAAATTATCTACATATATATATAAACTAATAAAATGAATGTAATTATATATATACTTATACGTACCATATAGATATATATATATAGATTAAAGTAGTCTTACTAAGTATTACTAAGTATATAATTAGTCTATAATAAGTAGACATATATATATACGTACATAACTATATATATATATATAGATATATACCTAATATAATATGAACTAGCTAAATGAATAGATAACAATACTTTAAATATTTATCTATATATATACGTACATAGATATATATATATATATATTTCTATAATCATCAAAGTAGGCATAAAACTATACAATAAAGTATAATAAATAGATATGTGGAGCTTTCTTCACAAATACTTTCAAGACAACATAGGATATTCTCCTACTAGCTCAATTAAAGAATCATGGTCTCATACTACTTCATATAAAGCATAGAACTCACATAATAATTCAAATAAAACATAAGAATGCCATGTTATTGTAAAAAGGCACAATAATCACATAGTTTTCCAAGAAAGCATAGTAAGCACATAGAACTCCAAATAAGCATACTAATCACATAAGATCTTCAAGATCATGCTCATAATACTATCCATCCTTCAACTTCCTCCCAACAAGAGTTAAACATGATAAAATGAACTATAAAGTAACATGAAGCTAGCAACATAACTAAAACCCTC
Organism: Petrea volubilis; assembly: GCA_026212405.1. Classification (NCBI taxonomy): domain Eukaryota; kingdom Viridiplantae; phylum Streptophyta; class Magnoliopsida; order Lamiales; family Verbenaceae; genus Petrea; species Petrea volubilis. Next base: position 17,759,499 of record CM047882.1, read on the forward strand.
AACTTGGAGGTATGTTTGGCAAAAGCTCTCACTCTAGGCCATTCAAGCTTGTTCTTTTACATTGCTTGGGCACAAGAGTATGGAAGCTTGCCTAATCTCCTCAAGAAGAAGAAGAAAAACCCTCTACTTAAGGTATAAAGAAGAGTTCCTACCTTTGTTCTTCAAAGTGTGTAGTAATTTGGAGGAAGTGAAGTGTTTGGAGGAAAAATGAAAGAGAGTGTAAGAGCAAGAGAGAGTGCACGGTTTTGGGCTGGAAAAATGGCTGAAAAATGAGGATTTTGGTATATATGGTCTTGTGTAATTATCTTCCATGTATTAGACACAAATATCCAATTATTAAATTCAACTAAATACCTATTCCATACATTATACATGGCTATATATGCTTACACCTATTCTTACTAAATACCATGTATATATATGTGGGTATGTGTGTGTGTGTATATGTAGCCATGTACATCACCACTAATATATAGTTATTTATGTATATGAGGTTCAAGAGTATGTATTAGTAAAGATATTTTGATAAAATATAAAATAAAATCAACTAAAATCAAACAAAAATATATATATTCTGAAACTCTTATTTATTAAGTATTTTATTGCTTATTTCTCAGCAAAAAAAACGAAATTTGGGGTTGGAGAGGTGAAAAGACCAAAATACCCCTTGTTTTGCCAAATTTTCGAAAATTGCCCAAAAATAGAAATAAAATTGTAAAATTCGAAAATTAATTTTTATAAGTCAAATAAAACCTAGAATAATTATTTGTATTATTATTTTAATTTTTGGATAATAATTAAGCATTTTAAAAATTAGATTTCGAATTAATAACTTAAATACAATGTTTTCCGAAAATTACTAAAATGCTTGGAAAAATAGGTAAAAGTTGAAAATAATCTATTAAAAATTTCTGGAAGTTTAGAAGGATCAAATGCATAAAATTTTAAAAAAATATTTGGAATTTATAATATTTTATAAATATTTAGGTAGTAAAATGCTCACTAGTTCACAAAAAAAATCATATTTGAAAAAAATAATCTCTAGAAATCAATAACTCACAAAATAATCATATAAAACTTGTATAATATAAAATAGTTAAATAAAGGATTTACCGGGTCGTTACATCTTCAATAGAGAAAAATGGAATCCAGTGAAGTATTTGATATCTTCTCCAAAAGGTCACTCCACAACTTCTGAAGAAACAACGTTTGATAATTCTGGTTGAACTTCTTGCCTTGAAACATTGAAGCCTCAGTACAAGAAAATATTAACTTTGTTTTGCTTAGCTTGGGCATTACCTTTTGTACCTTTTTGGCAAGCAGGGGATCCGCGATCAACTAGTTAGGCACTACAGTTGACCCTTGGCTATTATGTGATCCCTCATCATCATGATCATTGAGATTGAGCATCTTATTCTCCAACTAAAGCATTGCATGTTTTAAAGACATAGAATCATAACACAAAAGGAAAGATAAACAAAGTAAAGAAGTGAAGGTTTAAGTGACAACCTCGACAACAAAGTGTTCTTTAGAAGATTTAGGATCTCTCTTGTGCCACATCCAATAGAGGTACACATTGTTGCTTCCACTTTCCTCCACGGAATAGGTAGTAGCTTTCCTTTTTGTCTCCTTTATCATTTTATTGCCTGGTGGTGGAGCTTTAAGTGACTTCAAGATAGCTAGCCTTGCAATATTCTTATTGAAGAAGTCCCCATGTGTTTTGGTCCACCATTTCCTATGACTATCTAAACAAAACCTCTTTACATTCATGTGAATCAAAGAAAGATAGACTATTTACATGGACTTTAATAGAGCGCACAAATGAATAATGAATTCATTCATCTAAACAAGCCTTGCAAAGTCTCGCTTGAGAACCACAGACACTTCTTGATAATGCCCAAATTAACAACCAAATTGGTGAGGACAGTAGCACTTAGTGACAAAATGTCTACCTTTCTATAAAGGTAGATAGCTAGAACAGATGACAATGAAGCAATCTTGCTCAAAATCCTCAACATTCATGTTGCCAACATACATGAATCTTCGTGACCATGTTGCAAGTCTAGGAAATAAGCTCCCCTTAATTTGTGAATCTTCTAGCGAGCCTCATTTGCATCATAGTAGTTTGTGCATCTTTCGCTGGAGAACAAAGTCATCTTAGGACCGCATATGCCTTGCTAGATTTGAAGGGGATCTTGAAGTGGGCAAATACATACATGTCAACCTTGGTGCATTCAAAATCATGTTTAAGCCCCCCAAGAATTGGACAAGGCAAAATTTTAATCCATTTTCCATGCTGATAACAACTTTGAAGGTACTCGGGTGTATCAAGTTGACATCATCAAGTAGAAGAACAAACACTACAGGAAAAAAGGCATTTTCCAACGGAAATTTCTGGCGAAAATCGTTCCGCAAGAAAAAACGCCCTCGGAGGGCTGAATTCCGCCGGAATCTTATCCGGAGGAATTCCAGCGGAATCTTCTGTCGGATTTCATCCAATGGAATCCAGCGGAATATTCTGTTGGACGCCAGCCTCCACCGCCGTTGCCGCCAATGGACTCGCTTCCGCCGCCCCTGAACCTGCTGTAGCCTCTGCCGCCCCACGAACAGGCGCCACCGCCGCCACCAAACCCGCACCAATGCTCCGCTGCCGCCAACTGCCACTGCTAGAATAGTATCCCAAACTATTCAAATATTTGCAACTGCAGGAATTTGAACTCATGACCTCGAGGTTGAATGACAAGCACTCCACCACCAAGCTATTTCTTGAAGTTGTAATAAGATTTGTTTTGTTTTATACTTATTATATATTTGTTTCATTATTCTTATTTTAATTAATATATAAATATATGTATACCTATAAATATATTATAAATAATTAAAAGATAGTATAAATAATAATAGTTTAAAGATAGCATTGATACTATATAAAAATACGTATTGTATATACTATATAAACATATATATATATATATACACACCATATGAACATATGCATACCAATAAATATATTATAAATAATTAAAGATAGTATGAATAATAATAGTTAAAAGATAGCATTGATACTAGATAAAAATATGTATTATATATACTATATAAACAAATATATATACCATGTAAACATATGTATACCTATAAATATATTATAAATAGTTAAAGATAGTATAAATAATAATAGTTAAAAGATAGCATTGATACTATATAAAAATGTGTATTATATATACTATATAAACATATATATATATATACCATATAATAACCCACATGATATTCTATCTAATTAAAATATAGTATATTATAACTTCAATATATATACTATGAATAATTTAAATGGGGTTCAACCATGGACCAATAATTTTTTGTATGACAGCACCATTCTCATTATTTCGTTAATAGATTAATAGTATATTTTTGTTAGACAGATAATCGTTGAATTAAAATACTTTTAAATAGTTATGTCTATTAAACACAGGTACTTTGTAGTAATAATAATAATATTTGTGCACATGTAAACATATAGAATTAGCCAAAAAAGAATTTTAAAAAAATAAAAGCATTCCAAATGGGGTTCAACCTTGAACCAATAAATTAAATATATATATATACACACACACACACACACACTATGTATCAAGTAAGACCCCCTTTTATTTTATAAATTTCATAAATATATTATAAATAATTAAAAGATAGTATAAAATAATAACAACTAATAAATATATGTATTTACATATAGAATTAGCAAAAAAAGAATTAAAAAAAATAAAAGCATCCCAATGGGGTTCAACTTTGTATCCATAAATTAAATATATATATATATATATATATATACTATATATTAAGTAAGACTCCCTTTTATTTTATAATTTTCATAAATTTAAAAAATATATTATAAATAATTAAAAGATAATATAAATAATAATAGTTATATATGAAAGTTATATATGACTTCTTTTTTAAAAAAAAATTCAAAAAAAATGGAGGGAATTTTCTCCCGGTTTTCCGCTGGAAAATAAAAACAAAAGTCGAAAAATAAATTGGGGGAATTTTTCCCTAGTTTTCCATTGGAATAATAAAAAAAAATTCCAAAAAAAACTCGGGTTCGGTCTACCGAATGTCCGCCGGAATTCCCCCAGACTTAATCCGGTGGAATATTCCGTCGGATTTCGGCATTTTTTCTGTAGTGAAAGGTACAAAGTCAACAAGTTAGATGCGCTGCCAAAGATGTCTCCTCCTTTGAACTCTTTGCGATACCAAGCTTTTAGATGAATATTCCTTCATCGTGGACCACCCTTCATGAATACCAAGGTCGCCAAGAGGATTGTGAGTTGACTTCAGACAAGCTAACTTCTTCCCCCTTCTTAGAGGTGATTGGCCATACTTCATGTCTTTCTTAGACTAAAAGCCAACCCATTTGCCAATAGTAACTTGAGAAAGTTGACCTCTATTGGCAATCCCTTGCAATAGGTGAAAGACATCAAACAAGTACTTGCAAACACAATAACTTGGATGTCTTGCTCCAAGGGACTTTTGCCGACCATTCCTCCGTATACAACAGATTCATCAATCTTGGTCACTGCTTCACGTATCGACCAAAAAGGGGAAGATGGACTTCCAAAGGTGTACCATTCTCCATGGGTTGGTTTTCATCATCAAGAATCGTCACGTGCGTTATGCTAGAAAAGATGAAGTATCTTCGAAATACACAATGGCAACCTATCAAATTCCAAGGAAAAAAAAGTGATATTTAAGTTAATTTAAATTGTTCAATATTGCTATAAAAGGTCATTGGTGATAAACTTAACAAATTAAAATTGTGAGTTTTGATTTTTAGTGCAAATGGTGTATTAACCCTTGGATGATCAATGTCTAAATTCCTTTCAACCTTGATGATAAAACAAAGTTGAAGCAAGTTGCAAGCTACCAAAATCAAAGAAGAAAAATTTTGTTTTAAAGCAAAAATAAATAAATAAAGAGAATTTTTTTTTATAGAAGATAGAGTTACAGTAGAAACCAATTCAATTGTCTTCAACTCTTGATCAAATTTTAGGACCTAAAAACATGTAAAATATGTTGATCAGTCAATATATATATATATATACATATATATATATATGTGTGTGTGTATGTATAAGAGGAAAAACTAACACAAGAGGGAAAAATAAAGGGAAAGGAATTATTTCAAAAGGTTCTAAATGTTGCAGCCTCATCAAACATGTGACAACCAGGTAAATCTTATTATGTTATTATTATCAATTATGTGAAACTAATATTAATGGTGTAATAAGTGTTGTGAGATTTATTTCAAATAGGTGATTTTATGCATCAATTTAGGATTAATCTGTAATATTATGCAGGCCTCATAATAGCATGATGATTTCTTTAGTAATGAAATCTCAAATTTATGTATTTATAATTACTAATTTCGAAAATTATATATATGTATATGAGATTTGGATTAATTCGATAAAAATGTATAGTTAAATACAAAACCACATTTTATTTATATATGTAGGGTCTAAATATCTAAAAATATGAATAATATAATAAAATATAATTTTATATAATACACATATTGATGTGGCCGAATCTGCCTTGGCCACGTGTGCGCCTCCTCAGCTCACACGTCGGATCCAGCTCAGCACATTGCCGCCATCCTTCTGTGGCCGCGTGTCAGACCCAGTTTGATCAGAAGCTCCATCATCTTTCTTGTCGGTCCATTTCGGTTAGAGTTCATCACATCTCCTCGACTGTTATGGCCTCCTCGGTGTCAGGACATTATCGATATCGTTCCCACTCCATCCTCGGAGTTAGTGCCCTGACACCCACCTCGAGCAAGGAGTGCACCCGACGCGCCCACGGCGCGTGTCCGGGGGAACGCCTATAACCAACGGGGCTGGGCCAGCCTAACCCTAGTCCGGCCCACCTATTTTTTATTATTATAAATAGTACGGCGACACTATTCATTAGGTAAGACACTTTTAATCCACTAATACGCTGGTTACTACTTACTATTCACCTGCCCTAACACTGACTTGAGCGTCGGAGGGTCTTCGCCGGAGACACTTCCGGCTAGTCTCACGTGTGCTCCATCCTTGCAGAATAGAGCCCCACCAGCTTTCATACATTCTTACTCGGATTTCTCTGACCGGATTCAGACTCTCATCCTCAAATCGAAGTGACGTGTACCGCAGACCAAATCCGACCACATCACATATGTATATCTCATATATATATGTAGGATTAGTCGGCCAATGAGCCGGAACTCGGTGGATAAAACCAAAATATATATATATATATATATGTAAGTATTAAATATATATATACTAACATGTTTTAAGTACTAACTTATATATATATATATATATATGTATATTTAACTTATCTATTACCTACAGATATAGGCATATGTACATACGGACTTATATATATATATACGTCTATATAAATACATGATTGTATATATATCTATATATATATATTACTTAATAGATATATATATATATACACACACATACGTACTTATATATATACATGTCCACATAAATATATGTTTGTATGTATATATATTTTTTCAACCTGTTCAATTTCAAGAATTACTTCATATTGATTTTGAATATTATTTTGCATGTCTGAAATATCTCTTGGAGAAAGATAAAACCTATTAAGGATATCTTGCATATGATTAATATTTTCATAACAGTCTTTCTTTAAATTATAAAGACGATGAAGATATTCCTGTTCCATCCCATTTCTTACACAAGGAACTTAGCAAGAAGATTGGGTCCTGCCGTTTATGGTATCAGAGCCATGTTATTTGATTGAACTTAGTGGAAATATATTTGACACACACTTATTGCATTTTATTCATCATGAATATTTTTAGATCTGATAAACAGACTGTTAAAAATAGTATAAGTCATGAAGTAGATCTACCTGAAGATCTTGAATTATTAAATAAATGGTCTATTCCTAAGGTGCAAGTAACTGAAATTTATAAAATAGGTAAACTTGACAAAATTTCATTTAAACAAGTTGTTAAAACAACTGAAGAAACTATATCTTTAAATAAAGATGAAATGATATTACATCTTTTAAGTGAAAGAGATGTAGGAAGATATAAAGATAAGTATAAATTTTTACATATTGGATTAGTTCAAATTGCTTTTAAACCTTTAACCTTAGAAGGTTTGCCAGAAAGTTTTCTAGCTGTCTTAAGAGATGGAAGAAATTTAAATTGGGATCAATCCATAATGGGAATAATTGAGAGTAGTCTTGCTCATGGTCCAGTTTATTTTAATGTTTTCCCTAATTTACAATTATCTTTGACTGATAATAATTTATTAGAAGCCTTAACATTAAATGTTAAAACACATGGATATAATTATGCTCCAGGATCAGAAGTAATATGTATTTGCTATAGAATTTATTATAAGACATTACATACACTTAATCCTCAGTGTAGACAAAAAGATAAAATGGCTAATGAAACTATAGTTATTGAATCTAATTTTAGTAAATCTAATATTACAACAAGAAGAGCCATTAAATGGGATGAAATAAATTTTCCTGAAAATTGGATAATGGAAAAGGCTGCACCGGTCATAAATGACATTTCTGATCAACCAACTAATATTCAACAAACTCAAGAAGGTAATGTTTTCATAACCATGCCAAGAAGACAACTTTCTTTACCAAGAAATAATTTTGATAGTAAATCTAGATACTCTTTTATTTCACCAAAACCTTATCATTTACAATACCCTTCAAGAAGTTCAACTTCAAGAATTTCTGAAATTAAAAAAGATGATGATAGCGATAGTCCCGCTAGATCTGACAAATCTTTGGATTCAACAATCTATTTAAATGATCCATATAAAAACTTGAAAATTGATTCTGATAATTTCGTTTCACCAACTAAGAAAATCGATGAAATCGATCCAACTTTAAGTGAAATGGGTTATCATGTTTGACACCAAAATTGATTTAAGTCCAGGATCCCTGGCACGTCAAAAATGTAAGAATGAATTTAATCTCCCTATTTGGAATAATTTCCGAGAATGGTTTTATAAAACTTTTGATAAAACAGAATTACAAATAATTTCTGAAGAATATTATAAACATCTTTCTGATATTAATGATATCATACCTTTTGTTCAGTGGTTTATTTACAAAATAAATGAAACTTTAGAACATAAAATTGCGGTTTTAGAAAGAAGTTTTCAAATCTCTCCAAATAAAGTTATTAAAGGAATTTATCCTCCACAGGATACTTTTGAAATAATAACAGAAAACCAAACCAGGTATTATACTGCTTTTGGAAAAATAATGGAAGAAAAGACTTTATTAAGTAATGCTCAAATTTTAACAAAATAATTCAACAACAAAATTATTCAAATTTATATTTAATAATTTTGGGTGAACAAATTAATTTGGCTATAAATAGAATTGATCAACTCCTTTCAAAAACTGATCGAATTAATCAAAAAATCAATAAAGTTTTAATTGAAAAAGAACAAGAAAAGGAAGAAACTAGTAAAGCTGAATCTAGTACTTCTTCAGTTCCAACTATTCAACCTCCTCCCGAAATTAAGAATTTCAAATTTGCTGCTGTTACTGAATTTGAAAAACTTTTAAATGAAAAGTTTAAAGAATTCCATTTAAATAATGTTGAATTTGTAGAAAAATTGGAAGAATCTGATTCTGATTATCATAATGTAATTAGAGATGAAATAAATAAAATTGGTAAGTATGGTAGAAGGTCATATTCTAATAAATATGCTGATAAACCAAATCAAAGATTTTATTACTACCCTAGACCTACTCCTCAAGATGTTCTCTATGAGGAACAAGAGTTTGTTAATACAACTAGTTATAGTGGTAATCACATATATGAATGGAATATTGATGGATATACTATTAATCAAATTGCTAACATAATTCATAGGATGTTAATGTATAGTACTGTTTGTAAAACAAATGGTAATACTGATAAGTCAATTGCATCCATGATAATTGCTGGTTTTACTGGTCAACTAAAAGGATGGTGGGATAATTACCTCACTCAAGATTTTAAACAAGAAATATTAAATAAGACTAAGCTTGATAATAATGTTCAAGTTGAAGATGTTGTATATACTCTTGTTGTCAATATTTTTGAACATTTTACTGGAAGATGGACAGATAATTCTGACACAATAAGAACTTTATTACAAAATATGCGATGTAATACTTTAAGCTCTTTTAGATGGTATAAGGATGTTTTCTTAAGTAGAGTCTTACAATTGCCTGAAAGTAATTCGGATCATTGGAAGTCTAAATTTATAGATGGTCTTCCTCCCCTTTTTGCTGAAAAAGTTAGAAAAACCTTAAGAGGAAATAATCTACATATAAATTATGAAAGTTATACTTATGGTAAACTCATAAGTGCTTGTATAACTGAAGGATTAAATCTTTGTAATGATATTAAACTTAATCAACAAGTTCAAAAACATAACATGTTGCATAAAAGACAATTAGGAGACTTTTGTGATCAATTTGGCATGAATATTCCAAAAAACCCTCAAGTAGATAAAGTCTACAAGAAAAAGAAAAAACATAAATCTGTTGGTTATGATGAATATAAACGTAAGAAACGTGATAAAAGAGGATTTAAGCAACAAAATTATGCACAACAATTACCTCAACCTCAATCACAAAATAAGAAGAAAAAATTTAAAAATTTCTAAACTCAATATAAGAATTATAATGCTTGTTTTAAATGTGGAAAAATAGGTCATTATGCTAAGAATTGTAGAGTTAAACAAAAATTATGCTTTAAATATAGATGATGATCTTAAAGACTCATTATGCAAAATTTTACTTGTTTCAGAATCTGAACTTAAGAGTGATAGTGATAGTAATTCTTCTTCTTCAAATAATAGTAATATTAAAAACATAATGTTTTAGATCAAATTGAATTTTCTAGTTCTGAAAATGAATCAGAATGTGAACCATGTCAGAATAATGAACCTTGTGAAAAACCTAAAAATGATGAATTATACCAACTGATTCACAATTTAAAGATTTCGAGATAATATGATTAAATCAAATTCTATAATTGATTTATTAAACCATACAAATGATCCTACTATTAAATCTTTCTTAATAGAACATATTACTGGTGAATCTAGTAATCGTAATAAACATAATAGGAACAATAATATTCAAAGGAATAATCTTCCTTATACAATGGATGAAGTTCATAAAAGATTAGCTACTAAGTATGACAATGTCCACCCAATTACTCTACTGATTTAAAAAATGAAATTGAGTATTTAAAAATTGAAATTAAACAGCTTAAAGAAGAAAATATTAATTTTTCTCCAAAGAATAACTTATCTTGAAAAAGGAAAACAACCTATAGATTCCCCTAAGTTGCACACTCATAATGTGAGTAGTGAAGATGACATTCCGAAGAAGGAACAGAATAACTAATTTTCTTGCAACTTTAGATATTGTTACCTCTCAAAAATGGTTATGTTAAAATACTTTATTAATTGATAATCAATTTGTGAGAATCTTACTGCTTTAATTGATAGTGGTGCTGATCTTAATTGTATCCAAGAAGGAATAATTCCTACCAGGTATTTTGAAAAAACTACCCATAATTAACTGCTGTTAATGGTCATAATTAGACATTACTTATAAAATCCCTAAAGCTTATATTTGTCAAAATATACTTGCATACCTACAAGTTTTTTGCTAATAAAAATATGACTACCCAAGTAATTCTTGGAACTCCTTTATTCAAAAAACTCTTTCCTTTAAACAAATTGATACCAATGGTTTATTGGTACTTTTGAAATAAAGAAATTAATTTAAATTCATAACTGAACCAGAACAAGATTATTGAATGAAATTCAAGATTTGATAATCAAAAACAAATCATATTAATTTTCTTAAACAAGAAATTAATATTTCTAATATTGAAAATTATTTACAGAATCCTAGATTAAGAGACAAAATAAAACTTCTTGAAAATAATTTTTCATAACTATTTGTAATGAACATCCAAATGCTTTTTGGAATCGTAAAAACATATTGTTGACTTACCATATGAAGATAATTTTTCAGAAAATAATATACCTACTAAGTCTCGACCTTGTCAAATGAATACAGAATTTTTAGAACTTTGTCAAACAGAGATTAAATCTTAATAAATAAAGGATTAATTAAACCATCTAAGTCACCTTGGTCTTGTACAGGTTTTTTATGTTAATAAACATGCAGAACAAGAACGTGGTGTTCTAGGTTAGTAATTAATTATAAACCTTTAAAACAAAGTTTTAAATGGATAAGATATCCTATTCCTAATAAAAAGATTTACTTGACAGATATATAATTCAATATTTTTTCTAAATTTGATTTAAAATCAGGATATTGGCCAATTCAAATTGCTGAAAAAGATCAATATAAAACTGCTTTTAATGTCCCTTTTGGACAATTTGAATGGAAGTAATGCCTTTGGATTAAAAAATGCTCCTTCTGAATTTCAAAAATTATGAATGACTTTTCCATCCTTTTACTAATTTCATCATTGTGTATATTGATGATATCCTAATCTTTCAAATAATATTGAAAATCATTTTAAGCATCTTGATATTTTTAAGAAAATTATTATTCAAAATGGTTTAGTAATTTTCTAAACCCAAAATGTTACTGTTCCAAACTAAAATAAGATTTTTTAGGACATCATATTGAAAAAGGAAAAATCATTCCTATAAATAGGAGTATGAGTTTTCATCTAAATTTCCTGATGAAATAAAGATAAAACCCAGTTTGCAGAGATTTTTAGGAAGCCTAAATACATATCAGCCTATTATAAAAATCTTGCTCAAGATACAGCAATTCTGTATGACAGACTTAAAAAAGTTCCTAAACCTTGGAGTTTAGCTCATACTCAAGCAGTTCAACTAATTAAGAAAAAGGTCAGTCAGTTTACCTGCTTAAACTTAGCAAATCCTAATTGGGAAAAAATAATTGAAACCAGATGCTAGTAATATTGGATATGGTGGCATACTAAGCCAAGTTAATCCATTAGATAAATCTAAACAACTTATTAGATACTATTCTGGTAAGTGGAATAATAGTCAAAGAATTATGCTGCTATTGCTAAAGAAGTTTTAGCCATTGTTAAATGTGTTTTAAAATTCCAAGATGATCTGCATAATAAACCTTTTACTGTTTTTACAGATGTCAGTCTGCTAATTTATGTTTGAAAAGATTTTAACATAATGTTAGTAAAGCCATGTATGCTAGATGGCAATCTCATCTTGCCCCTTTTGATTTTATAATTAAATATAAAAAGGAACAGATAATAGTCTTCCTGATTTTTAACCAGAGAATATTTGCAGGATAATGCCTCCCAGAACCAGAATCATTCCTAGGGTTCATATCCCCAAGATTTCCAGTTATTTGTTTATGAACAAGATGCATATTCTCATATGTATAATCAGCCAGTCAATTACTACATGCTTAAGAGTCGTGGAATTCATGGCATAATACAAAAAATCTAGACACCTAGATAGGTTAATTACCAACATTGAAAATTGTTCTTGATACAGGCTTTTACCTTCAACATAAAGATGCTCCTAAAGTAGACTTAGAGCCCAAAGACTTAGTGCTCAGGACAAAGCATATCTTTTGTATATGCTCCCAACTTTCAAGTTTATGAGAAGAGAAATCAAAACAGAGATAAATCGTAACTTGTATTGCCTAAATTAGGTTGTAGTTTTACTGTTTTAATGAGTAATTCTCAGTGTTGTTTGTGTTTTAATCCTGATCGTTGTTTTTCGATAACATCTGATCTTGATGGTCTGATTTATAAAGCACTCTATGTTTATTCTGTAATTCAGATTTGTTGATATTCAGCCAACGCTGGTTGTTTTAAAATTACTTTGATTAAAGCTCATAAAAATACAACTAAGTTGTACAATCTCATGAAATTTGCATTGGTTCAAAACCATTATCTGGATAGTCCCAGAACTCTTCTTATCATGATAAAACAAATTTTAATGTACTATTATGAAGTTTATTTTAGCACGAAAAAAATCTCTGCTAAAACCATTTCTAAATGCCTGATTTAAATAATTTTGCAGATGGAAAATTCCTATCTTTATCAATCTCCTGATGAGAAAGACAGGAATATCTCATCGTCTTTATAATTTAAAGAAAGACTGTTATGAAAATATTAATCATATGCAAGATATCCTTAATAGGTTTATCTTTCTCCAAGAGATATTTCAAGACATGCAAAATAATATCAAATCAATATGACGTACTTCTTGAAATTGAACAGGTTGAAAAAGGATTTCTTCACCATCCCTCTTAAACAGATGGACGGTCCAATACTTTGGAGGATTATGATCGAGAAAAAGTTACTTCATTTCTCTGAAGAAGAAAAAATTGGATGGAAATAAATTTCTCAAATTATCTTAATAAATTAGGTTTAACACTGAAAAAGAAATTAATCTCTTTAAAATTAAGAAAGCTAGATTTCACTTTCAGGAAATTAAAAATTATCCTCTCACTTTGGCTCAAAAAGCAAAGAAAATTGATAAACAAATTTTTGTTTATAAAGAATGGTTCAAACTTTTCCCTCAACCCTATAACCCTTTTTTCCATCAATTTCAAATTGAACTTAATGAACTTTTGGAACAACAAAAGATTCTTAAAAACGTAATAAATACTTCTTATATGCCTAATATTTTTATTTCAGGAAATAATGTTTCCAAACGAAGAATCTATTCATCCTAGATACGGTAATCTCCGTAGAGGAAGAGGAAGAAGTTTTGGTTCAAGGAAAGCCTATAATGGGATTTCCCAGGGGGTCTCATCAAAAGGTTCCTCATCTTATGCAGATAAGTCTTAAAAACCCAGTTAAAAAGAGAGGGTATATGAAGAAATGGGACTCTGCCCTATACTGTCTGATCATAAGGAATTAATATTCCTGATTGAACCAAAGGATTTACTGTTAAATACAGATCCGTATGAAATCCTTAAAAGGTATGTGGATACTAGAAGTTTTCCTTGTGAATCCGATAAGACCCGGATCATTTATGAGTTAATACTCATTAAATCTGGAACTCTTCAAGTTTATCATAATTACCCTCAAGGATCCATGGCATATTATGTTTATACTACTGTCGTAATTCGACAAGTTCTTTCGGCAGAACAGTGGGGGATAAGTACCTTACAAGAAAGAGAATTTTATAGTCCTGAGTTAAAACTCAATATTAAATATATTATTGGGATTATATTAATGCTTTTCATAAATGTTTTTTCTATGAAAATAAAGCAAAAAACATACTTGGATGTTTAAGCTATGTCCAACCTTAAGGTCTGAAAGTCTGCCCATGTGGTTTATTCAATGTGGATGACATTTGGTCCTTCCATCAAATTCATTCCAGACATTTTTAAGACCTTTATTCAGCATGGGTAATTCATTCTCCCATTGTCCAAAGAGCCAAACAATTAAAATTTTGGCCAGAAGGCATAAATGCTTTCATTTTTTTATATCCAATTCTCTATCCCATGGATATGGCTTTGGGAACCAGAGATTGGTAAAACCTCTCACCAATTGCCTTGTTTAAATCGCATCTTTTCACCTCTTTTTGGAAAAAGATGATAACAATTGATCCAAATACACATGCCTTGCTGGCCAAGAGACTATAAACGCCATTAAAAACAGAATACAATGAGGACCAAAAAACAAGTTAAGAACGTGGTCCAATTTCTCTTTAAAGAGATGCTTAAGGAAGCTGCCATTAGAAAGGAAAGTTCCTTTAACCAAGGAGAACGCAAAGAAGTAATTTCTGAAATATTCTTTCCTGAAGTTCATACAAAGAAATAATGAAAATTGTGATTTTGACATCAATCCTGAAGAATTTTCATCAGTCTCATCATCTTCTAAAGAAGAAGTTCTTGCTGGTGAATCACAAGATCCATATGCTGAAGAATCCGAAATCCAGATCGATGCTATGGTTGCTTTTTTAAATCAATCCCAAGAAAAAGCTCAAGGGAAAAAGCCAGTTCTGTAATACAGAAGTTTTATTCATTCCAAAAACAATGAAGTAAGCCATGACGTCAAACTGCCATAATTGGAGTTCCTATTGAAGATGCCAAATCTGTCGTTTTCAAGAAGAAGTCGTCCAAGCAATAATTTTGCATGCTGAATCACTGTTCCCGGATGCCCTGCCGACAAGTCACTGTGTACTTTTTGACAAATTTAAAGAATTTGTTCCGAAGATAAGTTTTCGTTTGCCAGTCCTTTTCCCAGACGATAATGCGCCTGCTTTTTGCTGTTTCAAGATGCCAAGGTACAATTAAATTGAAGACCATTAAATATTGTCTGCCACTTCACTATTCCAGGATGCTGCGAAGGACAATAATTTGCCCTTTTGTCATAATCAGACTTTGTAAAATATTGTGTTTACTATTTTCCTTTCGTCCGTCTTGAATCCTAATCTTATAAAGGAGAACTTGTTTAGTTGTTAGGTACCAGTTTTAAAAATCACTCTTACAGTTTTATGTTTTATCCTTTTGCTTTGGTACGTCCTTGTTTCTTTTCTTGCTTTCCTCTTTGTAAAGCTGTATTTCAATATCGAAGAAATAAAGTTTCAAGTTTTAAGGCAGTAAAAATTTGGTAAGTCTTTCTCTCCCTTTTATCAGCTTTAATTAAGCTTTTATTATGTGTTGCTAAGAGTGTGTGTTCAAATATTATGGAAGCTGGTTCATGATAATGGTGTGATTTGTTATCATAATCTTCTTGTAACCTTACTAATGGGTTAGGGTATGTATAATTCTCCAGTCTTGTATTTAAGGTTAAAATATTTCTGGATACAGTCTTGGTATGTATGTTAAGCTGTTGTTTTGCCCGCTGGAGCCATGGAAGGCGTTTAGGGCTGTGTGTTTGGCTTGACTGGATACCAAAGACAGGTCTAGAAAAATTTTTGTAAACAAATCCTTAAGATATGATGACAGGATTAATTATAGCCGTAATTCCCGATAAAACATCCCATTTCTTACACAAGGAACTTAGCAAGAAGATTGGGTCCTGCCGTTTATCATAAACGGCAGGACCCAATCTTCTTGCTAAGTTCCTTGTGTAAGAAATGGATGTTTTATCGGGAATTACGGCTATAATTAATCCTGTCATCATATCTTAAGGATTTGTTTACAAAAATTTTTCTAGACCTGTCTTTGGTATCCAGTCAAGCCAAACACACAGCCCTAAACGCCTTCCATGGCTCCAGCGGGCAAAACAACAGCTTAACATACATACCAAGACTGTATCCAGAAATATTTTAACCTTAAATACAAGACTGGAGAATTATACATACCCTAACCCATTAGTAAGGTTACAAGAAGATTATGATAACAAATCACACCATTATCATGAACCAGCTTCCATAATATTTGACACACAACACTCTTAGCAACACATTAATAAAGCTTAATTAAAGCTGATAAAAGGGAGAGAAAGACTTACCAAATTTTTACTGCCTTAAACTTGAAACTTTATTTCTTCGATATTGAAATACAGCTTTACAAAGAGGAAAGCAAGAAAAGAAACAAGGACGTACCAAAGCAAAAGGATACAAAACATAAAACTGTAAGAGTGAATTTTTAAAACTGGTACCTAACAACTAAACAAAGTTCTCCTTTTATAGGAGGATTCACGCAAGACGGACGAAAGGAAAATAGTAAACACAATATTTTACAAAGTCTGATTATGACAAAAGGGAGCAAATTATTGTCCTTCGCAGCATCCTGGAATAGTGAAGTGGCAGACAATATTTAATGGTCTTCAATTTAATTGTACCTTGGCATCTTGAAACAGCAAAAAGCAGGCGCATTATCGTCTGGAAAAGGACTGGCAAACGAAAACTTATCTTCGGAACAAATTCTTTAAATTTGTCAAAAAGTACACAGTGACTTGTCGGCAGGGCATCCGGGAACAGTGATTCAGCATGCAAAATTATTGCTTGGACGACTTCTTCTTGAAAACGACAGATTTGGCATCTTCAATAGGAACTCCAATTATGGCAGTTTGACGTCATGGCTTACTTCATTGTTTTTGGAATGAATAAAACTTCTGTATTACAGAACTGGCTTTTTCCCTTGAGCTTTTTCTTGGGATTGATTTAAAAAAGCAACCATAGCATCGATCTGGATTTCGGATTCTTCAGCATATGGATCTTGTGATTCACCAGCAAGAACTTCTTCTTTAGAAGATGATGAGACTGATGAAATTCTTCAGGATTGATGTCAAAATCACAATTTTCATTTATTCTTGTTGAACTTCAGAAAGATATTCAGAAATTACTTCTTTGCGTTCTTCCTTGGTTAAAGGACTTCCTTTCTTAATGGCAGCTTCCTTAAGCATCTCTTTAAGAGAAATTGGACCACGTTCTTTAACTTGTTTTTGGTCCTCATGTATTCTGTTTTTAATGGCGTTTATAGTCTCTTGGCCATGCAAGGCATGTGTATTTGGATCAATTGTTATCATCTTTTTCCAAAAAGAGGAAAAAGATGCGATTTAAACAAGGAAATTGGTGAGAGGTTTTACCAATCTCTGGTTCCCAACGCCATATCCATGGGATAGAGAATTGGATAAAAAAATGAAAGCAATTTATGCCTTCTGGCCAAAATTTAATTGTTTGGCTCTTTGGACAATGGGAGAATGAATTACCCATGCTGAATAAGGGTCTTAAAAATGTCTGGAAGAATTTTGATGGAAGGACCAAATGTCATCCACCATTGAATAAACCACATGGGCAGACTTTCAGACCTTAAGGTTGGACATAGCTTAAACATCCAAGTATGTTTTTTGCTTTTATTTTCATAGAAAAAACATTTATGAAAAGCATTAATATAATCCCAATAATTATATTTAATATTGAGTTTTAACTCAGGACTATAAAATTCTCTTTCTTGTAAGGTACTTATCCCCCACTGTTCTGCCGAAAGAACTTGTCGAATTACGACAGTAGTATAAACATAATATGCCATGGATCCTTGAGGGTAATTATGATAAACTTGAAGAGTTCCAGATTTAATGAGTATTAACTCATAAATGATCCGGGTCTTATCGGATTCACAAGGAAAACTTCTAGTATCCACATACCTTTTAAGGATTTCATACGGATCTGTATTTAACAGTAAATCCTTTGGTTCAATCAGGAATATTAATTCCTTATGATCAGACTTAGTATAGGGCAGAGGTCCCATTTCTTCATATACCTCTGGGTTTTTAACTTTATCTGCATAAGATGAGGAATTACCTCTATCTTTTGATGATAACCCTGGGAAATCCCCATTATAGGCTTTCCTTGAACCAAAACTTCTTCCTCTTCCTTACGGAGATTACCGTATCTAGGATGAATAGATTCTTCGTTTGGAAACATTATTTCCTGAAATAAAAATATTAGGCAATATAAGAAGTATTTATTACGTTTTTAAGAATCTTTTGTTGTTCCAAAAGTTCATTAAGTTCAATTTGAAATTGATGGAAAAAAGGGTTATAGGGTTGAGGAAAAGTTTGAACCATTCTTTATAAACAAAAATTTGTTTATCAATTTTCTTTGCTTTTTGAGCCAAAGTGAGAGGATAATTTTTAATTTCCTGAAAGTGAATCTAGCTTTCTTAATTTTAAAGAGATTAATTTCTTTTTCAGTTGTTAAACCTAATTTATTAAGATAATTTGAGAATTTATTTCCCATCCAATTTTTTCTTCTTCAGAGAAATGAAGTAACTTTTTCTCGATCATAATCCTCCAAAGTATTGGACCGTCCATCTGTTTAAGAGGGATTGTGAAGAAATCCTTTTTCAACCTGTTCAATTTCAAGAATTACTTCATATTGATTTTGAAATTATTTTGCATGTCTGAAATATCTCTTGGAGAAAGATAAAACCTATTAAGGATATCTTGCATATGATTAATATTTTCATAACAGTCTTTCTTTAAATTATAAAGACGATGAAGATATTCCTGTTCTTTCTCATCAGGAGATTGATAAAGATAGGAATTTTCCATCTGCAAATTATTTAAATCATGCATTTAGAAATGGTTTTAGCAAGATATTTTTTCGTGCTAAAATAAACTTCATAATAGTACATTAAAAATTTTTTATCATGATAAGAAAGAGTTCTGGGACTATCCAGATAATGGTTTTGAACCAATGCAAATTTCATGAGATTGTACAACTTAGTTGTATTTTTATGATCTTAATCAAGAATTTTAAACCAGTTCTTGGCTGAATATCAACAAATCTGAAATTATCAGAATAAACATAGAGTGCTTTATAAATCAGACCATCAAGATCAGATGTTATCGAAAAAACAACGAG